>VHKM01000149.1:0-600000 GCA_007210695.1 Neogobius melanostomus
GACCAACATGAATTTTACGGTAAACTGTTAAAAGTAAAAAACTTGAACATGTCTGATAAATTCCTCTGTTCCCTAGGGTGAGACAAGGAGCAGGAAAGATGTTGTGTTTCTTGTTGATGGAATCTGATGTACTAGAACGATTTTCCCTGCATGCAAAGCTTTGTCCAGAGAATGGTAGGACACTGAATGTGAATTGACAACAGAGATCGTTGTCTTCAAGTGTTCAGTACAGCAGAGATCCCACGTCCAATTCTATTCTGAAACACTTAACAACAAAAGAAGATATCATGGCCAAAATCAAGGTTTGAGGCATAAAGTGGAAAGACCCCTGAACACTGGTGCAGCCCTCACAGTACTTGAGGGCATAACGTCTTCACGGCCTCTGCTGGAAAGCAGGCGCAAGAAGGCAGTGCCACAGCTGTTTGATTATTATAAGTGGTGGAAGGTCTTTGAACCAGTGTTTGCATGCACCAGCATCTGCTCTAAACAGTATTGGGTGTTTTTGATCTTTGCAATTGGAACTAGAAAACACAGACACCAGAGAAATGCAAAAGATTTCACATGAGCAAGTTATGCTCTCTCTGTGGTCAGATTTTCAATGACCTCCCCAATGTTCAGCAACAACTTCAGTCCTCTGTGGAGGCCTGTGGATTGTGGAGGCAGTTCCTGAATCACCAACTGTCCCTGGTACGTTGAGTTAGCTCTGACTCAGATACCCTCTGAGATTCAATAGAATGTTGATTGCTAAACAAAAACGACAGTATCCATAAAACCGTAAAAAAACAAAATAGGGGGTTCTAATGGGAACCCAATTTTCCAAATTTATACATAGATTGTGGCATTTGTTTTATTTCTCTTACTGTTTTTTCCCAACAGTTGACAGTGCCCAATAAGGATTATAGTTTTCCTTCTGGATGGTTCTGGTATGCACAAGGAATGGTTTCCTGCCATGCTTGCATTTTGTTTGAGAAAAATGGTGCGAAAAACTCAACTGTAGGCGCAAAACCCAATGACCGTGTGTCTCAGTTGTTCCAGTACATCAAGATGCAGATTCAGTTTCTATCTGAACACACATGACACAAGAGATGATGTTTTGGATGCAGTCAGAGGGCTGCAGACACACGAGGAGGCAGACCTCTAAACACCGGGGCAGCCCTGGAGTACGTCATGGGACAATGTCTTTACAAACTCATCTGGGAGTAGGCGGCTGCAAGGCGTTCCACAGATGTTGATCCGTGTTAAATGGTGGAAGGTCTAATGACAATGTGGACACACCAGCTTGCTCTCTCAGAGACCGGGCATCATTGTGCTTGGCATCGGGAGCAGGGAGAGGTCTGGACAAAGCAGAGATGCAAAAGATAGCATATAACTCTTAGTTATGCTCTGTTCTGTGTCTGGATTTCGCTGACCTCCCAATGCGCCAATGACGTCAGCTCTCTTCTGTTAATGGGGACAACAAAGTGGTGCGGGTCACACTTGCTGACACCAACAGTAACTGGTAAGAGTTTGACACAGCATTTTATTATTAATACGGCTGCAAGGCAAGCTCAAAAACCTGCTGTAGCTTCCAAGCATGTAGTCATTAGCCACATTAGGACCACCAGTAACTGCATGCCTTCTTCTTGTAAGCATGGACCAACAGAAATTTCACGGTAAAACTGTTAAAAAAGTAAAAACTTGACATGGTCTGATAATCTCTGTTCCTAGTGTGGAGACAAAGGCAGGAAAGTTATTGTGTTCTTGTTGGGATCTATGTATAGGAACGATTTCCCTGCCATGCAAAGCTTGTCAGAGAATGCGTAGAGACACTGAATGTGAATGACACAGAGTCGGTCTCAGTGTTCAGTAACAGCAGAGTCCCACCGTCCACATTCTATCTGACACACGTTACACAACAAAAAGAAGATATCATGGCCAAAATCAGAGGTTTGAGGCATAAAGGTGGAAGACCCCTGAACACTGCGTGCAGGCCCTCCAGTACTTGAGGATAGTCTTCACGGCCTCTGCTGGAAGCAGGCGCCAAGAAAGTGCCACAGCTGTTGATATTATTAAGTTGTGGAAGTCTTTTGGACAGTTGTTGATGCACCAGCATCTCTCTCAAACAGAATGGGTGTTTTGATCTTTTGCAATTGGAACTAGAAACACAGACACCAGAGAAATGCAAAGATTTCACATGAGCCAGTTATGCTCTCTCTGTGTCAGATTTCAATGACCCTCCCAATGTTTTCAGCAACAACTTTCAGGTCCTCTGTGGACGCTGTGTGATTGTGGAGGCATCCCTGAATCACCCAACTGTCCCTGGTACGGGTTGAGTATCTCTGACTCAGATACCCTCTTGAGATTCAATAGGAATGTTGATTTGCCTAAACAAATACGACAGTTATCCATAAAACAGTGAAAAAACAAAAGGGTTCTAATGGGAACCCAATTTTCAAATTTGATACATAGATTGTGGCATTGTTTATTTCTCTTTACTGTTTTTTTCACAAGTTTGACAGTGCCAATAAGGATATAGTTTTCCTTCTGGACGGTTCTGATGGCACAAGGAATGTTCCCTGGCCATGCGTGATTTTTGTTGAGAAAATGGTGGAAAAACTCAATGTAGGGCGAGAACAATGACGTGTCTCAGTTGTTCCAGTACAGCAGAGATGCAGATGTCGTTTCTTATCTGACAACACATTGACACAAGAGATGATGTTTTGGATGCAGTCAGAGGGCTGAACACCGAGGAGGCAGACCTCTTAAACACCGGGGGCAGCCCTGGGAGTACGTCAGGGACAATGTCTTTACAGGGACTCATCTGGGATAAGGCGCTGCAAAGGCGTTCCACAGATTGTTGATCCTGTTAAATGTGGAAGGTCTAATGACAAATGTGGACACACCAGCTGCTGCTCTCAGAGATCCAGGGCATCATTGTGCTTTGGCATCGGAGCAGGAGGTCTGACAAGCAGAGATGCAAAAGATAGCATTAACTTTAGTTATTGCTCTGTCTGTGTCTGATTTCGCTGACCTCCCCAATTGCCTAAGAGAGCTCTTTCTGTAATGGGGACAACAAGGTGCGGGTCACACTGCTGACACCAACACCATAACTGGGTAAGAGTTTGACCACAGCATTTTATTATAATAGGTGCAAGGCAAAGCTCAAAAACCTGTGCTAGCTTCAGCATAGTCATTAGCACATTAGGACACCAGTAACTGCATTCTTCTCTTGTAAGCATGGACCAACATGAATTTTCACGGTAAACTGTTTAAAGTAAAAACTTGACAATGTCTGATAATTCTCTTTTCCCTAGTGGTGAGACAAGAGGGCAGGAAAAATGTTGTTGTTCTTGTTGGATGGATTCTGATGTACTAGAACGATTTCCCTGCCATGCATAAGCTTTGTTCCAGAGAATGGTAGAGACACTGATGTGAATGACAACAGATATCTTTGTCTCAGTGCGTTCAGTACAGCAGAGATCCACCGTCCAATTCTATCTGAAACAACTTACACAACAAAAAAAGATATTCATGGCCAAAAATCAGATGTTTGAGGCATTAAAAGGTGGAAGAACCCCTGAACACTGTGCAGCCCTCCAGTACTTGAGGGATAACGTTCTTCACGGCCTCGCCTGGAAGCAGGCCGGGGGCCAAGAAGGAGTCCACAGCTGTTGATTATTTATTAAGTGCTGGAAGTCTTTTGCAGTGTTGATGCACCCAGCATCTGCCTCTCAAACAGATGGGTTGTTTTGATCTTTTGCAATTGGAACTAGAAAAACACAGACACCAGAGAAATGCAAAAGATTTCACATGAGCCAAGTTATGCTCTCTCTGTGTCAGATTTCAATGACCCTCCCAATGTTCAGCAAACAACTTCAGTCCTCTGTGGAGGCTGTGATTGTGGAGGGCAGGTCCCTGAATCACCAACTGTCCCTGGTACGTTGAGTAGCTCTGACTCAGAGCCCTCTGAGATTCAATAGAATGTGATTGCTAAACAAATACGACAGTTATCCATAAAAACAGTAAAAAACAAAAAGGGGTTCTAATGCGCGAAACCAATTTTCCAAAATTGATACATAGATTGTGGCATTTGTTTTATTTCTCTTACTGTTTTTTTCCACAGTTGGACAGGCCATAAGGATTATAGTTTTTCCTTCTGGACCGGTTCTGATGGCACAAGGAATGGTTTCCCTGCAATGCGTGGTTTTGTTGAGAAATTGGTGGGATAAAAACTCAATGTAGGCGAGAACAATATGACCGTTGTCTCAGTTTGTTCCAGTACAGCAGAGATGCAAATGTCAGTTTCTATCTGAACACACATGACACAAGAGATGATGTTTTGGATGCAGTCAGAGGGCTGAGACACCGAGGAGGCAGACCTCTAAACACCGGCGGCGGCAGCCCTGCGAGTACGTCAGGGACAATGTCTTTACAGACTCCATCTGGGAGTAGGCGGCTTGCAAGGCGTTCCACAGATGTTGATCCTGTTAAATGCGTGGAAGGTCTAATGACAATGTGGACACAACCAGCTGCTGCTCTCAGAGACAGGGCATCATTGTGCTTGGCATCGGAGCAGGGAGGTCTTGACAAAGCCAGAGATGCCAAAAGATAGCATATAACTCTAGTTATGCTCTGTCTGTTGTCTGATTTCGCTGACCTCCCCAATGCCAAGAGCAGCTCTCTTCTGTAATGGGGACAACAATGGTGCGGGTCACCACTGCTGACAAACCAACAGCAACTGTAAGAGTTTGACACAGCATTTTATTATAATACGGTGCAAGGCAAGCCTCAAACCTGTGTAGCTTCAAACATAGTTCATTAGCCACATTAGACACCAGTTAAACTGCATGTCTTCTTCTTGTAAGCATGACCAACATGAATTTCACGGGGTAAACTTGTTAAAACGTAAAAACTTGACATGTCTGATAATTCTCTGTTCCTTAAGTGGCGTGAGACGAGAGGCAGGAAAAGATGTTGTGTTCTTGTTGATGGATCTGATTGGTACTAGGAAACAATTTCCCTGCCATGCAAAGCTTTGTCCAGAGAAGTGGTAGAGGAAGACACTGAATGTGACATGACAACAGAGATCGTGTCTCAGTGGTCAGTTTACAGCAGAGATCCCACCGTCCCAATTCTTATCTGAACACTTACACAACAAAAGAAGATATCATGGCCAAAATCAGAGGTTTGAGGCATAAAGGTGGAAGACCCCTGAACACTGGTTGCAGCCCCTCCAGTACTTGAGGATAACGTTCTTCACGCGCCTCTGCTGGAAGCAGGCGCAAGAAGAGTGCCACAGCTGTTGATTATTATTAAGATGGTGGAAGGTCTTTTGACAGGTTGATGCACAGCATCTGCTCTCAAAAACAGATGGTGTTTTGATCTTTTGCAATTGGAACTAGAAAACACAGACACCAGAGGAGAAATGCAAAAGATTCACCAATGAGCCAAGTTATGCTTCTCTCTGTGTTCAGATTTCAATGACCTCCCCAATGTTCAAGCAACAACTTCAGTCCCTCTGTGAGGCTGTGGATTGTGCGAGGCAGTCCCCTGAATCACCAACTGTCCCGGTAGTTGAGTAGCTCTGACTCAGATACCCTCTGAGATTCAATAAATGTTGATTGCTAAACAAATACGGACATTATCCATAAACCGTAAAAAAACAAAAAGGGTTCTAATGGCGAACAATTTTCCAAATTTGATACATAGATTGTGGCATTTGTTTTATTCTCTTTACTGTTTTTTCACATGTGACCAGTGCTAATAAGGATATAGTTTTCCTTCTGGACGGTTCTGATGGCACAAGGAATGGTTTCCCTGCCATGCGTGATTTTGTTGAGAAAATGGTGGAAAAACTCAATGTAGGCGAGAACAATGACCGTGTCTCAGTTGTCCAGTACACCAGAGATGCAGATGTCAGTTTCTATCTGAACACACATGACACAAGAGATGATGTTTTGGATGCAGTCAGAGGGCTGAGACACCGAGGAGGCAGACCTCTAAACACCGGGGCAGCCCTGGAGTACGTCAGGGATAATGTCTTTACAGACTCATCTGGGAGTAGGCGGCTGCAAGGCGTTCCACAGATGTTGATCCTGTTAAATGGTGGAAGGTCTTATGACAATGTGGACACACCAGCTGCTGCTCTCAGAGACCAGGGCATCATTGTGCTTGGCATCGGAGCAGGGAGTCTGACAAAGCAGAGATGCAAAAGATAGCATATAACTCTAGTTATGCTCTGTCTGTGTCTGATTTCGCTGACCTCCCCAATGCCCAAGAGCAGCTCTCTTCTGTAATGGGGACAACGATGGTGCGGGTCACACCGCTGACACCAACAGTAACTGGTAAGAGTTTGACACAGAATTTTATTATAATACAGTGCAAGGCAAGCTCAAACCTTTGTAGCTTCAGCATAGTCATTAGCCACATTAGGACACCAGTAACTGCATGCTTCTTCTTGTAAGCATGGACCAACATGAATTTTCACGGTAATCTGTTAAAAGTAAAAACTTGACATGTCTGATAATTCTCTGTTCCCTAGTGGTGAGACAAGAGGCAGGAAAGATTTTGTGTTCTTGTTGGATGGATCTGATGGTACTAGGAACGATTTCCCTGCCATGCAAAGCTTTGTCCAGAGAATGGTAGAGACACTGAATGTGAATGACAACAGAGATCGCGTCTCAGTGGTTCAGTACAGCAGAGATCCCACCGTCCAGTTCTATCTGAACACTTACACAACAAAAGAAGATATCATGGCCAAAATCAGAGGTTTGATGCATAAAGGTGGAAGACCCTGAACACTGGTGCAGCCCTCCAGTACTTGAGGGATAACGTCTTCACGGCCTCTGCTGGAAGCAGGCGCCAAGAAGGAGTGCCACAGCTGTTGATATTATTAAGTGGTGGAAGGTCTTTTGACAGTGTTGATGCACCAGCATCTGCTCTCAAACAGATGGGTGTTTTGATCTTTGCAATTGGAACTAGAAACACAGACACCAGAGAAATGCAAAAGATTTCACATGAGCCAAGTTATGCTCTCTCTGTGTCAGATTTCAATGACCTCCCCAATGTTCAGCAACAACTTCAGTCCTCTGTGGAGGCTGTGATTGTGGAGGCAGGCCCTGAATCACCAACTGTACCTGGTACGTTGAGTAGCTCTGACTCAGATACCCTCTGAGATTCAATAGAATGTTGATTTGCTAAACAAATACGACAGTTATCTATAAAAGAGTAAAATGCAAAAAGGGGTTCTAATGGGAACCAATTTTCCAAATTTTATACATAGATCGTGCATTTGTTTATTTCTCTTACTGTTTTTTCCACAGTTGACAGTGCTAATAAGGATATAGTTTTCCTTCTGGACGGTTCTGATGGCACAAGGAATGGTTTCCCTGCCATGCGTGATTTTGTTGAGAAAATGGTGGAAAAACTCAATGTAGGCGAGAACAATGACCGTGTCTCAGTTGTCCAGTACACCAGAGATGCAGATGTCAGTTTCTATCTGAACACACATGACACAAGAGATGATGTTTGGATGCAGTCAGAGGGCTGAGACACCGAGGAGGCAGACCTCTAAACACCGGGCAGCCCTGGAGTACGTCAGGGATAATGTCTTTACAGACTCATCTGGGAGTAGGCGGCTGCAAGGCGTTCCACAGATGTTGATCCTGTTAAATGGTGGAAGGTCTTATGACAATGTGGACACACCAGCTGCTGCTCTCAGAGACCAGGGCATCATTGTGCTTGGCATCGAGCAGGGAGGTCTGACAAAGCAGAGATGCAAAAGATAGCATATAACTCTAGTTATGCTCTGTCTGTGTCTGATTTCGCTGACCTCCCCAATGCCCAAGAGCAGCTCTCTTCTGTAATGGGGACAACGATGGTGCGGGTCACACCGCTGACACCAACAGTAACTGGTAAGAGTTTGACACAGAATTTTATTATAATACAGTGCAAGGCAAGCTCAAACCTTGTAGCTTCAGCATAGTCATTAGCCACATTAGGACACCAGTAACTGCATGCTTCTTCTTGTAAGCATGGACCAACATGAATTTTCACGGTAATCTGTTAAAAGTAAAAACTTGACATGTCTGATAATTCTCTGTTCCCTAGTGGTGAGACAAGAGGCAGGAAAAGATTTTGTGTTCTTGTTGGATGGATCTGATGGTACTAGGAACGATTTCCCTGCCATGCAAAGCTTTGTCCAGAGAATGGTAGAGACACTGAATGTGAATGACAACAGAGATCGCGTCTCAGTGGTTCAGTACAGCAGAGATCCCACCGTCCAGTTCTATCTGAACACTTACACAACAAAGAAGATATCATGGCCAAAATCAGAGGTTTGATGCATAAAGGTGGAAGACCCCTGAACACTGGTGCAGCCCTCCAGTACTTGAGGGATAACGTCTTCACGGCCTCTGCTGGAAGCAGGCGCCAAGAAGGAGTGCCACAGCTGTTGATATTATTAAGTGGTGGAAGGTCTTTTGACAGTGTTGATGCACCAGCATCTGCTCTCAAACAGATGGGTGTTTTGATCTTTGCAATTGGAACTAGAAACACAGACACCAGAGAAATGCAAAAGATTTCACATGAGCCAAGTTATGCTCTCTCTGTGTCAGATTTCAATGACCTCCCCAATGTTCAGCAACAACTTCAGTCCTCTGTGGAGGCTGTGATTGTGGAGGCAGGCCCTGAATCACCAACTGTACCTGGTACGTTGAGTAGCTCTGACTCAGATACCCTCTGAGATTCAATAGAATGTTGATTTGCTAAACAAATACGACAGTTATCTATAAAAGAGTAAAATGCAAAAAGGGTTCTAATGGGAACCAATTTTCCAAATTTTATACATAGATCGTGGCATTTGTTTTATTTCTCTTACTGTTTTTTCCACAGTTGACAGTGCTAATAAGGATATAGTTTTCCTTCTGGACGGTTCTGATGGCACAAGGAATGGTTTCCCTGCCATGCGTGATTTTGTTGAGAAAATGGTGGAAAAACTCAATGTAGGCGAGAACAATGACCGTGTCTCAGTTGTCCAGTACAGCAGAGATGCAGATGTCAGTTTCTATCTGAACACACATGACACAAGAGATGATGTTTTGGATGCAGTCAGAGGGCTGAGACACCGAGGAGGCAGACCTCTAAACACTGGGGCAGCCCTGGAGTACGTCAGGGACAATGTCTTTACAAACTCATCTGGGAGTAGGCGGCTGCAAGGCGTTCCACAGATGTTGATCCTGTTAAATGGTGGAAGGTCTAATGACAATGTGGACACACCAGCTGCTGCTCTCAGAGACCAGGGCATCATTGTGCTTGGCATCGGAGCAGGGAGGTCTGACAAAGCAGAGATGCAAAAGATAGCATATAACTCTAGTTATGGTCTGTCTGTGTCTGATTTCGCTGACCTCCCCAATGCCCAAGAGCAGCTCTCTTCTGTAATGGGGACAACAATGGTGCGGGTCACACTGCTGACACCAACAGTAACTGGTAAGAGTTTGACACAGCATTTTATTATAATACGGTGCAAGGCAAGCTCAAACCTGTGTAGCTTCAGCATAGTCATTAGCCACATTAGGACACCAGTAACTGCATGCTTCTTCTTGTAAGCATGGACCAACATGAATTTCACGGTAAACTGTTAAAAGTAAAAACTTGACATGTCTGATAATTCTCTGTTCCCTAGTGGTGAGACAAGAGGCAGGAAAAGATATTGTGTTCTTGTTGGATGGATCTGATGGTACTAGGAACGATTTCCCTGCCATGCAAAGCTTTGTCCAGAGAATGGTAGAGACACTGAATGTGAATGACAACAGAGATCGTGTCTCAGTGGTTCAGTACAGCAGAGATCCCACCGTCCAATTCTATCTGAACACTTACACAACAAAAGAAGATATCATGGCCAAAATCAGAGGTTTGAGGCATAAAGGTGGAAGACCCTGAACACTGGTGCAGCCCTCCAGTACTTGAGGGATAACGTCTTCACGGCCTCTGCTGGAAGCAGGCGCCAAGAAGGAGTGCCACAGCTGTTGATATTATTAAGTGGTGGAAGGTCTTTTGACAGTGTTGATGCACCAGCATCTGCTCTCAAACAGATGGGTGTTTTGATCTTTGCAATTGGAACTAGAAACACAGACACCAGAGAAATGCAAAAGATTTCACATGAGCCAAGTTATGCTCTCTCTGTGTCAGATTTCAATGACCTCCCCAATGTTCAGCAACAACTTCAGTCCTCTGTGGAGGCTGTGATTGTGGAGGCAGTCCCTGAATCACCAACTGTCCCTGGTACGTTGAGTAGCTCTGACTCAGATACCCTCTGAGATTCAATAGAATGTTGATTTGCTAAACAAATACGACAGTTATCCATAAAACAGTAAAAAACAAAAAGGGTTCTAATGGGAACCAATTTTCCAAATTTGATACATAGATTGTGGCATTTGTTTTATTTCTCTTACTGTTTTTTCCACAGTTGACAGTGCCAATAAGGATATAGTTTTCCTTCTGGACGGTTCTGATGGCACAAGGAATGGTTTCCCTGCCATGCGTGATTTTGTTGAGAAAATGGTGGAAAAACTCAATGTAGGCGAGAACAATGACCATGTCTCAGTTGTCCAGTACAGCAGAGATGCAGATGTCAGTTTCTATCTGAACACACATGACACAAGAGATGATGTTTTGGATGCAGTCAGAGGGCTGAGACACCGAGGAGGCAGACCTCTAAACACCGGGGCAGCCCTGGAGTACGTCAGGGACAATGTCTTTACAGACTCATCTGGGAGTAGGCGGCTGCAAGGCGTTCCACAGATGTTGATCCTGTTAAATGGTGGAAGGTCTAATGACAATGTGGACACACCAGCTGCTGCTCTCAGAGACCAGGGCATCATTGTGCTTGGCATCGGAGCAGGGAGGTCTGACAAAGCAGAGATGCAAAAGATAGCATTTAACTCTAGTTATGCTCTGTCTGTGTCTGATTTCGCTGACCTCCCCAATGCCCAAGAGCAGCTCTCTTCTGTAATGGGACAACAATGGTGCGGGTCACACTGCTGACACCAACAGTAACTGGTAAGAGTTTGACACAGCATTTTATTATAATATGGTGCAAGGCAAGCTCAAACCTGTGTAGCTTCAGCATAGTCATTAGCCACATTAGGACACCAGTAACTGCATTCTTCTTCTTGTAAGCATGGACCAACATGAATTTTCACGGTAAACTGTTAAAAGTAAAAACTTGACATGTCTGATAATTCTCTGTTCCCTAGTGGTGAGACAAGAGGCAGGAAAAGATGTTGTGTTCTTGTTGGATGGATCTGATGGTACTAGGAACGATTTCCCTGCCATGCAAAGCTTTGTCCAGAGAATGGTAGAGACACTGAATGTGAATGACAACAGAGATCGTGTCTCAGTGGTTCAGTACAGCAGAGATCCCACCGTCCAATTCTATCTGAACACTTACACAACAAAAGAAGATATCATGGCCAAAATCAGAGGTTTGAGGCATAAAGGTGGAAGACCCCTGAACACTGGTGCAGCCCTCCAGTACTTGAGGGATAACGTCTTCACGGCCTCTGCTGGAAGCAGGCGCCAAGAAGGAGTGCCACAGCTGTTGATATTATTAAGTGGTGGAAGGTCTTTTGACAGTGTTGATGCACCAGCATCTGCTCTCAAACAGATGGGTGTTTTGATCTTTGCAATTGGAACTAGAAACACAGACACCAGAGAAATGCAAAAGATTTCACATGAGCCAAGTTATGCTCTCTCTGTGTCAGATTTCAATGACCTCCCCAATGTTCAGCAACAACTTCAGTCCTCTGTGGAGGCTGTGATTGTGGAGGCAGTCCCTGAATCACCAACTGTCCCTGGTACGTTGAGTAGCTCTGACTCAGATACCCTCTGAGATTCAATAGAATGTTGATTTGCTAAACAAATACGACAGTTATCCATAAAACAGTAAAAAACAAAAAGGGGTTCTAATGGGAACCAATTTTCCAAATTTGATACATAGATTGTGGCATTTGTTTTATTTCTCTTACTGTTTTTTCCACAGTTGACAGTGCCAATAAGGATATAGTTTTCCTTCTGGACGGTTCTGATGGCACAAGGAATGGTTTCCCTGCCATGCGTGATTTTGTTGAGAAAATGGTGGAAAAACTCAATGTAGGCGAGAACAATGACCGTGTCTCAGTTGTCCAGTACAGCAGAGATGCAGATGTCAGTTTCTATCTGAACACACATGACACAAGAGATGATGTTTTGGATGCAGTCAGAGGGCTGAGACACCGAGGAGGCAGACCTCTAAACACCGGGGCAGCCCTGGAGTACGTCAGGGACAATGTCTTTACAGACTCATCTGGGAGTAGGCGGCTGCAAGGCGTTCCACAGATGTTGATCCTGTTAAATGGTGGAAGGTCTAATGACAATGTGGACACACCAGCTGCTGCTCTCAGAGACCAGGGCATCATTGTGCTTGGCATCGGAGCAGGGAGGTCTGACAAAGCAGAGATGCAAAAGATAGCATTTAACTCTAGTTATGCTCTGTCTGTGTCTGATTTCGCTGACCTCCCCAATGCCCAAGAGCAGCTCTCTTCTGTAATGGGGACAACAATGGTGCGGGTCACACTGCTGACACCAACAGTAACTGGTAAGAGTTTGACACAGCATTTTATTATAATATGGTGCAAGGCAAGCTCAAACCTGTGTAGCTTCAGCATAGTCATTAGCCACATTAGGACACCAGTAACTGCATTCTTCTTCTTGTAAGCATGGACCAACATGAATTTTCACGGTAAACTGTTAAAAGTAAAAACTTGACATGTCTGATAATTCTCTGTTCCCTAGTGGTGAGACAAGAGGCAGGAAAAGATGTTGTGTTCTTGTTGGATGGATCTGATGGTACTAGGAACGATTTCCCTGCCATGCAAAGCTTTGTCCAGAGAATGGTAGAGACACTGAATGTGAATGACAACAGAGATCGTGTCTCAGTGGTTCAGTACAGCAGAGATCCCACCGTCCAATTCTATCTGAACACTTACACAACAAAAGAAGATATCATGGCCAAAATCAGAGGTTTGAGGCATAAAGGTGGAAGACCCCTGAACACTGGTGCAGCCCTCCAGTACTTGAGGGATAACGTCTTCACGGCCTCTGCTGGAAGCAGGCGCCAAGAAGGAGTGCCACAGCTGTTGATATTATTAAGTGGTGGAAGGTCTTTTGACAGTGTTGATGCACCAGCATCTGCTCTCAAACAGATGGGTGTTTTGATCTTTGCAATTGGAACTAGAAACACAGACACCAGAGAAATGCAAAAGATTTCACATGAGCCAAGTTATGCTCTCTCTGTGTCAGATTTCAATGACCTCCCCAATGTTCAGCAACAACTTCAGTCCTCTGTGGAGGCTGTGATTGTGGAGGCAGTCCCTGAATCACCAACTGTCCCTGGTACGTTGAGTAGCTCTGACTCAGATACCCTCTGAGATTCAATAGAATGTTGATTTGCTAAACAAATACGACAGTTATCCATAAAACCGTAAAAAACAAAAAGGGGTTCTAATGGGAACCAATTTTCCAAATTTGATACATAGATTGTGGCATTTGTTTTATTTCTCTTACTGTTTTTTCCACAGTTGACAGTGCTAATAAGGATATAGTTTTCCTTCTGGACGGTTCTGATGGCACAAGGAATGGTTTCCCTGCCATGCGTGATTTTGTTGAGAAAATGGTGGAAAAACTCAATGTAGGCGAGAACAATGACCGTGTCTCAGTTGTCCAGTACAGCAGAGATGCAGATGTCAGTTTCTATCTGAACACACATGACACAAGAGATGATGTTTTGGATGCAGTCAGAGGGCTAAGACACCGAGGAGGCAGACCTCTAAACACCGGGGCAGCCCTGGAGTACGTCAAGGACAATGTCTTTACAAACTCATCTGGGAGTAGGCGCCTGCAAGGCGTTCCACAGATATTGATCCTGTTAAATGGTGGAAGGTCTTATGACAATGTGGACACACCAGCTGCTGCTCTCAGAAACCAGGGCATCATTGTGTTTGGCATCGGAGCAGGGAGGTCTTACAAAGCAGAGATGCAAAAGATAGCATATAACTCTAGTTATGCTCTGTCTGTGTCTGATTTCGCTGACCTCCCCAATGCCCAAGAGCAGCTCTCTTCTGTAATGGGGACAACGATGGTGCGGGTCACACCGCTGACACCAACAGTAACTGGTAAGAGTTTGACACAGAAATTTATTATAATACAGTGCAAGGCAAGCTCAAACCTTTGTAGCTTCAGCATAGTCATTAGCCACATTAGGACACCAGTAACTGCATGCTTCTTCTTGTAAGCATGGACCAACATGAATTTTCACGGTAATCTGTTAAAAGTAAAAACTTGACATGTCTGATAATTCTCTGTTCCCTAGTGGTGAGACAAGAGGCAGGAAAAGATTTTGTGTTCTTGTTGGATGGATCTGATGGTACTAGGAACGATTTCCCTGCCATGCAAAGCTTTGTCCAGAGAATGGTAGAGACACTGAATGTGAATGACAACAGAGATCGCGTCTCAGTGGTTCAGTACAGCAGAGATCCCACCGTCCAGTTCTATCTGAACACTTACACAACAAAAGAAGATATCATGGCCAAAATCAGAGGTTTGAGGCATAAAGGTGGAAGACCCCTGAACACTGGTGCAGCCCTCCAGTACTTGAGGGATAACGTCTTCACGGCCTCTGCTGGAAGCAGGCGCCAAGAAGGAGTGCCACAGCTGTTGATATTATTAAGTGGTGGAAGGTCTTTTGACAGTGTTGATGCACCAGCATCTGCTCTCAAACAGATGGGTGTTTTGATCTTTGCAATTGGAACTAGAAACACAGACACCAGAGAAATGCAAAAGATTTCACATGAGCCAAGTTATGCTCTCTCTGTGTCAGATTTCAATGACCTCTCCAATGTTCAGCAACAACTTCAGTCCTCTGTGGAGGCTGTGATTGTGGAGGCAGGCCCTGAATCACCAACTGTACCTGGTACGTTGAGTAGCTCTGACTCAGATACCCTCTGAGATTCAATAGAATGTTGATTTGCTAAACAAATACGACAGTTATCTATAAAAGAGTAAAATGCAAAAAGGGTTCTAATGGGAACCAATTTTCCAAATTTTATACATAGATCGTGGCATTTGTTTTATTTCTCTTACTGTTTTTCCACAGTTGACAGTGCTAATAAGGATATAGTTTTCCTTCTGGACGGTTCTGATGGCACAAGGAATGGTTTCCCTGCCATGCGTGATTTTGTTGAGAAAATGGTGGAAAAACTCAATGTAGGCGAGAACAATGACCGTGTCTCAGTTGTCCAGTACAGCAGAGATGCAGATGTCAGTTTCTATCTGAACACACATGACACAAGAGATGATGTTTTGGATGCAGTCAGAGGGCTAAGACACCGAGGAGGCAGACCTCTAAACACCGGGGCAGCCCTGGAGTACGTCAAGGACAATGTCTTTACAAACTCATCTGGGAGTAGGCGCCTGCAAGGCGTTCCACAGATATTGATCCTGTTAAATGGTGGAAGGTCTTATGACAATGTGGACACACCAGCTGCTGCTCTCAGAAACCAGGGCATCATTGTGTTTGGCATCGGAGCAGGGAGGTCTTACAAAGCAGAGATGCAAAAGATAGCATATAACTCTAGTTATGCTCTGTCTGTGTCTGATTTCGCTGACCTCCCCAATGCCCAAGAGCAGCTCTCTTCTGTAATGGGGACAACGATGGTGCGGGTCACACCGCTGACACCAACAGTAACTGGTAAGAGTTTGACACAGAAATTTATTATAATACAGTGCAAGGCAAGCTCAAACCTTTGTAGCTTCAGCATAGTCATTAGCCACATTAGGACACCAGTAACTGCATGCTTCTTCTTGTAAGCATGGACCAACATGAATTTTCACGGTAATCTGTTAAAAGTAAAAACTTGACATGTCTGATAATTCTCTGTTCCCTAGTGGTGAGACAAGAGGCAGGAAAAGATTTTGTGTTCTTGTTGGATGGATCTGATGGTACTAGGAACGATTTCCCTGCCATGCAAAGCTTTGTCCAGAGAATGGTAGAGACACTGAATGTGAATGACAACAGAGATCGCGTCTCAGTGGTTCAGTACAGCAGAGATCCCACCGTCCAGTTCTATCTGAACACTTACACAACAAAAGAAGATATCATGGCCAAAATCAGAGGTTTGAGGCATAAAGGTGGAAGACCCCTGAACACTGGTGCAGCCCTCCAGTACTTGAGGGATAACGTCTTCACGGCCTCTGCTGGAAGCAGGCGCCAAGAAGGAGTGCCACAGCTGTTGATATTATTAAGTGGTGGAAGGTCTTTTGACAGTGTTGATGCACCAGCATCTGCTCTCAAACAGATGGGTGTTTTGATCTTTGCAATTGGAACTAGAAACACAGACACCAGAGAAATGCAAAAGATTTCACATGAGCCAAGTTATGCTCTCTCTGTGTCAGATTTCAATGACCTCCCCAATGTCCAGCAACAACTTCAGTCCTCTGTTGAGACTATGATAGTCAATATTTCTCCTGAAATAACCACTCACATTGGTACGTGTCAAATCATTTTTCTAAATATTATTCATTATCCATTTTCTTTTTCCTATTTGTCCTTTTTGTTTTAGCTTTTTTCTCTCTTTTTCTCCCTTTTCAATTATTACTTTTACATTTTCTTTTGTTAAATATTTTAATGTATTTCTATATGTCATCATCTTTCTTTTTCCGACATGTTTCTATTTTCAACTCAATCTTTTTCGTCCAGTAATTTATTTATATTTCTCCTTATTTTTTCAGCTGAGTCTCAAGGTCCCAAGAAAGACATTGTTTTCCTCATTGATGGGTCTGACGGTGTTGGCCGGGAGTTTCCAATCCTGCAGCAGTTCATGCGTCGGGTTGTGGAGACCCTTAATGTTGGGGAGAACAAGATACGAATTGGTGTGGTCCAGTAC
This sequence comes from Neogobius melanostomus, assembly GCA_007210695.1. Taxonomy (NCBI): domain Eukaryota; kingdom Metazoa; phylum Chordata; class Actinopteri; order Gobiiformes; family Gobiidae; genus Neogobius; species Neogobius melanostomus. The sequence continues at coordinate 16,959 of VHKM01000149.1, forward strand.
GGAGACTACCCTCATGCAGACATGTATCTGAACTCTCATCCCTCCAAAGAAGCTGTCCTTAGTGCTATCCTTGGTTTGCGTCCTCGTGGTGGAAGACAGCGCAACCTGGGCCAGGCTTTGGAGTTTCTTAACAGTGACGTAATGACTGCAGCTCGTGGCAGCAGGCGGCAAGAAGGTGTCCCGCAGTTTGTCATAGCAGTCTCCAGTGGATCCTCTACAGATAACATCCAGCAGGCCGCCGCTTCTCTCAAACGATCTAGAGTTGTACCTTTCAGTATTGGAACCAGAGACGTAAACCCAACAGAGCTTCAAATTGTGTCATATGTGCCTAACTTTGCCTACACTGTAGATGATCTGCCCGGGCTGTACACAGTCCAAGAAAATGTCATTAACACTTTGACAGAGACGTCCGATGAAGACTTTGCAAGAATGTCACCAGTATTTCCAGATTATGAAGGTAATATTTCATTAAAAAATAAAAGATTAGCCACTCTGCAAGCAATGTCCCCTTTGTATTTTATGAATCCTTTAATTTTGAAAGAACTCAGCACTCTTGGGTAAAAAACTGCTTGATTGGGTGCAGGCTTATGTAGAGCTTTTTTATAAGTGCTTGACAAAATTGGCTATTATTTGGGTCATAATTCATCTGCTGTTAAATACCTATTACCTATATTTGTCCAGCACAGTGCTGTATGAGATTATAAAACTAAAAATTATATTGCGGTGCATTTTTTTTTCAGCACCCATCATGCCAGCACCATCTGGAGATGTAAAAAGGGATGTTGTTTTCCTCATTGATGGAACATCAGCGGTGCGCAACGAGTTCCCAGCCATTCGAGATATGATCCGGAGAGTTGTTGACAAGTTGGATGTGGGACTCGATGCTGTTCGAATCTCAGTGGTACAATACAGTGAAGAGCCAAAGGTGGAATTTCTTCTTAATGAGCACTCTACTGAAGCGGAAGTTCGTAATGCTGTGCTAAGGCTGAGAAGCAAAGGTGGAAAGGTCCTTAACACAGGTCGTGCTCTTGAGTTTGTGGGAAGAACCATCTACCAGAGGTCAGCAGGAAGCCGTGTTGAAGAGGGCGTTCCACAATTTCTCATTTTAGTCACTGGAGGCAAGTCCGCTGATGATGTGTCTACACCAGCCGACCAGCTGAAGAGAAACCAGATTGCACCTCTCGCTGTTGGATCAGGAAACGCTGACCCGGAGGAGCTAAGGCAGATTTCATTGAGGCCTGAATTTGCACATAAAGTCGACTCTTTCAGTCAGCTTCAAAACGTCGAAGATAAGCTTCTTGATTCAGTCAAATCCACATCCGCCGCCGACATTGTTTATGTCCCTGCACCTCCAGTAGTGGTTGGTAAGAAAGACTTTCTCTTCTCTGCTCTATATGACAATGGACTTGCTAAAATGTATTTTTGTCTTACAGAATGTTACTACCAGAGAATGCTTTCTTGTTACTAGTTTAGTTTACTAATTGACCTTACCTGGTGCATGTTGGACTGCAAAACATAAAATCCTTATGTTCCCATTGTGTATTGGGATGTTATCTCTTTTTTTACACAACCAGTTTAGAGGAGTTTCAATATCTTGGATCTTGTTCATAAGTGAGGGTAGGAAGGTGTTGGAGATTGAGAAACAGTTTGGTGCAGCATTCGTAGCGATACGGTTGCAGGACCAGTCTGTTGTGGTGAAGAAAGAGATGAGCCAAAAGGCAAATCTCCATTTTGCTGGTCAATCTACACTCCTATTCACACTTATGGTCTTTATGACAAGACCACAGATATGTGGCTCATATGAGCTCTGCTGGGTGACAGAGCTTTCACTTATAGAAAGGGTGAAGAGTTTAGTTACCCAGTAGGAACTCATGTTAGAGTCGCTGCTCCTCTAGTGGAATCTCAAGGTCTTCTCGGACCACGCTGAAGGGACATTGTCTTATGGCTGGCCTGAGAAAATCTTGGCTCCCCTTCCCAGAACTGGCGCAGGTGTATCAGAAGAGGGAGCACTGACAGATTCTTAACTGTACATGTCTGTTGTGATCATATTGCAGAAACTCTCAATCTTGGAAGAAAGGATGTGATATTCCTTATTGATGGCTCAGACAATACTGGACCCACAGGCATTGCTCATATACGTGACTTCATCTTCAACATTGTCCAACAGCTGGATGTGCAGCCCGATCAAGTGCGAGTGGGAGTGGTCCAGTATGCAGACAGAGTGAAGACTGAATTCTCTCTGAACTCTCACAACAACAAAGCGGCTGTTGTCTCTGCCATCAAGAGGCTGAGGCAGATGGGTGGCCGTTCTTCAGATCTTGCCGATGCCATTAACTACGTCATACAAAATGAGCTAAAGCCCTCTGCTGGAGTTCGTCCCACTGAGGCGTCACAGCATCTTGTGGTTCTCACGGGTGGACGTTCGCCCCAAGATGTAGCAATTTTTGGACCACAGCTGAAAAACTCTCGGGTGAACTGCATTGGTGTCGGAACATCTGGTGCTGACGCAAGGCAACTCGCTCAGATCGCAACATCTACTGAAGATGTGATTCAAGTGCCAACGTTCCCGTCCCTTCCATCAATCAGAGAGAGGTTCATTTCTAGGCTGAGTGGAAGGCTTGAAGAAATCCCTACTGACTTCGGAGGTACTGGACCAGTCAGTTTGTTTACATGCAGAACAAAGTCAGAATATGTTAAAAGCTCAAATAAGTGGCCTCATTTAAAAAATATATTTTCTTTGTGTTAAAATGCATGACTGAGCTATGTATACTAATCCCAGAAATTTATGTTGTTTTGCTTGTTTACCGTGCTGCTAAATGTCTGTTATACCATAGTCAAGTAAGTCCACTACATGCAGCAGAAGTCCAACAATAAATCGCAGTAACCAGGTGCGATTGAGAGAAATTCGAATGACTGCCCTACTATAAAATCAATCAAGAGGCAAACATTCGAATTTCTGTGCCTGCATGTTGATTCACTATTTTCCCAAATAGTGGGATGGGAAGTGTAAGTAAGATCACAGGGGGTAGTTACTTAGTTTTGCTTATCTGTTTGTTTTTTAATCTAATAAATACCAAATACAGTACTGTGCAAATGTTTTAGGCAGGTCCATAAAAGTACAGATGGACATTTTTGGAAAGGTCAAATATGAGAACAAAATGCATTTACTAATAGTAAGTAAGTACTTGGATTGATGGTTAAATGTGTGAAATGCCTTTAACCAGGTTGCAGGTTTTCATAGGGGGATGCATGGGATAATGCATGTAGTAAAAGCAATCAATAGTTTCACACCAACAAAGTGGCAATTCCAAGGACACACGTTTCAATTTGTTTTACGTTCTAACTTTAATGGCACAGGAAGAGGTAGAGTTCCATTTATCAACAATGGAACTTGAACTCGTGGCCCAATGGTACAGTATGGTAGCGCGGCAAAATGTTCTACCTCTATGTATGTCACATCTTCTGCTCATGTCGTATAAGGAAGTTAATTAATAAAAATCAACACAAATGTCAGACTAGGAAAATCTAGAAAAATCTAAAATATAACAATGTTAACTATGTTTGGGTGAAATGTTAGTCTCTCCAATTGAGTATGTATCCAGGATACATTTTTTTACAGAGTTCTAACCAGCTTTTGCACAGTACTGTAGTGTAGTGGCTTTGAGGGATGTATATAAAAATAGTGGTGCATCTAACTTTTTGCAATATTTTTCATAGAACCTGGTGAGCCTGCTGCGAAAAAGGCAGACATTGTATTTTTGGTCGATAGCTCCATAAATGTGGGCAGAGCAAACTTCGGAGAGGTCATGAACTTTGTGAGCAACCTAATCGACACCTACTACAATGACCGAGATGATCTGAGATTTGCCCTCGCACTTTACGACACGGATGTCACAGATGCCTTCTTCCTAAACTCATACAAAAACAAGGACGATATTATCAGCGCTATTGGCCAGGCTGAGTACAAAGGAGGGCGCCGGATCAACACTGGTGCCGCTATCCGCTACGTACAAGACAAGCATTTCATCAAAGAAAAGGGAAGCAGGAGAGACGAAGGCACTCCCCAAATCCTTATACTCTTCACCGGTGGACGTTCAGCCGACGATAGCAAAACAGCTGCACTTGGGTTAAAGAAAACTGGGGTCAGAATCTTTGCAGTGGGAGTTGGAGACATTTTGGATGAGTTGGAAAACGTGGCGAGCGAGTCGTCCACAGTGGCCAGAGCAAGCACCTACGTGGGGCTGTCCGAGCTGAATGAACAGATCCTGCAAGCTCTGGACGATGAAATAAAGGGGAAGCCGTGCGTTGGTGTTGAAGTTGCTGCTAAACGTAAGTGACAGTAGTTGAGATGTGTTGAAATTTATTGTATTTAGATCATGGGCACCCAAAATGCTTTTCTGGAGAAACCTTACCAACTAAGCTACTGTCACCCCACTTCAGCTGCAGCTTGTTTTTCTTTTGTATTTATCTATTTATTTACTTGTTGTCTTCCAGCTTGCAACATCGAAGTCTTGGTCGGCTTTGATGTCAATGCCCAGAACGTCTTCAGTGCCCAGACCAACCTTCAGAGCAAGATGGGCGCCATCCTACAGAGGATTTCCAAGATGGAGCCCATCAGTTGCTCCTCGGGGCAGACTCCTTCGATTCAGATCGGAATGCTCGCCATGGGCTCCTCTTCTGATGCCGTGCAGCTCGATTTCACTGACAACGCAGACGTGCTGTTAGAGCAGTTCAGAGGACTTCGCACACGAGGGCCTTTTGTGCTGAATGGACAGACAATCTCGGCCTATAACACCAGGTTCAAAAACAGGCAGGACAATGTTGTGAAGGTCAGTGAAAACAATGCTCTCATTTTACGTATAAAATTCATAACCCTAACAGCTTTAAGTTTTGTCTTGACTTCTAAGATACTAACCTACTCAAAATAGAGCAAAAACTATTTTCTAGATGTTATGCCAAAATTTTACGGTTGTATACAAATTTTAAAGATATTGAATTAAAAAAAATAACTTATTGCCCCCCACATTTACCAAAGTTTAAATATGAGTTACACATTTTAATAACTAGAGTGAAATTAACAAAGTTGCAAAGCTAGAGACATGCGCTGTGATCTGGTATTTGACCTGCGTTCTATATTTTGCAGGTCGTCATTCATTTGACGGATGGCCTGGATGCTCCCTATGCTGAAATGAAAAGAAAAGTTGATGAAATGCAACAGTCAGGTGAAGACAAAGACACACTATACCCCCTTGACTTTGCCTGTCTTCCCAACAGAAGAAAAAAGAAAATGTTTGTCTAAATGTTAAGAAAATCTAATAAATATATTATTTTATTCTCCAGGAGTCAACAGTTTCATTCTGGTTGCACTGGAGCGAGTGCCTAAATTTGAGGAGGCGGTGCTGCTTGAGTATGGCAGAGGTTTTAGATACACCAGACCTCTGCGCATCAACATCATGGACTTGGACTACGAGCTGAAGGAAGAACTTGTAAGTGCTATACGTCGTTGAACAGCATTTAGGAATATCTCCTCTACTTTATTCTATTAAGATTTTGTCCATTTATTGCCATTAGGATAGCATTTCAGAGCGGGAGTGCTGCGGCGTCATGTGCAAATGTTCTGGAACCAGGGGAGACAGAGGCGCAGTGGGATTTTCTGGACCGAAGGTACTGGCCATAATACTCCTACAACATGCTCTATATTTGCTGTTTAACTTTATTGTTCCAGAGTTTTTATTTTATATAAAACTCTCTGGGCTGAGAGGTTAGTGCTCTTGCAGCAAGAAGTTCCTGAGTTCGATTCCTAGACCGGGTGGGCCTGTCTGTGTGTAGTTTGCTTGTACTTCCAAAAAACAAGCACAGTAGGCTAAATCCTCATTACAACTGACCAAATCTACTTCAAGATCTAGAGAAGGGTCCCGGGTTGCCCCAGTGGAATTTCAGATTGAGTCAAGACAAGAAATTACCCTACAAGGGCAATATAGTAGATTTACCACAGTGTATGTTACTGATATTGATTGATATTGATATGATTGATATTTAGATATGTACAGTGTCAGTAGGGAACCAAAAGTCAACACAAATTGTACCTGAACATTATGACTGTTTAGAAAGATGATTGTAGAACTTTGGGGAATATAGACATTTAGAAATATTGTTTTCTTCAACTATATCAACTAATACTATATTTTATCTTTAGGGTGATCCGGGTGGTCCAGGAAGCCAAGGACATCCTGGAGATGAGGGTGGACCTGTAAGTTTAAAATACCCTTCAGACTGACACTCAAACATTGTGTTGGAAGTTATTATATTGACATACCATTTTTAGCCACATATATATTTTTTAATCTTTTCTATTTCTTATTTTTTCTTTAGGGAGAGAGAGGTCCTCCTGGTGTGAATGGTACTCAGGGCTTCCAGGGGTGTCCCGGCCAAAGAGGCTTCAAGGTGAACGTTTGGACATGAACATTCGTCATAATTCTTATTTTTTGCTTACTTTTTATTTACAAAACCTATTTCCCTCTGTCTTCAGGGTGCACGTGGCTACTCAGGAGAAAAGGTAATGTCTAATGTCCAGAGTATTTATTTATTTATTTATATATAATCCTTCTTTGCATTAACGGCTGTCCTTTTACAGGGTGAACATGGAGAGCTTGGTCTTGATGGCATCAATGGAGAAGATGTCAGTTATTTATGACAGAAATATTAACAATGTAACTTGTGTATCCATCAAAGTTTAGAACTTTTGTTATTATATTTTTCATTATAGGGCAAAAGCGGAGTTGCAGGACCTCCTGGAGACAGAGGAACCTTTGGCAGAAGAGTAAGCCATAACAACTTAACTTAAAATGTATTATGCACTTATGCGGCTTATCAAAGAGTCACTATTTTCTGTAGGGGCCTAAAGGTGCCAAAGGCCAAGCAGGAGATAGAGGAGAGATGGGAATCAGAGGAGACCCAGTGAGTATACAATGTTAAATCTACATGACAGGATATTGTTATCCTTAGAGCATGCACTGCAAAATGTACCATGGTACTCGGCTTTAGATGTGACTGAGTGGTCTCACAGAAAAATAAAAAGCTGACCAAATACAAAGGATTCTGTAAACAATGGCATCCCAAAATCATTTTCATGGTCGTTATAGTCGTGATACTGTACATGCCAGACCTGGTTTCAGTCCGTTTCTGGATTGTAGGCATTCCAGTAAACTATCTTGTGGATACACATTGGCCAAAATGAGAAGATAAAGGCTTTTTTTTGGTATGGTTTTTCACATTTTATGATTTTACAATAGGGTTTAAGTGGAAGAGATAACAACCAACCTGGACCTAAAGGAGAGCCTGGTGATGCTGGACCTCCGGTAACACACTCGCTTTATCATATTTTAGCTAAAAAAAATGTTTTTTTTCTTTCTTTTTCATTTTCGCCTGTTTGACTGAATGTCTGAGTGTTATTTGTAGGGTCTGCCGGGTGGTGATGGAAAAGTAGGCCGACCTGGAGATCCCGGCAGAAGGGTAAGCTCTAATATTAACTATGAATGATATTATAGTTATGTTTTAACGTCCTCTAATTAGGATATTCTTGCTGTCTTTGTTTTAGGGACCCAATGGCAGAAGAGGAGCACCTGGGAAGTCTGTGAGTCACATTTCTATCCCTGACTTGTAGTGTGTTTTGGTTGACATGGACATGGTGACGAATATGAATGACAGTCCTCCAGTCAGGTGATTCTGACCATTAGCCCGGCTTGACATCTGGAGATGGGTCCCCGGCCGCCATGCCCGGCAGCATCAAAGGATGGGTCAAGATTAATTTTATTCGTTCTGATGGAAATTTGTCTTGGACACACAGGCTGCCACACATAAAACAAACAAAACAGAAACTAAACAAAAACAAATGCACAATCACAGCTCTGCTTTTTGGCCTGAGTTCAGGTTGTTCGAATGGGAGCAGCTCATACTGGGACTGCAGGAACATGGCATGGATCTGAGATCATTTTCCTTGCTTGCTTGTTTGATGACAACCTCCTCAAATATGTGCTGTAACGATGGGTATTCTTTTACTCCCATCACTTTTTGTGCGGTGTGCACCAGCCTAGTCAATTCTGATTTTATTTTGACCGTCAAATTCCCGAACCACGCAGGCATTCCGTATCTGATTAAGCTTTCAATAACTGCATGATAAAAAATAAGCATAATTTCTGCTCAACACCAAATACTATAGTCTACGCAGGAAGTACAGTCTTGTATCGGGCTACAAACAGAGTTTACATGGACGTCCCACATGAGGCTGCGTCAAATGCAAGGGACACATTTCTCGATGAAGATCAATAAAGTATACCTTCACCTTACGTAGACCAGGCTCACTCAATTTCAAGATTATTTCCCATTCAATCGTATCATAGTTTTGCACTGTATCTGCAACCTGAGGAGGTTTATTTTTGTTATTTTCAGTCCTCCCACACAAATTTTGTAATCTGGAATGGACCTTATACTTAAAATAGCCGTCTAATTTCAACAATTTTGTCATAGCAAAGACAAAAGGTCATCTTTCTCACGATTCAGTATAATTTTTCTGTTGAGATATGACATTACCATTTCTATTCTATCCCTGCACACAAAGCACATTGCAGTGACACAAAGGGGCCATTCACCCATTTCCATTCACTCAGACAATGGAAGCTACTGTATGTTTCAAAATGAGGAAAATATGCAATTAGATATTTCTTACAAAATGTAGCCCTTCTCCATTTTAACAATTTTTTTCCTGTGTTTCTAAAAGGGAACTCTTGGTCAGCCCGGTGAAAGGGGTGAGCCTGGAGAGCCCGGTATCGCAGGATCTCGAGTAAGTTTATCATGAAGAAAAGTATTTTGCAGATCATTCAATTTGAAAATGCTCTGCCAAAAAGCATGTGTCATACTGAACATAGTGTGAAGCAGTTCTTGGCAGTGATCGGGTTATGACACATTGTTTTGACTGGATCAGGTCTCCGCAGCTGATTCTCTGTTCACTGTGTTTGATAGGGGCCAACGGGACCAATTGGACCACCAGGAAGTAAAGGAGAGGAAGGAAATCCCGGGCCACGGGTGAGTTAAAATGTCAACACAATAAACTAGTGCGGTGGTAGTAAAATAGCATCCCTTTCTCATTATCCTATCTATGAGTATGGCCACACTGAGACATTTGGTTCCTTGTATTCAGTTATATTCAAACATGTAGCCATTTTTTTTGCTATATTCTTTCTTGCTATATTTTGTACAGTACTATACATTTAATACACAGACACACACATTTTGAAGGGCAATGGAACTTTAACCCCTTAATCTAATTTTATCCAGTTCAGCTTTACCCAAATCTAAAAGCTTCTTGACTGGAGAGTATACAGCCTATAGGCCAGTGTAACACCTCATTTGAAAGCTAAGACCTACAAAACTGAGCTAAGATTTTTCCTTGCATTGTTGCCACGCTGTTGTCACTGTTTCGTCCTATTTTTAAAATTTTTCCATCGCCTACTTGTCTCGTTTTTGTTATTTGTTGCGTTGTTGTCGCCGTTGTATCGCTTAATTTTCCCGTTTTTAGCTGCGTTTTGAGGGTTTTTGTTGCTCTTCCATCACTTTCTTTGTTGCCTTTTTTGCTGATTTTTGTCACGCTTTTGTAACTTTTTGGTTGCATTGTTGATGCTTTTTGTTGCTATTTTGTCATGTTTTATAACATTTATTTTTGGTAACTTTTTCGTCGCTTTTTTGTTGCGTTTTCATCCTGGCTTGCGTCTCGTTTTCACTGCTAATTTTACTCTTTTTTTTTTCAAGAAGCTTTTAGATTTGGGGAATGTCGAACTGGAGAATATGTGTTTGCTTAAGGTGGGGCGTACGTGCTTAAAAAGTGTTCTGAAGAATCTGAAGAGAATTGAAGTTACAGTCTTTGAAATTATGACATATTCGATGTTTAATACAAACGTATTGATGCTTAATTAGAAAGATCGGTGTTTAAAAATAAATAATTATACAAAAGACATCTTCTTATGCCAGTTTTGTTGTTGTTTTTCACAGGGTCGTGGAGGAAAACCTGGCCCAATTGGAGAAAAGGGAAGACTGGGAGCTCTTGGGCGCAAGGTAACATAATTGAACTTACGGTAGTTTAGATTGGAATAACGCCTTCCTTCATGGACTTGTTTTATTTCCAAATACAATGTCCTAATCCCTAAACTCTCACATTACTGTACACACATCTACAGCTCTCCATGAGAAAACATTGTGTGCATTCAGCGAACACATGATCCAAATTAAATACCTTTATTTATTTATTTTTTAAATTAAAGCTGTCTGTTAAGGTTGATTTTGTATCTTTTTCATTTCGTTTCACAGGGAGAGCCGGGAGATCCAGGACTGAAGGGTAACCAGGGGCCGCTGGGTCCAAGAGGAGAACCTGTAAGTTCAGCTTTTATAATTTCAGAACGACCTGCATTAGTCCGGAATATTGTTTAAGTCTTTCCATAAATGACAAATACTTGTTTCACCTGGTTAACTGGGGCCTCCAAACCCTCAGTCCAGAAAGTCAAAAGTCAAATACTTTTGACTTTTGACAAAAGTATTTCACTTTTGTCAAATACTTTGACAAAAGTCAAAGTATTCTAACTTTGACTAAGAAAGAAATCTAAAATCTACACCTGGCTTTTTAACGCACTACACTGTGTAGGGCTTACATAATAAATGTACATAATAATATTCACGGAGTATAATATGTATATTAATCTGTCTTTTTAACATAAAACTAGTGACTTTTGGTAATGCTAACAATGTTAGGCATGGTAACCATCTGAAAGAAATGTAATGATCGCCTTTTGTTACTTGCTTTGTACTAGACTTCGTACATGAAACTAGACCGTTGTTGTAATTGTGCTTCTTTTCTGTTGTGTACAAACACTTCAAACAGTGTTTTGTAAGTTATAGTTCTTTGTTAATAGTTTGTAAGTATGTAGCATTATCATAGATGTTTCGTAATTAGTTGTTACGTAATCAGTATTGCTCCGTTTTGGGGTATGGTCGGAGGCTGCGGGTGTGTAGGGTCTATTTTGTTTGCTGTTGTTTCCTTGTTGCTTTGTTCCTTTGTTGTTCCACTATGTTCTTGTGAAATGATGATTTTAATTGTATTGATCTTGGGGGTGGAGCTTATAAGCTCTTGCTTCGGCCCACTCCTTTTGAGCAGAGTGTTTGCTGCTCAAATAAACAAATAAACTAAACTAAAATAGAAATTTCTCTAGAACCAAAATTATACAGTGGGAAGAAAAAGTAAGTACACCGTTTTGAATTTCTCACATTTCTGCCTAAATTCGTCACTAAATGTGGTCTGATCTTCATCAAAATCACAAGACTGAGTAAACAGTGTCTGCTTAAACTAATACCACCCAAACATTTACATTTTATCATATTTTTATTGGCCATAACATGTAAACATTCACAGGACAGCGTGGAATAAGTAAGTACACTCTCTAAATCTCAACTGTAACAGTTTTGTTACAAGAGGAATAGTCTAAGATTCATCCTGATCGTTGTGAGCGTCTAATTTGCAACTACAGAAAGGCAGTTATTGCTGCAAAAGAAGGGTCAGCCAGCTATTTAATACAAGGGATCACTATTTTAGCTACATTTCGAACATAAAACTCCGCTAAATGCTGAATAATCTACGTTTATTTGCTCACTTTGCTAAAATGTTTGCACGTACTTAGGGGGTACTTGGAGTATAAATTAATGCCTCAAGCAGTACATGGAACAAAAGAGGTTGGGAACTACTGGTGTAGTATAGTGGTTCCCAACGTTTTTTGTCATACCCCTTGAGTAGTTAATTTATCCTCCGAGTACCCCCACATTTTAAGATCTTGCCAGAATGTTCATAAAACAATCAACTAAATTTAGATTATTCCATATTTAGTAGAGTTAAGTAAACAAAAACTTAACGTTTGCATTTCAGAGTGAACTGAATAAATATGCAACACATAAAAAAACAACAACATCTGATCATGTTTTGCTTTGTTGTGCTCAGGGAGAAGATGGCAGAGATGGGGCTGGAACTCCTGGACCTGAAGGAAGAAAGGCAAGTGTTTTGTTTATTTTCTTCATGGCTGTGCAATTACACAATAATAATGAATAGATAATAGTTCAAATACAGTGTCTGGCAATAGCAATCACAGCTTACAGTTCTTGCAGCCACATCTTCTCTGGGGCCTACTTTTTGATTTCTATTCTGCGTTAGACACCTTGGCTAAGTCAAGAACTAATGGAGGTTGCAATAAATTAAACTAAACTTACAGAAATGTGACTGGCAATTTGCCCCTATGGCGCCAAGCCACCACTATCACCAACCCACAAAGGCATTAGGGATGTGTCATGCCCGACAACATAGATCGAACATAAGATTGAACATAACTCACAAGATGGTCATCGGGTTAAAGATGTACCACCTGAGCCAGCAGACCTAGCTCAGTTGGTACATGAGCCACCTGAGCCATTAGCTGATACAATGTTAACCTCTTACCCCCCACTTTAAGTGCTTTTCCTCCAGTTCGACTTCACCCAAATCTATAAGCTTCTCTATGCCTACACTGGAAAAAATGTATCCTTATCTTAGCCAAAAATGACTTAAAAGTGCTTGAATTATTTGTGCTAATTTTGAGTAAGTTTGGACTATTTACCTGCCAATGGAACAAGAATGATTTTTTTCTTATTTTGAACTTTTGTCTAATTTCAAGTGTTTTTGTCTTACTTTAAGTGTTCCAGTTAATTTTGTTTATCTTAAGCGAATTAATGCTTGTTCCATTGGAAATCTTATTTCAAGACATGTCCAAACCTACTCAAAATCTCAGCATTACACACCTTAATTCAAGCACTTTTCAAGCAATTTTAGCTAAGATAAGATGGCCTTTTTTCCAGTGTATAGACAAGTGTAACGCCTCATTTGAAAGCTAAGACGTACATAACCGATTGTTTTTTGTCACGCTGTTGCCACATTTTTTAAGTGTTGTCATCTCTTTTTTAAATCGCCTTTTGTTGCTTTTTTGTCACGTTTTTGTCACATTTTTAGTCGCTCTTTTGTGGCTTTACATCACTCTTCAGTCGGGATTTTGTATCTTTTTATTTTGTCATTGTTGCTTTTCCGTTTTTCTCACTCTTTTATCTGGTCACTTTTTATCCTCATCTTCTTTGCTATTTAGACGCTTTGTTCTAGAAGCTTTTAGATTTGGGTAAAGCCAAACTGTAGAAAATGTGCTTGATTCAGTTGCGGGTTAAGAGGTTAAAGCAAATTACTCCAACAGAAATGGACATAAAACATAAATCTTTTTAATCCTCTGCCCACAGGGAGATGAAGGCTTCCCAGGATTCGCAGGACCTAAAGTAAGTCACTTCCAGATGTCTTTTTAATGTGGTTATCTGTGTCTGCTGACATCTTTCCAAGAGAGACTGGAGAAGCATGTGCAACAGTAGCGCACATGCTGTACTGCGAAATACAAATGATTTATCTCAGTGCAAACGCTATGAAGTGGTGGTAAACAAATGAATAGAAGAGATGCAAATAGAAGCCAGACATCGCAAGGTGAGACTTGATTGTAGGTAGAAACTGAAAACACGTGTCTTTGTTCTTGCAGGGAGCAGCTGGAGATCCTGGAACAAAAGGTGGACCTGGCAAAACAGGGAACAGAGGACAGAGGGTAAGAAATCCGTCTGGTAAATTTGTAATAAAATGTAGATATGTAGGATTTCTATCTTTTTGTTCTGGTAAATGTGTTTTTAACTATTTGTATCCCATTGCTGGGGTTGAAATGGCACTTTTCATTTGGCCAAAGTATTGAAATCAGAAGGGGGGCAGGTCAAATGTGCAATGCTTTGGTATGAAATATGATGAGGTGGAAATGAGTAATGAGTTTAATATTGAAAAGTAAATTTTTGTTTTTGTTTTATCCTTTTTATTCTCAGGGTGTCTCTGGAAACATGGGTCCACCTGGTCAGGGGGAGAAGTCGGATATCCTGGCCCTTATGTAAGACACTTTAACGCATTAGGAGCGTTTATATCAATAAGTGGACTCTGATTCTTAAATGAGATAAATGACTTCACTTGAATTAAGGCGCTTTATGTTGAATTTTAGTCTCTTTGAACTAATCTAAGATAAGATGACAATGCTAGTGCCTATGGAACAAGCTGAAATCACAGAAAATCAGAACATTTTAAAAATATTTATTTTTCGCTTGAAATTATACAACATAATCTGAATTAAGAATAATGTGTGCTTGTTCTATTGGCAATAAGAGGTTTCTATCTTGTCTTAGACTAGACTAACCCTTCTCAAACTTTAGTTTAATCTCTTAAGTACATTTGTGTCATTTCTTCTTGAAGATGATTATTCTTTTTTCCAGTGCATGCAGGGGCATTGGGGCTAAATGGGAGTGGGGGCAGAGTTCTGTGTCCTGGAGCTTGCTCGGGTGGACTGATGATTTATATTTGAAAAAGAAAAAATGAAATAACTGCGCTCAACCTTGGCTCATGTGGTCATGCCCCTCTGTGCTTCATTTTCGCAGGGTGAGAAAGGTCCCCGAGGTCCTGGGGTTGTGGTATGTCTTTTTTATTACTCATTTTGACAAAAATAATAAAATAACTGGTATCACTGGGCTCGCATTTCTAAAAAAATCTCTCTTGTGTACAGCAATGTGACTTGGTTAAGAAGATCCGAGATAATTGCCGTAAGTCCCCCCAAAAAGCAGTCACTTACAAAATGATTTTCAACTCTTTGCTTCCATTAATGAGCTTTATGTTTTTTTTCTCTCTTCCAGCTTGTTGCTATGGTAAGTTCATCTCAAACACCACTTGTAGCAAAAGTCAAGCATAGGCACAAGCTGGTACAAATAGCCACACATAATGATTGAAGTGGGCAATGTGACTGAAGAGCTAACAATAGTGCATGCTTGGGTTTGTGCCCTACAGTTCCAGTGGACTGTAGGGCTGTGTACCGTGACTTTTTTGTTGTTGATACCGGCACTTTATCGATACTTGGTTTTTGATACCGATTCCGGAACGATATTTTTCCCAATACCTATAGTAAAATGTTTGTCATATAAAACCATAAAACAGAATCATAATGTTAATTCATTCCTTTCCTTCCATTTGAGGTGAAACAGCTAAGAAACTTCCTCCAACTACAAAAGGGCGGGAACAACACTTTTCAAGTTTTCCCCCAAAAGATTTCCATATTTTTTCAAAAAAATTTCCCTAAATTTCTCCCAATTTTTCTACGTGTTTTTTCCCCCAATTTTCGCGAATGTTTAATTTCCCCCCCAAATATTTTCCCAAATTTTTCCCAATGTCTCCAATTTTTTTTCAAAATTTTTCCATATTTTTTCAAAAATTTCCAAGGATTTTCATGTTAATTTCCCACGCTTTCCCCCAAACATTTAACATTTTTCCTCCCAATTAGTTTTTTTTTAACTATACCCACATTTTTCACTTTTTATTTCTTTTAAAATTTGTTGACCAACAGCATCAAAACTTGAATATGATGATTTTGTATTTCTTTTCGGTACCTGCTTTCGATACTTTTACTTTTTCAATACCAGTAGTACCTAAACCTTTTTTTTCTCGATACCAGACTGGTATCGTTTAACGGTACCCAGCCCTAGTGGATGTCAATCACTCACCCCTCTGCACCACAATGTTTCTACCTTTATCCTTCGCTAGGAAAAGACGAGTGCCCTCTCTATCCGACGGAGCTCGCCTTTGCCATGGACACGTCCGAAAACGTGGGCACGGCATTCAACGGCATGCGCGAGACGGTCCTCAACCTGGTCCGTGACATCACCATCACCGAGAGCAACTGTCCCAGAGGCGCCCGCGTGGCCCTGGTCATGTACAACAACGAGATCACCACGGAGGTACGGTTCGCCGACAACTTGAAGAAACGCGCTTTGCTACAACACATCGAAGGACTGCAGACGAGGAGGACGGGGAAAGCGAGGAATCTGGCCGCGGCCATGACCTTCGTGGCGCAGAACACCTTCAAGAGAGTGCGCAGTGGGTTCCTGATGAGGAAAGTGGCCGTGTTCTTTGTCGCCGGGCCTGTTTCAAACACGCAGGTCGTCTCCAAAGCGGCTCTCAAGCTGCACGATGCTGGAATAGCCACTGTGCTGCTGGTCAACAGTGAGAATAGACAGCTTACAAGAGCACTGCAGGTAAGAGAATATGTAAAAGATCATGTTTTTTGACTATAGTATACTGTTTAGGCCAATCATGCTTTGTCTGAAATTTGCAGTCAGTGTACAGTAGTTTTCCTTCAATCAATGCTTTATTTTAATTTTATCTTTCTTTTTTGCCGCCCAGGCAAACAACACAGCTCTGGCCCAGGTCATTGTTCTCCCCAGCAACACGGGAACTGCTCAATACAAAAACGCCCTCCAGAAAATCAAGAGCTGCCATGTCTGCTTTGGTGAGTTGAAATGTGATTTAATGAATTTTCTGGAAATGCAACCTCGAGGACCCACCGTCTTCTGCTTCATCCGGCGCCTAATTGTGCGGAGACTCCTCTCTTTCCACACGTCCTCCAGTCCTTCTTACTTTTGTTCAGATCATAACATGTCAACAGATTTTAGGCCACATAACAAAACTAAAATACAACACCTACAACCTTAGTGGCTCTGAGGCCTGAATGTGAGGCGAGAAATGACAAACTAAGATTCTGGCAGCATTTGTTAGCTACTGAACTTGGCTGCCATTCCATACATGAAAGCTACGAACGTCTAGTATTCAGTTATTGAGCTTTAAGTACTATTTTGGACTTGACTGGGGACAGAGATTGTGGAAGTAGGAGAGAGTCCCTTTATGATTGTTTTCAAACTTGTTTTTAGGAACTGGCAACCTAAAGTACAGTGTTAATTTTGACAACATATAATTTTTTTTTTTCAGAGGAAAATATTATTTTGTTTTAGTCAAGATTTAGTCAAATAATTCTCAGTTTATTCTAGTTTTAGTCTAGACCAGGGGTAGGCAAGTTTGCGTCGCAGGGGGCCGATTTTCATCATTGCCAAAACACCAAGGGCCGAACCTCACTACTGTAGCCTAAAGTAAAAAAAAAAAAAAAAATCTGCAACTGCCAATGTTTTACATCAGTTGTTCTCTGGTTTGGCTTCGGGACCCGCTATTAGCTTAATGACAAGCCGCGACCCAAATAAAACTGTAATGTGTCATATATCGTACGAAATATTGTATTTTCCACACACGTTTTTATTGAAGAAATTATTGAACTAAACAACCCAATGACATTGATTTGAACAGACTCCAGGCGCAGTTTCAGATGGAAAATATTGAAAAACAGTTCCCTAAAGGCTCGCGACCCACTCTTGTGTCCCAACCCACTAGTTGAGAATCACTGTTTTACATTATATATGACCAAGTGGGCTGTTCTGCAAGGACATTTTTAAAATACTGAAACTAATTCTCAAAATGTTTGAGTACTTAAACAGGTATTTTATCTCTTATTTGCATAATAATATTTCTCAAATTCATCTTGAGGGCCAGAGGTTCTGTGCTGGAGGGCCGGTTCTGGCCCCCGGGCCTGACGTTGCCTACCCCTGGTCTAGACTATAATTGCATGTAAATCTAAATAAATATAAATCTACCACTACATTTAAAATATTTATCATAATCATATTTAATCAAGGTCATCTGCTCATGTTTCTTCTCCCACATGAACAAAGCACAGACCTGTTCCTTTGGCTGTGAATTTAAATATGAGGCTCTATCATAACATCATTGGAAGTTTTGATGATTTTAGTCGCTTCTTTTCATTTTTATTTAGTCAAAGCTTAGTCGCAGTTTAGACGCTTAAGTCACAGTTTTAGTCTCACAAACAACTTTTGATGTCGTTTTAGTTTGATTTTAGTCAGCCAAAAGACAAATCTTTGTCTAAAATTGTGATGAAATATTTTAGTTAACACTGATGAAGTCTAATACGGTAATGGACTCAACTTATATAGCGCTTTTCTACATTCATCAGGCCCAAAGCGCTTTACAGTAAGGAACCACTCACCCATTCACTCTCTCATTTATACACCAATGTACACAGACACTGGAGGCAAGTAGGGTGAGGTGTCTTGCCCAAGGACACAATGACAGTGTCCTTTTGACTTGACTTTTTGGTAGTGGCTGTTGTAGTAACAGTAGAAGCAGTAAAAGTTGCAGTCGTACAGGAGTTGTAGTTGTAGGAGCAGCGGTAATAGCTCTTCTGTGGGTAGAAGGGTCAGGGTCTAGTTTAGATCAAAAGATAATTCAAATTTCTTTCTTCCTTTTAGACGGCTGTGCTCCCGACCAGATCTGCGACTACATCCCCCTCAGTTCGGCCGTGACAAGAGAGCTTACATCACTGACGCTGACATCGACCTGGCTTTTCTGATTGACAGCTCCGAGTCCACTTACCCGGTCGCTTTTACCGAGATCAAACACTACATCGCTCATATCGTGGAGCAGCTGGAAGTATCCTCAAACCCCACAACCTCTCTCCACCAGGCTAGGACCTCCGTCATCCAGCAAGCTCCTTATGAGTACCTACGGAACAGAACCGGATCGCCCATTCACGTTGACATCGGCCTGACGGAGCACCAGTCTGCCCAGAGCGTCGTGAATTTCTTGCTCCAAAAGACGCCGCAGTTGGAAGGAGGAAGAGCGTTGGCCGCCGCGATAGAAACGACCGTGGAGAATGTTTTTGAGTTGGCGCCACTGCCCCGGGACCGCAAAGTCCTCGTGCTGTTTGTGACTGGAAACGTGGAGGCGGACGAGGACAATTTGGTGCGGATCGCCATAGAGGTGAAGTGTAGAGGGTATTTCCTGGTGATTTTCGGAGTAGGAAATGGAGTGGGCCCAGGGGACGCCAGAGTCCTGTCCCGAATGGCGTCAGAACCCTCTGACGTGTTCTTCAAGAGGATCAACAGCCTCTCGCAGTTTTACGACAAGCACATCCTCGCCTTCGGAGAGCTTATGCCCAAATACGTCACCAGTGAGTAGCTTTTTCCGTTTCTCTGTAATGTACACTGTTAACGTTGGCAGGTCAAGGCCATGGAGAGTAACAGTGGAATTCCCATTCATTCCCTTCATCTAATATTTCAGTGAATATTAAGAGCTTAAAGACAAACATTACCACCGATGGCAGGGTTGTCAAAACGTTTTTCATCACAGGCTGCACTTTGAAGTTTACACGGCGTTTAAATGCCACAAATGCACAGAAACATTCAACTGGGTGCATTTAACAGAGAGATTTTATCCACACCTTAATTCAGACCTGGAAGATTAATACAGACTCACAGAAATGTTTTATTTTTTAAGGGCCAATTCAACAAGAAGCTTGAGGGCAGTGCTTAATTTGATCCCCCGTTTGGGGGAACGCATTCCCCCAATTCTCAGTTTTTCAGGGTAAAGGATCCGGGAAATATTTATGAGGATCCGGCAAAGATTTGATCTGATATAATGGTGTTTAATGAGAGTGTTCCGGCAAATGTTTTGGCCTGTTCCCCGAATCCATAACATCAGACCAAAAGTGGTCCTGAAAATACAAATTTACAAATTAAGCACTGCTTGAGGGCCACCAAAGATTGGTCTAAGGCAGTGTTCATTTTGTCAATTTAGTTTTAGTCTTTTGACGAAAATGTAATTTAATTTTAGTCGAGATTTAGTAAAAAATTCTCTTAAATTTTAGTCTAGTTTCAGTCAACTAAAATTGCATGACAGTTTAGTCAACTAAATTTAAGACAAATTTAGTCAACTTTGTATTTATAATATTTATTATAACCATATTTAATCAAGGTCCTCTGCTTCATGGAGCTTCTCCACATGAACAAAGCTCAGAGCTGTTCCTTTGGCTGAGAGTTTAAATGATCTGAGGCTCTTTTAGACTGTCATTGGAAGTTTGGATGATTTTAGTCGACAAAAATATCTGGACATTTTAGTCACAGTTTTAGTCTCATGAAAAACCTTTAATCTAGTTTTAGTCTAATTTTAGTCAGCAAAAATATTACTTTGACTAAAATTATGACTCAGTATTTTTGTCGACGAAATTAACACTGGTCTAAGGACCACATCTGGACCCCAGGCCGCAGTTTAGGCACCACCGACCCATAGGGTAACTATCAATCAATCAATCAATCAATGGTTTTGTATAGCTCAATATCACAACAGGAGTTGCCTCATAGGGCTGCACCGAACATTAAGGCAATACAACAGAGCAGTAAATAAGACAATGTAAAGTTCAGGCGAATTAAGTATCCAGGCAAACATAATGTCCAAATAAGCGTCAGCAGTAGGTGGTGACGAGCGGCGCGGGTGTCCCCTGTCCTTAGACTCTCCAGCACGGCGAGGAAATACTCAAAAACTCAGGGGGAGAAAAGAGAAACCTTGGGAAGAAACAACGGAAGGAGAGATCCACTCCCATGGACGGACAGGCTATAGAGACCCAGGGCCCATGGGAGTCCCTCAGCAGACGAGTCAAGATCGCAGAATGTCCCGTCCTTGTTGTCAATCCAGTTGGCAGGGTTCCTCCGTTCAGCCGGGTTCCTCCGTTCGTTAGACAGGCACTCCCGAGGGGAGTGGGACAGGAGACACCATGTGAATAGTAATGAACAGACTAAAATAAATATTGTATCATAATAAGACAAAGTTTGCAGTTAGAAGAACTAGAGCAGAGGTCACTAAACGGCGGACCTCGGTCCGGATCCGGACCCATGCACCAGCCCATCCGGACCCGAACCTTGGATCCGAATTTTGGACCCGACCCTAATCCTTAAACGAGCGGCTGCGTGTGCTGCTCTCTCTCCCTCCCTTCCTCTCCCTCTCTGACTGCAGAGCGGTAACTACAGCCCAGATGAACAGACAGAGAAAGTCCTACATCTCAGCTCCATGGTACTTTTTAAATATTTAGAAACGGTTTCGGAATGACTGAAATACGGCTCGCTAAAAACAAAAGCGGAGGGCGCCTTAATTAAATATGCACGCGCGATCGTAATGCGCTAATAGCGCGGCTGTTTCCCGATCGGCAGTGAGCAGGTCAAAACCAGGACTAAACCTGGTCCGAAAGTGGACTAAGCAGGACTCAGTGTGTGTGAACTGAGCAGAGGAGAAACACATCACTGTCATATATTCTGTGCACATTGTGTATAATAGAGGCTATGCATTTTGCTTTTTAAAAGCCAAAACATATTTTTAGAGCCAAAAAACAGTAACAGGATTCACTTAATGTCATTATTTTCAAATCACAGTAATAGATTTAATAAAGTCTTAAAAATACCCATAAAACTGTGAATGAACCCGTATGTTCCGGACCTTTGCTTGGCAATTTTTTTTCATTTCGGACCTTGGTGAAATTTAATTCGTGACCCTGAACTAGAGGATAGCGCTCAGTGTACCGTACTTCCCACAGCAGTGTTTCTCCTAAGGCAGCTTTACTTCAGGCTGTGGGTTAGAGCTTTACCAAACTGACCTGATCATAAGCTAATTCAAAGGTACATTTTGAGCCTAGTCTTAAATGTAGGGACTGTGTCTGCATCTTTAACGTGAGCTGGGAGTTTATTCCATAAAACCGGAGCTTGGTAGCTAAAGGCTCTTCCTCCTACAGTGATTTTGGAGACTCGAGGAATCACTAGTAGCCCTGAGTTTTGAGAGCGGAGTGCTCTGGTTGGCCGATATGGAACGATAGCGTCTTGGAGATAGAGCGGAGCCATACCCTTTATGGCTTTAAATGTGAGGAGCAGGATTATAAAATTGATTCTAAACTCAACAGGAAGCCAATGGAGAGACTTTAGCACAGGTGTAATGTGTTCTCTTCGCTTTGTACATGTTAACAATCTTGCAGCTGCATTTTGAATTAATTGAAAACTTTTTAGGGAACTTTTAGGACACGCTGCTAGCAGGCAGTTACAGTAGTCCAGCCTTGATGAAACAAATGCATGAATAAGTTTTACTGCATCAGCTAATGATAATAATACCATTACATTCAATCATACAGCATGATTATAGTCACAAGTTTCCCCATGTGATTACCCTCCGAAATGTATGTGTATGTATATATATATATATATATATACACACACACACACACACATTACCGGTCAAAAGTTTGGTGACGCTTTGTTTTAGGAATAGTTTTTTCTTTTATATTACACATATGGAATTATGTTTCAAACAAAAAAAGTTTAAATAGATTCTTCAAAATAGCCTGTTTTTGCTTTGATTACTGCTTTGCATTTTTGACTTTTTCTCAATGAGCTTCACAGTGTCGTCACAGTAAAAGTCACAGTCGTACAGGAGTGGTAGTTGTAGGAGCAGCAGTAATAGCTCTTCTGTGGGCAGAAGGGTCAGAGTCTAGTTTAGATCAAAAGATAAACTTTTAATCTCAAAAGGTCAAAAGTTTGGTGACGCTTTTTTTAGGAATAGTTTTTTCTTTTATTTCAAGACCATTGCATATTGCAAAACATATTTTGAGTTATTTAACCCTTTTTTGTTTCCTACATAATCCCATGTGTTTATTTATAGTTTAATGTCTTTAATGTGAATCACACAAAGTAAATAGTGTCGGAAATAAAGAAAAGCCGATACAGGCGGTAGTTATTTTTATGGGGAGAAATTGATAGAAAATTTACTAATAAAACCATTATTCCTTTAGCATTACAGTAAGTTCCTACTAAATATTTAAAACATGGTCAACGGGTCTCAAAAGGAAAAGGCTGACAGAGGTGTTTGGAAATCTTATTATTATTATTTTTTTTCCAGTTTTGCTGATCTTCAGATGCAAAATGTTTTTTGGATTTCTTCCCCCCTCACGTTTAAAAAACATTGCCAGCCCGCGTGCCTTGGCTTGGCTGCTCAAACCACTTACCACTCCATTAAAATATTGTTGGAAAGCTTAGACCCGAAGTGGAATCAAAGAGTCTGTGATCCATAAAATAATAACTTTATGACCAACAGATGCGTGACGTAATTTTCAGTGACACCAAATAACGATGTTCTTTTTTTCACTGATCTCGTTCCAGTTGAAAATGCCTTTTTCATGTCGCCTGAAGTTTCCAAACACTGCAAGTGGTTCCAGAATGACCAGCCGCTGAAAAACCCATTCACAGCGTCGGACCAGGAGTATGTATTAAACACTATCTCATTGCGATCATTTCGGTCTATACTTAACATTTTCACATGCAGTGCTCACTGGCCTCTCTCTGTGTTCATAGGAAACATGAGAAACACCACAACAAACAACAAGAAGTTCATCATCATAAAACACATAAAGGTTTGTGAGGAAATTGTGAGATTAAACAATTGTGTTTACTGGTTTCAATATGATGTGGTACAGACAAAACTTGCACAACAGCGTACAGAGTGTGTGTTTTCTGTAGTTTTTATGTGATTTGTGAAATTACCACAAAAGAAAAGGAACAGGGGTGCAGCTAATCAAAGCATTTTAGGGATAATTTAGTTGGAATACATTACATTTATCTTCAATCAGTTCAAACAGAGACACAAAAGAAGAAAATGACCCAAAGCTCTTTGTATTGTAGCTCAATCACTTAATTCCTTTCATGTACTAAAGAGTCATGGAAAATACTGCACATACAGAAGGAAAAGTTATTTTACTTGAGCTACATACTGGTGAATTCAGTCAGTGAAACCTTCTGCCTTGTGTCTTGGTGAATGTAATAGTATTATTTACTGAAACGTCCTTTCTCCAGCAGAAACAGACGACCTCCACGTCTTCAACATCACCTCCTCCAGTCTGAAGCTGCGTTGGACCAGCCCAGACCCGAAGCACTTTGTTTATTTCGAGGTGGCGATCATGCGTCTGAATGACCACGCCATGGTCCTGAGGACCAATGTGTCCGGGACAGAGCTGTCTGTGGATAATCTACAGAGCGCACAGTCCTACCATGCTGTAGTCACCGCACACACAGGGGATGGGCACATCGTATCCACACGCAAAGGCATCATCACCACCAGTAAGTATATCATACCAATCCAGCTTTTATGCGTCCGATACTGATACTGGGGTTTGAGTATCTGCCACTGCCGATATCAAGAAACCGATACCATCCGATACCGGTTACTACCAAGAAGCTTTCTCAAAAGTGAATGGTCCTCTTATTTTCATTGAGCGATCAGTAAAGTATTTTCTTGTCATGATGTTACAGATCAATTATATCTATTAATAAACTAATGGAAAAAACATTTAACAAGGATCACTGGATTTTGGACACTATCCTTGGGACAGGCTATTTTACATTAACAGCTCACATGAAGTGATCTGATCATTACAACTTGTGCATTACAAATATCTTATATCAGTTATTCTTTAACAACATTTCATAAACTAAATACCAACACTTGGCCACTCCAGAAGTGGCCAATTTCATTTTATTGGGCTACTTTAGGTATTTCTATCCTAGTTTTTGACCCAGCCTTGATTAGTTGCTGTTGCTGCTGCTGCATTAGCATGCTGTTGCTAGCCGTGGCATTTTGCGCGGCGATCAAAAATACGTTTGCGGTTAAAACTAAATCAGATTGAATTCTCCAGGTTATTCCCTTCAAAATGATATACATTATGCCTATATCCACTTAGATTTAGTTGGTAAAAGTTGTGTTTTTATAGAGGTGAGAGCCAAAACTGATATCGGTTCAGTATCGGATATTTGTAGCCGATACCCGATATCTTATTTTTTACAGTAACGGCTCCAATACTCAATACCAGTATCCCTAATTAAATGTTTTGTTTATGGGATCATAGTGAGAAAGTGGATAATGTTTTCCCCTCACAGCAAGAATTCTGAGTCCAGATCATGTGGGGTTTTCTGTGAGTTTGCACGGTATTGAGTATTTTTTTTTTTTTTTTGCAGAAGCAGCAGAGCATAAGCCTGCCATTCTCAACACTAACACTGTAACTACAACCACAGCTCCTCTGGAAAACCGGTGACAGGTAAAGCACATTGTTCTACATTATAAATACATTTAAGCACATGTAATATACTGTATTCGAGTAATATTATCTGTATTGAACATTTTCCTTCATCTTGAATGTACAGTAAACCAGTCTCAGTTTAACATACTTGAGGAGTGAGACTGAGCTGTTGGATCTAATGGGAAACGCATTACTGAGCCATGAGGACGTCGGCACGGACATTTAGAGTATCTGTGACAGTTGTTGGCAAAGATACAGTCAATTGAGGGCTATTTGACTGATCAACGGAGTATAATGAGCTCCATAATGTGGCCACATAAAACAAATTGGCGGGTTGTTTTTCGGGGTCAAAAAAACTCAATAATGCCTCGTAATATAGGAAAACCACAAGTGTGCAACTGCCTTAGACAAGCTTTTGAGAAATAATTCAGTCCTTACCCCCTACCTTTTCATTAGATAGTGTTAGGAAAATGAGTGATGTCCTTACGAGACCTCGAGTTGTAAAGAAAGGGTGGAGACTCTGCATGTAAAGTAGGACAACGCAAGAACTCGATCATGCCCCATTGCAGGGGGTATTATGGGGTGATGTAATTCATATATAGAATTAGACACAGCAGAATGCCAACAAAGAGATGACTAAATGTGTTATTTGTAACATTGTGCAGGGAATAGAAATGTCTTAAGTGGTTTGCAGACAAGAAGGGGTTCCAGTTTCAAATCCCAGACCATGTGAGGCTTTTCTTCATACAGCATTGTCTACAGCAGCCATTCCCAAAGTCCGCAACATCGTGGCCCCCTTGTCGATCCGAAATTATCTCGGGGCCCCTCAATAGAATATAATTTATCCTATTCATTGGAATTGACTTATGTTTTACAGCTAAAATTACATAAAAAGCAACATCTAGCAATGACTGTGGCTTAAAACTGGTTTCAAGTAATACATTTTTAGCGAAAAATGGATTTAAAATATATTTTTTTCAGTGTACTTGTTTTCTGGACAAGCTTTGGGGGCCCCCCTGTAGTGTCTCCAAGGCCCCCCGGGGGCCCCGGACCCCACTTTGGGAACCATTAGTCTACAGGGTATTTCATTATGTTGCTCCGGTGTCATTGAAGGGTCATCAAACGCAAAGGATCTTAATCTCCCTAAAACCTCTACACACGACTCACTATTGTAACTTTCTGACAAACTCCTTTCTTTATAATCCTTCAGTTTGCTCTTTTGAACCCGCCCTTCCTCTTTGTAATAACAAAACCACAATTGTACCTTGCCAGATACTCTCACGTAGGAGTGAATTGTGACTATTTCAGCAATAACCATTCATGTATTTAACTTTTTTGACTCCTCAACCTCTCCTCTCTCCCTTTCTCTCTCCAACATTACTCTTTTTTTGCATGCAGCACCGAATGAGTTTGCAGACCCTTGCTTTCTTGATTATGACCTGGGGGATCCCTGCAAAGACTATAAGGCTCTGTGGTTCTTTGACTATAAGAACAGACTCTGTGCACAGTTCTGGTACGGAGGGTGCGGAGGCAATGACAATAGATTTGCCACTGAAGCGCTCTGCTTGAAAAACTGCATGGAGACAGGTAAGTTCATGATAACGGAGATGCCTGGAGGGGGAAGACCCACCGCTGTCTGGCTTTTAACCCAGATTAAAACCTGCAGGCTGCGATAAGATAGAAGTGAAGTTGCTTACTGCCTGCCTGCTGCCTCAATATGCAGGTGTTACTGGGGATTTAAAGCAGACAAGACCTGCTTTAAAGGAAATGTGCACTGCAGATTAATAGGCATGATTTGAAAACTGAGTGAGTGTTGAAATATCGTGTTGTTGATGTTTCCATAGAGCCAGAGCCAGAACCTCAGAAAGAAGTGAAGCAGGTTGAACAAAAGGAGGTCCTGCCAGAACCAGCCAATCTACGTATGTGCATGCACTGTTACTATTTATTTATTGTTTTATATTTTATAATAGTTTGTATCAACACTCAAAAACACACTTTCATTCTGAAGGGTCAGGGGAGAACGTATTTACTATAGAGTCTACGAGCTGTTGAATGAGAGAAATAGATTTGAGAGGCTCAGCTAATTTTCGTCTCCTTTTTCTTCATTTCCACATGACCTCAAAAACGTACTGCACATCCATTCAACTTACGAGTTTATGAGCATACAGGAACATCTTGTTTTAAAATGTCGAAGATGGGTCTTATATCAAAATACAGGCTGAATAAGGAGACTTAAAGTGCATGTGACACAATTTTTGTGAAAACATATTTAACACAATTATATTTAAGATTTTGCCCAAAATTTTACCCAACTTTCTTTAGTTTGACCATTTTTGTGATGTTTATAGTTTCACTTCCTTATTGGACACTTACAGGAAGTGAGATAGATGGAGGCCATGTCAATGGCAATGGGGGAAAAAATGGGTCAATGAGTCAAACTGCTGTCGAACTTTACCTCTATCTATGTCACTTCCTGTCAGTAGCTTAAAAATTAAAATAACTTTTCTGCCCAACATTTCTTCATTAAAGAAGGAATAAAATGATAATTATGACAGATGTTATCCATGTAAATAAGTTATATTTTCAAAAGCATTCAAACCTGTCATATGCACTTTAATATTGAACTCATCTGGAGATTGATTTGTCTTAGAAACCTTCGGAAAAGCTATGCATTATAATGATATTTCTTGTAAGACAGAAAATACTATTCTGAAAAAATGCATTAAGAAAATCACTGCTATTAAAAGCAGCCTGACATTTTGTGGGCCAAGCTTCACCAATGCCGTTTCCACAAAGCTATTGTCCCAGTGGCCACCTTTTACATATTACTGCTTTGAGTTCTGCCAAAAAAAACTGATTTTACCTCCACAACCTCAGAACATGTGTTCTGCATTAAAATGATTGTTTGCATTGAATATGAAGTTAAAGATTTAATAATCTCAGAGTACTGCCAACATGTAATAGCCCAATTTTATCTATTAAGTTTGCTTTTTACTGGAGGTAGAAAAGCAACGACGCCTATGGACCAAGAGTCAATTACTGAAGTTGGACTTTTAGGACATATTAAGAGATTATGGCCTTTTCCAATATCATACGTTTTACATTTACGAAAAATCCGCACAATAAAGCTGTAATACAGACAATTAAAAGTGGTGAGCGTATTCAGATGAGCAGATTTTTTACATTTTCCCCCCACATCATAAAACAATCTGTTTGGGCAAGTTACTTCAGTGTCATCTTTTCTATAAAATCTGAATTTTATAGTAGAGCAACATAATAAACAATTAGGAAATGTGTTCACTGAATGATTAGAGGCTCACGAGTTAAATTCCCAGAGCTCGTGGGACTGTTCTGGGTGGGTTAACCCTAAACATTCACGACAGGCTCATCCTCTGTGTTAGGGTTACAACATTCATTTTGTCTTAAACTGTGCATTAGTTTTACACAATTCCCTTTAGCCTTGCTCAGAAATCTTTATCTGCTGGTCCTCCAAGAAATGATCAGACGGATGGACCTGACAGTTCTATCCTGTCACTGAGAGCGGTGACACTAATCTAAACTATCTACAGTTTGTCTGAACCAATGAGTTGTGTAAAGTGAGGCTTATCCTCCAGGTAGGTACTCCTGACCTAGGTCCTTGTTTAGCTTGAGAAGGGTGCAAGGGTTCAAGTTTAACCCAGTGGCATGGACGATTAGGGCTGGGTACCGGTAAACGATACCAGTATGATATCGGGAAAACATTAAGGTACTACTGGTATTGAAAAAATAAAAGTATCCAAAGCAGGTACCGAGAAGAATAATACAGTACCCGTCAAAAGTTTGGAAACGCTTTTAATGTATTGCCGTTTCTTAATTTTCAACACTATTTACATTGTGTGATTGGAGACATTAAACTATGAATTAACACATGGGATTTTGTCGGAAACAAAAAAGGGTGAAATAGCTCAAAAATATGTTTTACTGTATATTTTAAATTCTTCAAAATTGCCACCCTGTATGTGTTTAATGCCTGCAGTGAGAATCTACAATGTAAATAGTCTTAAAATAAAATAAAAAACAAATCATTAAAAAATTGTTTCCAAACTTTTGACAGGTACTGTACACCTTTACAGACCATGTTTTGATACCTGTTGTATGTAATGGCACCCAGCCCTATTGAAGAACTAATGTTATAATCTGGACAAAATGTCTGCCTTGAGTTATTTCTTCTACCCCAGTAAACTATTTCATTTGATTACCGTGAAGTATTGTGCTGACCAATATCTGGACTACAGCAGCTCGCCATCAGCGCACATCATTTTGCCATTACATAAGTCCACTTCCTCCCGATGTGGTCGCATTGGAAAAAACACAACAAGCTCTTTGTTTCTGCCACAAACCCACCCAGCTCCGCAAAAATTCAGATTGTTGAAAGAATGACAGAAAAACACTGAGTGGAAAATGAGACGTTGGGAGTTTTAAGACGGGGGCCAAGTTTAAGCCTAAAGTCAAATGAATGGAAAGGCTTGTTCATGGATTCATTGTTTCTTGGCAGTAGCTCTCGTGCAAAGTAATTTTAATACATCAGAGCTCTGTCAGTAGTGGAAAGCTTTTGCTGGACTTGCATTCAGTTACACAGTGTGCTTAAATCACTCCAGATGTGGTTTATCTTTTGATTATATTATTAATTTTGCTTTTGTTACTGAAATATGCAGGAGATTGGCTTGGGGAATTATGATCATTTTTGAATAACCCACTACTGTGATGATGACTTGAACAACCCTTCTCTCCTGCACGACCGAGAGTTTACACAATTGTCCAGGACTGCAGCTAAGATAAGATATTTGCCCAACTTTAGAGTATAGTCCCAGTTTATTGTACCTTCTCCACTCGAGCTGCTTGAATTCTCAGGGACAGTGACCAAGAGTTGCTCACTCTAGTCACAAATTCCATGTTTGAGGCTTTTTCTTTCCCTCTAATTTAGCTCTCACACACAAATTATATATTCAAATGTCGAGAAAATTACTTGTTCCAGGAAATGGAACTCTTAGCATGACATGCAAAACTAAAATTATGCGAATTAAGTCTATGGAATTACTGGCAGTGTTTCCCGGAGACTCCCATAGCAAAATCATTCAGAATTTCAAATCTTTTATCTCAAAGCTAGAAACAACATGAATTTTGCACGTCACCCAAATCTATTTATGCTGTTGCAGTGTCAGAACCAAGGCTGCCATGTGGGGGATTTGTTTTCTTCCAATAGTTAAATCCTGTCTTTAAGACTTTAGTGCTAAATATGTGTTCAATATTAATGTTCAAGTAGTTTAATGTTTCATATAGTCATATACATTTTGGATTTCCCTCTTTTTTATGTCTAGACCTGAAGAATGAATAAATAATACAACCTAAAGCAAGCAGAAGGGGCTCAAACCTCCAGCTAAGTTCTCCTGACCAAGAACCTTGCTGAAATGAGTCCCCAGCATTGCATTTCGGTCGCTCCCTGCTCCTGACAGATTGTTTCATTGACATGGAAGGATGGGCCCAATGCAGTGGACAAATATGAGAAAATAAAGCAACTTCTTAAGATTAAGATAGGACTATATTGATTTCACAATGGAGACATTCACTTGTTACATCAGCTGTGCAAAAACTTCACAAATCAAGACTATTCTTCAGGATTCTTAGCATTTGACTTAGCATTAAATATCACATGTTTGCATTTTTGCATGTTTACATCATTGGTCATATTCCCTTGACATCAGCTCCCACTCTTATTTCCTCAATACATTTGAACTTACATGCCTCCCTGTCTTGTCCTTCACAGACACAGACACCTCTGCAGTGGTGGACGTGTGTCAGCAGCCCAAAGAGGAGGGCACCTGTGCCAAGTTTGTCCTGAAGTGGCACTACAACAGCAGCAGTAAGAGCTGCACGCGGTTCTGGTACGGAGGCTGCGGAGGGAACCAGAACCGCTTCGAAACCTTCGAACAGTGTGTCAAAACCTGTGGGAAATCAGGTAACTATCAGACAATCAACGTGTGGCTCTATGGTGTTTATAGCTGAGTATTGAACTTAAGCTGCTCTTTAGTGCAGTTGTTATGGATATCAGGGTCAGGGTTAATATTAATGGCCAGTATGCTGTATTTATGTAAACACTTCACACCAGAGCAGGCTCCTGTTGTAGTAAATGATAATGTACTTACTTTTCTTAATGAATAGTGACCTAAGAACAAACCCAAGACTAGTTACTCAAAATAGTCAAAATCTTTCTTCTCTGAAATCATGAGTTTAGGACAATGTGCTAATTTGGGGTCCTTTAGACTGATGCATCACTTCTTTGAAATTCAATCAGAGCAGTGTTGATCCTGCAGCAGGTAGGTTTTGAGGGGCATGTTTGGGGTTTGTCAAACAAAAACGATTAAAACGATTTACAAATAGACAATGATAGCGTTAACCACCTGAAAAACTTAACCACCTTTGTTTATACCAGTGAGTTCACTCTTTTGAGCTAATGCATCTATAGCCGCCGACTTGTTTTTCCCAGTGGGTGCCCAGTCAAAAAAAAATCAGCAGGTCAGAATTGATCTCACAAACTTGTGCTTGGCTATAGAGCTAAACGGGTAAAGCAACGCACTTCCGCCGCACCTATGTGAATATAATGGACAGCTTTGCGCTCGCATGTTAGCAGAAAAAGAACTGACAGCTCATGATTTACAGGCTATATCTATTGAATCATTTTGTAATTAGGGAAAAGTCGCCTGGGTTCCCAAAGAATTGAGTGGGTGCTCTCTCCCGGCAGCACCCACAGGATCGGCATCTATATGAAACTACTTTATTTTTTATTACATACAGTACCATACCATGCCTGAGGAATGTTTTTTTTGCATATGAACTCAATGTTTTACTCACATCTGCTGTACATTACCTAAACATATTACATTACATACACATTTCTACAACCATTCAGGATAATGCAGTTCTCTTTATTTGTCCTGATAAGCATGAAGCTCAATGGGAGTTTAGCATTTCCCAGTAAGATAGAGATTGAACAGACCTCTTGACATTTGGCAGGCGTAAAATCAACTTGACTTGACAAATTGACTTGAGTCGACAAGAACTATGTGTACTTTGGGCCTTGGCCTAAATTAACAAACAACAGTTCACACTATGACAGAGCGTCTGTTCATCGTGTTTGGAATATACAGTATTGTGTTTTCACGACAAAAGGGGTCACAGGGACTTGGTGCAAATCTCCCATTATAGACAGCAATTGAGATCGGTAAGAAATAGGGCTGGGTGATACAATATATTTATCATCAGTACATTTACTTGCATTTTTTCTTAATTTTTCTGCTGTAATATGTTATTTTTTTAGCTGAAGTAAGTGTCTCATTGTATTTCATGTTCATTGTGGCATGTTTTAAGATGAAGTACTTCTAACAGAGCTTGTCAATTTTAAGCTTTAGAGTTTGTTTCTGTGGCATTTTATGGTCTTCAATATGTAGTTTATCGCAATAGTTTCCTTCCTCCCATATATCGAACTTCAGATTTTGTTATTGTGACAGGACTCCAGAATCATTTACACAAGCAAAAATCCTCCATTGTTCACTTCCAAACTCCAAAGGTCCTGACCATTAAAAATCCTCATGACGATAATAATTGAGAATAAAGATGGTCCTAGTAAGAAACCTGCAGCATTTGTGTTTTCGGTCTAGAGAGGCCAGTAAAAGTGGTACTGGAATAGAAAAGATTTAAAAGTATAAAAACTAATTATGATTTACGTGTCTTTGCGTCCACAGCCCCCATCCACCGAGGCATCATGGCTTCTGTAAGAACATAGGAGCTCTCACCATGGACAGACCTGTTACCTCTGTATTAGGGGACCATGAGGACTGACCATAACTGCAGAGATGCAATACCAACTTCAAACCATAGGTGGCTGCACTGGATTCTTCCACTCAAAACAAACTTTGCCCCCCCACAAATCCTTGAAGTTTGTACACAAGAAGAAGAAACTGAAGACATCGATGCATATTTGCTGCATGATAGGTTAAACTGGTGCTATGTAGTCTGTTTTACAAATGAAGTTTTTTTTAAATGTTCTTTTGAAATTTCCGGGAATATTTTTGTTCCACATGCAGTTTCGTAATAAGCAAGACATGTATATAGTTATCTTGAACAAATCCGCAATAAAACTGTAATGCATAGTTCAATTTTGTTTTACATTCACCTATTCTTTGTGCAATGTTTGTTTCACTTTTAAGCGTCACAACC
This sequence comes from Neogobius melanostomus, assembly GCA_007210695.1. Taxonomy (NCBI): domain Eukaryota; kingdom Metazoa; phylum Chordata; class Actinopteri; order Gobiiformes; family Gobiidae; genus Neogobius; species Neogobius melanostomus. Next base: position 50,165 of record VHKM01000149.1, read on the forward strand.
AAAGAAGACTAGTACTTAGGTGCTACCTAAAGATATTTTCTAAACGTAAGTGCACTTCTGGGAAAAATACACCAGGGTTTTAGCTATTGAGAAATTGAATGTACTTTTTTGGAGCTGTGTCAGCTTTCGATCCCACTTTGAATGAGCATTGTGTTTCATCTGCGCAGACGGGAAATAAAAATGAACAAAACGTCTTAATAAACTCGAGCAACTCATTCTTTTCTGCTCTGTTTTGCATTTTAAAGCTTTTACATGCGATTTGTTGATTGTGAAAGGCATTTCCCAATAGTCTACCTGGCAGGAGCTTCAAGAGGGTTTCTACAGAGTCAACTTGGGACACGTAAAATATTTTGAGCCTGTTATCAGCAGATGTTTACTGACATGGATGTATTCTGATATTTCATAATCCGAGAAACAATTTACACTTCAAATCAAACATGAACTCAATATTGTTGCCACTGCAGTAGTCAAAAATAGTGACATTATCCAATCGCAAAGGCGAGATTGTTGCCTGGCGCCTTTTGGCTGTTAATTTGAAATTATGTCAATGTTTGGAAAAGGTTTATGAGTGAGCACTGTGTTGGCCAGAATTTCAAATTGGCCTGAGGTGCCCTCTGCAGGCATCAGTGGAAATGACATGTGATAAACCAGTGAATACAAGCTTTCACTTTTAGCTAACGACATGCTAGCAAACACAGAAATGCATTTAGCTATCTGAGCCTGTTTTGTTAGCTGTGGATTGAACGTTCTATCCCCAAACAAATGAATAGGGAAGACAGCCACAACACTAACGTATAGGGAGGTATGTGTTGTCCTTTTTTAATTTATTTATACTTTATTAATCTCTGTAAAGAAATTTGTTCTCTGTATTTGACCCGCCCTCAATGTCACCAGGGTGACCTGTTGGAGCAGTCAGCTGCCTGCCAGCATGGGCTAGCACTCAGGGACCCATCTGTGGCACCAGGCTGGTGGCCAGAAACACCTGGCTGGAGGATTAACCTATTGCACATGTTTTTACAACTGACCTACACAGACACGGGGAGAACATGCAAACTCTAAACAGAAAGGCTCCGTCCAGGTGAAGATCAAACCCAGGACCTTCAAACTGTGAGGCACGAGCGCTAACCGCTGCGCCACCAGGCTGCCATTTCATGGCATTTACATAATTTCTGTGGTTTCTTTATCAACATATTATAAGCTGAAGTTTAGTGGCCATTGAATGTGTATACGACCCCACAAAAAGCAAAAACTTGACAAACTTGAGTTAGCATTTAGCTCAGAGGACTCTTTTAGACTAGCCTGGTCTTACCATACCCTCGTACTCATTTCGTACAGAGGGTCTGGATCTGCACAATTGAGCTCCGTTTTCAGGTGGGAGCTGTGAACTCCTTTTAAAGTTCAAAACGATTGGATCGGATTTTACCCAATCACTAGCGTTTGGTTGTGACGTATAATGCTATCAAATACTTGACCTCACCTACAACACCCGCATACCCCGTTCGCTGAGTGGTAGGTTGAATTCAACCGATGTAATGCGCCCACTGAGATCAGACCCAGACGGAAATGATAATTGACCGGAGTTTACGGTTGGCTAAGGCCAGGCTACTTTTAGACCATAATTTGTATCAACAGTAAAATCTCAAAAGGTCTGTACAGCAATTAAGGATTTCTAACTAGGCTTTGACCTCACATAACCGCTTGGAAAAACTCCAACGCCGAGCCATTAGGATCATACTACACTACCCCTACACAGCCAGTTACAGATGGGGACTATGAAGAACTCAAACTGGCTTCTTTAAAACATAGGAGAAACTTTGCAGTGATGTGCTATGACTACAAGCTGTTACGTGGTTTACTCCCAAAGGCTCTCCAGTCCCTGTGTCCAATTATTAAAAGAACTCCCATTCAAACACGGAATAAAACACTTGTCCATCTGGGAATAGAGTTCCCCACGAGTCGAGCATTGGACCGTTCGCCATTCCTATTTGCAACAAAGTTATTAAACAAAACTCCAAAACTGTGGGACTGTCCTACTTTGGACCATTTTAAAAACAAATTATGGGACATTAAGCATAGGCTGATTTTTGATACTATGTTTTAATATTCAAGAACCCAGCCGTCAATGCCTTTGGGCACGACGTTTCTACATAAAAGTTGTAATAAAATAAATAAATTAATGTGGTAGATGGGTTGACAACAGTGGAAACATCTGTATCGTTTTGTGTGTTGTTGTTTTTTATTGATACTGACAGCTATTGAAGAAATACATTAAGCAGGCAAACAAAGTCTCCTGGACTAGCCTACTTGATAACTGTCCACATATGTTAGGGTTCTCCTTTTTATATATGCTAGAAAATCCATACCATTGCAGGGAACACATAACCAAAAGCCAGATTGATGATTGAGTAGGACTCTACGGCACGGTGGTTAGCGCTCATGCTTCACAGCTGGAAGGTCCAGGTTCGATTCCCACCTGGACGGGGCCTTTCTGTGTGGAGTTTGCATGTTCTCCCCGTGTCTGCGTAGGTTTCCTCCGGGTACTCCGGTTTCCCCTACCACTAAAAACATGTACAATAGGCCAGGATGAATGAGAGTGTGTTTGAGAGTGCGCATGGGGACGACGGATGGAAATTAGCCCAAGGCTACAATCCGGTGTGGCTTGTTCATTAACTTGCACTGTCCCTACCAAATAAAATAAACCAATGTTTTATGTTGCACATCTGCACTGAGAAACATTCCTAGTTGTGAAACTGCTCTCAAACAATGGTGATAAAAACTATTCTGATTCTGAATAGGCCAGGATGAATGATGTGCGTGCGTGAATGCATGATGGTGGTCAGTGGGACCGTTGGCGCAGATGTGTCCAGTCGCGACAGCATTTCTGTCAGTCTCCCTCAGGGGAAACTGAACCACCGTATATGGAGTGAATGTATAACTGTCTCATGTAAAAGTGCATCTTCTTCTAATGAGTTTTCCCGAGTGTTTGTGAACTCACAAACACCCTGAGTATTCCACTCGCAGGTAAGGTCAGGGAACACACAGGTCCAGTGATGGATTATGGGCTTAAATGTGCAAGAAAGTTACAGGCTCTATCTGTCTGGCAGTAAAATAAAAAAATGTTACTCAAAATTGCATGAATAAGGTATATTTTGATGAGAGAACATGCTTATTGTGTTCTTGCCACCGCTGCTGCAGTCTTTTCAAGGGAAAATGACTGTCAATGTGAAATTATCTTGGGTTAAAAGTTGAAACTGATCATAAATCACACTATTAAAAAGCTTTTTCATTACAGCATGGCTAAGATACAGGTGAACCTTGATCGTTTTACAATGACATTTTGAGTGCACAACTGCTTGAAACTGATCTTATTTTTTACTAGATCTGTCCCTCAGCTCCTTACTTTATTGTCGGTGAGGATTGTTTGTTTTGGGAGTTTTAGTTTTGTTGCTAGGCTGAACTGGACTCCCCCGTTTGGAGACATGATCGCGCTTCAAAAAGAGTGAGTCCATGGGAGATGCATAATTTACGCTGTCTGTCCACGACCCAGGAAATACTTGGCCCCAAAACGCGTCCAGATGTCACTTCTCTTTTTGTGTTTGAAAGGACTCTGTTTTGATAAGCGCCGATTTCCACATATTTAATGCCACAAGTTCATGCGCATTAAACCATTGTAACATGCAGCCAGCTAAACGAATCTGGTCGCCTCGAAAACAGCACCATGAAATGTTTACTCAAATGGATTCTTGTCTTTTGAGGTCATACATGCTTGCTTGTAAAGAGATTAATTTAATTTAAGTAGGACCTTGAATTGTGGATGGCCAGCACATTGTTAAGGGGAGGCACTTTTTTTCAAGGTTTGGGCCAAATTGGTTTTCTTAACATATAAACTTTCACCATAATGTCACTATCTTTACAACAACTTGTTTAATTATTGCACTGACTTAATGTTCTGCAATAGATTTATATGGGAAATTGTCATTTTAAGACTTCAAATGTTCCCCTTCTCGGACAGAACAATATTTTTTAAGGTTTTTTCAAAGGGATTTTTTAATATATCTAATTCCTAGCCTGATTTATTAAAACTTTGAATACAAGGCAACATTTAAATTTTTCCAAAATTTTCCACAAATAAACTGCTTATTTTAAAACTAAAGATATCCAAAATCCCATCTGAAAAAGTATTTTTATGCATTAATTGAATACATTGAATACTGTAATATGGGGAATGGATTATCATGCAAAATCAACTTTTAGATCCTTTTACTATGAACAGTGGCGTTCATCAAAAAACATGCCTGCTTATACATTGCTCCTCCAATTTCACCCGAGCTCCTTTTCATTTTTATCTATTTTTATTTATTTGTTTATTTGACAGGGACAGTACAAGAAAACAGTGCCAACTTGGTGGCCGATGTTATGTACATAAGACATCTAGCCATGGGCTAATTTGCAGCCCCTGTGCCTGGTTAGGCTTTTCAATGTGTATATAAAAGAATAGTAAGATGAAAAAACAGAAAAAAAATCAATAAAAAAATCATCAGACAATACAACAATAAAAAGAAGAGAAGACATATCTGACCACTTCACATGACAAATCCAGCCATGCAGTTCAGTGCTCACACTTTGTTCTTTAGCCACAGCTTTAGCTTCTGGGAGAAAAGTCTCAGGTCAATTTGGGGAAGAGTTCCATAACTGTGTCTCTTTCACTGAGAAAGCAGACTCACCCAGGGCAGTTCTACAACACTTCACTCTGCAGATACCACTGACTCCAGCTCTGGTACTCACTCCTCCATTGGTATATTTTTGTACTAACTGACACATTACAGCTGGAGCAAGACCATTAAGACGCTGGAATATCTCATATTAAGATATTGCATTAAGACATTTCAGCTTTGAAACTCAGAGGCAATAAGAAAGGGGTACTATATTGTAAGGCATAATAGCACTTTAGGAGCACTTCGACATCCGCACAGAGAATTCTATAGGAGTGAAGATATTACTGCGCGGACGTCAAAGTGCTCCTAAGGTGTTATTACGCCTTACAATATAGTACCCCGTTCTTATCCGCTTAGAAAATTGACATGTTTAATTTTGTGTGACTATACTTGGATCGTGTAACTACTCACGTAACTGTATTTAAATAGCGAAAACGTGGAAGAGCTCGGTCGCTTCTGACTTCACCCCCGTTTGTCCCCATAGAGGAAAGGAGGAGAGACTAAATGCTAACAACATCTTCAGTCTTTTTGCGTGACTGAGCGCACGCATAAAGACCAGACAAGTGTGCATCAACTCGTCTAAGCTCAGGTAAGAACGTAATCTCAGTATGGAAAAACACAAGGCCTATTCCTTTAAGAGTTTGTTTTGATGGGAAGTGAGAGGAGTTTCTTGAAGGTGTTTAGCTGTACACCAAGCCAAAGGAGTATTGAATGAGCACAGCATTTTCCAACCAGCAAAATGTAAGAAATCAATCAAGATGTTTTTGTTTTTTTTACCAAATACCTAAGCCTATTACACCTGCCTTAATAAATCAATAATAAAAGTTATTTGCAATGTATCCTAAAAGTCGTTACTATGAAATTAGGAAAAGTATTTTGTGCCTAATTGTTTACACTTTCTTCCTAAACTGGTTCAAACTGCACTTTATTATCTAAATGATTCCCAGAGACCAACAGTGGGATTTGACCTTCTGCTTGCAACAATGTAATTTGTTCCGGTAAAACCAAGCCACAAATTGTGTGCTTATTGTCACTTTTTGTCTCATGTCGGCACACACTGACCCCACACAAGGCTAAACCACTGAACAATTGTCTTTAATGTTCTACACCAGTGGGAGCCCAGCTGTTGCAGATGTGTTGGCAGTTTATTAGTGCGTGTAATTGTCTGTAAACACATGCAGATAAACTGGCCTTTGCATCATTTGGACATGAAGTCTACACAGAGATTTGCTAATTTCAGTTTCCCAGCGTAAATCCATCACTTTCTTGTCACGTTCTATATTCTTTTCACATTGAACTCTTTGGCTTAAAACAGGGACACTTTATCATTTCACCTCCAACAAAGAGTCTCAAGAACATCTGTCTGTTTGTTGTCACACAGGGGAAAACCATGTCTCTCTGATCTCCCCGTTGAATATGTTTCTATTATAAACTTCAAAAACATTGGTGCATTTTGAAATAATATCATTGAGTAGCTGTTAAGCAACGATATACAAAATGTCTGAGATCATAAACGCCAATTTTGTCTAAATCAGTTCTTATCTAATGTAGCTTTGGAACCTATACACCAACCTAAAGATCTGCAACCCAAATAAAGATATTAAATTTATCAACGTCATCATTTCATCATAGGCCATCATTGGCCTTGTTGACAAGACAACAAAAAAGTGCACCATACCTATTGTGAAATATGGAGGGTGTTTGCTGATACCAGTGGCTCCAATAGAATAAAGTGAAGGTTCTGGAGTGGCCATCTCAGTCTCCTAACCTCAATATCACTGAACCAAATGTATCTTATCTTTTACAGTCAGCCTACCAAACTAATTTACAATAAAGCACTATAAAATTTCAATAAATGTTCACGATTTATGCCATTGTTTGATTTTAAAGTTGATGGATACAGGGGAAGAAAAGAAAACTATCAAAACAGCTCATCGATTTTTGGGAAAAGCTTTTAACCTACCATACCAAAACCACTTTTAGGCACCAGTTGAGAACCATCAGTCTAAATTATAAAATGTCTACTTCTAACTTAAAAAAAGAACACATAAAATGGAAGGCTACACACATGAGTGGCACATTCACATGCATGATGTGTTCAATAACATGCACTATCCCCTCCTAAAGACAAACAACATTGGATTTGTATTGCTATTGCTGTGGTTAATACTCATTATAAATGTGCTTTTGTGCTTCAGTTTCCCCATCAACACAGAAAATACTGCAGATTGTGTCACTACTGTATGATTCATTCATAAAGCAGCACTACTGTCATTCTGTCCAGTTTCTCTCCTTAAGTTCACACCAATACAACTTGCTCTAAAATTTCCCCACTGTCACACTTCCTTCCATGCAGCCTACCGTATTTTTCATGTTTTCCACAAGAGAAGACTAACGACCGAAAGATTTTCATTTTTTATTTTCCTTATTTCATTTCACCAATGCCAAAACAAGCCACAATATTCTCTCCACACTCAGCACCTCAGTAATTTAGGGTCATAGAGTGCATATGAAACGGAATAAATCTAAAAATAAATATGGTAACAGCCTCCCATTGGATAAACTTTATGTGCCCAAAGAAAGTGTTCAGCTTCAACCTTGAACGGTTGTTTTGGCCTCACAGTGTAACACGTTCCCAGCAGCAACACTTCTGCCTTTGACATTTACTGTGTGGTATTAAAACGTAGTGAAATATTGCCTGTCCGGTCCCGAAGTTACTCTTGCCCTAACAAGGGGATTTCTTGATGTCAAGAGTCTAACGCTGCTCACAGTTTCCGTAGTGAATTTCCTTAAGTATAAACTGATGTTTCTGATTATTTTGTCATCAATGTAAAACCATTTTAATGCATTTGTTTACATTTCCCTTCCCCCAAAGACCATGTGGTGTTTTTCGGGCTTCTGACGCCTTTGCTCTTCTGTTATTTGTGCTTAAATAACTAGGCAACTAACCACACATCAGTTTGTCTCTTCAATCCTATTTCCATTATATTTATTTACTTCTACACAACTACCCATAGGCCAACTGATGGAAACATGAATACCAATCTGCGCGAACTGCCTTGTCTAACCATCACCAATCACTCTCTCATGCAGATACAGTAAATAGTCTAACTTTGCAAATGCCCATATATGGTAATGTTCGAAGCAGCCAAAGGGGGAAAACAAAGAAACCTCTGAGATGGCATCATTGTGATATCATACAAAAGCACAAGCTTTTTACTTTTGAAAACTTTGTAAATTTTAGTATAATGAAATTGACTTTTAAATGTCTGAACAACTGTGTGTCACCACTGTTCTCTGGCCTCATGGTGAGGTGTCAGGGCTCTCTCAGACCTTCCACCAGAGCCTCAGTTAGCGGGGATTGTGTGCTCCCAAAGTTTAGAAAATCTTTTGGACAGTCGAGCTTCTCCTTCAGAGGGGCTACACTGTGGAACTCTCTCCCCACTGCACTGAAACTGCAAACTAATATCAACATCTTTACCAGAGAGCTTAAACAGTGGCTCAAATCGGGCCAAACTTGTTCCCATGTGTAAAATGTGCCTTATCTTGTTTAATAATGTGTTTTATTGTAACCTTGTTTCATAATGTGTTTTATCTTTGTAACCTAAAAGCCCCCTATGGACAGGTGTTGAAAATTAGCACATGTGCTATAACACTTTAAACAATGCATCTGGTTCGTCCAATGTTAATTGCTATGTCCATATTAAATAAATAAATAAATGAATGAAATGAAAGAAAAAAAAACTGAACTTACATTGCACTTACAGTACTTGGAATAAGTTGTAAACCCGATGCATAATTATTAAGCCCAATGTTAAGCCATGATTACTAGTAACGCTAGTATGATTAAGAGGGATTTCACAGTGTTCATTACTTATGATACAAGTTCTGATTACTAGACATGTTAGTACTGACAACTGGGAATTCCTAGTACTGATTACTTTTGTTACTTAAATATGGCCTTAACCTGTACTATTATTCTTAGTAATGGTTACTGGAATATTCCTGTTCCTTTTATGGTTTATTTGTTATTCCCATAAATTAAGTTTTACAAATTTAGTCCAAGATATAAATGTTGTAAAGAAGCAAAACAAAGTATAGTTATAAAGTCAATTTATTAAACATTGAACGGTGTAAAATATTTACATGTTTAGGTGCAATTAATGATAGAACATCTCCATTTCTCCAGTTATAGTTTACATCAGTCCAAACAGGTAGATTAGTCTGTACAGAGCCGATGAAGCTGAGGAGTTTAAGAGGAAGGGGATCTTTGTAAATCACCGTCAAAGCTCACTCCTCAAAGTCTTCATCAGCGTGGTCAGATTTCTGTAAGACATACAGTATAAAGAACAAAAATACTTTAGTCGTGAGTCGCTATGGCAAGACCAAACCAAAACCTACAGATTAAATGTTGCTTCCACTCATCCAAACATCTCAGCTCTGACTCTGTCTCACCTCAGTGTGTTCAGCTCCAGTCTCAGAAGACCCTTCCACAGCTTCAGTCTTCAGTCTGACACTAGACACACACAAAACCATTCACAAATGTTATTTCACATACAACTTCAGGCCAATTTGTCTGAATGTAACGATAAGTTCAGCTTACCTTCGGCCTGGATGCTAAATTGGTCTCAAAGTTTTCACAGCAGTTCAGATTTCTGTAAAACAAAAACTTACAATTAGTAAGCTCACTACAGCCAAATCCACATAATTACCTAATGACCTCAAGTAAAAAAAACAAAGATCATGGACGTCCTCAGAATGTTATGACAAGTAGGATAAACTACATCATATAAGAATCAGGACTAATAGTTCAAGACAAAACAGTTCTGTACTAATACTAAAGTCCAAACCACAGGTAAATATTTCTGAGTCCTGTCTCACCTCAGTGTGTGTATCTCCAGTCTCATCAGGTCTTTCCACAGCTGCACTCCTCAGTCTGACAATGGACACACACAAACCATTTAAAAGATTATTTTATTAAAGGACATGTTGTTTAGGAAAAAACTGATGAGTGCAGTCTTACCTTGAGCCTTGATGCTGAGTCAGTCTCTAAATCTTTACAGCAGTCACTGTCTGGGATAAAAGAAAAACTTGAATTATTACCATTCGTTTAATATTGTGAGTTGTTGATTGGTGAGTGCAAACTGAAACATTGAATATGCTAATTTGTGAGTGTGCTGCACCTGCACATTTGAAATGATGAGTATTACCGTAATAGGGCCACAAAGCTAATATGTAAATGCTACACTGTTGGCATTGTGTCATGAAGTAGCCAACAGTAGTCAATGTGCATCACGCTGGGATTAAAGAGACAAAAACATGCTGCTGTGCCATTTACACTGTGCACCAGAAGCATAAGTGCGGACATAAAATGCAGGGCAATTTTTTTCATAAGAATTGGCCTCCCATTTTTCACTGCCAATCTCCCGGTCTGGACAACTGTATTTAAGTCCATTCTTGAGACAAAATGAGCTTGACCTTTGCAGGCTCCTATAGCTTCTTCGAAGTAAAAGCATTCTGTTGATAATCACAATGATCTTCACAGCAGGTGCCACAAATTGACTATGAAAAAGTGCACTTATCGTAGAAGGGACTTGGGGTCCCTACAATGGTTCAGAGTATATACCACTGTGCAGTCACCAAATTAAATAAATGTGTTATACGGTAGAGCAAGAGTTTTGTGCTGTACTTTTCAAATATAAAAAAGATTGGAAATAGTAACAGTGTATCAAACTCTTAAAGCAATCACAAATATATCCAAAGACACACTTACTTTAAGTTGATTAATGAGAAAAAAAACAGGAAAGGTCCTGTTTTCTCCTGTTTCTGCTCGATGATACACTGAGGGCTGTTGAACACTTCTCTTCTGAATTCAAAACAGTTCAGTGCAATCTGTTTGGCTTATTCTGACATATGACCTGAACCAATCCCGGGCAACACAAGTTATAGCTTAGCTTTGTCAGTTACAGTTACTAGACAGTCAAGTTCCCGTTACAGAGGGGCAGTAGAGGACACTGGGGAGGTTAGTGAGAGTCACTAAAACCATGTACTGGATAAAGAGAAAAGCAAGTAAAGCCAATGTTAAGCCTATATTATTCAATACTGGCAAATCCCAGTAAATAGGACAGAATCCTGTAATGGATACTTTAGGAAGAGCGTAAGCATAACAGGACTACAAATAATTATTACTGGCATCATGTAGAGTTAGTAAATACTGGCAAAACCCTGTTTTTGGAACAGAACAATTTTGCTGTAAAATGGAAAAGCAAGTAATCACAATTTTCTCTTGATAATGATCCTCTTATTTTATTTGTTTGTTTATTTGAGCAGCTTACATTTTCAGATTTTACAAAATACACATTTAAACAGTCACAGATGCTCAAAAGGAGTAGGCTGAAGCAAGAAGCTTATGAGCGCCTACCCCACATTCAACATACCTCTGTGAGGCCACATCCCCTTGTATGATGCATTGCTGTCTGCATATATTGCTTTTATGAAGTGTCTTTCCAAAGGATACAAAAACAGAATGCATGTAGGAACTGGAATTAATTAAACTATCAAAGGTCTGATTAGGTGCAGCATCATCATGCAGGGAAGGAAGAGGGGATTTGTAGGAATAGCTTCAGAAGTGATTGGCTAAGAGGCAAAGCGGACTGAAACACTGAACTAGGAACTAGGGCGGCAAAATTATCTTTATCGCTATATTAGGAACTAGCATCATGTTTCAAAATCAATTCAATTTGGAAGTCTGTCTGGCTGAATTAACTCTGGATTATTTTCTAACGGCTCCCTGATGTTTGGCAGAGGAAACCATCCTGACTCATATAGTTCCTGACACGGCATAATCGGCCTTTATAGAGCTTTATATCCAGAGTCTGAACAGGGAGTGCTTTGATCCACTGTTTGTCCCACCGTCATCACTATGCGGTTTCACCAAAACCTCTGGAGCTGGTAGTTTCCACAGACTCTGACTCACAGCAGTAAATGCCAAAGTAAACCATCAGAGACAAGACTTCCATAGCTTTGTGTAATGAGTTTTAACTGTGCAAATGGGTTATTCTGTGATTAGGTGACTTAGTTATGGTTACGTTTAGTAAAAAATAAGCTGAGATACAGAATATGTGTGGAACAAATCTACTGCAAAACAATGTCAATTTTGCACAATACCAAAGTAAATTCAGTGGGGGTGCGAAAGCTTAGACACTCTGGATCAACATTTCTACAATATCATTGTAAATGGTCTCAATTTATATAGCGCTTTTCTACCTTCACAAGCAAGGAACCAGTTACCCATTCACTCTCTCATTCATACACCAATATGAATGAGAGTGAAGTGGAAGTGAAGAGCACCTTCAGGAGCTGGGATTCAAAGCCCCGACCTTCCGATCATGAGACGACCCGCTCTACCAACTGCTCCACCATCGCCCCACATGAACAATTAAGTAAATGATCTCCAAAAGGTATGACGTTAAAGATGAAACATTCCCATAAACATTTTATTTCCATCTTATACATTTTCAAAATAACATAGAAGGAAAAACGGTTTTCTAGGCAGCCAAAATCTCTCAATTCCAGTTTGGATTTTGAGCTGTGTTTAGGATCATTACCCTATTGTAGAAATCATCTGCTTTACAGATAGTGTTGCTTTTTACTCCAGTAATTGTTGGAAATTCATTTGATCAATTCTCCGTTCTACCCATGAAATGTTCCCTGTGCCACTGGCTGTAATACAACCCCAAAAGATGATCGATCCAGCTTGACTATTGGACAGTCAATCTGCCACATAAACCTGTTTAACCACCTCAAAGCCCACATTAACATTCACATAGGCCAGTGGCGATCTGGCTAATCGGAAGAGTCGGGACGTTTCCCGGTGGGCCACGGAACTTTCGGGCCGTCAGGAGAAAATCAATTATAATGGACTCTCAAACTCTCAAAAAAACGACTGAGGTATTGAAATCCGAAAGAACATTCGCATTGCGCTTTTCATTCATTGGAGATGCCATTGGATGCTGAACTGGTGGTGTTGAATACCCCCCTAAGTTAATTTAAGTCTGTTCTGTCCAGCGGAGATAAGTGGACAGAAAAAAGGCAGGTGAGGCAAAAAAGAAAAAGAAAGGTAGTGAGGCAATAGTGACCAATGTACATGAAGTGCATAAATAATATATTTTTCATTTGCATAACACAAATCTGACAGTGGAGATGTGTCAGGCCCAGATTATGAGTGTAGCGGCCCCTCTGGGAGTAAGAGGGTGGGTGGGCCCTGACACAGGCAAAGTGGCTGTCTTGCCCATGTGACACAATGACAGTGTTATTTGGTGATACCACTGTCCCAATAGCCAAGTTTTTCTTGTTTCTTTCATTTTGTTCATTTCTTTGGATCGGGACAGTGCATGTTAATGAATACCTAAGGACCCAACGATTTGAACTCTTCACCATTTGGATCTGTGAACAAATGCTCTAACTACTGAGCCACTGTCACAGCAAGTTTCCAGCCCAAGTTTGACATTCCTACACAGGACTACCCGGTGCTGCCAGGATCAATTGAAGTCTTAACCTGGTAGTAAGACATCTCTCACTTCAGCATGTTTCGCTGGAGAGTGGACCATGCTCTCCTCCAGATGTCAAGAAAAAAAAAAAGAAGAAAGACCAGGAGAACAGTAGGCGGGGAGAGAATATTTAGTGCAGCAGCAGGAATCACATGTGGATGACTCACTGGCTCCAAATGTTTCCACAAGAGCAATAAAAGTGTGGAGTGTGATGCCTTTCACATTGGTCTGAGGTCTGCAGCTCTTGACGCTACGAACACTGTGGACTTTGGCTCCGTGCGCTCCCTCTGTCCCATCCCCGATCAATGCGAGCCAAACAGAAGACATGGACACAGCTCGAGCACAAAATCCGCACTCATTTGAAGTAGGGTGACAGATCAGTAAACATTATTGTGTACGTCCATGGTCAATTTATAAATATGCTAATGTTTTTACTTCTGCAGGATATTGTATTTTAGATTGCAACGTGTGAGTCTGTTGTGCAATGCGTTTAAATGTAACAATTAAAAGGTTTTAGGAGCAAATTAAATAAAGTTGAAGGATAAGGTTGCATTAAGAAGGAAAACCCTCTGATTCATCAATATTCAAATTACTGCAATTATCGGTCAAAACGTCGAATCTTTCCTTCATACATGACTTTACATACAAATACGTATAAGCTCGGTACGTTCATTCTGCACAAAGAGAAGAAAAACGGTGTGATTTCTTACAGCATGTGGTATGTCTTGAGTAAATCAAAGTCAAATAGAGTCTGTTTCTGCTCATATGAAAGCTTTATAGTGTTTTTGTGCCTATTCATCTTGACTGGTAACAGCAGCTCTGTTTGGGGCTGTGAAAAGATGCCAGTGGTTCTCCAGACCAGCGTGCATTTTATTGTCTGCAAAAGTAAAAAGCACATGTGCAGATGCATCTAACACTTGGGGTTAATGGAGTACTTTTATCCAGCCAGTGTTTTCATCAGGCTAAAGATATGATCATTAATTACAGAAACATTGGACACATTTGAACTAAATGCGTGGCGCAGACGAACCTTCAAACATCTGAAGAATTCAGGGAGTGAAGATTTGCTAATAATAACACAGCGCAAGAGACTGTGGCCTGAACCGAACCAAAGGGGGAATCTTGGATGAAGTATACACTCCACTGATAATTACATATAACCAAGATTACAGAGAGCTGGTTCTCATCTAAGACTTAAGTTAGGGGTTGAATTTGTGCCCATCTTTTATGCCGACCAAAATTAAAGTAACTGTTCTGATCTGGGGTAGTTGGTCAGGCCCTTAGGTTCAGCAACATTATGCAATGAGATCAGCTGACGATCTGAACATCCTGCATGCCCAGGTTATTCCATCAGTGGATTTCTTCTTCCCTGCTGGCACGGGCGTATTCCAAGATGACAATGCCAGGATTCATCGGGCTCACACTGTGAAAGAGTTGTTCAGGGAGACGAGGTTTTCTATACATGGATCGGCCACTGAGTCCAGAGTTTAATCCCATTGAGAATCTTTGGGATGTGCTGGAGAAGGTTTTGCGCTGTGGTCACACTCTCCCATCAACAATTCAAGATTTTGGTTAAAAAGTAATGAACACTGGATCTTTTGACATTGCAGAAACTTACTGAAACAAGACCACAGCGAAATTGTGCTGTAATCAAAGCAAAAGGCGGTCAAACCAAAAATTAGAGTGTGTGACTGAACTGTTTTTTATAGAGTTGTATAGCTTTTTTGTGTGTGTGTGTGTGTTGCCAACCTACCCCACCTTATGTTTGAGTGCCTCATAACATGCTGCTTTCATCATTAAAAGAGCATTTGAAATGTCTATCTACACTTGAGCTCGCAAGAAGTTCTCAATTCAAAAGAACTCATGATTTATAACAAAGGCTGTGTATTTTTGGAGTGGACTTGATGTATTACAATGCCATGTTTGGCTACCAGGAATAAAAGTTAAGTCAAAACCCCTCTTTGGGAATTAGCTTGTAATGTCCCACTCCAAGTTCAAAGTTACGGGTCAGGTCTGAGGAGAGGCGAGCCCGTTCACTGTAAAGACACCTGTCTACAGAGATTGTGTTCAATCAATAAAAAACAGTAATGATACAGATGTTTGTACTTTATTCTGTTTAACTGATGTCACAGATGCATTACAAGCATTATTTGAACATTAACTGCTGTAAATAATTAATTTTGCACCAATTCTATTAAGCTTTTCATCTCCCAAATTATCAGATCCGATTTTCTCTTAATACTTTCCAATATATTACGCAACACAGTAAGTTGAAAAGTTTATTGGCATTTGAACTAAACTGATCCCTTTCAAATAAAAGTTCAAACCAAAATGAAATCTTCTTGTGCCTTCCCTGCGCGCTGCCAAGCTCCTGTATTCATTTTCCTCACCCAATTTCCTTTAAAGATTTGGAAAAAGTGCAGAAGTGACGTTCCCAGAAGCAAGAGTTGAGCCCCGGGTCACTGCGGGCTCATAAAAGACGCCATTGAGTTTTGGGCCAAGAGGTTTCGAGCCAAGGCCGGTCCTGCTGGAGATGGGCCTGTTAACAGAGGATTAGGGAATGACTTGGAAGTGAGTTGTGAGGGCCTTTTGGAGGATATTATCTGAAAAAGCCAGGTCACACAGGCTGGAAAACAGCTGCATGAAAAGTGCATCTAATTCACTGTGAATGAGGAGGTTTCTTCACACGAGGACCTTCTCACGGCGCAAGAGTCAAGACACAAGCGAGATTTGAGTATTGGTGAAAATTGAGCCAGCTTTAAATTGGTAATGGACTCTGTAGCCTCTCATGACCTCTTTTGCAACAGGGCATTTGAGGACGTTGCATATTTTACTGAATGTGTTACAAGCCAAAGTCTCCCTCCAAAAGGCTCCAAATGCACATTATTCTGTTTAATAGAGAAATAAATTGTTATCCTCTAAACCAGGAGTTAGTGGAGGGCCGATTTTCGTCATTGTAAAAGGCCTAGGGCCGAACCTGCCAAATGTATTTATTTAATTTAAGTAAAGCACCACTTTCTATAAATGCCAGTGTTGTACATAATATAGGACCTAACTGGGTGTTCTGTAGAACATTATGGAATCATTGACAGTATTTCTCACATTTGTAGAGTACTTTAACGCTAGAAATTATCTTGAGGAAAGAAGGATCCAAATTTGATTTCAGACTCATCTGGTGGGTGGTAAATAATGATGGGATTTATAGATCTGGCATCCGTTCATTTTAAAGAACCTTTCAAAAGACTGGCTCTTTTTTAATATACTGTGTATACGTACATATTTTTTAAATATACATTTAAATAACGGCTGCCAGATAACCCACAATATCTAAGACGCGATCAATAAAAGGCACACTTTTTTAAATGTAAATAATTACAGTGGGACTGATATTCACTCTTTGACAAACGTGTTTGTGAATAAAATCTTGCGCCACAACTAGTGAATAGAGGCTGACAAATCATTTTTAGTGCATTTAGCTTTCACTTTAGTGCAAAAACGTGTGCACTAGTGTCGCCTGCTTCATTGCTGGGCTGATTCTTGTGTTCGTTCGGGGCATTTCTGGGTAAAATTGACTGAAAACGACACCCGGCTTTTTTTCACAATTGAGATCCGGTTTGAACCGCCTCTGTGTCTTAAGTACCCTTTATGACATGTGTCCAAAGAATATGCAAGATTAGTTAGCGATTGAAATCAGAGCACTATAGATTAATGATTTCTGAGAATGCTGGATGTCTGTCATACTGTTTAATGATCAAAAGTTCATGACGGCTTTTACCATGAGGCAAATAAGGTCACGTATGTCTTGTGTGAAAGATACATAAGTAAGATGCAAAACAGCAGGATTTCAGTGGGAAGAAAATCGTTGCCGTTTTATATTGACAATAAAGACGATGACTTCTTCTGACGTGTTTTGCAACAGGCCATATAAAAATATGTAAAGCATATTTCATTGCATGGAGAGTCATACAGGAATGTGTTTGGTATTCTCTTTTTCTGTATGCCCCCATTCCATTTGCATGTGAATAGATTTCATGTGAATCTTTTGCAAAGTTTCTGCTCCCTCTGAACCCAAAGTAAACATTCTACATACTTTTAAGCCAACTAAAAAAGATTCACTAGTGACATAATCTAAGTGTCCCTCTCAGTGTCCCCTCCCATCCTGCTGCTGTCCTGTTTGTGGATATCTTTTCTCATTCATTCCTGGTCACAGCCCCCTGTCCTGCTTCCACATCCTCTGGACCATGACTCATCTCCCGCATTGAAGCCACATTATAAACATTTCCACTGTGTAACTACTGGAGCCGCCGACCGCCAGAAAGATCTCAACGACTGCTTCAGGGCAAAATCTGTTTTTCTCCCAATGTTGCTGAGAGCATTTTCGTTTCTGCTAATGTGTGGGGAGCCTCCTGATTACCCTTTGGAAACTGCCTGTCTAACTAAACACTGCCATCTTCTGGTTCCCATTGAAATATCTTAGAAACATAATTCACACTTTGGGTTTTGGACAGTAACTAGACACACTATTAATGTCTAATTACAGTAGTTAACTTTTACTATGCACAAAAATGTCTGAAATGACAAGACGTAAAAGTAAATACATAATACATAGCCTTTTCTAAAACAAGCCCTATTACGTAAACTGTATACATGTATTCCAGGGTATACATACCACGCCGGCCTGTAGCGTGACTTCAGAGGTATGTGGCAGAGCTGACCATTCCTTATGTGTCCAATAGTGGAAACAGTGAGCTCACACCCTGCCCCGGCCGCCTCGGGACCTTTCAACATCTGTGAACACTAATACAACATGTACAGGACATTTCTTCAGACTGGCTCTATGTACTCAATGCAAACCCCAATAAACATGCAAGGTTTGAGGGATGTACAAAGTACAAACAGGGCATTAACTTCCAAGGGAAAAAACAAACAAACAACCTTTATGTTTTGGATTATGCAATAGCCTCATAACTTTAAGAATAAGCTGTAGTTTTGTAGGTCAATCCATAATATCACTGCATTGTTTGCAGTGACTTCTGAGGGAGTCAGTCTCATATGGCGTCAAATTAGGGTCTGCTTTAACGTAAACGTAAAAGAGGTATTGTAAACGTAGGTTGTCAGTATTGTAATCGTAAAGAGAAAACTGTAAATGTAACTCTAAACTCCATGAACGAAAAAAGAAAAAAAAATATTGTAAACGTAAAACTTTCATTTACGCTTCTTCTTTTCATGCTTCACTTCACAAGTTACGTTTACAATTCACAAGCTACGGTTACGATACATTTTTTTTCTGACCCTTTTTTAAATGGGGGCGGGCTCAACGCTCATTGGCTGGAGTGACAGGATGTGACGTCATCACTATAAACGGAAATCAAACGCACACACACTACAGAGGCTGTGTCCGAATGTCCACCCTAGTCCCTAACCCATCATTCACTACAAAGGCCCTATATAGGCACTATATAGTAGACTGTATACTATATAGTGTGTCGGAACTCCGAGCCCCAGCAGAATGAGAGCCTATTCTACTATAAGTTCACTAAAATAATGTATTTCTGCGATAAAGACTGACTAAATTTAAAGGACAGTGGAACATTTATGGATAAATATGACTCAAATACATTTTATTAAACATGGATTTCACATGAATGAACAAAACTCCCGGGATTATTGCCTTTTTGTCTGAGAGAGTCTGTAGTGTGCGTTTGATTTCAGTTCATGGTGATGACGTCACATCCTGTCCCTCCAGCCAATGAGCGTTGAGCCCACCCCCATTGTTTGAGTTTTTATTTCGAGCTAAGGCACAAAATCCAAGAAAAAACAGAAAAATATATATACACAATAAAAGAAAAAACAAAAAAGAAAAATAATATACATTCTAGCTCGAAAAGGAGTGGGAAGAAGACAAGCTTATTGACTCCCTCCCCTGTTCATAAACTTAAATAACAATAACCAACAACACTGCATATTTCTTACCATCTTACAAGACAACTATCAACCGAGTTGGTTACATATCAACAGATGCCATACTGCATTATACCAGGTCAACATTCACAGTATCTCACACGCTACAACCAGTGTATTATTTCTGTTTCCCATACCGAATTCATTACCATGTTGGCATTACCGTTATTCATCATCACCATTACAACCCATATAACATTACTCTGTATCAAAGTGTTTGATGATACATAAAATACTCCACATTTATTCATGAAAGGTACAGTAATCGCAGACCGATTGATGCTCATGATAACAAGAATAATCTTAATGATGTGTGTTACAAGGGATTCAGGTTTTTTTTTTTTTTTTTCCTCTTTTCTGTGACTGGACCTGCTGCCAGAGGGGAGCAGCCCCCGAGCAACCGGACCATCCTTTGTTAAGTGTCCTATACTATGCATGAAAAGAGACACATTTTAGGAGTCTGCTGCCAGAAGAGGGTTTCCTCGAGCTGCCGACCCCCACCTGTCTGCCCTGTACTACGGGTTATGTTGAATGCGGAGTACATAGATATGTGCATGTTTTACTTCTAAGAATTTAATTCCTTTATATTACCATCAGCATCAATAGCAGTACCGCTGTCTGAATCGATTAAGTTTGATTCTAAGAATATCTATAGATTGTTAGGTATCAATCCTAGACTATTACATTTAAAGTTTAAAGTTAAAATAGTGATGATAACAACACAACAGCAACAACAATAACAATGGCAATAACAACTGCAATAGTATAATAGTAACAACCACAATATACTTCATTATTAGTTAGATCTGACCTTTAAAGTATACAGCACTTTGTGACACCCATTAGTAAATCAAGTACCCATTTCCTCCTTCTGGTACAATGACCATACAATTTTTTTATATCTTGATTTGAAATGATGAATATTAGGACATTGTTTAAATTCTGCCCCCAATTTGTTCCAGAGTTTAACTCCACATACAGACACACACATACTTTTCCTAGTGGAAGACACTGCTTGAACCTTAAAGTTGTCACACCCCCTCAGGTTATATCCCCCTTCTGTGCATGCAAAAAGCATTTGTATCCTTGCAGGTAGCGCATTGTTGTTGGCTTTAAACAGCAGTTGGGCAGTAGATAAATCAACTAAATCATGCATTTTTAACAGTTTAGACTGCAGAAATAATATATTCGTGTGATCACAATATCCTACTTTGTGTATAATTCTTACCGCACGTTTTTGGAGTATAACAAGGGGGTGTAATGAGCTTTTATAGTTATTGCCCCAAACTTCTACACAGTAATTTAGATATGGCAAAACTAATGAACTATATAACAAAAATAATGCATTGTAATTTAAGAAAAACTTTGCTTTATTAATGATTGAGATACTTTTGGAGACTTTACCTTGTATGTGTCTTATGTGTGGTTTCCAGGTTAATTTACTGTCAATGGTGACTCCTAAGAATTTAATTTCTGATACTGTATCTAAAACTACACCATCTATAATTACTGGGTCTGGTTTTCCATTATGATTACCGAAAAACATTACTTTTGTTTTATTTAGGTTGAGAGACAATTTGTTAATGTCCATCCATGTTTTTAATTTCCTTAATTCCCAGTTTATGTTAGTTACTAAAGTACTATAATTGTCATTGGAATAGAAAATGTTTGTGTCATCTGCGAAAATCACTAATTTTAATAATTTAGACATGTTAAAAATGTCATTAATATATAAATTGAACAACTTTGGGCCTAACACAGATCCCTGTGGGACCCC
Source organism: Neogobius melanostomus (assembly GCA_007210695.1). Classification (NCBI taxonomy): domain Eukaryota; kingdom Metazoa; phylum Chordata; class Actinopteri; order Gobiiformes; family Gobiidae; genus Neogobius; species Neogobius melanostomus. Next base: position 71,167 of record VHKM01000149.1, read on the forward strand.
ACAACCAATGTCCAAATAACCTGATGTAAACTCCCCCATCTTCAAATATTGTACATGTTTTTACATGTGGTTTTTAGTGGGGAAACCGGAGTACCCGGTGGAAACCTATACAGACACGAGGAGAACATGCAAACTACACACAAAAAGGCCCTGTCCAGGTGGGAATCGAACCCGGCACCTTCTAGCTGTGAAGCACAAGCACAAACGACTGTGCCACCGTGCCGCTGTACTGCTTCCAATCCAAAATACATCAACTTTACTGTATTAAATATGAAAATATTGTCTTGAAATCAAAATACACTCAACTCTGAGAACCCCTATGTTAATCTAATCTGTATTAGGGCCTATTTCACCGGCCTGGAGACTAGTTAGAGACACGAGTTATTCTCAAAGAGGACGACAGAATGATAAAAAAGTACCTATAATTCACTAAAACATGCTGATGTGGAGCTTATTGAAACACTAATTCTGGGTATAAAGTAAATTTACAAAAAGCAGGGAATAAGAACATTTACGGTGATGAACTAAATGCATGATAATTGTTTCCTTTAGTAGCTATAATAATACAAAAAAAGAATACCTTTATCTGTCCCACAGTGGGGAAACTGCTTTATTGCAACAGATGTGTTTGTAGGCTCTAGGTTGTCCTGGATTTTCCATCATACAGGTCTAAATATTGATGACTGGGTGAGGTTGATCAAGTTGAGGACATATCGCTTCCATCATCAGAACCGTCTTCTCGCTCTTGCCGTCAAAATGTAAGACTCAGATCCACAAGCTGAAGTTTAGACTTTAGAGGAAAGAATCAAAATGTCCTCGACTTAATCAACCCAGTCCAGTTGACAACATCTAAATCTCTGCTACAATTATTGCAACCACAAAGATTTTAAAAAGACAAGACGACGGCAAATGAAAAAAGCAACAATTCCAATCTAAACTATTAAAATCAATGTGAAAAAAAAATGTACTCAATAGAAACAGTGTCCTCAGTTGGCGTTATGTCAGCAGCCCTCAATTTATCAAGGCTTGGGACCACTGCTTGGGACCATGAAAAGTACACTGCTTTGACATTGCCTGGGTAACTACACTTCCTGACCCAAAAAATGTATTGAATTATTAACTGTTATGATCTGGAGTTGCTGCAGTTGGTCAGGTACAGGTTTAGCAACATTATGAGCCCAATAATGAGGTCAGCAAACTACCTGAACATCCTGAAAGAAGAGTAAGTAAGTAAACTTTATTTGTATAGCCCTTTTCACAGACACAAAGTCACAAAGTGCTTCACAGTAAAAACAGATAGAAAAACATTTTAAGAACACAACAAATGCTGAATGATCGATCTCCCCGAATAGGTTCTTCTTCCCTGATGGCACGGACATATTCCAAGATGACAATGCCAGGATTCATCGGACATCATTTTCACACATGGCTCGGCCGCCAAAGAGCCAGATCTCAACCCCATTGAGAATCCCTGGGATGTCCTGGAGAAGGCTTTGCTTGGTGGTCACACTCTCCCATCATCAGTACAAGATCTTGTGCTGTAATCAAAGCTAAAGGCGGTCCAACGAAATATTAGAGTGCTTGACCTTAAAAGCATATACTTGAAAATGATGTCCCTCCCACACACTCCTGATATTTCTTCAGTCCTGGAAAACATTTGACTGAGAATGTGTGGGAGTATTAGTTTTGCATGTGCACTGGGCCGCAGGACATGGACGCGACGCTGATATAAACATTAAAGACAGACTGTATTTTCTCACATGAGTCAGAGCATGGTTTGAACAGCATGATTTGTTTTAGTTGTTGTTGAGATTTGTACATTTGCATTTCGCCTGAAAACTTGATGGCCTGTTGTATAGCGTTGGCAGTTTGCGATCGGGGAGTAATCAGAAAGCAGCTGCCTCTCACTTTGGGTCATTTGTGTTGCTGGGAAACATTCGCTAAACAAACGCAGTTCATGAGGCAATAAACTCAAGCTGGTGAGGCACGTTTTCCTGCAGGGAGAGCTGAATAAACTTTACTCAAGCCTAACTTTCTGTAATGTTGTATAACTATAGCCTCTGTTCTTCACTATTCCATAGAATACAGCTTCATGCGGTCATGAATATTGAATAGTCACTTACTGTACTATAAAATGTATGTTATAGCAATTTCTTGGGGCACGTTTGTCTTTTTGTAACATCTCACCGTAACAACGTTCTATTTTAGTTTAATTAGAAGAAAAAATATACTTTAAATGAAATAATTGACATACTGTTGCTTAAGAGATATACTGTATCCTTTATGTAACCAAGAATGTCCCATTGAGATTCAGAATGACTTCATCAGGGGGATCTGAGCCATAGTGAGGAGCCCATTGTTGTGTTTTAGGGGTGTGTGGTAGGAAAAGACCCAAAAATGCAAAGTAGTCCAAAAATAGGAGCCAACTTAAATTTAATGGAACTTGTCCAAGGCCAACAAAGGAGGAGAACACAAACTGGCAAAAGGCACTTACAGTGGTGCGAGGTCAAAAACAGGATACAGGGGGCAACCATGGGGCAAAGACGACGAACACAAAAACCACAATGAGTCGACAAAGACAAGTGAGAACACAGGGGTATATATATACACAAGGGAAACGGGGAACAGGTGGAACACATTAGGGCGGGACAGGTAATCAACAGGAGGAAGGGAAAGCAAAATGACACAGACACAGACTAAGACTATCAAAATAAACACAGCAGACAGAAACACAGAACTAAAACAGGGGAAATAAGACAAAACTAAATAACTCAAACCCAAACCATAACAGTACCCCCCTCAAAGGGACGGCTCCCAGACGTCCCAAAACAAACAACCCAAACGCCCGACGGGCCCGGGCGGGCGGAGGGGCCCGGAGGCGGGAACCAAGAACACCCCCATGGGTGGCGAAACAGTCAGCCCGCCCGCGGATTCGGGGGCTTCGGCGCAAGCGGATCCAGGTCCGGGGGCCGCGGGGGCAATGAGCGGACAGGCAGGGGCAGAGACGGATCAGGCAGGGGCAGCTCAGGCGGAGACAGAAACGGGTCAGGCGGAGACACGTCAGGCGGAGGCAGAGACGGGTCAGGCGGAGACAGGTCAGGCGGAGACAGAAACGGGGGCCGCTGCTGCACGTCCGCGAACTCAGGCGGAGACAGAAACGGGTCAGGCGGAGACAGGTCAGGCGGAGGCAGAGACGGGTCAGGCGGAGACAGGTCAGGCGGAGGCAGAGACGGGTCAGGCAGAGACAGGTCAGGCGGAGACAGAAACGGGGGCCGCTGCTGCACGTCCGCGAACTCAGGCGGAGGCGGGAACAGAACCTCCGCTGCGCACCCTGGCAGTGGAGGCAGGAGCGGGGACGGGTCCGCGAACTCTGGCGGGGGCTGGAGCGCAGGCGGGTCCGCGAACTCTGGCGGGGGCTGGAGCGCAGGCGGGTCCGCAAACTCTGGCGGGGGCTGGAGCAGCGCCGGCGCTGGGGCAGGCTTGGCGGAGCTCAGACGAGGCGCGGGGACGGGAACGGGCGAAGGCCGCTCCAGCGTAATTTCCCGGTTCGGTGGTGACTCCAAGGCAGAGGGAGCCCACCCTGGGCGGATACTGATGCCCAGCGGTGGCTCCGGGACAGACGGAGCCCACCCCGAACCGGGGTCAGGAACTGGCCGCGGCTCAGGAGCAGAAGGAGCCCACCCCGGACGGAGAACTGTGTCCAGCGGTGGCTCCCGGACGGGAACAGGGCGCCTCGGTGAGGAAGACGGAGGGTGCCTGGTGGAAGGTGAGACCTGGACGCCTGGCCGCCTCCTGCGAGCCCCGCGTCTCCTCTGCCCTCCACCTTCAGCAGCGGATCGTTTGCAGGAGTCCGCTTGCGACTCCTGCAGCGCCGCCGCATGGGCTGTGTACCCCAGCCAGCGAAAAAACACAGAAGACGTCTGGAGGGAGAAACTTGGCCCGAAAACATCTCTCTCGAAGTAATCAGTGAATGTGTTTTTCTAACATCAAAATAAATACACAGATATGGGGATGGACATTTTGTGAATAAACTGTCAGATCCATTTTACTCGTGCTTAGTCGAACAATTTGAATGAAAACTGTGGTACTTTTTCCCAACAATCGATCCTTTCAAATCGATTTATTTAATTTTATTTCTCTTTCTGGTTTGAAACTCCCTCATGCAAGTATTGTTGTGTGTCCTGAAGCAAGACATTTAACCCACATTTATTTACTATCACGGTCAGAGATGGGCTAAAATTAGTGTGACAGTCTTACAAGGAGCCATTTCACCTGCATTGAAGTGAGAGAAGAGAGAAGAAGAGAGCTCATTTCTTCCCTTACAGAGCTATTCGAAATTGTCCACGTGGAAAAATAGCCTCTTGAAATTCAGAGCAGGTGTGTCTGGCTGTTGCAGCAGAGGGATTCCTGAGCACGCAGCCAGAGGTATGCAACATTATATTTTCAAACACATTTCTCGACACTTCTTCACACGACTGCTCCACCTGCCATGTTTTCCTGTCATGCGCCTTCTGTGGTTTCCAATTACATTCGCAAATTGAAAAAACCCACAGTGACCCTCTGGCTTGTCTTACCCTTCTTTACAGACAAACTACTTCAGCTGCGGTCATGAAAAGTGAAATGAAGAAGAATCGGTTATTTACTTGAACAGGAACATGACGTTTAAGTAAATCAAAGATTGGAAATTGCACTGCCTAACCAAAAAAAAAGAGTTCACACACTGTTTCGTTGGACCACCTTTAGCTTTGATTACATCATCATTCACTGTGGCATTGTTTCAATAAGCTTCTGCAATGTCAAAAGATCCGGTGTTGCGATCATTTTTCACCAAGATCTGGTATTGATTATGGGAGAAGATTCTCAGTGGGATTAAGATCCGGATTCTGTGGCGGCAAATCCATGTGTGAAAATGATGCCTCATGCTCCATGACCCACTCTTTCACTATGTGAGACCGATGAATCCTGGCATTGTCATCTTGGAATATGACCGTGCCATCAGGGAAGAAGAAATACATTGATGGAATAATAGAGTTGCTGAACCTAGACCTGACCAACTGCAGCAACTCCAGCTCAGAATAGTTAGTTAAAGGGGGGTATTATGCAAAATCTACTTTTTCAAGCTTTATATCATGTTATTATGTCATTCCCTCATTAAACACATGCCTGGAGTGTTGCCTTGGCTCATTCACATATTTTTGAGTAATCAGTAAAAACTCTGATGGCAGCCATTTTAGGTCTAGCTACGCCTCAGTCCTCCTAGGAACGCCCCCACCTCCTGGAGACGCCTCTGGACCTTTTGTCACCAGCCAAGCCACCAACCACTGCTCCTCAGCTCAGCAGAGCCCCCTCCCCGCACAGTAGTGTTGTTTAGATGTCACAGCAGTGTGCTGAAGGGGGCGGGTCGGAAAGCTTCTTAAAGAGACAGAGGCCTATTTCAAGACGTTCAGTACAGCCATTTTGAGAGAGCAATTTTATTCAAGGCAGTTATTTTAATTTACTGCATATACAGACCAACAGAAGGTTACGTCATCATTGTAGTATGCTATAGACTGGTGCTATGTGATTGAAAAAAGCATAATACCCCCTCTTTAATATTCCTGGACATTTATCAACTGAACACAGTGATTTTGAAACACACATCGCAATCCGAAAAATTGCAATTAGGTTTGTTTCCAAAAGTGCTGGACCACTGCTTACATACAGGGACAGTGGCACATTATTTCACCAGCTGCTTGTGATGGGCGATACCACATTGTTTTGAATCGATATGATACCGACACTTTTGGGATCATTTTTGTCAATATCGATACTGATACTTATCATTTCATATGGGGGAATGCATTTCAATCAACATACTTTTCTAAAACTAGATATTATTAATATGTAAATTATAATTATGTTACTTTGACTGGTTAACTAAACGTTGTCAATGTGAAATACGGAATACATAAACAAAGTTGGACAAACAGAACCTAAACTAGAATGATGTGGACGGCTCAGTTCAATCCTCTGCTGCTGCGGAGTATTATGGCACAGAACAATGAATATTATCGTCTTTTTGTGTTTGCTGCTGGTATCGATACTTAAAAAGTAGGCGTTTGATATCAATACATTGATATGGTATCGATCTGCCCATCCCGTCCTGGCATACTATGACTGGACCTTGATGTAACTGGTGAATGGACACTTAACTCACTCAAGTCACCCGAGTTACAAAATATTAAATGAAAATATATACGAGACATGACTTATGATTTAATAGTGATGTATTATTTTAAAAGGGAAGACAAATTTCAAGTCTCTGTCAGTATAACTTTAACCACGCCCGTCCCTTGTGCCCATTCAAGCTTGCAACAAATATGTCAGAAGACAATAAAAGTCACTCAACATAAACTGCAAATTTACAGCAAAAGCATGAAGTCTGACTTAGTTGATTTCTATTGGCATCTACATCGGCAATTTCTAAGTCACCGTACTAATTCAAGTAAGATGCAATTCCTTTCATCTAAGTACTTGCAAGAAATAGGACACGCCGATGGTTGCCTGGTAGCACAGTCACAACACAGCCTCAGTTTGCAGGAAACATTACCAAAGTGTTTAATGACCTCCACTCTGAACATGGATGCAGCCGGTCAGTGTTGTAGCCTAAATACTTCCACATGGTGCAGTTTTTGAGAGCGGACTCTAAATGCAAAAAAAAAGTAAAAGGGAAGAAGTGTAGACTGCAATAAAACATAGAGATCATCACATCAGATCATTCCAGAGCTATAGCATAGTGACCTGAGCGGACTGTTTGGTCTGTGTTTGCTCAATGACTGAAACATGTAAATAAAGTCCTCCCTTTCTTCGCTGATTCGCTATTTCCTTTTGATACTGTATCTGCAGTCATTTCGTAGATAGCATCATAGCAGACCGTTACTGTTACATTCAAGAAATACAGTTATTGTAAGATTTTTCTTTCACGTTTTGGAAGCTATACAGAGGACAACATAAATATAAGGTAGAATTATCACAATAATTAATCAGCCGAACTGACAACAAAAGAGTATAAGCTAAACGGACAAAATTAGAGCCTAGTGAAAAGCGAAAGCACATTGATCAAGTTTATTTCTGTTTGTAGCCAACAATGCAATACGATAGACATCAAATCCTCGACATTCAAACGTCTGACAATGAATTGCTACAGGACTGACCAGGAAAAGATGGGTGAAGGAAGAAATGTCCAAAAAGTCACAAGTAAAATAGATGTGACTAATGCGCTTAAATTAGCTTTGAATACAATGCTGTTGATTGACTTTGGAATTGCAAGTAGACACTGAATATAAAAAAACACGCTTGCATGAGCAGGTTATGTCCATCATGGGTAATTTTGGTCATGCAAGCACTGACTAAGCAGTTATTTTTCACATTTTCTTATATGGAAATGTTTGTAAATACTGTTTTGGTTTATACGTTTTAAGGCAGTGGTTCTAATTGTCTCATGTTAAGCGCTTTGTGACTATGTCTGTGAAAGGCGCTATATAAACCTCCTCCTCCTCCTCCTCCTCCTCCTCCTCCTCCTCCTCCAAAAGTGGGTCGCGAACCTTAAAACATTTATTTTAATATTTATGTACGGGAAAGAAGTATTGAAACACTACTCAAGTCTGTTTAAATGACTGTTGGTTGTTTTTCATAATATTGTATTGTCAGCTTATTCAACAACATTTTTTGAGGTAAAGACAAAATTTGACATTATATTTTTCAAGTCTAAGTTGAATTTGGGTTACGGCTTGTGATTGATTGTTTAAGGGACCTGCAGTTTTTGACAGTTAGCCAGCTGGAAGAATCGCTGGAGTCTTGACAGAACTTGAAGGAAGAACTTGCCTCTGAGGGGAGATTTCCAAACCTCTGTGATCATGTGGCATGCAGTTCATCAGGTATGCAAAAGCAAATGAACTGTGAAGCCCATGAACACAGTGCCTTATCGTATTCTACATTGTATAGCACAAAACAGTGTTGTCCAAAAATAGCAGATAGAAATCATTAATGTTATTTCCATTACGAAAGCCTAATAACATTCCCCTGCAGTTATGGCTCTGTTCGCACTTTTAGCTCTTGTCAGGCCCATTCCTCTGCCGCAGACTTGTTTTTGTTTAATCAACAATAATTTATCACCAAATGACTCAGACAGACAGCACATCACATCCTTCATGCGTCCAGACTTTAGGATGAAAGCTGACAACATGTGGAATAGATTACGCTTTATGAATTTTGTTGATGTTGCATGACGTTATGTAATCATATCTCGAACAGTTTGACGTTGCATTTCATGCAGGCCGTTTAGCGTGTTTGCAAACATCCCATGCTGCACATAGGGGTTTTTAATTAGACAGATTAATCTCCTTTCCTCTCTGCTGTTGCCTTAGGGTTAGCAGAGAACAACATCTGTGTCCAAACAAGGCTATTGATCTGGGATAGGGCTGGATACAGTTAAACACTTTCGATACCAGCACTTTAACGGCTTAGTTTAGTTTATCGGTTTATACGGACAGTGCATGTTAATGAACAAGCCACACCAGATTGTAGTAGTTGAAGTGTAGTGGATGGGTATAGACTATAGAGGAACAAGTTTTCCCTTGTTGTACTTTTTTTTATTTATTTTTTTATCAAATGTAAATACTGTTTGTAAATATTATGATCTGTATTGTTTTATGCTTTTTGTAGTGTTTTGTAATTGTATGTCTTGGGGACTGCAGATGGAAATTAGCTCCAAGAGCTAAAGCATCTTTTCATATGCTGATTAATGCTCCTGCACATATCCCTGTCAAATAAATAAACTAAATTGTAGCCTTGGGCAAATTTCCATCCATCGTTCCCCATGAGCACTCTCAAACACACTCTCGTTCATGCTGGCCTATTGTACATGTTTTTAGTGGTATCCAGAGGAAACCTACACAGACACGGGGAGAACATGCAAACTCCACACAGAAAGGCCCTGTCCAGGTGGGAATCGAACCCGGGACTTTCTAGCTGTGAAGCACGACCGCTAAACGCTGTACTACCGTGCAGCCAGATTGGGAGAAATTATGACAAAAATAAGGAAAAACGATGTAAAAAGAAATTGGAAAAAAATGGGGCAAAAATAGGGACAAATTGTGGAAAACATTTGGGAACAATGGGGGTTTCGTCATTGTAATCAGCTGATGAGTAGACCTTTGAGCAACAGGTAAAAAGTACAAAAAGGTGGGTTTGAGACATCATCCCCTCACTGCTCATGTGCAAACTAAACCTATGTCCGTCTGTTTCACATTTACCGCCTCTCTCACTCTCCACTCACAAACTTTTCTTGTCGTTTTTGCCCATTCCCCCCCCCCCCCCGCTTTTCCTTTTCAGCCGAGCCAGTGGGAGGAGGAAGAGGCGAGGTGGCAGAACTCCAGCACTTTGTGGAAGGTTGTCCCATCCCGGTCTTGAACTGAGCGCCACAGCCCTCTTGATTTGGGACTGGGACGGTGTCTGACTCCCCTTCTTTGGTCTAAACCTAAACTCCCTCCCCTCCTCTTCTTCCTCTTCTCCTCTCAGGACCCCTCACTCTCGCCGTCTCCTGTCATCTTTCTTTTTGGGACATTCAGCACCTTAACTGGATGATAATGGCATAATAAAACACACATCTTGCAGCAGTTTTACTTTTCTTCAAATACAGTGGAATATTTCTACCAACACTCAGGGTAAGTCAACCCTCTCAGAGCTTCTCCAAAGTGGTGCAAAATTGTAGGGAGCTTAATCTAAAAGTGTTTCTAGTTTCTAGCATTTTTTTTTGCTTGTATTTGTAGACTTTTATTGTCTAACTTTCCCTTTGCATTCCATCCTTCCATGCCACTGTGGATGAAACCTGTCAGTAGCAGTGGGTGACCACAGCACAGCACCCATGGGACCAATCTCCCCAATCGTGAGCCGGGGTCTTATTCATAAGTACCTAAAGCTGGAAGATAACACTAAATGTGACCAGTCACAGGAATGGGGGACACAAGTCGATTTGGGGGATTTTTAGATTTTCACAGATTATTAAAGTGTAGTCTCCAAGCTTTCCAACGATGTGTAACACATGGAAATCTGATAATATTTGGAGGCGTAGCAGTGATTTGAATTTAACAACTCCAAAAAGCCCAAAGGCCTGAAAAACCTCTCCAAAGTTTTGGGCCATTCTCACCTCTCTGCTTTCACTCACCCGTCTGAAGTAACCGTTGCCTTTTGCTCAGAAAAGCTCATAGTAAATCCACTTTAAAGCGCAAGTAGCGCCGGCCTCTGATATTATAGTAGATCCATGTCTGAGTCTGAAGCCACACACGCACAATGACACGCCCCCACGGCATGCGCTATTTCTCTGACAAAACAATACTTTTTCAACCTGTAAACTGATCGACAATAGGCGTATGTATAAAACAGCCTTTTTTGCGTGGCATTTGTTTGCTAAAGCATGTGTCAACAACACAACTGAAAGCAGCTCTGCTTCTCCTCCTCCGCGGTGTTTACTCAGTATTGTAGCGATCCGGTGAAAAATGACTCCGTCGTATTTCTTGTACTATTTAATAGTGGCAACAGAACAAAAGGGCCACTGTAGGCCGTGACCCACGCCAAAAGTAACACACAACTTTCTTAGTCCCCAAAATGTCTCCAGCGCACCTCAACTGACACTCAACCGTCACTCAACTGTCGTTCCACACCAACCCTGCGCTCCGTTGTCATGACAACCAGAATGTTTAACAACACAGGGTACATTTAACTTGAACAAACTAGAACATAAAACATGAGGTCATTACACTACTCCCCCTTATCAAAGTTCCTCGCCCACGAGGGGCACATAAAAGTCACCCAGGTATGTAGGGGGTCGACGAGCTCTTCTTGGACGCTGGGATGGAGAAGGTAAGGGAGTAACAGTTCCATTAGGCAAATTAGAGGAGTCTGCAGCAGGTGGGGCTACATCAGTGTCTCTTGGAGGATCCTGACCTTGTGGAACACTCACACCGTTGTAAGGAGCCAGTCTGTCACGGTGTAGTGCCACCTTGCGACCTCTAGGTGGTAACTGAACCCTGTACACAACCTCTCCAAGTCTCTCTAGAATAGTGCAGGGTCCAATCCAGTCACTGTCCAGTTTAGGGCACCTGCCTTTCTTCCTCTGAGGGCTATAGACCCACTGCAAAGTGGCGTCCCTTGGAATGCACATCATAGTTCCTCTTCTGTCTTACTGCTGCATTCTGAAGTTGCTTCCTAGCAAATTCATGAGCAGAGTCTAGTCGGTCTTGAAGTCTTTTGGCATACACTGGTCCAGGTGGAGTAGCAGGCGCATCCGGTGGTCGTCCCATCATCATCTCTGCCGGCGTCCTCATTTCTCGCCCCAGCATAAGAAGAGCAGGGGAACAGTTGGTGGAATCCTGAGTAGCTGAGCGATAAGCCATGAGCACGAATGGCAAATGTGTGTCCCAATCCCGTTGGTGCTTGGCTGTGACCATAGCCAGCTGCTGTGCCAGGGTACGATTAAATCTTTCGACCAGTCCATCGCTTTGAGGGTGTAGAGGGGTGGTGCGGGTCTTGTGGGAGCCTAGTTTTTTACACATAGCTGCAAAAACACGAGACTCAAAATTCCGGCCTTGGTCCGTGTGTATAACCTCCGGGACCCCAAACCGACTAAAAAATCCCTCCACCAATGCATTCACTACAGTCTCTGCTTCTTGATCCGGAAGGCTGTATGCTTCCGGCCACTTCGTAAAATAATCCATAGCGGCAAGAACATACCGGTTGCCCTTTTCTGTTTCCGGAAACGGACCGAGAATGTCGATTCCGATCCTTTCCACGGGACAGCCGGCTTGAAACTGTTGGAGGAGAGCCCTGGATCTGTCAGTGGGTCCCTTGTGGGATGTGCAACGGTCACATCGTCGACAGTAGTCTTCGACATCCCTCCTCTGTTGGCCCCAATAGAATCCTTTCCGCAGCCGGAGAAGTGTTTTTGTGACCCCACAGTGGCCAGTGCCTGTAGCTCCATGACAGCCAGTGAGAACAGTCTCCCGTAAGGCCCTAGGCACAACGATCTGCCACCTCACTTCCCCTGTTCTTGGGTCTTTCCAAGCCCTTTGTAGCACCCCGTCATTTAAGCGCAAGGCCTCCCACATCGACCAGAGTCCTTTAGTAGCACGAGGAAGGGCAGCAATCTCATCCCAATTAGGCCGCCGTTGGTTGGTCAGCCATGTGACCACTGGACTAATTTCACAGTCTTGTTCCTGTTGATGGGCCCACTCAGTAGCATCAACTCCCACTAGTTCATTGTAGGCTGGTTCACCCGAGTCAACAGTTGCACACCTGACTGTTGCCCCTAGCTCCATGCTCTCCTGGGCCTCCTTCCTTGTGCAGTAGCGGCAGTCACTCGGATAGCACGGCCGACGAGAGAGAGCATCTGCGTTGCCATGGCACACTCCCGGTCTGTGCACCACGGTAAAGTCGTAGGCCTGTAGCTCCTCAATCCAGCGTGCCAGCTGACCCTCCGGCTCTTTAAAAGACATGAGCCATTGCAGGGCTGCGTGGTCCGTTCTGACGGTGAAATGGAGGCCCCCCAGGTAGTACTTGAAATGGCGTATAGCGCTCACTACAGCCAGAAGCTCCCGTCTGGTGACACAGTAGCGTTTTTCTGCCTTGTTAAATGTCCTGCTGTAGTACGCCACCACTCTCTCTCCCTCTGCAGCGAACTGGGAAAGCACAGCACCAGAGCCAGCACCACTGGCATCAGTGTCAAGGATGAAGGGAAGGTTAGGGTCAGGTGGTGAGAGAATAGGGGCATTCACCAGAGCGTTCTGTAACTTTCCAAATGCAGCACTGCACTCCTCCGACCACACAAACGTCTCTCCCTTTTTAAGAAGGTGGAAAAGGGGTGCCGCAATGCAGGAGAAGCCCTTCACAAATCGCCGATAATATGAGGCCAGGCCAAGGAAGCTCTTCAGGTCTGAGACGCATGTAGGAACAGGCCAGTCTTTGACGGTTTGCACCTTGTCCTCCATAGTGCTCACTCCTCCCTCTCCAATCGTGTGGCCCAGGAAAGAGACTTTGCGTCTCAAGAAGCAGCATTTCTGGGGGTGGAGTTTGAGTCCAGCTGCCCTAACCCGCTCCAGGACACATCTGAGTGCCGACAACGCAGATGAAAAGGTCTCACCATGCACCAGGATGTCATCCAGATAAACAACGCACTCCTGGCGGGGAACATCAGCCAGCACCTTGTCCATCAGTCTCTCAAAAGTCGCAGGGGCATTGCATAGACCAAAAGGAAGAACTTTGAACTGCCATAACCCCTTAGAGGTGGTGAAAGCTGTCTTAGGTCTGTCCTCTGGAGCAAGGGGAACTTGCCAGTAACCGCTCCGTAGGTCTAATGACGAGAACCACTTCGACCCTGCCACGGAGTCCAGGGCTTCATCGACGCGTGGTAGAGGGTAAGGATCCTTCTTGGTCACATTATTGAGGGGCCTATAGTCCACACAGAAGCGCCAATCAGTCTTTTGCTTCTTGGGAACCATTACAACTGGGGCGGCCCAGGGGCTTGTTGAGGGCTCAATAAGTCCTGCCTTTTCCATTTCCTGCAAGGCCTTATCTGCAGCCGCCTGTCTTGCCAGGGGAAGCCGCCGTGGTCTCATCCGGATCGGATAAGCATCTCCTGTGTCTATGTTGTGCTGGATGAGATTTGTCTGGCCCACATCGTCCTCTGATATGGAGAAACTGTCTTTAAATTCTAACAACAATTGCCAAAGCTGGCCCCGTTCCAGCTCATCCAAGCCATCACAGTTCTTATCCCATACTGCTCTCACAACTTCCAGCGCTTTTTCCTGGTCAAAATGAGTGGCACAGTCTGAGTGGGGCTCTAGTATGGGCATAGGGTGAGTGTGGGATACAGGGCAACTCTTTTTAGACAGCTGTTTGGTGTGTTTGTCCGGGAAGATTAGAGTGCCCCTTTTGGTGTCGATTACAAAGTCCAAAGCTTTCAAAGTGTCTAGGCCGAGTATACAATCCTCCAAATCCACGACCCACACCGGACAATAAACTGAGTTCTTTCCCACTCCCAGGGTTACTGTAGTCTCCCCGACCATGGGAGCCCTCTCACCAGTCACAGTTTGCAGCTGAACAGAAGTAGGCACAATTACAGATCTACAGTCCAATACATCTGGTCTAAGAAGAGTGGCTGAAGAGCCTGTATCCACCAGTGCGGAGCAGTTCACCTTTCCCACTGTTATTGGGACATACCAGCTAGTGCTGGGCGATATGGAAAAAACTTATATCACGATATGGATTATTTTATATCACGATAACGATACATATCACGATATACCACAATAATGTCAGTTTTCAGTTATTCTTTGAAAAGTTTGACAAAAATATCATTGCTTACTTTTTTTCAACTTTATTTTTAAGCAGTGGTTTTGCTATGGATAATTTATATAGCCTATATTGTCAATTGTCAATGTCAGTAAAAATGTGAGACTGCAGGATAAATGGGCTAAACATGATCTGACCAGAGTCAACACGAATTTAACAACAGAAATGTGTAAACTCGTGCGTAGAGAACGACTTACTCAGAGCATCATCTGCTCCTCAATATCAAGGCTCATATTACACTAAAACAAATGTAAATTGGAGCTTATTATCGCCATTTTCTCAACTTTAATGTAATGTTTAAGAAACAGTGGGCGAGCAGTTTGCATCGTACGTCTTTAGCTGCTCTACGCGCTGCCTGATCCGTCTCTTACCTCCTGCACCACGCCTCTCCTCTCTTCTCTCTCGTGTGTTTAATCCAGATCCACACGCTAAAAAGATCCATCACTAAAAAGCTGTTTAGTTGCCGTGCGTAAAGCAGAGTGAAACCACGCGGTGTTTAACAGGGAGAGAGAGCCCCGCGTGTACGTCCATTAGATGTCGCCGTTGCTACAGCAGGTGTGGCGGCGGACAGAGATATCGTAAAGCAGGGAGGGGGTGTCGCAAAACCACAAGGCAGAGTTTCTTTGCGAAAAAGTTCTTTTTATTCTTGTTTATAATCACTTAATATAAACTTAGAGGATGCATAGTGACAAGACAACACTAATACATTCTTGTGGCCTATTTAATGAAATATTTGCTTTAAAAATTGATTAAATTAGGTTAGAAACGATAGAAACGATAGAAGAGAAATGGCACGATAGGCACTTTTCTATCGTCCCCACGATATGTATCGTCATATCGCCCAGCACTAATACCAGCAATCCCCAGTCACAGTTTGGCCCACCACCACAACATTTCCATTTCCAGGTCGGGACAGTGTTACAGGGCCCCGCAATGTCCCGATTATGCGGTGCCCGGATCGTTTCCCTGTGTTGGTCTTGTCCGCGGCAGTCACGGGCCATATGTCCAGGCAGTCCGCAGTTCCAACAGATCAGCTGACGCCGTGGCCTGGGTCTCGGCCTCCTCTCTAATGTGGTTGCACGCACCAGTTGAATAAGCTCACCCAGCTCGGAGGTTTCTGGTGTGCTGAGGTCAGAAACATTTGCCATGTTTACTTGCACTGGCTCCTTCACCACAGGGGCGCCCAGCAGTTCCCTCTCAGTGGCCAGGTCCAGCGCTTCTTGTAGAGATTTAGGGTGAGACAGGAGTGTCTGTATGCGGAGATCAGAGGGTGACAGAGCCTGCAGAAAGTGGTCTCGTGCCAGCTCAGACTGTATAGCAGGTGGCATATGTGAATAGGTGCGATGAACAAGCCCCTCAATGTCATTTGCGAGCGCTCTCAGCTGTTCACCAGGGCGGCGGTGGCGGCTGCACAGTTCTGAGCGGAGTACACTGGCTGTGGAACAGGGCCCAAACCTCCTCTTTAAAGCATCAACTAAAGCTCCATAGTCGCGCCTGTCTCCGGAGCTCAGTAGCAGGAGACTAGAGAGCGCATCCCCAGTGAGACACATAGCCAGTTGGAGGGCTTTTTCTTCTGTAGACCATCTGGCTGCCTGGGCCAACAGTTCAAACTGTGCGTGAAAAGCTTCCCAGTCCGCTTTGCCGTCATATCTTGGGGTTTTTATAGCCCGTGCTGGAGAAAATTCAACATGAGGGGTGACGTCAGGATTCACACCCCTGGCGACCTGCCCATTCTGTGCGCTCACGGTGGCTTCTCGTACAGCGCTGTGAGGGGTACTCAGACCGGCTTCTGCTGCGAGCTGTTTGGCCATGTCCCTGACCCGTTCTCTGTGCTCTGTTGCCGAAAATGGAGTAGTTATGTCCCACTGATCTGGAAGATCCCCGGCTTGCTCCTGTTTAATCTTTGAACGAACCGTTGAAAACATCTCTGAGTTGGAAGTTGCCAGACGTAACACGGAGGTTGGCTCGACACTTCTGACACCAGTGTAGCGATCCGGTGAAAAATGACTCCGTCGTATTTCTTGTACTATTTAATAGTGGCAACAGAACAAAAGGGCCACTGTAGGCCGTGACCCACGCCAAAAGTAACACACAACTTTCTTAGTCCCCAAAATGTCTCCAGCGCACCTCAACTGACACTCAACCGTCACTCAACTGTCGTTCCACACCAACCCTGCGCTCCGTTGTCATGACAACCAGAATGTTTAACAACACAGGGTACATTTAACTTGAACAAACTAGAACATAAAACATGAGGTCATTACACTATGTAAATACACACAGACAAAGTCACGCCCCTACTGCACGCTCCGAAACCCACCTCAAACTAGTCATTTTGAACCTAAAAGTTTACGCTTTAAATATACTAATACTGCTAGCTTAAACATGGAGAGGCTACTTCGTGCCTTCAACTGAACGAATCTGCACAAAAGTGAAAATCACCAATTTCCCCCAAAAAATCTTTGTGTTTTTCTCGAGACACGGGCTGCCGACTTGTGTCCTTGGAATCCATGGCGGGTCACCTATCTCTTTTATAAATGGATTACCTTTGCATATAATCAAAACAAGTGTGCTCAAGAGCGGTGTTCCGGTTCTCGCCGTGACCCTGTCACGATGTGATGTTTACATTTTGCGCGAGCTCGGCACATGGATATTTCATAAAATATCGTAGCTAGCTGTGCGCCACCATGGCCAATTAGCTGTTGTGGACCTGCTGTCTCCCCCTGAAGTCGACAGGAACAGGAAAGGATTGCTACGAAAATTGTGTGTGATGTTCATGATAACTGTACTGACATTGAGATAAAAGGTAATAAAGGTTTCCATCTTACCATATGAGTGCGTTGGCGTCTTTTACACTACACGCAGTGAATAATAATTAAAAGAATAATCACTCTCTCAACCAGTCTCGAACTCACTCCACGTGTTTGAAAAAGGTGTGCTTCAGGACACCTGCGCTAACCCCTACACTACAGCACCACACCAAGTGTTGTCTTAATGCTTGTAATTATCAGATATTCTGTACCCGTCACAGCAAGCCATGCCATTCCATCGGCCATGTCAAAATGTGACAGTCACCAATTGACGTGGGATGTAATTAATTGTACAACGAGGCTGCGTCCTTTCCTCATCCTGTTAATGCATATATGTGCGCCTGACATCGCTGGTGACACTGTTTGCAGCAGTTGGCTGTCGGTAGGGATTTTACGATCTAAAAGCCACAAAATAGCAGAAGCTCTAATCAACATGGTGGCCTATGCACCCATTTGACCACGGCGTGTCGCTGTTGTAATACACACTTTTGCCAATGGAATTTAGCTTATTTGTGCAGATGACTTTTTGTTAACAAGAGGCCCCATACAAGCATCATCTCCTCATCATTAACATCAAACCTATTAAGAGGAATATTGAATAGGCGTAAAGTTCAGCTCTGCATTTATGGCGCAATCTTTTCGTCGAAATTCGAACAGCGACACGCTGTGGTCAAATGGGTGCATAGGCCACCATGTTGATTAGAGTTTATGCTATTTTGTGGCATTTATTTCGTAAAATCTCTATCGACAGCCATGCAAACAGTGTCACCAGCGATGTCAGGCGCACATATATGCATTAACAGGATGAGGAAAGGACGCAGCCTCGTTGTACAATTAATAACATCCCACGTCAATTGGTGACTGTCACATTTTGACATGGCCGATGGAATGGCATGGCTTGCTGTGACGGGTACAGAATATCTGATAAATACAAGCATTGAGACAACATTTGGTGTGGTGCTGTAGTGTAGGGGTTAGCGCAGGTGTCCTGAAGCACACCTTTTTCAAACACGTGGAGTGAGTTCGAGACTGGTTGAGAGAGTGATTATTCTTTTAATTATTATTCATTGCGTGTAGTGTAAAAGACGCCAACGCACTCATATGGTAAGATGGAAACCTTTATTACCTTTTATCTCAATGTCAGTACAGTTATCATGAACATCACACACTATTTTCGTAGCAATCCTTTCCTGTTCCTGTCGACTTCAGGGGAGACAGCAGGTCCACAACAGCTAATTGGCCATGGTGGCGCACAGCTAGCTACGATATTTTATGAAATATCCATGTGCCGAGCTCGCGCAAAATGTAAACATCACATCGTGACAGGGTCACGGCGAGAACCGGAACAGCGGCGTTGTAATCACACGCTTGCAGAGAGGACTTCTCTTGGCCGTAAATATTGGACAGCGCGCGTTGAGTTGACAGGAACCTATACTTTGGCGGTCAGAGCGCTGCGAGGGCAAGAGGTGAGCCGCAGTTACACAGCAGCCTGGGGACGTCCCGGAATGATTCCCTGTGTGTGTGGAGATGAAGCATGTGCAGAGGAGAGAGGGGCGTGTGCAGAGGAGAGAGGGGCGTGTGCTGGGGGATGGCTGCAGGGCGGCAGACGCATGTTCAGGGCATTAACGGTCTAGATATCTTGGATAAGGCGTTAGTTCTTCAAGATAGTATGATGAGCTGAGATTCATAATTCTGCAGAAACCAATGTGTTAAGATTTGAAAGCATCTTCACAATAACCCTGGTTTCTAATTATAGGATAGACAAACTTGCAAATTGCGTCTAAAGTTTACAGGTATAGTATAGTATTATTAAAAAGCCACAACTTAAAAACCTCGTTGTGACCCATTTTTTGGGTTCTGCATCAAGGAGTGAATTTTGAAGTAACAGTAGAAATGATGGGTTTTAGTATCATATGCCAGTGTTTTTTGTTTTTGTTTTTTTTATTGGTTTATTTGGTCGGGACAGTGCATGTTAATGAACATACATGGGTCTCATGCAAGTAAACACGCCACACCGGATTGTAGCCTTGGGCTAATTTCCATCCGTCGTCCCCCATTCACACTCTAACTCCTAACCTCTTTTGTCTTGTGGACTCCTTGGACCATTCAGTGGTGGTCTGTGTACAGCGTACCTCAAGGGTGCTGCAGTTTATTA
Source organism: Neogobius melanostomus (assembly GCA_007210695.1). NCBI lineage: Eukaryota > Metazoa > Chordata > Actinopteri > Gobiiformes > Gobiidae > Neogobius > Neogobius melanostomus. The sequence goes on from VHKM01000149.1 coordinate 90,517, forward strand.
AGAAAGCAATCACTTAAAAGCGCTATTTGTGAATAAAAAGTCCATGTTGGGTTCAAAATAAACCTAAAATTCTCCCAAAACTACACAGGTTATTGCAAAATACAGCTTTTCCTATTCAAATAATGTTCAGAGTCCACTTATTTTTTCAATCTGAAGTAGTTCCAAGTACCCCCTGTGAGGTCCCCGTTCCCCTGGTTGAGAAACACTGTCTTATGCAGTCTTATGATTGTGTCCATTTAGGTGGAATGCATTACGAGATAATTATATTGATCCCAAACCAGTATTTCATCAAAGGTGATTGATTGATTTCTTTGTGAAGATGACTAACGTGTGCTTGATAGGACAGATCATAATCTAAAATTGTCCCCCAATCCTTAGTAATCTTATAAGATTTACACCCTTTTCTCTTACATCGATGCGTTTGTAATCCTGAATATAGCTGAGTGCTTGTAAATCTGAGATTCTCCAAACAATCCAAACCCCTTATAGCTCGGTTAGATGTGGTGATGTTTCCAGTGCAGCAGTAGCCCCAGAAACCACACCCTCAAAGAAACGAGTGGAAAGACGCGTGAAGAAAGGGTTTTCCACGGCCCCGGCCAGAGGAACCAGGAGTGCCAGCAGGGGTACAGTATGGTCCACCGAGCCCAGTGAAAGGTGGGCCGGACCGGGGACCAGTGATTGGTGGTAGAGGGGTCTGTCTGGAGATCATTAATCTTCCATCTCTGCATACACGGTTTAGCAGGACCGTAGGAATTCAGCTGTCATCACAGTTTCGATGGGTTCGATTCCCACCTGGATGGGGCCTTTCTGTGTGGAGTTTGCATGTTCTCCCTGTGTACAGACACAGGGTTTCCTCTAGTTTCTCCTACCACTGGAAACATGTACAATAGATTCACCTCATGGGCCAGGACTCCCCTGAAAAAGAGATTCTTAATCTCAGTGGGACTTTCCTGGTTAAATAAAGGTGAACAAAAATAAATAAATAAAACATGCTGTGTGCTTTTTGCGTTGCATTAGTAAACCTTATTCTCGCTACAAATTATTTCTATTAATACATGGTATTAAAGGTTTTCGTAAGTAAGTAAGTAAGCGCTTTATTTGTCATTATACTATGGTCTGGGTGAATACTCTTATGATTCTGATTGGCTGGAGTGTGTAGGTTAAAAAGTAATATCCTCCACCTAGTCCGGCAACAGTTAAATCACATTCTATATCACTCCACTGCAGCTGTTTCCATTTACCATAGTAACAATAAACTAGCTTCGTATAAAACAGATTAAAAAATTAAATAACTCCCAGGACTTTAATAAAAGCAAACAGGCCCCAGTGAAGAGTTTCAGTTTGTGGGACCATGGTGGATAATGTCTGCCAAGGTGTCCATAATCAGAAATAACTGGACTCCGCGGTATCAACCGTCCTACGCAAACGCCTCCGCGTCTTCCAGTTCACTAGCAAGGACCACGCCACAACAAAGTGCGATTAAAGAATTTAATGAGTTAAGGATTGTAGAGTGAACTGGGCGAGACTGTGGGTGGGGGACTCCGTCTCGATAAGCCCAGCTCTTCAGACCCCCCCTCGAAGCAGGAGAATTAGTGCTGAAATAAAACAGATGTAGAGGGAGGGAGGGTGGGGTCGACAGTTTCGAACAGACAGGAATGAAGGCTTGGCCTGGTGAGTATATATAGCTTGTGGTTAATTAGAGGCGTGTTGAGGTGAATGCAGGATTGGTTGGTAAGCAGAGGATGATTGATTGAGGCGTGGTCCTGCTCCTGAACTTAGTCAACAACATTAACTCCATTTCACTAGCAAGGACCACGCCACAACAAAGTGCGATTAAAGAATTTAATGAGTTAAGGATTGTAAAGTGAACTGGGCGAGACTGTGGGTGGGGGACTCCGTCTCGATAAGCCCAGCTCTTCAGACCCCCAAAAATAGTAATTAAGATCACGAAATTGAATGAGCTTGACGTAGATCGTCGAGGTTGTGGCGAATGTAAGAGTGATAAGCCCCGGAGGACCAAAGACCGAGTGTCTGGATTTGATGGTCGGGAAGGCCTGCCTGGGTGCAGCGGAAGCCACCCTGATACCAAAGAGTGGACGGATCAGTATGTAGGATACCAGACGGGCGTAGAATCTTGCGGAAATGCTTACTGAGTCTTGATGCCATCTTCCAAGCTTTGGTAAGGAACGGAGAGTTGTGGAAAGATGATAGATGCAAAAGTAGTGAAATGCACTTAAGCGGAGGTTTGTAAGCTGATGGAAGAATCAAGGTGGAATGGTGAGATTGGGAAAGAAGGCCCAGCAGATCTGTTAACTCCTGCACTCCGAGTGCAATTGGCGAGTCGGAAGCATGAATGGCAGTGTCTAATAACCTCGGACGAATATAAGCTGAATTACGGTGCATATCCGGAACATCGCAGAACCCGAAAGCCCAAAGGAACATGCGCTCTGAAGAAAGGTAGACTGCGGGGGTGAAGTAACTGGAACATATAGAGCTTATGCGGCGGGCAAGATGATGAGTGGAGATCGCGTTGGTAGAATGTTGAGAGTGAGACGGTGCGGGGCAATCAGCACCGGGAGGAATGCGATGAATATGAAGAAATGACTCGAAGCTGTTCCATCCCGTGTGGTACGAAGACAGCCAGACTGAAGCTAGAGAATGGCCCTTGGGAGACAACATTCTGATGAGAGAGGGACAGATCTAAAGGTAGACCGTGCTAAAAAATGGAGGATCCGGCGTAGGGTGAATGTCGGAGTTTGGCGCCAAGCATCTGCACTTAAAACGGATTAATCATAGAGACGGGGGTGAACCTGGCTGCAAGATAACGGGGCAGCAGGAATGTCCTGTGTTGATAATGTCGGCGGCTGCAGTGTTGTCGGAATGAATGATACATCTACCTGCCCACTCAATCCCAAAGAAGAGCGGATATGACGATGGGGAAAATTACGAACACGGCAGAAGACGAACAGATACACGTGAGGTCGATCATCTAGGAAGCCAAGTGGTCCGGGAGCCGGCACCAGACGGCGGAACGGCGGTCCACGGGCACCGGCTCCAGACGACAGATCAGTGGACCACGGGCACTGGCTCGTGGATCAGCGGTCCACGGACACTGCTCCAGACGGAGCATCGGAGGACCACGGGCACCGGCTCCAGACGGCGGGTCAGCGGTCCACGGGCACCGGCTCCAGACGGCGGGTCAGCGGTCCACGGGCACCGGCTCCAGACGGAGCATCGGTGGACCACGGGTGCCGGCTCCAGCGGCAGATCGGTGGACCACGGGCACTGGCTCCAGATCGGCGGTCCGCGGACACTGGTGGCAGGGTGTGGGGGGGGGGGGAGGGGCAAGCGAGGATGTGCTAGGAAAGACGCGCGCAGCGCGTGGGTTGAGGGAGTGAGGAGGAGGGCGGGGCCGGAGGACGGGGCCGGGGCCGAGCCGGAGGACGGGCCGAGAGGACGAGGATGCGCCGAGAGGACGGGCCGAGAGGACGGGGCCAAGCCGGAGGACGGGCCACAGGGACGGGAGGACGGGGCTGAGCCGGAGGACGGGGCCGAGAGGACAAGGCCGGGCCGAGAGGACGTGGCCCCGAGGGCCGAACCAGAGGGCGGGCTGAGCCGGCGGGCGGGGCCGAGCCAGAGGACGGGGACCAGAGGACGGGCCGAGAGGACGGGGCTGGGGCTGAGCCCAGAGGACGGGGGCCAGAGGATGGGCCGAGAGGACGGGGCCGGGGACCGAGCCGGAGGACGGGCCGGGAGACGAGCCGGAGGACGGGGGCCAGAGGACGGGCCGAGAGGACGGGCCGGGAGGACGGGCCGGGGGCTGAGCCGAGAGGGCCAGAGGATGGGCCGAGAGGACGGGGCCGGGGGCCGAGCGACAAGCCAGAGGGCGGGCCGGCGGGCGGGGCCGAGCCGGAGGACGGGTCGAGAGGACGGGGCCGAGCCGGAGGATGGGGCCGGGCCGAGGGGACGGGGGCAACTCGGTGCCTGCGAAGGAACCCGGGCGGGGGCAACCCAGTGCTGGGCCTGACTGGGGAGGGCGGGGACTGACTGGGTGGATAGGTGAGTGACGGAGGACGGGGCCTGACTGGGGAGGGCGGGGACTGACTGTATGGACAGGGGGGGAGGAGGAGGAGGACGGGGCCTGACTGGGGAGGGCGGGGACTGACTGGGTGGATAGGTGAGCGACGGAACACGCGCTGCTGAAGTCCTGTAGGGGGCCGCAACGCGGAGGAGGCGGGAGCACATCGCCTCCTGAGCGCGCCGCTGCTCCGGTGGAGAGGGGGACCGTAGAGAGAGGGTTGGGAAGGAGGAGGCGGGGCAACGCGAGGAGAGACGCGAGCGCGTCGACTCCTGGGCGCGCTGCTGCTCCTGGCCGATAGAGGGTGTGAGTGAGCACGCTGAGACGTGCGTGGTGTGACGACTCTTGAGCGCTGAACATGCGAGCCATCGACATGCCGGAGAATATCAGCTGTAATCCCTGAACGCATCAGCTGAAATCGGGCTGGTTTATGGAAGAACATGATCCGATGTCAGCATTGCACTCCTGTTGACAGACTAGAAAAGCCGATATAGCAAAGCTAAGATAACATGAGTTAGCGCAGCTGGTACAGCCTGAGATAGCATAGCTGAGTAAGAATCAGCAGAAGCCAAGAAATCGTGAGTTAGCACGCCGGTATGGCCTGAGATAGCGTAGCCAAGTAAGAGTTAGCAAAGCAGAGTTAGCAGAAGCTAAGACGACATGAGTAAAAACGGCTAGTATAGCCTGAGAGAGCGTAGCTGAGAAGAATCAGTGGAAGCCAAGAAAACGTGGGTTAGCACGCTGGTATGGCCTGAGATAGCATAGCTGAGTAATAATCAGCAGAAGCCAAGAAAACGTGAGTTAGCACGCTGGTATGGCCTGAGATAGCGTAGCCGAGTAAGAGATAGCAAAGCTGAGTTAGCAGAAGCTAAGACGGCATGAGTTAGCACAGCTGGTATAGCCTGAGACAGCGAAGCTGAGAAGAATCAGTGGATGCCAAGAAAACGTGAGTTAGCACAGCTGGTATGGCCTGAGATAGCGTAGCTGAGGGAGTTAGCAAGCCGAGTTAGCAGAAGCTAAAACAACATGAGTTAAAACGGCTAGTACAGCCTGAGAGTGTAGCTGAGTCAGCACAGCAAGTATAGCGTGAGCTGAGTAAGCAGGAGCCGAAACTGAATGAACCATGCAGAGTAAACAGAGGCTGAATGCTTGAGCATAAAGTTGGTAGTACATTTTGAGATTGCAAAAGGAGTGTGAGAGTGAGTGTGCGAGAGAGACAGCGACACGAGGAAGCAGGCACCCCATACCCCCAAATATTATTGACACAGTCGGAACCCTATACGACCTGAGAGGATCCGTGGAGCGCGGGGCCACGCAGGTGCGAACAAGACGTGGAGAGAGAGCGCAGGTATCCATCCGATGTAGACTGCAGCGGGGAATTCTGCAGCGGGTGGGGGGGGACGGACGGGGGGAGCATGTGGAGAGACTCACGTGGAGAGACGCGCGATGCGCCGACTCCCGTACTCACCGCGGCCCGCGGGGGAAGGGCGTGTAGATGGGAAGGCAGGAGAACTGGAAGCCCGCGGGGAGACGTGCACGACGCGGCGGCGCGAGCACGCACGGCGGCCCGAAGAACAGAAAGAGGGGAGCGTTGAGAAGAAGCAGACACGGAGACAGATCCCTGCAGAGAGCCTCGAACCAAACAACGACTCCGCGATGCGCCACCGGCGAACGGGGACGAGTCGAGGGGGCCCCGCGACGGAGGAGGGGACACAGCCATGGGAGATCCCACAAGCAAGCGTCCCACCGCGCGGACCACGAAAGGCACTGCCGGGGCACGTGAGAAACGTCGCGGCGGCGGACGGCAGGCCCGGAGAACAGGTCAGAATCCGGACCCGATGGGTTGAGGTCGAGTACTTGCTCCGTGGTAACCATGTCGACAGTTTCGAACAGACAGGAATGAAGGCTTGGCCTGGTGAGTATATATAGCTCGTGGTTAATTAGAGGCGTGTTGAGGTGAATGCAGGATTGGTTGGTAAGCAGAGGATGATTGATTGAGGCGTGGTCCTGCTCCTGAACTTAGTCAACAACATTAACTCCATTTATTTCTGATAACGCACACCTCGTCGGGCATTATCCTTTACTTGTACAACCCTGCACATTGAAATTGTGTTCAGGTGTTAGTCCTGAGCCGCTGCTACTAAGCGCGGCACCATTGTGTAATAATCAATTTGATTGTAATCTAATCTACAAATGGTAAATGGTCACATTTTATATAGTGCCTTTCTACCTGCTTTAGGCACTCAAAGCGCTTTACATCAAGGAACCAGTCACCCATTCACACGCTCATTCATACACCAGTGTACGCAGACACTGGAGGCGAGGTGGGTGAAGTGTCTTGCCCAAGGACACAACGACAGTGGGCACCTGCGGGATTCGAACCGCCGACCCTCTGGTCACAAGACGACCCTTGAGATAAAGGAAATGACTGATACGGAGCGGGCCACCCCTTTTTCAAAACAAAACACGCGAGGTCGCCGAATCGGGCTCTCAAAGTTGTCTATGGCACTGTCTGTGGGCGAGAAATGTTCTTCTGTTCATTTGATGTGGCACTATATTTGGCTAAAGATGCAGCAATGTATGGAGAGAATGACAAAACATTAACAAATACTTTGGCCATTATTCTAACAAGGCAACAAAACATAAATCTCATTTTAAGCTAGATATATGTTAAACAAATCCACAATTAGTGCAATTTTGGCGGCACAAGAAGTATTTTTGATCCTACTTCTCCAATGCTAAGTGTCGCTGCATAGTAATAATAATAATGATAATGCATTGGTTTTATATAGCACTTTTCTGGACACTCAAAGATGCTTTACATTACATTATTCATTCACTCCATACCTGGCGTATTATTGTAGCCACAGCTGCCCTGGGGTAGACTGATGGAGGCAACCAGTCTGCGCCATCGGCCCCTCCGACCATCACAAACCACTAACTCACTACATTACAGTAAATGAGTCAACACAGTAGGTGATTCCTCATAAACCAAGTGAACAGTGTTAAAGCCCGATTACTTTAACACTATTAGTATTGTTTCCATGGGTTCCTCTGAGGTCATCAAGTTTTTACCATTGTTTAAATTAGGATGTAAACAACGTGAATAAGTGTTTTTTTTTAATCTATTGGCAAGCCACATCTCCCAGCTGGAGGCTTGGCTGCGTAAATGTTGATTAGCCTGGATTTTCCTTCTATAAATATTTTGCGCTTCTATTTCAGCTACTCTAGTGTCAGTGCATTCATGTAATTTCAGCCAGGGAAAATATTCAAATACATTAGTTTGAATTGTGCAATAAATCATAAATGCATTTGGGTGCCATTGTACCAAGCCACTGTGCATCGATGCACATTTCTCCAGTCATAAATCACCAAATGCTTTCTTATAAATGAGCTCATGCTGTTAAAACATTAGGTCCAAGTCTCTCATGAGCAAACGGATTTTGTGAGGAGGAAAAAGCAGTCGATGCCAAACAAAATGGACTAATAAAACCCATTGGCAGAAACATAAACAGGTGCTACTCATCATTACCACCCCTTAATACAGCGTTGAGCTTTGGGATAGAGTTGCACTTTTGGATTCCACTTTTCTTTGTCATTTAGTTTCTCTTTTTTTGTCAGGGGCTGCATGAATCTTCGCATTACTGTGACCAGAGTGTAGTGATTAATTAATGATGAAAGTTTCAATTTTCGCTGGCTACGATCTGTAATCCATTTAGCAAAAGTGCTTAGGGCGCTGATAAAGACTAAAGGCTGATCTTGGACCAAATTCGTTAGCGTTTTATTGTCAGGAAATAATTGCGATTTTACGATTATTCACGATTATTGAAAATAGGGAAGAAAAAACTGAGAATTTCTCAAATCCTTGTTCACAAAAAAAGAAACAAGACATTATATTATGTACATTTTATGTTTATTTAAGGATTGTTTTAATTGAAAACCTATTTAACATTCAGCCTAATAGGCCTAATAAAATAATGATTTTTAAATAATAAATAGAATATTATTTTTAGCAATATCTAAAGGAGGCAAATTGGTGTACATGTTTTCAAAAGATATTCCACAAGATATTATCTCTCTGAATGACCTAAACAAATGAATCATCTGAATTGTAGGCACTCGCAGTTTCACTTTTGGCTTTTAGTGCGACATAACAAACGCAGCTGCTCCACTTGGTGCTTTTGGGACTCTCTTTTGGCAACACTATGCAAGAAAGATTTGCTCTCTGCACATTGGATAATTATTATGGGCTGGGTTTCACACTGAACAGAGTTTCTTCAGTCTTTACTGATGAGTGGCACCGTTTGGCATAAATACGCCGAGGCTCATGAGCAGGGCCGGCCCTAGCCAATTTGGCGCCCTAGGCAAGATTGAACTTTGGCGCCCCCCAAAGGAAAAGAAAAAACAAAAAATTGTTTGTTTTTTATTCATTAATTTATACTCTGCGTGTTTCTTGATCCAAACAGCATGCTATAGTTATACAGTTTGTTTTTTTGTTTTTCAATCCTTTTGGACGCTTTTTGGATATGGTTAATGCTTATTTTATTTTATTCTGATTATCATTGTTATATTATATTATGATTATCTATTCATAAAAAAAAATCAGAACATGTGCATCATGAAACACAATAGTTCTATTGGAGAAGGAACCTCCACTTCCGAAGTAAATTTACAAATTTTCATCGTCACGTTACACGCCTCTCCGGGGGCGTAGACGGACCGAAGAGGGCTCGTTTTAAAGTTTGAAATCTCTAGTTTCCACCACAAGTCTATTACTTTCTGTTCCAAAGTTATGTCCTAAAATCGGCGGGAGAGTATGGGGTTCAAAAATTAAGGCGCAATTCGGTGCCCCCTCCAACAAATGGCGCCCAAGGCGGCCGCCTGGGTCACCTATGCCTAGGGCCGGCCCTGCTCATGAGATGTGGCGACAGTTTACCGTGGGTCCTACAATTCTCATGATTAACCCACCACAAGCTTTTAAAACCGTGGTAATTGTAAAACCGGTTAATATTGACATCCCTAGTGTTTATGTTTGTTTAACATGTAATGCAACTGACTTTTCACAATTTCACAAATTTAGTACAGTTAAAAAAAGATTGGTGAATAAAGTTTGTGTAAAATCGTCCAGGTGTGTACCATCGTAGCTTTTTTTGCTACGAATGATGAACCTGGAATGCATGCTACACGGCTTATTCATAAGTGCTTGTCATTTCAACTGATTTACTGTAACTTGAGTTTTGTTTGTGTGTTGCAGGTTTGCTAAAGCGATAGAAGATGCGGCACAGGGTCTTACCGCTCTGTGCCCTTCTGGGTTTACTCTTTATAGGATTCCCCAAACACCTCGAAGCTCAGGATGGTAAGTCCTGCTGCACTTAATGCTAACGTTTGTTGTACATTTCCAGCAGATACTGTACATTTAAGGCAACAGAAGCCACTAAATTGATACAGGTGGACATTACTGGATTATGATGGACAACGGTTTTGAGGAAAGACCATTATCTTCTACACAGGGCCTGATTGTTTGTTCAATTTTCTGCAACCTGGTGGGACTTTTAGTGTTCACTTCCCTGGCCCCGTAAAGAAAATATTGGCCGTCTAAATGTAGTAATGTCCTGATGTATTGATTTAGTGGACTCATTCTCTGTTCATGAAGAGTCCACTAAATCGATATGAAGAAGTAGGTGATATGAAGAAGTAGTGTTGGGTAGTGAAAGCATTTAAAGGCATAATATACTGGATTTGCGGTGAATGTTTGTAAACCAAAATTCCTTCCGTCCTGTTGCTTAAAGTATTAGTAAAAAGTCAAATGCAGTTTGTACAGACATTCTTTTTTTGCATCTTTACCTCACTTATGATTGGCAGAAAGGTACAGATAAAAATAAATAAATCACTTGCCGTAAACATGTTTAGTAGTATTGGTAGAGGGCAATGCGTTTACAGACACATTCACTTGAAGATTTGGGTTGTGGAAAAACACATGGATTTTGATACTTCAGGGACACAATGCAATATACAAATAATGTATACTGTGCCTTTAGATGACTTCATTTTACATACTTTGCAGAGAGAACATTTATGCAGATTAAAAAGAGAATGAATTTTCATTGGCATTAGTAAATATAACTGCTGTGTTTCACTGTTGGTCTTCATTTTGGACAAAGCTCACATCACTTGCAGAGAACCAGGGTTACATGCAGTAACCTTGAGTTTTCTCTCTCGAAGATTGTGCACACGGGCTGGGAGCTGATGTGTACTTTCTTGTGGACACATCATGGAGTATGGGAGAGCAGAACTTTGAACATGTCAGAAATTTCTTAATCAGCGCGATCCGGGCCTTGCACCAAGTCGGAGGGGACAAGTTTAGGTTCGCCCTGGTCCAGTACAATAGCAGGCCCAAAACCGAGTTCAAGCTCAACACTTACCCATCACCACAGGGGGCGCTGTCTCACATCCGGGCCATGTCCTATGACGGCGGGGGCACTCGGACTGGTTTTGGGTTGGACTTCTTGATCCGGGCTCATATGAACAGTGCTTCGGGCAGTCGTGCGGCAGACTGAGTGACTCAGATGGTGGTGGTTCTGACAGACGGCCGGTCCCAGGACGACGTCACAGAACCAGCCCATGCGCTGCATTTGGCCGAAGTGGAGGTTTTCGCGGTGGGCGTTCAGGATGCTTTGGACTCAGAGCTCAGGGATTTGGCTAGCAAACCCTATAACACCCATGTATTCAGTGTAGAGTCGTTCCTGTCGTTAAAAGATATTGTCCAGGACTTAGTGGTGGGGCTGTGCGGCGCGGTGGCCCAGAACAGGTACGCGTCTGTGGTCAGTGAGGACCCTGTGACGGGAGGAGGGACAGGTAAAATGGGACGGGTAACTGTGTGTACTAATGAGCAGCATGTCCAGCGCAGATGCTGCACATGTGGAGTAGCATTAACCCAATCAGGTGTACTGCAACCACAATAACCTCACAACTATTCTCCCAAAGGATTAACATCACGCCACAGGGCAGCCATTTTGTCCTAACACTTCCCAAATTAAATGTGCATGTGACTATTCAAAGAAACAGACAATTACAATACATACTGTACAAGGTTTATTCTATTAATCAATGGGTGGAGGCGCTTTAGTCACTGAATTTCTTCTTGAAGATTTTGAAAGTAGATGCTGTAAAACTACTGCTAACCTGCACCTAAGCTCTTGTGTCTTTAACCTTATTTGTCTTTTTTAGCCAGTTTATTTTTGTATAAATTGTGCCATACAGGTTTTAAATACAGTGATGAATCTGTCTGATGCATCTTTGACCTGCAGCAAATGTGCTCTAAATATGTAAACGTTCTGACCAAAATATTAACTTGGATGTGAACATGCAGTTGCAGTTTATATCCAAAGTAGTATTTTGGTGGAGGCTGGACTGTTGCATCCGCATATTTGCAGTACTATGAAAGCTGCAGGCTCCAAGGAAGCACACAGAGTCATGACTGGTCTCTCTGAAGTCTGTAACATGAGTCTGCATGGCAAGGCTGACCTCAAAACGAGATGGGACTGTCTGTAATCGGAGGTTACTTCAAATTGATTGTCACAAAAAACATCATAGTAACGTGGTTTGCTGCTTCAAAATTGAACTGTGAGCAAGCATATTGTAACATAATAATAGGCAATCATTAGCATCACTTTGTAAGTATCAAAAACATGACACAACTGACACAAACCATGAAAAATGTATTTGTTGTTAGTTTATCAATGTTTTAACTGATTGGGCACTACAGTTCACAGTAATGAGTTCATAAAAGGCTAGTTAGGACACATTATATGCATTTATAAGATATGACCGGTACAGTCCCCTCGTTAGTTAAGCCTCATGCAGTATGATGTTTAAATGTGTTTTGATGTGTTCACTGAATGTTGACACATGAGCACGTGTGATTTGTGTGTCTGCCTCACTGTGTTAACGCTTTCACAAGTTCCATTTAGTTTTGTCTTTTCTCTCTCTCTCTCTCTCTCTCTCTCTCTCTCCTGAAGCACAAGACTCAGCCGACCTAGTTCTCTTAATTGACGGATCACAGAACGTTGGAGCAGCAAACTTCCCCTTTGTGCGCGAATTGGCTTTGAGAATCATTGAGCGCCTCGATGTGGCCAGGGACAGAGTTCAAGTGGCAGTGGCCCTTTACAACGGCAGCCCCGACATTAAGCTTTACCTGAATAGCTATGACAGCAAAGCCTCAGTCCTGGAAGCAGTGAAGGGCCTGTCCTACCCGGGGGGCGATGAGTCTAACCTGGGCGCGGCTCTGGAGGAGGTGGCCGAGAGCCTGTTGAGCTCAGATGCAGGCGGCCGGGCGGATGAGGGCGTGCCGCAGATGTTAGTGGTCGTACACTGCACAAATCTGGCCTTATGGCAGAGTGGCATTTTTGAAAGAAAACCATAAGAAATACCGTTTTCTGTTTGCTAGAAGCCACATGGAGGCCACATGGTGGCTTCTAGCAAACAGAAAACGGGACTTCTTATGGTTTTCTTTCAAAAATCGCTTGTTCTTGCCACTCTGCCATAAGGCCAGATTTGTGCAGTGTACGACTAATAGTTGTCCTGTGTACAGTTTCCCCCACCTGAGCTGTAGCTCTCTGCAGTTCATCCAGGGTCATCACAGGCTTCTTGGTAACAGCTCTGGTCAGTGCGGTCCTTGTTCAGTCAGTAAGTTTAGGAGAACAGCCGGGTCTTGGTAGGTTTGCAGTGATGCCACACTCTTTCTATTCCTGGATGATGTATTTAACTGTACTTTGAGAGATGTTCAAAGCTTTGGAAATGTTTTTATAACCTAACCCAGCTTTATACTTCTCAATAACTTTATCTCGGACCCGTCTGGTGTGTTATTGGACTTCATGATGTTGTTTAGTGACCAATACACTTTGACCATAGCTCTGAGGCCCTCACAGAACATCTTAATTATACTGGGAGTAGATTATGCACAGGTGGCCTCTATTTAATGGTTAGGGCAAGGTGTGAACATTCTGCAGTCATTAGGAATGTTATAAAAGCAATTTAATGCACTCCAAAAATGCGTTATGAATACTTATGCACGCCCCACTTTTCACTTTTCTATTTTTTGAAAAATAACAATCATGTATCATTTTGCTTTCACTTCACAGTTGTCTGTTACTTGTGTGTGAACTTTCAGTAAAAAATTCAAAATAAAATCTTTACGTTTAGGGTTGTAAATATAACAAAATGTGAAAAAAGTGAAGCGCTGTGAATACTTTCCGGATGCACTGTATATGACAATAGACTTGCTAAAATGTATTTTTGTCTTACAGAACGTTACTACCAGAGAATGCTTTCTTGTTACTAGTTTACTAATTGACCTTACCTGGTGCATGTTGGACTGCAAGACATAAAATCCGTATGTTCCCATTGTGTAATGGGATTTTATCTCTTGTTTTTACACAACCAGTTTAGAGGAGTTTCAGTATCTTGGATCTTGTTCATAAGTGAGGGTAGGAAGGTGTTGGAGATTGAGAAACAGTTTGGTGCAGCATTCGTAGCGATACGGTTGCAGGACCAGTCTGTTGTGGTGAAGAAAGAGATGAGCCAAAAGGCAAATCTCCATTTTGCTGGTCAATCTACACTCCTATTCACACTTATGGTTTTTATGACAAGACCGCAGATATGTGGCTCATATGAGCTCTGCTGGGTGACAGAGCTTTCACTCATAAAAAGGGTGAAGAGTTTAGTTACCCAGTAGGAACTCATGTTAGAGTCGCTGCTCCTCTAGTGGAATCTCAAGGTCTTCTCGGACCACGCTGAAGGGACTTTGTCTTATGGCTGGCCTGAGAAAATCTTGGCTCCCCTTCCCAGAACTGGCGCAGGTGTATCAGAAGAGGGAGCACTGACAGATTCTTAACTGTACATGTCTGTTGTGATCATATTGCAGAAACTCTCAATCTTGGAAGAAAGGATGTGATATTCCTTATTGATGGCTCAGACAATACTGGACCCACAGGCATTGCTCATATACGTGACTTCATCTTCAACATTGTCCAACAGCTGGATGTGCAGCCCGATCAAGTGCGAGTGGGAGTGGTCCAGTATGCAGACAGAGTGAAGACTGAATTCTCTCTGAACTCTCACAACAACAAGGCGGCTGTTGTCTCTGCCATCAAGAGGCTGAGGCAGATGGGTGGCCGTTCTTCAGATCTTGCCGATGCCATTAACTACGTCATACAAAATGAGCTAAAGCCCTCTGCTGGAGTTCGTCCCACTGAGGCGTCACAGCATCTTGTGGTTCTCACGGGTGGACGTTCGCCCCAAGATGTAGCAATTTTTGGACCACAGCTGAAAAACTCTCGGGTGAACTGCATTGGTGTCGGAACATCTGGTGCTGACGCAAGGCAACTCGCTCAGATCGCAACATCTACTGAAGATGTGATTCAAGTGCCAACGTTCCCGTCCCTTCCATCAATCAGAGAGAGGTTCATTTCTAGGCTGAGTGGAAGGCTTGAAGAAATCCCTACTGACTTCAGAGGTACTGGACCAGTCAGTTTGTTTACATGCAGAACAAAGTCAGAATATGTTAAAAGCTCAAATAAGTGGCCTCATTTAAAATGTTATCTTTTCTTTGTGTTAAAATGCATGACTGAGCTATGTATACTAATCCCAGAAATGTATGTTGTTTTGCTTGTTTACCGTGCTGCTAAATGTCTGTTATACCATAGTCAAGTAAGTCCACTACATGCAGCAGGAGTCCAACAATAAATCGCCGTAACCAGGTGCGATCGAGAGAAATTCGAATGACTGCCCTACTATAAAATCAATCAAGAGGCAAACATTCGAATTTCTGTGCCTGCATGTTGATTCACTATTTTCCCAAATAGTGGGATGGGAAGTGTAAGTAAGATCACAGGGGGTAGTTACTTAGTTTTGCTTATCTGTTTGTTTTTTAATCTAATAAATACCAAATACAGTACTGTGCAAATGTTTTAGGCAGGTCCATAAAAGTACAGATGGACATTTTTGGAAAGGTCAAATATGAGAACAAAATGCATTTACTAATAGTAAGTAAGTACTTGGATTGATGGTTAAATGTGTGAAATGCCTTTAACCAGGTTGCAGGTTTTCATAGGGGGATGCATGGGATAATGCATGTAGTAAAAGCAATCAATAGTTTCACACCAACAAAGTGGCAATTCCAAGGACACACGTTTCAGTTTGTTTTACGTTCTAACTTTAATGGCACATGAAGAGGTAGAGTTCCATTTATCAACAATGGAACTTGAACTCGTGGCCCAATGGTACAGTATGGTAGCACGGCAAAATGTTCTACCTCTATGTATGTCACATCTTCTGCTCATGTCGTATAAGGAAGTTAATTAATAAAAAATCAACACAAATGTCAGACTAGGAAAATCTAGAAAAATCTAAAATATAACAATGTTAACTATGTTTGGGTGAAATGTTAGTCTCTCCAATTGAGTATGTATCCAGGATACATTTTTTACAGAGTTCTAGCCAGCTTTTGCACAGTACTGTAGTGTAGTGGCTTTGAGGGATGTATATAAAAAATAGTGGTGCATCTAACTTTTTGCAATATTTTTCATAGAACCTGGTGAGCCTGCTGCGAAAAAGGCAGACATTGTATTTTTGGTCGATAGCTCCATAAATGTGGGCAGAGCAAACTTCGGAGAGATCATGAACTTTGTGAGCAACCTAATCGACACCTACTACAATGACCGAGATGATCTGAGATTTGCCCTCGCACATTACGACACGGATGTCACAGATGCCTTCTTCCTAAACTCATACAAAAACAAGGACGATATTATCAGCGCTATTGGCCGAGCTGAGTACAAAGGAGGGCGCCGGATCAACACTGGTGCCGCTATCCGCTACGTACAAGACAAGCATTTCATCAAAGAAAGGGAAGCAGGAGAGACGAAGGCACTCCCCAAATCCTTATACTCATCACCGGTGGACGTTCAGCCGACGATAGCAAAACAGCTGCACTTGGGTTAAAGAAAACTGGGGCCAGAATCCTTGCAGTGGGAGTTGGAGACATTTTGAATGAGTTGGAAAACGTGGCGAGCGAGTCGTCCACAGTGGCCAGAGCAAGCACCTACGTGGGGCTGTCCGAGCTGAATGAACAGATCCTGCAAGCTCTGGACGATGAAATGAAGGAGAAGCTGTTAACTGGTAAGAGTTTGACACAGAATTTTATTATAATACACTGTAAAGCAAGCTCAAACCTTTGTAGCTTCAGCATAGTCATTAGCCACATTAGGACACCAGTAACTGCATGCTTCTTCTTGTGGACCAACATGAATTTTCATGGTAATCTGTTAAAAGTAAAAACTTGACATGTCTGATAATTCTCTGTTCCCTAGTGGTGAGACAAGAGGCAGGAAAAGATGTTGTGTTCTTGTTGGATGGATCTGATGGTACTACATGTATTTCATGAGGGAAGGCTTGCTGCTGTACGATCTTTATCACTGCTTCGGCAGCTTTCTCACGCTCCTTGACAGTCACATGTTCTGTGTGTTTTTGTTGAGACCTCAGTCTTTTGATTCTTGCGACCACCTTTACAAGTTTCGTCCAAGAGGAAAACTGATTCAGACGATCGGGAATGTCATTGAAGGTACTGGCTTCGGTTGCGAGCACCTGAATTGTCTTGACTTCGGGATCACCAACGAGTAATTCAGCTGGAGTGCTAGGTGTTAGATGTTTAAGTCGCCGGCAGAGCTAAAGCGGACTTAACCTGCCACCTTGTGGCGATAAGATGTAATATATTTCACGCAGCTGCGTGCGTCATGAAAAGCGGGAATGAAGACGACAAAACGAAATGGCGCCGTCTGTAGGAACGATTTCCCAGCCATGCAAAGCTTTGTCCAGAGAATGGTACACTGTAATGAATAAAAAGTTGAGTCAACTTAAAAAAGTAAAGCAACTGGCTGCAAAGCTTTTTGAGTTTACTCAACTTTTAAGGTTTTTGTTGAGCCAAATTGAAAGAAAAACTACCAAACATAGAATTAGGTGTTTGCTGGACTTAAAGCAATACGTTTGGTCAACTACTAATAGTTAATTTCTTGAACAAAAACAAAAGAGTTGAATCAAGTGCAAAGTTAACTTTCAAATGGATGTTGGCACAACTTGCTTCTTGATAAAGTTAAGTGAACTCAAAAAAGCTTTGCAGCCAGTTGCTTTACTCTTAAGTTGAGTCAAATGATAAAGGTTTACACTTACAATTTGTTTATGTAATTTAGGGAATAACTTAGATAGAACATTTCATTCTTGAAAACAGAATGCACAATTGAGCTTACTTTAAAAACACAAACAACTTAAGGTACAACTTAGAAGAAGCCATCAATCAATATCTAGTATAGTAAGTATTTGGTTGTTAATTGCATGAAAATTCTTTTGATCTGACATTAAGAGGATAACAAAAATCAACATTTGAGGAATTTATTAAGACAAATATAAAAACTCACAATATGTTTTGAAACCTGAGCATTGCACTGACTAGTTTACTTTTTTCCAAGCACTGCCCCTATACCTCTGGCAACAATTCACGCTTAACTAAAAATATTTTCAGTTCAACAAACATTAAGTGTTCAACATATGCAGTGCAATTATTCAAACAGCTGCAGCAATAAGCTTGTTATGGTTAAGTGTTTAACATGGTAAATAAAGTGCAATTATTTAACAGCTGCAATAGTTGTGAGCAAAACAAGTGCAGTACAACTGGCTCTCATCAAACTAGAAAAATCTTTAGTCGAAGTAAAGTAAAGTATGCATTAGGGCTGAACGTTATAGACAAAATTTCATCTCGATATTCATGCCAGATATCTCGATATCGATACGATACAACTATGGGTTAGGTGAAAACTAAGCATTTTTCAGAAAAATAAAATCATAATACAAAAGAGTGCAGTTTTATTGATATTGTTTATATCGTTTATATCTTGCTTTTTCGATTTTAATATTTTGAGTGTTCATATCGCGATATAAATACAATAATATATTTTTCTTTTGCGACATTGATATTTTGAATGTTCATATATCGTATCGATATCGAGATATCTTTCAGCCCTAGTATGTATGCAAGTGTATATTTCTTTATATGAAAGTTTTTAAAAACTTTCATAACTCAATACAAAAAAATAAAAAATCAAAGTAAAGCTTAAATTGTCAACTGGACTGGGTTAGTTAAATAAGCTTTGCAGCATCCACAAAGCACATACGTTAGTTTCCACATTTGTAAGCATTCAGTTGTTTCAAAGCAGGATGGTGAGTCAGATCCAGGCAACAGTTTCTTTGCTTGGCATTAGAGCGCTGCTAATAATGTAAATGGCAGTAAATTAAAAAGGTATATAAAGCGCTAAAATTTGCCTTACCATCATAACTTTGATGTTGAGCTAGGTTTTGTTGCTGTATATTCCTTTCTTTTACTGCTGTTCACATTGCTAGCAGTGCTCTAATGTAAAGCTGTAGCCTGGATCTGACTGCCCTGCATTGAAACCATGAAATGTTTACAGAAACCATGGAAACCAAGGTCAAGGTCAAGGTCAAGTTTATTTATGAAGCACATTTAAAACAACATTGCTGCCCAAAGTGCTGTACACAAAAATACATATATATAAAATACACTATTTTATATATATGTACACTAAACCAAGGTAATTCAGAAACTGGCCATTGATACTGAAAACTTTAGAATTGGCCAATTAATTGATTCTGTAAACAACTAATGTCTTATGTTAAGCCACTCCAGAATGCATGTGGTCAATTGCATGCATTCTATGATTCTACAAGCTTTTACGATTTGAAGCAATGTATCATAATACAACCCTTTAATCGAGCACACTTTGTCCAGATTGGCATTACCCAAATCTAAAAGCAAAAAAAGTGGCTAAAGAGTGACAAAAACATCCCGGAAAAGCAACATTAACACAATGACTAAAGAGTGATGAAAAAAAAAAAAAAAGACATGCTGGGAAAACAACAATAACACAAAAGCGACAAAAACGCAACTACAGTGAAGAAATATCAAAAAATTAAAAATAAAGCGATGAAAGAAAAGACAAAATGCAATGAAAAAGTAACCACAACACGACAAAAAAGTTTTGATCAGTTTTGTAGGTCTTAGCTTTCAAATGAGGCGTCATACCGGCCTATAGGCTGCAAGTTCTCCAGTCAAGAAGCTTTTAGATTTGGGTAAAGCTGAACTGGAGAAAATTCGCTCGGTAAACCCAGACCAGTAAACGATTGAAGATTCACATCAATTTGTAGTCCCTGTACAAATGAGAGCCTTCACAAACAGAAGATTTTTTCTTGTGAGCAGTTGAACCACCAGAACTCTTTGTACAATCTCGATCAATATCTTAACATTTTGTTTTTGAATGACTGTACTCTAGCAGACACATGAACATCTTCTGAATAGTTTCAAACGTGTATTCAAGTTCCTTTGGGTAGTCCATGTTCAGCGCATACACTAGTCTAAATAGGAGCGCAATGGCAGTCAGCAGGTCACTTACTTCATCCACAACAATCTGTTCTTCAAGCACAACCGCGAAAAACCTGATGTTTGGGTCACACGCAACAGTCTCGACGTCATCCTCGATGATGGTTAAAGCTTCCATCTTCATTCCACCAACACTATATTCTGGAGGCTCCATCTCCTGTTTTAAAAGAAGACATTTTGTCAAAGATTTACAAGTAATTAAAGGGGCACGAAGTAACTTTTTTGTTGAAAAAAATAAAAACTTGATATTTTTGTGTAATTAAAAGAACAGGCCACCGTTTTTCCATACTGAGATATGTTCTTACCTGAGCATAGACGAGTTGATGCGTAACTGTCTGGTCTTTGTGCATGAGTTAAGTCACGCAAAAAGACCAAAGATGCTGTTATCATTTGGCCTCTCCAAGCATATTCCTATAGCTCCAAACGGAGTGAAGTTGGAAGCAACCACGCTCTTCCACGGGCACAAAGACCAGACAGGTACGTATCAACTCATCTAAGCTCAAGTAAGAACATATCTCAGTATGGAAAAACGGTGGCCTGTTCCTTTAAACTTTTGGTGGCCCAGTGGCTGTGGCAATTTTTTAGGGTGTGGGACCCAAACTGAACAGAAACCCTTAAACAATTAGTCCTGGAGCATAGTAGAGGCCACTGTGATGTTTGTATACTTTGTCCCCGTAAGGAAATTTGTCTTCTGCATTTGACCCCATCCTTCGATGCCACTGGGGCGACCCGTAAGGAGCAGTAGGCGACGGCAATGCTGTGCCCGGGGACCCATCTCCAGATGTGTAGTCAGGCTGGAGGTCAGAATCACCTGGCTGGAGGATTCACCCATTATAATACATGTTTTTAGTGGTAGGGGAAACCGGAGTACCCGGAGGAAACCTACGCAGACACGGGAGAACATGCAAACTCCACACAGAAAGGCCCCGTCCTGGTGGGAATCAAACCCAGAACCTTCTAGCTGTGAAGCACAAATGATAACTCACCAAACATGTTCTCAGGAACTTTTGAGAGTCCTCCCACATGACCAATGGCAGACCTTTAAGAGCAGCAGATTTCCTTTGGGCAGGCATTCCGGTGGTCTGAAATACACAGGGTAAAAATTAAGAGGGAAAAATGGAGAAGGCAAAATGACAAAGAACACTCACCGGATCATCAAGATGCCCTGACAGGGTTTCCATGTCTTGCTCACATGAAGCAGTGTGTGCCCTGTACAACTTTGTCATCTTGGGTGCATAGGGGCCAACACCACACGAAGACGCACCATCTACAAAAGACAAACAGTAAAGTCTTTCAGAAAACATAAAAATGTGCTAGGTTGACATGTCTCCAATTAGGTAATAATAATACATTTATTTATATTACACTTTACATAAAAAAAACAACCTCAAAAGTGCTACAACAGATGAATAAAATCAGATAAAAAAAATTAACATTGATATAATAAAAAAAACAAGCACAAGAACAAAACAGTCAAAGACTGCATAGACATTTTAACAGACTAATAGGCCTTTTAAAATAAATGTATTTAGGTGAATTAGGTTTAATAGGTTTTCCTTGCGCATGGCAGCCTTTTAACCTCTTAACCCCCGCCTTAACCAAGTGCGTTTTCTCCAGTTCCGATTTACCCTAGTCTAAAATGCTTGTGTAACGCCTCATTTGAAAGTCAAGACCAGGAGCCGATAAAACTACTGACTTAAAATGTACTACTGCAAAGTACAGGATTAGGGCTAAACATAGTCAATATAAGATATAATAGTGTCACCTCACCTAAGGTGCACCCTTCTACACATCTCCATCCCTCCCTCAGCGGTGTCCTGCAGCTTCCCCTCCTCTCTACTGAGAGTCAGTGCCTTAAGCCAAACACTGACGATGTTTAACCAATCATTTCGTTTGTCTCCATTAAACAGTAAATCGCTATATCTATCAGCTCTCAGGGCTACAATTAAATATTAGCTAGAACTTGGCGATTAAACCCCATTCAGCCTAATAAGATCCATCAACAAACTTTACCTTCGTGAAGTGAGCGAGTGACTCGCGCGCACGCCTCACTGGATGCGTGTCAACATACACACACAAGCAAAAAAATAAATAATCTACAACATCGCAAAAACAGCAGCACAAACGAACAACTTCATAGCACAAACGTATCACATACGAATGGCATAGTTTGCGTTCCGGTGGGGACTGGGCAATTTCACAATGGTAACTTTGCTAACAGCTAGCTTGGTCGTGCTGCTACAAATACACTTTCAAGTCAGGGGAGGCTATCTATACACACACATACAGCGCTACATCTCACAGTCAATGCAACGTCTTGTGTTCTCGGTGATCTGACCAGTCGGAGGCGGGTTGGTGTGGAGCCTACAGCGCAGACACCGGGCCGTTGTTCATCCTGTGCAGGTGAAGCGAGCGAATGCGGCCCGCACACAGCCTGGCGCTTACCGGAAATGGGACCGGGAACGCCCCCGCCTACTCGCTCGATTTAAATTTTCATTTATACATTTTTTATTCAGGCAGCAAGCTACATCCATGGATTCACATGAATGTCATTTTCAGATGTCAAAATGAAATCGCTATAATATCTATAACAAAGGGGCAAACAGAGGTTTAGCTAAATTGGCAGGACTAAATTATCGACCTCATTACTCAAGAGACTTCAAAATAATCTAGAGTGACCCAGTTTGTTAATTTACACAAAACACATTTAACACGAAAATAATCCTTACCTTTGTTTTCACTTGAGCAGCAGGCGACTCTCTGGCGCATGGTAGCATGGTGTAGCGGAGCAGAAATGGCAAGGACGGAAACCCCCTACATTTTACTTACAGCGCATGCGCGAACAAATAACGGTCAAGGCTTGAAATGAAAAATTAGTTATCTCAACTTTTCGTCTTGCAGTCACTGAACATGAACATATTTAAACGTTGTTTAATTGAATTTACATGCTGACTCAACTTTTAACCAGTTTAAATATTCACTGGACTAACATTTTTATATTCTGATAACAAATAGCAAGTTGGGCTTTTTACCAACACAGTCTCACTCCGAAAGCGTCATAAATTGACGAACGGTCACTCGCCTTACGCGTAATATAGAACGCAAAAGGTACCCGTTTGCGTCTCCAGTAACGCAATGGGTTTGTAATGCATTTGAATGGGAGGCCAGGAGCGGCTCATTTGACGATATCGGACAGCTCATAGTATAGAACACGTAGTACAAATTCAGCCCGGTTTAGCCAACTATAAAACAATCAAAAATGCAAAAATGACTCGCTGTGTATTTGCAATTACAATAATGCTAAAGAAACATGCAAAATCACAGTCAACACTCGCTTGAATCCCTCGCAAGACAGGCAAAAGCGCATTCAGCACGCATACACAAGCGCAGAACTACAGTAGCCTATTCATATTTGCGTGAATCTGAGGCCAAACTGTTGTTCATCAAAGCCAAAAAATGATGGATCCAGGACAAACCAAGCCGGACCCAACCCAATCACAAAAAAGTTCAGGAACTTTTACAATATGGCATTGCATTGCAGCAGTACATAGTTTAAAGCCTTTTCCCTACCTTCTGCTGTCTTCGTGGGACGAGTTCTCCAGTATTTAGTCCCACAAGTGGCGTGTCATGGTCCGGTTTTAATCCATGGCTTTGGCGGGTCTTTGCCGGGCTTGTACCCGGCCAAGGTGCGCTCTGTTCGGGCTAGCTTTGAGCTGCGGCCCGCTGGAGTCCCATGGAGGATCGTAACGCTGATTCACACTTCCTCTGCAAAAGTCCTTTGGGTGAAAGTGATGCCAAGCGTCCACGATGATATAAATGTCCTTATGTTTGCCTCGGTCAGCCATTTAAGGTTCAAAGATAAGCATTTATTGATCATATGTTTCATTAGGCGCCAAGAGACAAAAACACGATCAGCTGTTCTGATTGACACCCGCGTCAACCAATGACACGCGTTCAAAACTGTGACGTCACTAAGAAGGCGGTCAATCTATATTTTTTATTGTAAAATATTAGTATTACACTAAACCTGCACTGCTGATACCGACTATAGCATTATTATTATTTTTTTTGCAGTCTGTTTACTTATTATTATTTACTGTGTACACTTTTTGTCCCCACAAAAAAAGTCCTTGTATATAAGATATCACTATTTACTATTTAATTGTTGTTTATTTCACATTTCCTGCCTATTTGCACACCCTGAGTGTTTAAGAGCTGAATGTAACAAGTACATTTCTCCATTGTGAGATCAATAAAGGCTATCTTATCTTATCTTATTAGCCTTATTTACGTCATTGAGCAGAAGAATCGAGAGGGGTCTGGCTGCAGACCTCCACTCTCAGGACCCTGCCTTGCAGACCTCCACTGTCAGGTCCCCTCCGCTGTCAGGACCGGACCGGAAGTGCATATTGAACGGAAGAGGGCAGCATAACGTGTACAGCGCCGGAAACCATTAGAAGAAGTGCATATTTATTAGTTTCCCATACTATATCTTTTCTTATCTTGTTTAAGCAGGGGTGTGCTGGGACCTAATTTCAGCCCGGGAATGTGGAGAAGACCGGCCCGGAATTATGGCTCCGTAATAGTGCGCTGGTCTCAAGTACAAGAGGTCGCTGGATCAAATACCACACATTGACAATTTTCTAACAATTTCTCTTTTCACATGGGCCGCTGCACACACAGTCTGAGCCTGATACAAACCCACAATCAGCACAAGTTATGTAGATAAAAACATTTATTTGACCACTTTTCTACCTTTCACTGCCTTTTAGTCTCTTAACTCGCGCAGACACTTGTCTCCGCTGGATTGGACTGCACCAACTTGAACTAAAGCGGAGGGGTGTTCCACTTAAACACCCCTCTGAGTTAGTTCAATATGAAATGGTATCTCCCCGCCGCAAGAATGAAAAGTTCGATGCGAATATTTTTCAGATTTTCATTCATCAGTCGTTATTTTGATAGATTTCCATGACAATTACGCTTGTGTTACTTCATTTATATCTGGAACAGCAGCTCATGCTCCTGCTGCAGCCCAGTTAAAGCCTTTAGGCCTGGAATAGTGAGTTATTATTTCATTATTTTATGCTGATGGCCCCTCTGTTTTTAAGTCAACGTGATTACACGTAAATAATACTTACATATTTAGACATAAATGAATGCGCCAAGAGCTAAAGTGTGCTCACATAGAAAACTAAACAAAAATTGAAATGTCATCTTGTTCAGCGCTGGTATCGAACCTATGTGGTTTGCACTGGGAGGCTCCCGACTTACCCACATGAC
Source organism: Neogobius melanostomus (assembly GCA_007210695.1). Classification (NCBI taxonomy): domain Eukaryota; kingdom Metazoa; phylum Chordata; class Actinopteri; order Gobiiformes; family Gobiidae; genus Neogobius; species Neogobius melanostomus. The sequence continues at coordinate 115,377 of VHKM01000149.1, forward strand.
TACCAGACAAGTATCTGTAATGTAATCATTGTGTATTATGAAGCGTAGAGGAGTGAGATTTACCTAACGTATTTCTGGAAGCCAAGTAGCCTCCGTTACATAGGCTACTCCTGGAATACTTGCTTTTGAATCATATTTACATTATATACATAAAATATGGCCCCAATAAATAAAGTATATTCACATGGGGAACGACAAATACGTCCTCCGGTATGCCTGCTTTTCTGGAAGGGGAGTGTGGAGGTCTGCAGCCAAACATGAAGGCTACTACTTATAGTTGCTTTATATCATATTTTTATACATATATTATACATTTTTATATCATATTATCATATTACATAAAATAAAGCCCAAGGAACAACGACAAATACGTGCTCCCAGTATATCCGGTTTTATTTTGAAAGGCTTCGAATAAACTTCCGGTCCTGACAGCGGAGGGGACCTGACAGTGGAGGTCTGCAAGGCAGGGTCCTGAGAGTGGAGGTCTGCAGCCAGACTCTCTTGGAAGAATCTGAAAGCACATTTAAGGTTTGGATTGGAGGCCTTTTTTATTTTATTTTTAGAATTATTATTTTTATACATTTTTCAGCAATTAAAGACGGTTTACTTCGCACATCTCTTGTAGGAAACAGGCGCAAAAGAGAATGTATAGAAGTCAAACGTATAACATGAAAAAACTCTCACACTGTATACTCGAAACACCAGTGTTCCTTTATTTGATGCAACGTTTGGGCCAGTGGCCTTCGTCAGGCAAAATGTGTTTTATGAATGAGAAGCCATCCTTATATAGGGTGTGGCCTGCTGCATCACAGGATGCTGTCATAATGGCCTATGGCAAAACGTAGGCAGCATATGTATACAACATACATTCAAACACAAAAAACAAAGCCAGGATATAGTGAATAAAATATACATATGTACATATATACAATAAAAACATCTAGTGGCACATGAAATACATGTGGGAAATGGATATATAAGACAGCTCAAAAATAGAGAAGATCTGCCTAAATCTATGCAAATCAACATGTACACCAAGGAAGTTAACACAGCCTATAAACATAACATGGCATTGGAACCTCTATAGAAAAACATTTATCCCTTGGGTGTAAGGGTCTGTAAAGTTTCAATCCAGTAGGCTTTCTCTTTCTTCAAAAGTTTGTCATGGTAACAAGCAAGAAAAGTCAGAGAGAAACACAGAGAGAAACACAGAACAAGAAGTCAAAACAAAGATGGAGAGAAACACTGTGCCAAGTGTCAAGGCCAGAGATACCCTGTTGCTTGGGGACGGAGCCATATCTAATATAAACAATGAGATAATGACTACAATCACTTATCCGTCTGCTACAGTTTCTGACATTATAGATGTTCTAAACAAGGAAATCACGAATAACCCTGGAATAAATAAACTTGTTTTACATGTTGGTGCTGTTGACACAAGAAACGGAGAGTCTGAAGTCCTGAAAGAAAAGTTTAATAAACTTTTTGACAGACTTGATTGTCTGGACAAAGACGCGATACAAATTTTCATCAGTGGACCTATCCCAAACATCGACGGGAGAATAAACAAATTCTCCCGGCTGTTTCAGTTGAATACATGGCTGTCAAAAGTGTGTGAGTCGAGAGGACTGTATTTCATAGAGAACTTTTATCTTTTCTGGAAACGCGACGATCTGTTTAAAGGAAATGGACCACATTTGAGCAGAGGTGGAGTGAGACGACTGACGGAAAATCTCCTCCATGCTCTGCAAAATCAGTGGAGGCCTGAGCAACAAGAGAGAGCAGAGAGGAGCATGAGAAGAGCTCCTGGCTCACCAGCAAAGGTTTCGCCTGCATCCCCAATAAAAGATTCAGTCGCAGCTGCATCATCTGCACCTACAGTAATGGACTCAGCCACAGTTAAGGATCCAGCCACAGTTAAGGAATTAGCTGCACCGGAAAACATCTCAACCATAGCAGCGGCGCCACCTGCATCTGCATCTCCGGGGAAAAGCTCAGCTTCAGCACCACCTGCATCTATAGTAAATGATTCAGCCGAAGGACCACTTTCATCAACTCCACCACAGGCCTTGAGCCCGACTGGTACATCTACACCCTCCAGAGATTTTTCTGAATCATTCCCATCACCAAAGTCACCTATGGGATTTCCCAGCCATTTTGAAGCCTTGATAAAACAAGGGATTCAAATGACTCCCCGCACTCCAGTCATGTCAAGACCAAGGCTTTCATCCCCGAAGAAGTATCATGCCCCTCCCCCACCTCCGATTTCCAGCAGCTTCACTGCTGCTGTCTAGGACATTAAGGGCCTCTGCGTTGCTACCATGCATAGCAAACTCAAAACCAACCAGAGGTCCACAGAGGGAGTGTGTTCTTCTGAAACAATTAGTACAGTCAAACAACATAGATTAGATAAGAGAGGGACAGTCAGACCGTCCAATCAAAGAACTCTAATCCATATCCCTTGCAAAAAGATTCCATCCACTCAAACACAGACAAATCTCAAACATGCTGTACTCAATGCCAGATCGTTAAAAACAAGTCCTTTTTAATAAATAGTTTTATTTCTTCTTATAATCTAGATTTTATGTTTTTAACTGAAACATGGCTTGACAAAACACTGGTAACGCAGTTTTGATTGAGTGTAGTCCATCAAATTTCAATTTTGTGTCTGAAACACGCCAAAATCAGAGGGGCGGGGGTGTCTGTGCAATATTCAGGGACAATATAGTCATCCACAAATTGTCATTTGGGGTTTTTGTATCATTTGAGTATGTGTCTTTCAAAATGGAGATAAAACAATCTTCCATTCTTTATATGACTATTTACAAACCACCACAGAATTGTTTTATCGAAGACTTCACTGAATTACTTTCATTTATATGCACTGATTTTGATTGTTTAGTCATTTCAGGTGATTTTAATGTGCATGTGGATGTGACCAATGACAGGCATGCAAAAGAACTTAATGCTGTTCTTGAAATGTTTGGTTTAACTCAGCACGTGAGTGAGGCGACTCACAACAAAGGTCACACTCTAGATCTAGTTATTACAAAAGGTGTTAATATATCAAATGTGAATGTTGTTGATGCTGCTTTATCTGATCATTTTTGTGTCTTTTTTGACTTGTCTGTTACACCCAAACCAGTGGTTGGGCCTGGAGTTATTCAGAGAAGACACATAAATGATACAACAGGGACACAGTTTATGGAAATGATCAGATTTGAAAATCCTCCATGTTCAAATGTTGATAATCTGTTGGACTCTTATACATCAAGCGTCTTAAATGTTTTGGATACTATTGCTCCTGTCAAGGTTAAAATGGTTAACAATAGACAAAAGGCACCTTGGAGAAGTGAAGATTCGGTCAGGGCACAGAAAAGGGAGTGCCGAAAAGCCGAAAGGAAATGGCGCAAGTCAAAGCTCCAGGTTCATTTTGAGATATACAAAGAAGTGCTTTGTGAGTTCAACCAGATTTTGCATGGAGAAAGGGAGAAATACTTCTCTAAAATCATCGCAAACTGCAGAAACAATCCTCGTGTTCTGTTTTCCACAGTAAACAGATTAACTAACCCTCCAGTTTCACTGCCCTTAGAACTAATCTCTACATCTAAGTGCAATGAGTTTGCAATATTTTTTCATGACAAAGTCCAAGGCATTAAAAATGCCATAATTTCCACAACACAAATAGCAACCCTGCCACCAGCTAGACACCTTGAGCTGACACATTTCACTCACTGCTTGAATGCTTATCAATAGAAATTATCAATGAAAAAAAGAAAAACATAATAGTTAGTTGTTTATACAGGTCACCAGGCTCATGCGTGGAAATATTTTCAAATTGGGCGGAAAAAACATTCTCAGAACTGAGTAACAAGGTATTATTTATCTGTGGGGATTACAACATCGATTTGATAAATCCAAATAAACATAAGACAACTGATGAGTATATTAATCGCATGTACAGTATGAGTTTATACCCAACTATCACAAGACCTAGCAGAATAACAAAGAGCAGTGCTACCCTCATTGATAACATCTTTACTAATAATATGCAGTTCACAAATACCAGCGGTCTAATGATCTGTGATATAACGGATCATCTGCCCGTATTCACGGTGTATGATGATAATGAGTTAGATCAAAAATCACCTCAAAAATATTCTTATAAACGTGTAAAAACTGAGGACTCAATATACTCACTTTATAGTGACTTAACAAAACAAGATTGGAATGAGGTATATAACAAGAACGATGTAGATAGTGCTTACGATACATTCATGGAATTCTTTAGTGTAGCATACAATAAACACTGTCCAATTCGGCAATTCAGTAAAAACAGCAAAATGACAAAATGTCCGTGGCTAACCAAGGGTTTACAAAATGCTTGTAAGAAGAAAAACACTTTATATAAACAGTTCATTAGAATAAGAACAGTTGAATCTGAAAGTAGATATAAAACATATAAAAATAAACTGACCAATATATTAAGGAAGGCTAAGAAACTATATTATACCAATCTATTATATAAAAACAAGAACAACATGAAAGGGGTATGGGAAATACTAAACACTATAATCAAGGGTAATGCAAAAAATAATTCATATCCAAACTATTTCACTGATGGGACCAATGACAATCATAGAATGAATGAAATTGTGGAAAATTTTAATACTTTTTTTGTAAATGTTGGACCGGATCTGGCAGCAGAGATTCCGGAGTGTAGTAGCATCAAAATGGAGTCATTGATAGACATTAACTCAAAAACAATGTTTTTGTCTGGAGTAACTGAAGCAGAAATAATAGATGTCGTTAACGGGTGTAAGAACAAATCGTCTACAGACTGTTTTGATATAGATATGACACTGGTTAAACAAATTATATACAGTATCGTGAAACCATTAACCTACATATGCAACTTATCGTTTCAAACAGGAACATTTCCAAATAAAATGAAAATTGCAAAAGTTATACCTATACATAAAAATGGGAACAAACACATCTTCACTAACTACAGACCTGTCTCTCTGCTCCCCCAATTTTCCAAAATCTTAGAGAAACTTTATAACAGTAGAATGGATAATTTCATAGATAAGCATAAACTAATCAATGAAGGTCAATACGGGTTTCGAGCAGCAAGGTCAACTTCAATGGCCATCATTGATGCAATAGAAGAGATTACTAATAGCTTAGAGGGAAAGAAACATGCAGCTGGAATATTCATTGACTTGAAAAAAGCATTTGATACACTAAATCATTCTATATTATTAAAAAAATTAGACAGATATGGCATAAGGGGAGTGGCTTTGAGCTGGATTCAAAGCTATTTAACTGGGAGACAACAGTATGTGAAGATGGGGGAGTTTACATCTGGATATTTGGACATTGGTTGTGGGGTCCCACAGGGATCTGTCTTAGGCCCAAAGCTGTTCAATTTATATATTAATGACATTTTTAACGTGTCTATACTATTAAAATTAGTGATTTTCGCAGATGACACAAACGTCTTCTATTCCAATGACAATTATAGTACTTTAGTAACTAACGTAAACTGTGAATTAAGGAAATTAAAAACATGGATGAACATTAACAAATTGTCTCTCAACCTAAATAAAACAAAAGTAATGTTTTTCGGTAATTATAATGGAAAACCAGACCCAGTAATTATAGACGGTGTAGTTTTAGATACAGTCTCAGAAATTAAATTCTTAGGAGTCACCATTGACAGTAAATTAAGCTGGAAACCACACATAAGACACATACAAGGTAAAGTCTCCAAAAGTATCTCAATCATTAATAAAGCAAAGTTTTTCTTAAATTACAATGCATTATTTTTGTTATATAGTTCATTAGTTTTGCCATATCTAAATTACTGTGTAGAAGTTTGGGGCAATAACTATAAAAGCTCATTACACCCCCTTGTTATACTCCAAAAACGTGCGGTAAGAATTATACACAAAGTAGGATATTATGATCACACTAATATATTATTTCTGCAGTCTAAACTGTTAAAAATGCATGATTTAGTTGATTTATCTACTGCCCAACTGCTGTTTAAAGCCAACAAAAATGCGCTACCTGCAAGGATACAAATGCTTTTTGCACGCACAGAAGGGAGATATAACCTGAGGGGGTGTGACAACTTTAAGGTTCAAGCAGTGTCTTCCACTAGGAAAAGTATGTGTGTGTCTGTATGTGGAGTTAAACTCTGGAACAAATTGGGGGCAGAATTTAAACAATGTCCTAATATTCATCATTTCAAATCAAGATATAAAAAAATGGTATGGTCATTGTACCAGAAGGAGGAAATGGGTACTTGATTTACTAATGGGTGTCACAAAGTGCTGTATACTTTAAAGGTCAGATCTAACTAATAATGAAGTATATTGTGGTTGTTACTAATATACTATTGCAGTTGTTATTGCCATTGTTATTGTTGTTGCTGTTGTGTTGTTATCATCACTATTTTAACTTTAAACTTTAAATGTAACAGTCTAGGATTATTACCTAATAATCTGTAGATTATTCTTAGAATCAAACTTAATCGATTCAGACAGCAGTACGGCTATTGATGCTGATGGTAATATAAAGGAATTAAATTCTTAGAAGTAAATCATGCACATATCTATGTACTCCGCATTCAACATAACCCGTAGTACAGGGCAGACAGGTGGGGGTCGGCAGCTCGAGGAAACCCTCTTCTGGCAGCAGACTCCTAAACATTTGTCTCTTTTAATGCATAGTATAGGACACTCAACAAAGGATGGTCCGGTTACTCGGGGGCTGCTCCCTCTGGCAGCTGGTCTAGTCACAGAGAAAAAACAAACAAACAAAAAAACAAAAACGAATCCCTTGTAACACACATCATTAAGATCATTCTTGTTATTATGAGCATCAATCGGTCTGCGATTAATGTACCTTTCATGAATAAATGTGGAGTATGTTATGTATCAAACATTTTGATACAGAGTAATGTTATATGGGTTGTAATGGTGATGATGAATAACGATAATGCCAACACGGTAATGAATTCGGTATGGGAAACAGAAATAATACAATGGTTGTAGAGTGTGAGATACTGTGAGTGTTGACCTGGTATAATGCAGTATGGCATCTGTTGAAATGTAACCAACTCGGTTGATAGTTGTCTTGTAAGATGGTAAGAAATATGCAGTGTTGTTAGTTATTGTTATTTAAGTTTATGAACAGGGGTGGGAGTCAATAAGCCTGTCTTCTTCCCACTCCTTTTCGAGTTAGAATGTATATTATTATTTTTTCTTTTTTGTTTTTTCTTTTATTGTGTATATATATTTTTCTGTTTTTTTCTTGGATTTTGTGCCTTAGCTCGAAATAAAAACTCAAACAAACTCCTGTTACTGACAAAACAATCGAAGAGGTTATCTCCGGTCTGAGTTCATGTACATGCTGCCTTGATGAATTACCCACTAGATTTCTGAAGTCTGTGCTGACCAGCTTGTTACCACAACTTGTTCAGTTAGTTAACATCTCATTTGAGACTGGAGCATTTCCAAAGGCCTTGAAAACCGCAGTCATTAAGCCTCTTCTAAAGAAGAGCAGCCTTGATCCCAAGGTACTGAACAACTACCGGCCCATATCAAACCTACCGTTCTTAGGAAAAGTCCTAGAGAAAGTAATATATCAACAGCTCACTTACTTTCTCCTATCTAACAATGTGTTTGATACTTTCCAGTCAGGATTTAGGCCCCACCACAGCACTGAGACAGCTCTGATCAAGGTGACAAATGATATTCGTATGAACACAACGCAGGTAAGGTCTCAGTTTTAGTTCTGCTGGACCTGAGCGCTGCCTTTGACACAGTGGACCACGGGATCTTACTTCACAGGTTAGAAAACTGGGTGGGAATCTCTGGTACTGCTCTAAACTGGTTCAAGTCCTATCTCGAGGATAGGACGTACTTTGTCGAAATTGGCAACTGTGTCTCAGACAAAATTTCCATGACCTGTGGAGTCCCCCAGGGGTCAATCTTGGGACCCCTCTTATTCAACTTGTACATGCTTCCATTGGGTCAGCTAATAAACAGCAACAATGTGTCGTACCACAACTACGCAGATGACACTCAGATCTACGTGTCACTGACAGCAGGTGAACATGGGCCTGTAGATACTCTCTGTCACTGCATCGAACAGATCAGTTTGTGGATGCAAAACAACTTTCTCCAACTAAACTCAGACAAAACTGAGATCATTGTCTTTGGCCCACAGACACAAAGACAAAGTGTTATCAGTCACCTTGAGTCTCTCGCTCTGAAACCAAAAAATCAGGTTAGAAATCTAGGAGTAATCATGGACTCAGACCTGAACTTAAACAGCCACATCAAAGCAATAACGTCATCAGCTTTTTACCATCTGAAAAACATTGCTAAGATCAGAGGAATAGTGTCAAAACCAGACTTAGAGAGACTCATCCATGCATTTGTCTCCAGCAGGTTAGACTACTGTAACGGCCTGCTCACTGGCCTTTCTAAACGAGCTGTTAGACAGCTGCAGAACATCCAGAACGCTGCTGCTCGAGTCCTGACAAGAACAAGGAAATACGACCACATTAGTCCAGTGCTCCGGTCTCTGCACTGGCTTCCTGTCACTCAGAGAATAGAATTTAAAACAGCTCTGCTTGTGTACAAGTCTTTTCATGGTTTAGCACCAAAGTACATCTCTGACATGTTAGAGCCGTATGAACCATCTCGGGCCCTGAGAACTTCAGGGAGGGGTCTCCTGGTGGTTCCCAGAGTCAATAATAAACACGGTGAGGCTGCGTTTCAGTTTCATGCAGCTAAAATCTGGAACAGTCTTCATGAGGATGTGAGACAGGCCTCAACTCTGACAATGTTCAAATCCAGGCTGAAAACAGCTCTTTTACCCGTGCATATGAAAACTGAAAGTATTTTATCTGCACTCTTGCCTTTTACTGTCATTGATTAACTTTATGTTGATGTTTTATTGATTGATTTTATCTGTTTTCTTGTAATTTCTCTTTCTGCAACTGTGAAGCACTTTGAATTGCCTTGTGTATGAATTGTGCTCTACAAATAAACTTGCCTTGCCTTGCCTTGCCATGGTCTCCTCCTCTATAAGAGAGACTTGTTCAAAAACATAGAGCACTGACATCATGATGTGCATCGTTGAAATGAGCAGCTACTAGCTATTCTCTGTCATTTCTGCGTATTGAGCTCTTATGCTCGCTTATTCTTTGTTTTAATTTTCTCATGGTTTTTCCCACATATGCTAAACCACAAGGGCAACGCAATAAATAGACCACATACGTGGATGCAAATGGGTATGTTTTTTACCACTGTGGGGATGTTGGAAGCAAGAAGTTTTATAAGTGTTGTTACATTGTGCACAACTCCCACATCTGTAATTCCCATTAGGGATAGGTGTCAATAGTGTCTGGGTAGATGTGACTTTGGGGCTGACATTGGCATGGACCAAATAGTCTTTTAATTTTTTCCCCTCCTATTGACAAAAAGAGGGGGTTCCTTGAAGGTAGTGGAGAGTTCAGGGTCGGATGTTAAGATGTGCCCTTTATGGTAGCAGAGTGAGCCCAATACTGAGTTATGCAGGTGACAGAGAACAGAGACAAAGAGTTCTCTATTGACACCTCTATAGAGGTTCCAATGCCATGTTATGTTTATAGGCTGTGTTAACTTCCTTGGTGTACATGTTGATTTGCATATATTTAGGCAGATCTTCTCTATTTTTGAGCTGTCTTATATATCCATTTCCCACATGTATTTCATGTGCCACTAGATGTTTTTATTGTATATACATATGTATATTTTATTCACTATATCCTGGCTTTGTTTTTTGTGTTTGGATGTATGTTGTATACATATGCTGCCTACGTTTTGCCATAGGCCATTATGACAGCATCCTGTGATGCAGCAGGCCACACCCTATATAAGGATGGCTTCTCATTCATAAAAAACATTTTGCCTGACGAAGGCCACTGGCCGAAACGTTGCATCAAATAAAGGAACACTGGTGTTTGGAGTACACAGTGTGAGAGTTTTTTCCTGTTATACGTTTGACTTCTATACATTCTCTTATGCACCTGTTTCACGTCATAGATGTGTGAAGTAAACCGTCTTTAATTGCTGAAAAATTTATAAAAATAATAATTCTAAAAATAAAATAAAAAAGGCCTCCAATCCAAACCTTAAATGTGCTTTCAGATTCTTCTGCTCAATGACGTAAATAAGGCTAATAAGATAAGATAAGATAAGATAGCCTTTATTGATCTCACAATGGAGAAATGTACTTGTTACATTCAGCTCTTAGAAACACTCAGGGTGTGCAAATAGGCAGGAAATGTGAAATAAACAACAATTAAATAGTAAATAGCGGTATCTTATATACAAGGACTTTGTGGGGACAAAAAGTGTACACAGTAAATAATAATAAGTAAACAGACTGCAAAAAATAATAATAATAATGCTATAGTCGGTATCAGCAGTGCAGGTTTAGTGTAATACTAATATTTTACAATAAAAAATATAGATTGACCGCCTTCTTAGTGACGTCACAGTTTTGAACGCGTGTCATTGGTTGACGCGGGTGTCAATCAGAACAGCTGATCGTGTTTTTGTCTCTTGGCGCCTAATGAAACATATGATCAATAAATGCTTATCTTTGAACCTTAAATGGCTGACCGAGGCAAACATAAGGACATTTATATCATCGTGGACGCTTGGCATCACTTTCACCTAAAGGACTTTTGCAGAGGAAGTGTAAATCGGCGTTACGATCCTCCATGGGACTCCAGCGGGCCGCAGCTCAAAGCTAGCCCGAACAGAGCGCACCTTGGCCGGGTACAAGCCCGGCAAAGACCCGCCAAAGCCATGGATTAAAACCGGACCATGACACGCCACTTGTGGGACTAAATACTGGAGAACTCGTCCCACGAAGACAGCAGAAGGTAGGGAAAAGGCTTTAAACTACGTACTGCTGTAATGCAATGCCATATTGTAAAAGTTCCTGAAGAAATTTTTGTGATTGGGTTGGGTCCGGCTTGGTTTGTCCTGGATCCATCATTTTTTGGCTTTGATGAACAACAGTTTGGCCTCAGATTCACGCAAACATGAATCCTGTAGTTCTGCGCTTGTGTATGCGTGCTGAATGCGCTTTTGCCTGTCTTGCGAGGGATTCAAGCGAGTGTTGACTGTGATTTTGCATGTTTCTTTAGCATTATTGTAATTGCAAATACACAGCGAGTCATTTTTGCATTTTTGATTGTTTTATAGTTAGCTAAACCGGGCTGAATTTGTACTACGTGTTCTATACTATGAGCTGTCCGATATCGTCAAATGAGCCGCTCCTGGACTCCCATTCAAATGCATTACAAACCCATTGCGTTACTGGAGACGCAAACGGGTACCTTTTGCGTTCTATATTACGCGTAAGGCGAGTGACCGTTCGTCAATTTATGACGCTTTCGGAGTGAGACTGTGTTGCTTTTTACAGTGTAGAGACACTGAATGTGAATGACAACAGAGATCGTGTCTCAGTGGTTCAGTACAGCAGAGATCCCACCGTCCAGTTCTATCTGAACACTTACACAACAAAACAAGATATCATGGCCACAATCAGAGGTTTGAGGCACAAAGGTGGAAGACCCCTCAACACTGGTGCAGCCCTCCAGTACTTGAGGGATAACGTCTTCACGGCCTCTGCTGGAAGCAGGCGCCAAGAAGGAGTGCCACAGCTGTTGATATTGTTAAGTGGTGGAAGGCCCTTTGTATTTTATGAATCCTTTAATTTTGAAAGAACTCAGCACTCATGGGTAAAAAACTGCTTGATTGGGTGAAGGCTTATGTGTTTGACAAAATTGGCTATTATTTGGGTCATAATTCATCTGCTGTTAAATACCTATTACCTATATTTGTCCAGCACAGTGCTGTATGAGATTATAAAACTAAACCTTATATTGTGGTGCATTTTTTTTTCAGCACCCAGCATCCCAGCACCATCTGGAGATGTAAAAAGGGATGTTGTTTTCCTCATTGATGGAACATCAGCGGTGCGTAACGAGTTCCCAGCCATTCGAGATATGATCCGGAGAGTTGTTGACAAGTTGGATGTGGGACTCGATGCTGTTCGAATCTCAGTGGTACAATACAGTGAAGAGCCAAAGGTGGAATTTCTTCTTAATGAGCACTCTACTGAAGCGGAAGTTCGTAATGCTGTGCTAAGGCTGAGAAGCAAAGGTGGAAAGGTCCTTAACACAGGTCGTGCTCTTGAGTTTGTGGGAAGAACCATCTACCAGAGGTCAGCAGGAAGCCGTGTTGAAGAGGGCGTTCCACAATTTCTCATTTTAGTCACTGGAGGCAAGTCCGCTGATAATGTGTCTACACCAGCCGACCAGCTGAAGAGAAACCAGATTGCACCTCTCGCTGTTGGATCAGGAAACGCTGACCCGGAGGAGCTAAGGCAGATTTCATTGAGGCCTGAATTTGCACATAAAGTCGACTCTTTCAGTCAGCTTCAAAACGTCGAAGATAAGCTTCTTGATTCAGTCAAATCCACATCCACCGCCGACATTGTTTATGTCCCTGCACCTCCAGTAGTGGTTGGTAAGAAAGACTTTCTCTTCTCTGCTCTATATGACAATGGACTTGCTAAAATGTATTTTTGTCTTACAGAATGTTACTACCAGAGAATGCTTTCTTGTTACTAGTTTAGTTTACTAATTGACCTTACCTGGTGCATGTTGGACTGCAAAACATAAAATCCTTATGTTCCCATTGTGTATTGGGATGTTATCTCTTTTTTTTACACAACCAGTTTAGAGGAGTTTCAATATCTTGGATCTTGTTCATAAGTGAGGGTAGGAAGGTGTTGGAGATTGAGAAACAGTTTGGTGCAGCATTCGTAGCGATACGGTTGCAGGACCAGTCTGTTGTGGTGAAGAAAGAGATGAGCCAAAAGGCAAATCTCCATTTTGCTGGTCAATCTACACTCCTATTCACACTTATGGTCTTTATGACAAGACCGCAGATATGTGGCTCATATGAGCTCTGCTGGGTGACAGAGCTTTCACTTATAGAAAGGGTGAAGAGTTTAGTTACCCAGTAGGAACTCATGTTAGAGTCGCTGCTCCTCTAGTGGAATCTCAAGGTCTTCTCGGACCACGCTGAAGGGACATTGTCTTATGGCTGGCCTGAGAAAATCTTGGCTCCCCTTCCCAGAACTGGCGCAGGTGTATCAGAAGAGGGAGCACTGACAGATTCTTAACTGTACATGTCTGTTGTGATCATATTGCAGAAACTCTCAATCTTGGAAGAAAGGATGTGATATTCCTTATTGATGGCTCAGACAATACTGGACCCACAGGCATTGCTCATATACGTGACTTCATCTTCAACATTGTCCAACAGCTGGATGTGCAGCCCGATCAAGTGCGAGTGGGAGTGGTCCAGTATGCAGACAGAGTGAAGACTGAATTCTCTCTGAACTCTCACAACAACAAAGCGGCTGTTGTCTCTGCCATCAAGAGGCTGAGGCAGATGGGTGGCCGTTCTTCAGATCTTGCCGATGCCATTAACTACGTCATACAAAATGAGCTAAAGCCCTCTGCTGGAGTTCGTCCCACTGAGGCGTCACAGCATCTTGTGGTTCTCACGGGTGGACGTTCGCCCCAAGATGTAGCAATTTTGGACCACAGCTGAATAACTCTCGGGTGAACTGCATTGGTGTCGGAACATCTGGTGCTGACGCAAGGCAACTCGCTCAGATCGCAACATCTACTGAAGATGTGATTCAAGTGCCAACGTTCCCGTCCCTTCCATCAATCAGAGAGAGGTTCATTTCTAGGCTGAGTGGAAGGCTTGAAGAAATCCCTACTGACTTCGGAGGTACTGGACCAGTCAGTTTGTTTACATGCAGAACAAAGTCAGAATATGTTAAAAGCTCAAATAAGTGGCCTCATTTAAAAAATATATTTTCTTTGTGTTAAAATGCATGACTGAGCTATGTATACTAATCCCAGAAATTTATGTTGTTTTGCTTGTTTACTGTGCTGCTAAATGTCTGTTATACCATAGTCAAGTAAGTCTACTACATGCAGCAGAAGTCCAACAATAAATCGCAGTAACCAGGTGCGATTGAGAGAAATTCGAATGACTGCCCTACTATAAAATCAATCAAGAGGCAAACATTCGAATTTCTGTGCCTGCATGTTGATTCACTATTTTCCCAAATAGTGGGATGGGAAGTGTAAGTAAGATCACAGGGGGTAGTTACTTAGTTTTGCTTATCTGTTTGTTTTTTAATCTAATAAATACCAAATACAGTACTGTGCAAATGTTTTAGGCAGGTCCATAAAAGTACAGATGGACATTTTTGGAAAGGTCAAATATGAGAACAAAATGCATTTACTAATAGTAAGTAAGTACTTGGATTGATGGTTAAATGTGTGAAATGCCTTTAACCAGGTTGCAGGTTTCATAGGGGGATGCATGGGATAATGCATGTAGTAAAAGCAATCAATAGTTTCACACCAACAAAGTGGCAATTCCAAGGACACACGTTTCAATTTGTTTTACGTTCTAACTTTAATGGCACAGGAAGAGGTAGAGTTCCATTTATCAACAATGGAACTTGAACTCGTGGCCCAATGGTACAGTATGGTAGCGCGGCAAAATGTTCTACCTCTATGTATGTCACATCTTCTGCTCATGTCGTATAAGGAAGTTAATTAATAAAAATCAACACAAATGTCAGACTAGGAAAATCTAGAAAAATCTAAAATATAACAATGTTAACTATGTTTGGGTGAAATGTTAGTCTCTCCAATTGAGTATGTATCCAGGATACATTTTTTTACAGAGTTCTAACCAGCTTTTGCACAGTACTGTAGTGTAGTGGCTTTGAGGGATGTATATAAAAATAGTGGTGCATCTAACTTTTTGCAATATTTTTCATAGAACCTGGTGAGCCTGCTGCGAAAAAGGCAGACATTGTATTTTTGGTCGATAGCTCCATAAATGTGGGCAGAGCAAACTTCGGAGAGGTCATGAACTTTGTGAGCAACCTAATCGACACCTACTACAATGACCGAGATGATCTGAGATTTGCCCTCGCACATTACGACACGGATGTCACAGATGCCTTCTTCCTAAACTCATACAAAAACAAGGACGATATTATCAGCGCTATTGGCCAGGCTGAGTACAAAGGAGGGCGCCGGATCAACACTGGTGCCGCTATCCGCTACGTACAAGACAAGCATTTCATCAAAGAAAAGGGAAGCAGGAGAGACGAAGGCACTCCCCAAATCCTTATACTCTTCACCGGTGGACGTTCAGCCGACGATAGCAAAACAGCTGCACTTGGGTTAAAGAAAACTGGGGCCAGAATCTTTGCAGTGGGAGTTGGGCTGTCCGAGCTGAATGAACAGATCCTGCAAGCTCTGGACGATGAAATGAAGGAGTTGGAAAACGTGGCGAGCGAGTCGTCCACAGTGGCCAGAGCAAGCACCTACGTGGGGCTGTCCGAGCTGAATGAACAGATCCTGCAAGCTCTGGACGATGAAATGAGAAGCTGTTAACTGGTAAGAGTTTGACACAGAATTTTATTATAATACAGTGCAAAGCAAGCTCAAACCTTTGTAGCTTCAGCATAGTCATTAGCCACATTAGGACACCAGTAACTGCATGCTTCTTCTTGTGGACCAACATGAATTTTCATGGTAATCTGTTAAAAGTAAAAACTTGACATGTCTGATAATTCTCTGTTCCCTAGTGGTGAGACAAGAGGCAGGAAAAGATGTTGCGTAACTGGTAAGAATTTGACACAGAATTTTATTATAATACAGAATTAACATAGAATTAAGTGTTTGCTGGACTTAAAGCAATACGTTTGGTCAACTACTAATAGTTAATTTCTTGAACAAAAACAAAAGAGTTGAATCAAGTGCAAAGTTAACTTTCAAATAGATGTTGGCACAACTTGCTTCTTGATAAAGTTGAGTGAACTCAAAAAAGCTTTGCAGCCAGTTGCTTTACTCTTTTAAGTTGAGTCAAATGATAAAGGTTTACACTTACAATTTGTTTATGTAATTTAGGGAATAACTTAGATAGAACATGTCATTCTTGAAAACAGAATGCACAATTGAGCTTACTTTAAAAACACAAACAACTTAAGGTACAACTTAGAAGAAGCCATCAATGAATATCTAAAAAAGTATTTGATTATAATTTTCCATTTGGTTGTTAATTGCATGAAAATTCTTTTGATCTGACATTAAGATGCATGAAATCTGGGGTCCTGTACCGTGTATCATTTCAATATTTAACAAATAAAAGAATAACAAAATCAACATTTGAGGAATTTATTAAGACAAATATAAAACTCACAATATGTTTTGAAAATTACTCATCTCAGAAACCTGAGCATTGCACTGACTAGTTTACTTTTTTCCAAGCACTGCCCCTATACCTCTGGCAACAATTCACGCTTAACTAAAATAATATTTTCAGTTCAACAAACATTAAGTGCACATATTGCAGTGCAATTATTCAAACAGCTGCAGCAATAAAGCTTGTTATGGTTAAGTGTTTAACATGGTAAATAAAGTGCAATTATTTAACAGCTGCAATAGTTGTGAGCAAAACAAGTGCAGTACAACTGGCTCTCATCAAACTAGAAAAATCTTTAGTCGAAGTAAAGTAAAGTAAGCATTAGGGCTGAACGTTATAGACAAAATTTCATCTCGATATTCATGCCAGATATCTCGATATCGATACGATACAACTATGGGTTAGGTGAAAACTAAGCATTTTTCAGAAAAATACAATCATAATACAAAAGAGTGCAGTTTTATTGATATTGTTTATATCGTGTATATCTTGCTTTTTCGATTTTAATATTTTGAGTGTTCATATCGTGATATAAATACAATAATATATTTTTCTTTTGCGACATTGATATTTTGAATGTTCATATATCGTATCGATATCGAGATATCTTTCAGCCCTAGTATGTATGTGTTGGATAAATATTGCTATTCTCTATATTTTGCTTGTCTTACACGTCATAATCTGCTGACTGGAAAGATGTTACTAATGCTTCTGCTTTGAGTTACAGATTTTGGTTTATAAACAGAAACATTGAGCAGCCGTGTGTGCGTCCAAAACCGGGACTGTCTCAAGGACGAGAAAAATGAGTACTGTGTAAAATACTGTGTGCTTGCAAATTGTTATTTACTGCTCTGGTATGCAACCCCCCTTCCCTTAGACCAGAGCAGTACATTGTATACTAGGGACGTGAAAAACTGAATAAAATACAATGTGAGGCATCCAGAGAACTCAGAGCGGACAAGGGAGGTTTGGCCCCAGCTTCGGTTGTAACTGAGTCTTAATCTCTGTCTGTCTCTCCTTGCAAGTAAAATGATAATTTGTCTTGTCTCGCTTTCCTTTATTAATTATTGTGTTTTGTTGGTTACCAGCCCCAACATTTGGTCACTTTGAGCCGGATCCCAGGAGGTCCCAGGTCTCCTGGAGGCGATCTGAAACCAGTAAGACGGTGCACCGCGACTGAAACCCTTTCCGGGAGCTGCCTTTATCTCATCTCCAGGATTCCGGGGACTGACGGGATACCGAAGGAGTGAGACAATACAAAGAGAATAGGACGTGAGTATGTCTTATTTTAATAACGGGATGTGAATGAGGATCACGCCGTAAAGAAGGTCCTAAATAATACTAGTTAAACAGGACAGGGGATTGTAACCCAAACAAATTCCTTGGGGAGTTTCAAAATTACTGTAGGGGATTGTAACCCAACAAATTCCTTGGGGAGTTTAAAATTACTGTAGGGGATTGTAACCCAACAAATTCGAGGAAGAGTTTAAAATTACAGTTACAGTTTTAGTCGACATAAAATAGATTGCGAATGAAAGTGTGAATGAATGAATGATTGGTGTAAACTTCCGATAAAAAGGTTGCACATATTAAGTAAACGGGGAAATACAGTGACTGTGTTCAGATGTAATAGACAAGATTTCTCCACCCCCCTCGGAGGTCGAAGTGAGAAATACTGAACATTGATTTCACTGTCCGTTTACATATTCATAAAACTCCAGCAATAGACGACCCTAGGTCAAAACGCTGGGCTAAAATGGGAAATAGTAATTAAAACAACGTCAAAACCATTGTCTAAAGCAGGGGTGCCCAAACTTTTTGTCTCCGAGGGCCAAAATGAAAAAGTGCCTGTGGGTCGCGGGCCAAACACGGCGATGTCAAGCATGAAACACATATAACTGCAAATAATAATAGTTAATTAGGCCCGAGCCAGGACGAGGTCCTGGTAATTAGGCCCGAGCAGGACGAAGTCCTGGTAAGGGACTTTTGTTCTCCCCCGGTTTCTTGTTATTATTATTATTATTATTCGCCCTCTAAGATCCTGTTTTTCAGTGCCTTCCCGTGCAAAAGTACACGCAGAAATTGGCACAGTGATCAGAGTCGGCGAAAATTGCATGTCAGTGGACGACATGCGCACGCCCAAAACAAAATGGCTCCACAGCGCCCCCTCAAAATTGACCCCCATTCAAAAAGAACATGCGTTTTTGGGCGTAGGCCCAAATCCTTGGTACAGTGAAAGGGCACATCAGGACAAACCAAAAACTCCATTGGAGCGCCACGCCCGGACGCACAGGGAGTCGGCCATTTTGACTTGCAATTGGAAAACCGGCTGGACTCAACTTATGTTTTAACGAACTAGTCCCTGGTTTTTCAGCTAAATCAAATCATACATGGTTTAACTCTAGAGACATGGGGCTACAAACTGATGCCAGCTTTTTTACATTCAACCTCCGGTTTTCAAATAGCGCCCCCACAAAAAACATGCTTTTTCCCCATACCTTGGACAACCCCTCGCAGGTATGCGCTCTATCTAATCTGGATCATATTTGGCTGACATAAGGCCTCTTATGGTCTGAATTCATAGAGCTCAATAACTGCACGGTGCTCACCACTATAGCGCCCCCTATCTATACCTTGAAAATTTTAGTTTGTACGATTTATATGAAACGTTGCAGGTATATTCTACACATTCAAACAAACACAAAAATATATTACATGTATTTGATATTTTCGAAGATGTGGGCGTGGCAAGGGCGCACAAGAAGTCGGCCATTTTAACTTTTAATTGGGAATCCGTCTGGACTCATCTTATGTATTAATGAACTAGTCCCTGCTTTTTCAACAGAATAAGCTCACACCTGGTTTAACGGACTTTAGAGACATGGGGCTACAAAAAACATCCAGCTTTTTTTCATTCAAACTCTGGTCTTAACCTCTTAACTCCCACCTGAACCGAGCACATTTTTGTCGTATTTTTGGTGCTTTTTGGGCACTTGCGTCTCATTTTTGTAACTGCGTTTTTATCGCTATTTTGACGCTTTTTTCAAGAAGCTTTAAGATATGGGTCAAGTCAAACTGAAGAAAATGTGCTCGGTTAAAGTGGGGGTTAAGAGATTATAATGCCACCAACATGCCTTTTGCTGTACATTTCACAACACCTCGCAGGCATGCGCTCTATCCAATCTGGATCATATTTGGCTGACATAAGGCCACTTATGGTATGAATCCATAGAGCTCAATAAATGCACGGTGCTCACCACTATAGCGCCCCCTATCTATACCTTGAAAATTTTAGTTTGTACGATTTATATGAAACGTTGCAGGTATATTCTACACATTGAAACAAACACACAAATATATTACATGTGTATGATATTTTCTAAGATGTGACTATCCAAGATGGCTGCCGGCTGATGTTTGTGCTGAACAGCTTATCCCAATCCAACAAATATCACAAAAAGATATCGACATCCAACTATTTGCCTAAAGTCTTCAGATATGCACTGAAGTAACGCTCCATGGCACTGGATCATTTTTACTATTTTTCTTCATCTTTAGCAAGTTTTATGGTCTGTGCTTGACAAAGGCCTACTGGATCACCAGGAGGCCCTTACCATCACTTCAATGGCTAATACTATGGCAAATGATATGGAAGAAGTTAAGAAGTCACTAAACTTTATGTCAGGTGAGCTGACTAAAGTGGCAACACAACAGAATGATTTACTGAAACTGATCGAGGAAGTACAGAATCTGAAAGAAGTGATTAAAGAGAAAGACAAGAAGATCGAAGAGCTGGAAAACAGAGTGGACCAGCTGGAACAATACACAAGAATGGAGGATGTGGTGATTTCTGGACTGGAGACTACACATCGCACATATGCACGGGCCGCTGCTAATGCCTATGAAGGAGAGGACGCACCACCAGGTGAACTGCTGACACTTGAACAACAAGTAACTCAGTTTTTCAATAGAAATGGGATCACTATTGACAGTACAACAATAGCAGCATGTCACACAATTCCTCAAAAACAGTCAAAAAAAACAAGTATAATCATTCGATTTGCAAATAGAAAACACAAAATTGAGTTGCTAAAGGTTGCAAGAAAGCTCAGGGGCACTGGTGTATATGTGAACGAACATCTTACGAAGAAGAATGCTGAAATTGCTTGGCAAGCAAGAATGCTGAAGAAGAAAAGGAAATTACAGGATACATGGACGAGAAACTGCAAAATAATGATCAAACTCAACGGGCCACCAGAACAGGCCAAAGTTGTGACAATCAAACATGTCTCGGAGCTGGAGAAATACAAATGAAATTGAAACTTATAGTAACAAGGGAAAAGGGGAAGGTGTTCTTTCTCCTAAGTTTTTGACTTAATTAGTATTTTGTTTCTTGTCATTTATGGATAATAAGTATTGCATAGAAACAGGAAAAAACAATTATTTTAAAAGTTTTGATAGCAAAGAATATAAATCTAATGATAGAGGAAATGACATTGATCCAGAGACTCATCTCTGTAGTAGCACTGACTTGGACTGTGAATATTATACAGAGGAGGACTTTAACATGAGTATGCAAGGATTCTCACTCATACATTTCAATAGCCGGAGTCTTTATAGAAACCTTTCCAAAATTAAGGATTATTTACAAAAGTTTGATGACTTTTCTGTAGTTGCAGTCTCAGAGACTTGGATAAAGGACGGAAAAGTACTATTGGACAAATTAGACGGCTATGAAATGTTTTCACAGAACAGACTCTGCAAAAGAGGGGGTGGGGTTGCTCTGTTTGTTAGAACGGGCTTAGAATGCAGGGTAATTGAAAATATGACTTTTTCTATTGAGAACCTGATGGAGTGCTTAACTATTGAAATTAAAGCCAGGACAACAAAAAACATAATAATAACTTGTATTTATCGCTCTCCTGGTTCTTGTATGGATCAGTTCAATAAAAGGATTTCTGAGTTGTTTGAGCAAAAGGGTAACAAGTTGACTTTGATTTGTGGTGACTTTAACATTGATTTGTTAAAGTCCAATGAGCACACAAAAACGACAGAATTTATTAATACAATGTTTAGTTTGAACTTCTATCCGCTAATATTGAGGCCAAGCAGGATAACAAAAGATAGTTGTACATTGATTGATAATATATTCTTAAATCAAACTGGTATAAGGACAAAAAGTGGACTTTTGTTAACAGATATTACTGATCACTTGCCTGTTTTTGTCGTGATGGAAATGTTTCATTACAATAAAACACCTCAATATTTGTTCAATATTGTTCACAGAGAAAAAACACCTGCTGCTATTGAAGCCTTGAAATTTGAGCTCTTAAATTATGACTGGCAAGGAATCTATTTTGGAAATGTTAATGACTCCTATAATACATTCTTAGAAATATTTCTTAGTATTTATAATAAGCATTGCCCTCCAAAACGATACAAGCAAAAATTTAAAAAAGGATCTAAGCCTTGGATGTTAAAAAGTTTGGAGAAGGCTTGTAAAAAGAAGAAAAAATTATACAAAGAGTTTATCAAAAATCCTACAAAAGAAAAAGAGAAACTGTACAAAGAATATAAAAATAAATTAACAGTTATAATAAGAAGAAGCAAACAAGATTATTATGATAACTTACTGCAGAAATATAAAAATGATATAAAGGCTACATGGATGGTAATTAATAAAGTAATAGAAAACAAAAAGAGATGATTTTCCTACAAGTATTAAAAATGCAAATACAACAATTGAAGACAAAAAAAAAATTACAAATGCTTTCAATCATTTTTTTGTTAATGTAGGTCCTAAATTAGCCAATCAGTTACCTACTGTTGGAAATATTGAGTTTCCTACTTCAAATAGCAACACAATGTTCCTAAATGGCGTATGTCAAAGTGATGTTTTAGAAGCAGTATATCAATTTAAAAGTAAGAAATCCACAGATTGTCATGGTATTGATATGTCGCTCATCAAAGATGTCATCCACTGTATTGTTGAACCTTTAACCTATATTTGCAACAAATCTTTTTCAACTGGTATTGTTCCTGATCAAATGAAAATGGCCAAAGTTATTCCAGTTTACAAAAGTGGAAATAAACAACTTTTATCTAATTATAGACCAATTTCACTGTTGCCACAATTCTCAAAAATATTAGAGAAATTGTTTGAAATTAGACTTGATGTTTTTATCAACAAATATGATTTATTGAATGACCATCAATATGGCTTTAGAAGCAATCATTCAACATCCCTAGCAGTGATGGAACTTGTAGAACATGTTGCGACAGCTGTTGATCAAAAGCTTTATACAGTGGGTATATTTGTTGATTTGAGTAAAGCATTTGATACAATTGACCATGCACAATTGTTGAAAAAGTGTGAATATTATGGCCTTCGTGGTAAAACAAATCAATGGTTGCATAGCTATCTAAACAACAGATATCAATATGTAAAAATTGATGATGTGGATTCACAGTTCGAAAAAGTTACTTGCGGAGTGCCCCAGGGCTCGGTCCTGGGACCAAAATTATTTATATTACATTTAAATGATATTTTACAGTATCACCTATGTTTAAATCTATTATGTTCGCTGATGATACTAACTTTTTTTGTACTGGAAAGAAACTGAATGAATTATTGCAATTAGTAGAAACTGAATTTGTTTTTATCAAAATTGGTTTGATTATAACAAGCTATCTTTAAATGAAAACAAGACTAAATTTATGATATTTGCAGGTAACAGAAAAACTGATGGTGTAAAATTACACTTAAATGGAGTGGAAATTGAAAGAGTTTTTGAAGCTAAATTCCTTGGTGTAATCATAGATCACAAACTTTGTTGGAAATCGCACATTGAATATGTCAAGCATAAGGTGTCAAGGTCAATCGCAATATTATATAAAACAAGGGACTTATTGAATAAAAAAGGATTGTTTTTGATATATAGTTCTTTAGTTATGTCCCATCTGTCATATTGTGTAGAGATATGGGGGAACGCTGGCAAGACATGTATAGATTCTTTATTTAAATTGCAAAAAAGGGCTATAAGGATTGTAAATAAGGTTGGCTATTGTGAACCAACTAATAATTTATTTATTCAAAATAAAACTCTAAAATTAATGGATATTGTCAACATTAAAGTGCTAGAAATTGTTCACAGGGTTAAAAACAATAACATTCCTAATTCTATTAAGAGTTCTTTAAATTAAGGGAAAGTTGTTATAACCTAAGAGGTCTATTTATTTTTGAAAATGTTAAAGTGAGCTCCGATGTGAAGTCCAGATGTGTTTCAGTTGAGGGTGTTAAGCTATGGAATGGACTAAAAGATGAATTTAAACTGTGTACTTCTTTAATTGGATTTAGAAGAATGATTAAGCAGAAGACTATGAGTGATTACCTCAAGCTTATATAAAATGGAGACGTGTATGTGCACATGTACATATCATTCGTTATTCTGTCTGTAAGTCACCAAATAGTTTATTTTTATTTGATAATGTATATCATTAATGTGATAAGCTGTTCCAGCATCAAATATGTGGTTTGAACAAGGATAGGCATAGATAAGCATTGCTTCAGCCTATTCCTTTTTTGGTTGAATATTTGTGTTTTGTTTTGTTATTGTTACTGTTTGGAAATCTAAATGCATCAATCAACCAAAATAAACCATTCATTCATTCATGTGGTTGTGGCAAGGCTAAATGTCCCAGAGACTGCATAATATCCTTTATAATTCTCACGTACCTTGTCAGATTGAGTTGAAAATGTAATCACTTATGAACTGGATGAAAATAAATCAATTTTCAAGACAATAGACATGGTCCATGCTATAGCACACGCTAAAACAGCGATAAAGCCAGTGTGAATTGTCTGGGTGGTCCCACCCCCATTTGAACGAAAGTGAAAACAAAATATATATTCTGATTCCCCATGCCATACTGATCCAAAAAGTCAATTACAACATGCCTCTATCTTGCTTCTTTCTCTTTATAATTAGGCCCGAGCCAGGACGAAGTCCTGGTAAGGGACTATTGTTCTCCCCCGGTTTCTTGTTATTATTATTATTATTATTATTATTATTCGCCCTCTAAGATCCTGTTTTTCAGTGCCTTCCCGTGCAAAAGTACACGCAGAAATTGGCACAGTGATCAGAGTCAGCGAAAATTGCGTGTCAGTGGGCGACATGCACACGCCCAAAACAAAATGGCTCCACAGCGCCCCCTCAAAGTTGACCCCTATTCTTTTGGGACATGCATTTTTTGGCGTAGGCCAATCTCCTTTGCCACAGTGATAGAGCACATGGAGACAGTCACAAAACATAATTATAGCTCCGCCCTCTGACCAACAGGAAGTCGGCCATCTTGGATTGAAATCCTGGAGACAATCTCGCTCACCTGATGGTTTTCTCTACTACTCCTTGGTTTTTCAGCAGAATCAAATCATACTTGGCACAGTGCATCTACACATCTGACAGTCACATGCGCCTCAGTCAGAACTTTCCGAAGATGTATAATATGTGGGGTCAAGGCAACCACTCCACTTATTATGCCCTTGCAAAGTGGCCCAACAGCGCCACCTGCTGGCTTAAGATGGCTTTTAACCCCTTGCACTCGAGAGCCCCCGGTACCGGGGGCAACCCTCGCTGTGCTACACAACGACGCTCGTAGCCGGCTACCGCTTCGACCAAAACACACTTATCATACATCAAATTGTCAAGCAGAAACTCCTCAAGAAAAGTATCCACTCCAAACTCAAATCAATGTAACACAGCTCAAACCCCTAGCAATAAAACACCAACATGTCTAGAATTGAAGTTTTGACCAGGTAATTGTTTTTGCTTCTGGGTTTTCAAAAGACGAAACGCAGAACTACGAACAAGATATCAAAAGAAAGCTAACAACTCACTGAATCGATCGGTGTAAAGCTTATTTGCACAGCAGTAAACATGTTCAGCAGAGACCGCATCAAACTGCACAAAAAACACCAGCAAATCAAAATAAAACATGCAAATGCGGACTTACCTTTGCTGTTTCTTTGCTCTGCTATGCTCCACTGTTCCAAGTTTTTCACTGGACAAGAGTAAGATGGCACCGTCCTGTTGACGCCATTTTGGCTCTAAAAGACCCCGTATTTCAGCCACAACAGGGCAAAACGCAAAAACTGGGACTCGGAGTGGCTCTTACAGCGCCTGTACGAGCTCGCCTGTGATTCGCCAGGGCTTCTGTCCGTCACAGAATGAGTGGTATCATTCGATTCTGTAGAATCTCCCCTTTCAGGGGATATTTTGAGCTCGCTGATTGGATAAAATTTCGTGGAGTTAGCCCTGCGCGTAAGACTGCGTCGTCATTTCAGCTTCGACGCACAGAGCGCATGACGCATGAGGAAGAAGTAGCTATCGTATTTTCGAACAGATTTTTAAACTTTTTATCACCACATCATGGCTTTTAGAGGGAAAAAGCGCTTTTACACTCTCGAGGAGACACAGGATATAGTACTTGGAGACATGGAATTTGAAGACATTGTACTTCAAGACTACTCTTCTGACGAGTCCGATCTGTTGGCCACAACCAGCCCGTCAAATTATGAATATCCCCCAGATGAAAGGTAACTGTTTTAGGAATATTTTTTTGTAAAGTAAATGTATATTTTTATGTCAATGGTGTAAATTCAAAATGTACAGGCAAGTGTATTGCTATTTAGTGGGAGTACTAGTTTGTTATGTATGTTGATGTTGTATGATTTGTAAAGTGCTATGTAAAACTGATTTATTAGTATTTGTCTTTTTATTTCCATCACTTCAATACTATATGAGACACAATTTATCATGTAACGTCCACACAGTGTGTCAAAAACAAAACATTGTAGTCTTATGTGCCAATTTGTACCACATATCTGAACATAGATTTATTCCACAGCAGTGATGTCTGCAACTGATTGCAAACAGATGCAAATTAGTGACTGTCTGCCTTTTGTTTTTCAGTGCTCCTTCAAATACACAAAGTGTGTCTGCCCCTCCCTCCAAGGAAGCCACTGTCAGGCCGCGAAAAGCACTCTCCAAGAGCAAGACGGGGAGGAAGAGAGCCAGTCCTTCTGCCACATTACCTGCTCCTAGTGATCGCTGGAAAAATCGTGATGAGGAGGACACTGCCCCCAATCCACGCCGTTTTGTGCCAGCAAGAGACACAGGACCTGTTTTGGACAAAAACGCTTCATGGACAGTCCTGCAGTTGTTCCAGCTGTTTTTAGCAGTGCCACTGTGAATACAATTATTGTAAACACAAACACTAATGCTGAAAGGCAAAAGCAGGCTGGAAAAAAATACAAATGGACTCCATTGACTTTGAAGGAGTTTTACATTTTCCTGTCTATACTGCTGTTCACAGGACTTGTCTGTGCACACACAAGACAGGATTATAATGGTCCAATTTGCAGATGCTGAGGAGACTGCTGAGGAAACACCAAATACCTGCATGCCAGTTTATTTTGGGTAGGATGCCACTGCCATGAGAAAGTACTGCAAAAAATGCTTTGACGCAGGGGACAAACGGGTAAAGACTCCTGTGTACTGCAGAAAGTGTCAGGTACCTCTGTGCCTGACCTCCAAAAATAACTGTTTTGTCGCCTGGCATGATGCTATGTGAAGTTTTTTGTTTTATTTTACTTTTGATTACCTGTGTGCGTGTTTACTGTATATAGTTTTTGCAATAAAGTGTGCTGAAATATATAAATTGCGTCTTTACTTTTAGAAAAAAAAAGTATTTTTATGACCAAATATGTAAAAGTATCCCAAATTTTCATTTTCATTGAGATATTCCATATTTCAAATTTTGTGCCAAATTGTGCCAAATTGTGCCAAAATGGCACAGCTGGTCTCCGCCTGGACTTTTTTATATTGTAAACCAGTAAAACCCTTCAATTCTTTGTTCAATAGGCACCAAAATTGCTGAAAATGTTGATAACAGGGTTTATTTACAATTTAGGTTGATATATTGCTTCTTTACAGTAAAAATAAGATTGTTTTGCTCCTTTTCTTCTGTTTTTGTTAGGCGGAAATCAAATTAGTTGAAAATAGACCACATTTAGTCTTGCCCACAATTATTTTTCTTCCAAATCTTCACATCCACAACATCCCCAAGCCCCAATAGCACATCTATGAGTAAAATTTGTATTTTAAAACCTTTCTAATCATGAAATAGTATGGGTATGCTTTTTTCGGAATAGGCCAATGTAGATTGCATGAGGTTAAGTGGCTTGTAAGTGGCCCGCCCATCCTCCGTGAAAATGGCCAGAGTTCTTCTTCTGGCAGCATGATGGCCTCTGTCAGAGTTTCTCCTGAAAATCGCCATTTTTCCCAAATTCCCCCTTTATTCACAACAGCCACACTTTTAGACTCGTACATATTTATACTACCCCTCTGTTACAGAAAGAAGCTTTAATTTGAACGTTTTTGGCTCCAAAATCAGGTTTTTTGGAAAGTACAATCACAGGAAGTTCAGATAGGCTGTTTCCTGTCCATCTCTCCGTGTATTCCTCGTACTATTTTGGTCTCACCAAAATATTCCGTCATCTATCGAGACTTTTGTGGGGCTGGAGTACCTTCTCAGATCTTTGGGCGCCCACGGAATTAGCCCTAATTACAAAATGTTTCAATAAATATTGCCTGAACTGTAATTCCGCTTTCTGTGAACACACGAGTGTAAGTGTTTCATAAGATTAATATAAAATCCGCAGTGTTGTTGCTTAAGCTTGTATAGCTCCATTAGTACAGTGCAGGGTTCCCATCCATTAGATTGCCGGTTCAACCCCCACAGTGACTTCCTTTTTTTATTTTTATTTGTGACTCAGTACCTACTGGGAAGAACCTGAATTGGCGCCTATGGCCCCACCCTCACTAACAACGGGGAAATTACCCACACATTGTCCAAGCCTAGACTACATGAGCGCAAGGCGTTTCATAAGATATTTGTCAGTTTGGTTGTGAAAGTATCTGTGCTTGTCTAGTTCCGTTTATAGAGTGCAGGGTTTGCGTCCATTAGATTGCCGGTCCAAACCCAACCATGACTTTTGTGTTTTTCTTTTTTTAATGAATATTTTATTAAATTCTCATTAATAACGAGGAAAGAACAGTTTCAAAATATGTGGAACTACACAGAAAGAAATGTGGGGACACTAGGGAAACACTTGAGGCAAAACTGGGGAGGGTGTCGAAAATAATCAAGAAATGGAGGGAGGTGGGGGAAAATGACCTGAAATGACCTCTCTCCTCCAGTGGCATGGTGGGATCTAATTTCGCCCTGGTCATTTAGAGAATAGTAGTAGCTCACATTAGGCATACCAGTACACGGAGTTATAGCTCAGAGATAGTGCGCTGGTCTTTGGTGCAGGAGGTTGCTGGTTCAAACTCAACCATATATATATTTTTTCTTTTTTTGGTTTGGACTGGGCATCTACTGGGAAGAACATAAATCGGCGCCTATGGTCCCAACCTTATTAAAAACGAAGAAAGAACAGTTTAGAAATATGCACAACTACACAGATAGGGGACAGTAGGAAAACAATAGAGGAACAACTGGGGGAAAATGTCGAAAACAATGGAGAAAATGTAGGGGCAAAAATGACCTGAAATGACCTGAAATGACCTCTCTTCCCAAATGCCTTGCTTGGACATATTTTCACACCCGGGGATTTAGAAAAAAGTAGCCCGTATCAGGTTAACCTTGGGGTCATGTTATAGCTCAGTAATAATGTCCTTGTCTTTGATGCAGGAGGTTGCCAGTTCAAACATGGTATTGACACTTTTATAATGCTTTCTCTTTTCACATGGGCCACTAAAACTCTGAGCCAGATACAACTCCAGAATGAGCACCTAGTTATGTAGACACAATTATTTATTTAGCCACTTTTCTACCTTTCACTGCCATTTTCCTCTTTACTCGTGCAGATCACTGCTCTTTTGTCTACAAATACAAGAGTGCACCTCTGTCCAGATGCTGTTTTGCCTGCTGGCTTCTCCCGAGTATTGCAGTTCACTGGCCATAGAAGGTATTTCAACTATAGAACGAGTGAAAAGCACCGCTGCGGTGAACGTGAGGCCGGGGCCCTGAGGCTGAAGCAAGAGTGGGCTTGCATCATAGATACCTAGGGCAAGAGTAAGGTGTGACGAAGGCAAGGCGACAGTGGGCCGGAGCAAGAGTTAGCAGAGAGCACACAGGTTGCGTGTGAGGCCGAGGGGAGAGCAGGTTTGGGCGAGAGCGGGGGCGGTAGCAAGGGGGGCGGTCGCAAGGGGGGGCGGTCGCAAGGGGGGCTCCGCCAGGGGCGAGGGCCTCCATCGCCGCTTGCGGCTTTAATTTATTTTATTTTTCGGTATACATTTGCATTTGATTATATCTATGCAAATAACATGCTATATCAAACAAATATTAACTATGGCAAAAAGCCTAGTTTTAGTAGAACAAAATCAACAATTGTAGCAATATGTAAAATGTAAAAAAACAACACCTGTATCTACAGTACGTGCAATGACTTTACCTCATTCATTTGTTAACTCAAAGAAAATGCCATATTAGATCATTTTGAAAGTGTCAGTTCAGCATAAATTCTTTTATAAGTCAATTTTTAACATGACCTATGTTGATGTCAAAGACCTTTGCCATAAAAGTTGGAAAACTGGGAAAGTTGATGCTACAACACTCTGTGATAAACACCAAGACACCACAACAGTGTTTCCTTAACTTTGCGAAAGGAGTGAAACAGCGCCCCCAATTTGACGCTGGTGGCCAAAAAGTGTACTGCATCCATATTTACCACTGAGAATGAATGGGAGAGAGTTAGTATTAACCATACGCGACACAAAAGTAGGTCACTCTATGGCGGGCCAACAGAATTGTTTCGGCGGGCCAAATTTGGCCCGCGTGCCCCACTTTGGCCACCCCTGGTCTAAAGACTACAAAATGATAGAACAGGAATGCCCCGGGGCGAGTAAAAGTCTAAAATTATGGATAAAGAAATACGGATTTTCAGGGAGACTGAATACTCAACACATTACAAAATTACAAGATACTATGTTGCAGAAATGCGGAGATAACCAAAAGAAATTGAGGAAGCACGGTTATGCAGACACACACCAGTGGCTGAGAATAGCTCAGAACAGAGAGCAGGGAAGCACACGGGTCACAGACAGGTCGACAGGGGCCGCCTATCAAGCAGCTGCTGTGACTTGGGCAAAAGAGGAATTAGAGACTAGCCCCACAAGTAGAGAACAGGCACGCCCAGCTAGAAGACGCGAGCAACAAAATCCGCGCAGGCCAGAGCAGGCCTTACTGCAAACAGCAAATGCAGACACTCCCCATCGACCACACACTGCCATGTCACGGCAAGGTGGGAGCATAAGGAGACATGCTCTCCCGGCTCAAAGTGATGCGGAGGGAAGCCCCCACCGTATACTGGTACGAGCCTTACTTGGTCAGCACCACCCACACCCTCCCAACAATAGCACTGACCACTCCTACTGGTTCAACATTGTACCCCGTGGCCCAAGAATATGCCCCTGATACACCTGCAATAGCAACACCACCGAGGCCAATAGGCAGAACACGGAGTCAAACCAAAGGAGAGGGAGTTTTTGATTATGCTAACAAAATGGGAGGTGACTTAGTATTTAAAGCTTTTAGTCCGCCAACCCCACAGGTCCCCTCCTACCCCTCAGCAGGAGGGTTTTCTGCCCCCCTAATTCAAGTAGCTAATCCACGAGCAGGACAGCTACCAAACCCAGACCTGGCCCTAGGTGCCAACAACCAACCTTTACCTGACACGTTACTAGTTTACCGACCATGGACTGATGTAGAGGTAGCCGATGCAGTAAAGGAAATAGTTGCGCCATGGGACGACGTAGGAAGGTGTTTGACTGACATGCGTCAATTATTCGAATCATATCGCTTAAATGGGTCCGAAATAGAACGAGCTTGGAGGAAAAAAGTGGGACATCATTGGGCAGGAATTTGCGGAAATTATTCTGGGGTGGGGAACCATGAACTGTTACAATGGGACGACCCTGACCTTAACAATCGACTGAATGCATTACACGACCGCATCAGAATACGCTGGACAAAGGCCCCAAATTATGGGATAATAAATCAAACAAAACAGAAACAGGGAGAAAATTTTGAGGACTACACAGGAAGAATGACAATAGTGTTCAAACAAAACAGTGGCTTGCAGGAAGACAATGACGCATATTCCCACCAGCTCAAACAAGCATTGCATAATGGATCATCGCCAGCTGTACAGGCATGGATAAATAAGAACTATGTAGGATTTGGAACAGGGACATTAGATGCCTATCAGGAACAAGCCCGACATGCGGATAGAGTAGTCCGACAGAAAGAGCGACAAAAAAGGTTGGAAGGAGGTGCATTATTAGGTTTAGGCCCGGAAGGGACAGAAATTTTCTATGTAGGAGCAACGAGGGGACGTGGCAAGTTTAGAGGGCGAGGCCAAGGAGGAAGAGGAGGATTAGGTAGGGGAGGAAGTGCGGGCCCAGGACAGTCAGATAACTCTGATTGGAAAACAAAAGTAATTTGCTGGTATTGTAATAAACTAGGCCATATTCAGTACAACTGTAAGAAGCGAAAGGCCGACGAGGAGAATGGAGGTCAGGAGAATAATGAAAGCGCATGACTAGACATGGAAAGCAGGGAGGAAGAGGAACAACAAGAAATTGAGCAATACGATGCGTTAGATCCAGACTTGGACAATGTGGACACAGTAGCAAACGTACATGCGGCTTTAGGGTTAGCACAAACATTACCCAGAATTACCCTACAACTAAACGGACAAAGTGTAGAATTTTTGTGTGACACAGGAGCGTGTAGGACTACAATAAATGAGAAAGTCCCAGGACAAATCTTGACTAAAAATAAATTACCTGTAAGGGCTGCGAACGGATCTTTGACCATGGTCCCCTTCACAAAGCCATTAAGTGTTGTAGACCCTGAAGGCCTGTCAGTTATACATTCGGTCCTGTATATGCCCGAATGCCCTATAAATTTACTAGGGTGAGACCTGCTGTGTATGTTGAAAATTGCGTTACTTCCAGGGGAAAATGGTCAAATGTCCGTTGTAAGAGTGGCAACCAATAATACACTAGTGCTGGCAGGTGGGGGAGTCCCCAAGTATTTCTATGGCTATGAGTTCCCAACAGGGGAGCCTGCCAAAACAGCCGATGCCCTGGTGGCTGCAGCACATGGGGCTATCCCGAGCCCCGATATCCCAATATCAGTAATGCCAGCTGAGGACTTACACATTACTACGTTCTTTAAACACACACCAGGACCCGACCAGGACTACTGGAAACTCCTAGAACAGACAGGCCCAGTGACTGGACTCATCACTCATATTTATTCTGACACCTTCACGTGGTGCTCTGCCAGGGTGGACATGCATTGGCCAGAAGGCCTGGAGCATAGGTTTGTAAAGCAAAATAACCCACTGCACATATCATTAATGAAACCGAGACAATGGGAATGAAAGGACATTGGAAATTTAGCAGCCAGAGTAGCACGCTGTAAAGAATGGGTAGTAACAGGCCCCAATACTGAGACCGGCTGCGACGATGTGACTAGGCGTGGCTTGTGGTGGAAAGTGCGTTTCCAGCCATTTCAAAACATGATACCCATGTCTTCAGGGAGGAAGTGACCAGGCTTGTTCCTCATTTCAGAGGAACAAGAGGCTGCCTTGCAGCAAGTTCCCGATTTGTTATGGACGAAGGGGCCTGCAGATGTAGGCCTCATGAAAACAGCATTACCAGTCGTGATTAGACCAAAATCCGAATGGCGGCCACGCATGCGACAGTATCCCCTTAAACCTGAGGCAAGGGAGGGAATAAGGCCGGTAATTGAAGATTTAAAGCGATCGGGAGTCCTGGTCCCATGTCCAGATTCCCCGTGTAATACACCAATATTTCCAGTAAAAAAGGCCCCTCCTTCAACATCTTGGCGAATGCTTCAAGATTTACAGGCAGTAAATGACGCTGTAATACAGCGAGCACCAGCAGTACCTGACCCGCATACACTACCCAACTCATTAAGATCAGATGCGACAGTGTTCTCAGTAGTTGATATCTCAAACGCCTTTTTCTCCATACCAATATCTCCTGAATGTCAGTTCTGGTTTGCCTTCACCTTTGAGGGACAGAGACTGACATTCACGAGATTGCCACAAGGCTTCGCCGAATCCCCGACCATCTACTCCCAAGCCATGGCTGCATGTATGACCGCGTTCGATCCTCCGTGTGGGAGCCAAATTCTGCTGTATGTAGATGACGTATTGATTGCCTCACCAACTCAACAGGCGTGTGAAAAAGATACGATAGCGCTATTAAAATTCCTGGCTGAACAAGGCTTAAAAGTGAGCAAGCAAAAGCTACAATTATGGCAATCCACAGTAAAATATCTGGGCCATAATTTGAGCAGCGGGGTAAGAACCATCACCGAAAGTCGAAAAAGTGCAGTTTTACAGGCCCCCCAACCACAAACTAAAAGGCAAATGATGTCATTTTTGGGCATGTCAAATTATCCTGGATACCAAATTATGCAGAAATCACACATCCATTGCTGCATCTCATGTACGCCACCCCCAAGGCCATGACTGACGCCCTGCAGTGGACAGAGGAGGCCCACACGGCCTTTACAGAACTCAAAACTGCCATAGTATCATCAACTACTCTGGCATTACCAAATTATGATAAAGAATTTATCCAAATGGTTGACTGTAAAGGCTCATTCATGACTTCTGTTTTAACTCAAAGATGTGGCTCTAAATTAAGACCCATTGCCTTTTACTCCACCAAGCTGGACAGTGTAGCACAGGCCCTTCCCCACTGCGTGAGGTCAGTCATAGCAGCAGCAGCAGCGCTCAACAGACAGGTGCCCAGCCTGCCCCTACCGGAGGATATCCTTGGTGACGCCGGAAACCTCTGGGAAGAGAGCCGGAGTATTACGATGACATTGATAGCAATGATGACGGGGACTATGTCTCCGACATAGCTGACCCCCTGGAGTAATCGGTAACTATGAAGCCTCAGCTGAAAATCCTCTGGAAGAGGTTGGTGGCGGAAAATCAAAATATCGATAAACAGGAGGGAAATGTTGGATAAATATTGCTATTCTCTATATTTTGCTTGTCTTACACGTCATAATCTGCTGACTGGAAAGATGTTACTAATGCTTCTGCTTTGAGTTACAGATTTTGGTTTATAAACAGAAACATTGAGCAGCCGTGTGTGTGTCCAAAACCGGGACTGTCTCAAGGACGAGAAAAATGAATACTGTGTAAAATACTGTGTGCTTGCAAATTGTTATTTACTGCTCTGGTATGCAACCCCCCTTCCCTTAGACCAGAGCAGTACATTGTATACTAGGGACGTGAAAAACTGAATAAAATGCAATGTGAGGCATCCAGAGAACTCAGAGCGGACAAGGGAGGTTTGGCCCCAGCTTCGGTTGTAACTGAGTCTTAATCTCTGTCTGTCTCTCCTTGCAAGTAAAATGATAATTTGTCTTGTCTCGCTTTCCTTTATTAATTATTGTGTTTTGTTGGTTACCAGCCCCAACAGTATGCAGGTGTATATTTCTTTTATATGAAAGTTTTTAAAAACTGTCAATACAAAAAAATTAAAAATCAAAGTAAAGCTTAAATTGTCAACTGGACTGGGTTAGTTAAATAAGCTTTGCAGCATCCACAAAGCACATACCTTAGTTTCCACATTTGTAAGCATTCAGTTGTTTCAAAGCAGGATGGTGAGTCAGATCCAGGCAACAGCTTCTTTGCTTGGCATTAGAGCACTGCTAATAATGTAAATGGCAGTAAATTAAAAATGTATATAAAGCGCTAAAATTTGCCTTACCATCATAACTTTGATGTTGAGCTAGGTTTGTTGCTGTATATTCCTTTCTTTTACTGCTGTTCACATTGCTAGCAGTCAGAGGCGTAGTTTGCCATAAGGCAAGGCAGGCAGCTGCCTGGGGCCCCCAAGCCAGCAGGGGCCCCCAGAGGGCCAACAGATTTGACAGAAATGACCAAGAGAATGAAGTCACTGCAGCAGCATTTACAAGGTGCAACGACAGTTGTCCGTCGCATACTCCCTGAAAGAGCCCCATGAGCGCCCCTCCCCCACCTGCTTCTCAGAGGGGAAGGAGAGAGAGAGAGAGAGAGAGGGCGCAAACCCACGTGTTGGTGTAAACAGAGCAGCTACGCATCTCCTCCAAAATGAAGAGAAGTGATGCCTCTGGCAGCAAGAACGAAAGAAAAGGAGAAAGAAGAAGGAGACAGGAGTGTAATAAGTTACTGTAGTTGTATGTCTCTGAAGTGCCTTCTTTATTAGCCTTCATTGCTTGGCATGCAAATATTATTGTCCCCCTACTCGCCCCATTGCAGAACACAAAACGGCCACCAGAGGGCCCCCTACTGACATTCCTGCTTGGGGCCCCCTCGTACCCTTGCTACGCCACTGCTAGCAGTGCTCTAATGTAAAGCTGTAGCCTGGATCTGACTGCCCTGCATTGAAACCATGAAATGTTTACAGAAACCATGGAAACCAAGGTAATTCAGAAACTGGCCATTGATACTGAAACTTTAGAATTGGCCAATTAATTGATTCTGTAAACAACTAATGTCTTATGTTAAGCCACTCCAGAATGCATGTGGTCAATTGCATGCATTCTATGATTCTACAAGCTTTTACGATTTGAAGCAATATATCATAATACAACCCTTTAATCGAGCACACTTTGTCCAGATTGGCATTACCCAAATCTAAAAGCAAAAAAAGTGGCTAAAGAGTGACAAAAACATCCCGGAAAAGCAACATTAACACAATGACTAAAGAGTGATGAAAAAAAAAGACATGCTGGGAAAACAACAATAACACAAAAGCGACAAAACGCGACTACAGTGAAGAAATATCAAAAAATTAAAATAAAGCGACGAAAGAAAAGACAAAATGCAATGAAAAAGTAACCACAACACGACAAAAAAGTTTTGATCAGTTTGTAGGTCTTAGCTTTCAAATGAGGCGTCATACCGGCCTATAGGCTGCAAGTTCTCCAGTCAAGAAGCTTTTAGATTTGGGTAAAGAACTGGAGAAAATTCGCTCGGTAAACCCAGACCAGTAAACGATTGAAGATTCACATCAATTTGTAGTCCCTGTACAAATGAGAGCCTTCACAAACAGAAGATTTTTTCTTGTGAGCAGTTGAACCACCAGAACTCTTTGTACAATCCCGATCAATATCTTAACATTTTGTTTTTGAATGACTGTACTCTAGCAGACACATGAACATCTTCTGAATAGTTTCAAACGTGTATTCAAGTTCCTTTGGGTAGTCCATGTTCAGCGCATACACTAGTCTAAATAGGAGCGCAATGGCAGTCAGCAGGTCACTTACTTCATCCACAACAATCTGTTCTTCAAGCACAACCGCGAAAAACCTGATGTTTGGGTCACACGCAACAGTCTCGACGTCATCCTCGATGATGGTTAAAGCTTCCATCTTCATTCCACCAACACTATATTCTGGAGGCTCCATCTCCTGTTTTAAAAGAAGACATTTTATCAAAGATTTTACAAGTAATTAAAGGGGCACTAAGTAACTTTTTGTTGAAAAAAATAAAAACTTGATATTTTTGTGTAATTAAAAGAACAGGCCACCGTTTTTCCATACTGAGACATGTTCTTACCTGAGCTTAGACGAGTTGATGCGTAACTGTCTGGTCTTTGTGCATGAGTTAAGTCACGCAAAAAGACCAAAGATGCTGTTATCATTTGGCCTCTCCAAGCATATTCCTATAGCTCCAAACGGAGTGAAGTTGGAAGCAACCACGCTCTTCCACGGGCACAAAGACCAGACAGGTACGTATCAACTCATCTAAGCTCAAGTAAGAACATATCTCAGTATGGAAAAACGGTGGCCTGTTCCTTTAAACTTTTGGTGGCCCAGTGGCTGTGGCAATTTTTTTAGGGTGTGGGACCCAAACTGAACAGAAACCCTTAAACAATTAGTCCTGGAGCATAGTAGAGGCCACTGTGATGTTTGTATACTTTGTCCCCGTAAGGAAATTTGTCTTCTGCATTTGACCCCATCCTTCGATGCCACTGGGGCGACCCGTAAGGAGCAGTAGGCGACGGCAATGCTGTGCCCGGGGACCCATCTCCAGATGTGTAGTCAGGCTGGAGGTCAGAATCACCTGGCTGGAGGATTCACCCATTATATACATGTTTTTAGTGGTAGGGGAAACTGGAGTACCCAGAGGAAACCTACGCCGACACGGGAGAACATGCAAACTCCACACAGAAAGGCCCCGTCCTGGTGGGAATCAAACCCAGAACCTTCTAGCTGTGAAGCACAAATGATAACTCACCAAACATGTTCTCAGGAACTTTTGAGAGTCCTCCCACATGACCAATGGCAGACCTTTAAGAGCAGCAGATTTCCTTTGGGCAGGCATTCCGGTGGTCTGAAATACACAGGGTAAAAATTAAGAGGGAAAAATGGAGAAGGCAAAATGACAAAGAACACTCACCTGATCATCAAGATGCCCTGACAGGGTTTCCATGTCTTGCTCACATGAAGCAGTGTGTGCCCTGTACAACTTTGTCATCTTGGGTGCATAGGGGCCAACACCACACGAAGACGCACCATCTACAAAAGACAAACAGTAAAGTCTTTCAGAAAACATAAAAATGTGCTAGGTTGACATGTCTCCAATTAGGTAATAATAATACATTTATTTATATTACACTTTACATAAAATAAAAAAAACTCAAAAGTGCTACAGCAGGTGAATAAAATCAGATAAAAAAATTAATATTGATATAATAAAAAAAACAAGCACAAGAACAAAACAGTCAAAGGCTGCATAGACATTTTAACAGACTAATAGGCCTTTTAAAATAAATGTATTTAGGTGAATTAGGTTTAATAGGTTTTCCTTGCGCATGGCAGCCTTTTAACCTCTTAACCCCCGCCTTAACCAAGTGCGTTTTCTCCAGTTCCGATTTACCCTAGTCTAAAATGCTTGTGTAACGCCTCATTTGAAAGTCAAGACAAGGAGCCGATAAAACTACTGACTTAAATGTACTACTGCAAAGTACAGGATTAGGGCTAAACATAGTCAATATAAGATATAATAGTGTCACCTCACCTAAGGTGCACCCTTCTACACATCTCCATCCCTCCCTCAGCGGTGTCCTGCAGCTTCCCCTCCTCTCTACTGAGAGTCAGTGCCTTAAGCCAAACACTGACGATGTTTAACCAATCATTTCGTTTGTCTCCATTAAACAGTAAATCGCTATATCTATCAGCTCTCAGGGCTACAATTAAATATTAGCTAGAACTTGGCGATTAAACCCCATTCAGCCTAATAAGATCCATCAACAAACTTTACCTTCGTGAAGTGAGCGACTGACTCGCGCGCACGCCTCACTGGATGCGTGTCAACATACACACACAAGCAAAAAAATAAATAATCTACAACATCGCAAAAACAGCAGCACAAACGAACAACTTCATAGCACAAAAGTATCACATACGAATGGCATAGTTTGCGTTCCGGTGGGGACTGGGCAATTTCACAATGGTAACTTTGCTAACAGCTAGCTTGGTCGTGCTGCTACAAATACACTTTCAAGTCAGGGGAGGCTATCTCAAAAAAGGGAAACTGGTGGTCTGTTACATTAACTAAACTCTAACATGTATTATGGAAGCTATACTTTCATGTTTCCAAGATCAACATAATAAAATCATGATGGATGCATGAAATCAGACAACTAATGTAATTTATTAAATTAAATCATGTTGCCATAAAGTGACTCAATCACGTTGATATGATAGGCGGGAAAAGCCAAGCAAACTTTGCGCGAGAAGACATCACTCTCGCGATACTTCACAAGGAAAGAAGACCGTTGTTTGGCATGCACATGGAGAAGGTAAGCCGAAATCCATTATCATCCATCTAAATGCAAACGAAATACTATGCAGAAATAGCAGTAGTGCATCATTTTCCGCGATATTTGGTTGATTATAGTTTTTTTTTAATGTTATCAGACTAAACGAACTCGCTAACGAGTCGGTACAAAGAGCCGGCTATTTTAAGTGAGCGATGAGAGCCAAGTCTCATCTGGGAGCTGTTTTTAAAAAAAAATATATATATATTTTAAATTTAAGTTTGCATGTGTAATGGTGTTATTATAGACGGGTTAAAATCCTGGTAATGGGTTTTGAGCGCCACGGTGTGGCAGGGTGTGGGAGTGCCCCCGAGTAAGTGTTACTCGGGGCTGTGTATATATTGTCCCACCTTTTTGGTTATATATTTGTTTTATGTACCTGGTTGAATGGCGTTAGTTGTCTTGTGTATTTTATTTTGTTGGTCCAACGTTGAGAACATCCGGTCTGGGAGTATATAAGGATGGCTCCTCCTTTTCCTCCCTCTCTGATATCTGTGTATTGAGACGAGGTGAGCGGGTTTAAAGGATCTGTATCATGCTATTTTAGCCATTCCAAAGTAAAGTATAGGCATATATATGATATATTGTACCTCTATCACTATGGAGTACTCATTTTTGAGAGAAATATAAGTATTTTTGGGGGGTATTTTCCCTACCCGGAAGATAAGACGCTTCGATTCAGTTAACTCCGCCCCTCTCTCTGCTCATTCCACATTTGCAGTATTATAAATATAAATATCGCTGCAAAAAGTGAAGTTACTTCACATAATGCAGTTATAAGGAGTTGACATGTGCAAAGCAGTTTCATAAATGGCTAACACACATGCTAACACACACGCTAACATGCGTTTTGATTGACTCACCGCTCAGTTTGGACTCCCATGAGATCGCGTTGGTTATAAAAGTTATAAAAGTTAATCCACTTTGATTCTGGCCAAGGTTCACCAAGCATCCATCAGGTTGGTTGATATAGTAGCTAGCTTAATCCCGGAAAGAAATTCCAACTTCTGGCGAGTGCACTCTTCTTTAGGAAGGTTGAATAGCCCTGTTCCTCTCGTAGCCAAACGCGCATCCGTGGCATTATCGGTAAGAAAAAAGAGCAGGCGGTGTCCAGAGTAGGTTAGAAAGAGCTCAGTCTTCAAAAACAACACTTATGCTCGGATCCATGGCTCCTCCAGCCGTGGGTGCGCTTGATTAGCGTCGTGGGACAGCACAGACGCTTCGGAGGGTTGCTGTTTTTTTTTTTTTTTTAAAGCCGTATTATAAATAAAAATCAGGCCGTAAGGCATTACATTACAGACGTAGAGCACTTCCGTTCCGCTGTGACGACACAACTGAACAGCTCAGTCGTTTACCAGGAGAGGGTGGAGCAGCTGCTCAGAGAGCAGGATTCAGGAGGATTACTTAGAACTGCGTGAATGAAGCCAAAAACCGCTCTGGGGGTGTTTTTGATAAGGAAATAGCATAACAACATGGCTAAAAGCTCCAAAAAGTCGATTTTGCATGATATAGGACCTTTAAGGCATCGTTATCCATCATATTGTTAAATTGTACATCATAAGTTTTTAACTTGTCTTTATGTTGTTTATATGGTTTTATCATTAGTCATGTCTATATTTGTCACTTACGTGTTTTTGTTCTTGTTTTATGTCCGAAGACCACTTGGGTCAAACCCACATGCTAGTGGGCTAACGCCAATCTTTTGATTCTGTCACCAGGTATAGTTATATTCTTTATGTTCATGCTCTCTGATATCTGTGTATTGAGACGAGACCACGTTGGGTCAAACCCACATGCTAGTGGGCTAACGCCAATCTTTTGATTCTGTCACCAGAATAAATGGGTTTGGAGCGTTGCTCCCCCAACTACAGCCTGGGTCTCTCTGAGGGTGTCAGAGCACAGCAACACAACGCAGAGCAACATAATATAGGTCACACATGTTTATCCAGCTCCACGTACGCGAAGCTCTGTGCAACACTCCCCTCATAGAGAAAGATAGAGGAAGGCAAAAACTAAAAGAGTAAGAGAATGAGAGAGAGAAAGAGAAAGGAGGTGAAACACCTGCAGCAACCCGTGCGCAAGGCACAAACCAGCTGTTTACACGAAATCAAGATCTCTACATACTTCAACTAATCCACAAATGTAATAAGCGCACTTCTAGCTTTTAGTCATTTTTAATTTGAGATCAATCCGCCTCATATTTTCGGTTTTATGGTTAGATAAAGATACGCTGGGTTTGTGGAGTGAAAAGTAAACAAAGCGATCACACGCGGAGCCGCGACACGTCGCAATGTCGCCTTCTCCACTCATCCACTCCCATTACAAAAGCTACACAAGCATTAGTATGGGAGTATTGTCTAAAGTTTTGACTGTCTCTGGAGTCTTTACCCCTCACTGTCAGTGCAAGGTGCTGTAGCTTGACTGGCGCAGGAACAGAAACGGGGGCGGGGCAGATTCAGGCAAAAATCCATGCATGAAACTAATACCAGTTTTAAACGTGTCTGTGTGTGTTGCTTTAGTAAACAATGGTTCAACCACCTTAAAAAATCAACTTTGATTCCTGAAGCCAACACAGATCACTATAACCCATTATTATAGCAATGGAATAAACAAATTCTTCTGTTCCTTTTCCTAGTGAGAACTGTGAATTACTGTCCAGCCTATCCAACTGGTGAATCAGCAGAGACACTAGAAGTGATAAGAGTTGCCCTCCTGTCAGAAGTACAGAAAAGAAATAATGATGACAAGGTGGCGAGGATGATGGACAAGACCTTCGCACTCAGAAGAGAAGAGGTTGTCCGAAAGGCACCCATGATGGCAGATTTCAAAACAAGGTGGCTGGCTCTCTTCCATGTGCGTGAGGTAAAAAGCTGATATTAATTTAATACACATGCTACATTAGAGAGATACAAAACTCATTAAGAGAGAGATGTCCGTCTTTCTCTGAAACCTTTTTCAACGAATGTTTACAGACTGGACTTGTATGCATCATAGAAAAGACGTATAAATACACATTTTTTGTCTTCAATGGCTTGCACTTGATATCAAAATAGTTGAGTCTTGTTTACCATTGTTTTTCTTATTGTTGTTGTAGGTGCGTTCCTAATTCAAGAGAATCACAACAATACTGCAGTCGAAGTTTGAAGTGAGAAAAATCAAGAACATCATGGTACCCATAACTCGGGTAGGAAAACAATGGAAAAGACAAACTGTCCAACCTGTACTGTTGTCATATATTTCAAGTTAACGTCTTAACTCCCACTTTAACCAAGCACATTTTCTCCAGTTTAGCTTTACCAAAATCTGAAAGCTTCACGACAAGAGCTTACAGCCTTGTTTAGTTTAAAAACTGTTTATTTAGTCTATAAAACACTTTTCCTCACATTGGCGTCACTTCTGTTTTGTTATGTTTTTGATGCTTTTTTGCTGCTTTCTTATTCTCACTTGCGTCTTATTTTTGTCTCAGTTTTGTAACTTTGTTGCTTTTTCATTACTTTTGATGGGTTTTTGTTGCATCTTTGTTGCCTGTTTGTGGCGTTTTCATGCTATTTTGATGCTTTTTTTGAAGTAGCTTTTAGAGTCGGACAGGAGAAAATGTGCTCAGTTAAAGTGGAGGTTAAGAGATTAACTGAAAACCTGACCATTGTGGAAATGATTAATGTTCTGGAAATAAGGTACATGCTCAAATCAATTCCTGTACACTTTTATAGATTTCAGTGAAGGGGGAAGATTTAGAGAAATTGTTCACATCATATTATGAAAAGGCCAAATTCCAGAAGGGTTCATAATCTTTGGAGAACCACTATTCACTACAACACTAATCTCTAAATGCCGTCAAAGTTGTGAATTCCTGTGAATCTAGTTAAAAGTAGTCTCAACTTTTTGTGAAACCTGCTCTGCTGATGGGTTGAGTTAGTGTTCCTAACGTTGCTTTTTTTGTTGTTGCATTTTCTCCCTGATCTGCATACTTAGACGGACACCGTTGACGTCAGACGAGAATGCGTCCACAAAGATCTTCGTGTCTACTTGAATGAAGATCCAGAGAAGCTGGTGAAGGAATACACGGTATGGTTCTCTTATGTTTGCTGAGGTTTTGATCAGTTGGTATGAATGGGTTTTTTCTGGGTTCCAATCAGCTGTAAAATTTGGGAAAATAATGTCTTAATAACATCTTCGAAATCTACCTACTTGCTGACTGCATTGCATTTCTAAACATATCAGGCAAGTAGCGTGTCGTACTGGAGTCTTTATTTACTGGTATATCCACCAATGTCTCATATGCTCTCCCTGACAGCCCCAAAATAACAGGCAGTTGCTTGCGCTTTTCCAGCCCTATAACTCTGGTGTCCCAATAGCAACTTCGTTCTTCCAGATTTCCTCTGTTTAAACGATGTGTGTGCATGAGTCTGTATTTGTGGGTCTTAACTCCCACCATAACCTTATTTTTTAACTGCATTTTAAAATGTTTTTTAGATTTGAGTAATGACAAACTGGAGAAAATGTGCTCGGTTCAGGTTGGGGTTCAGAGGTTAACTCTCTCTCTCTTCTTTCTCTTTTTACATCCACCTGTCCACCACAAACATGGAGTTAAAGAGAACCACGTCTGGACCCTCCAGGCTAATGAA
Source organism: Neogobius melanostomus (assembly GCA_007210695.1). Classification (NCBI taxonomy): domain Eukaryota; kingdom Metazoa; phylum Chordata; class Actinopteri; order Gobiiformes; family Gobiidae; genus Neogobius; species Neogobius melanostomus. The sequence goes on from VHKM01000149.1 coordinate 159,387, forward strand.
GAGGAGCTTTGTTATTTTATTTTTGTCACAGATGGCTGACAAAACCGTTGGAATCTTTGTTCTGCGACTTGAAGGAGCAGACCCTGGTGATGACCCTGAGGATGTTGGAATCATTCTGGAGGAGGTGGAAGCACTCAACCCTACAGTAAATGTACCTTATGCTGTGGCACTGTTGCTTGCTCTTGCTCTGCTCTAAACCTGAGCTACCCTCCAAAGCTAAAATATATCTTTGAAGCATTGCAGAAGATCATCAGACCCCCCCCCTTTCCCTTTTTTTAAGTACTAAGAGAATGAGTCGCAGTACCTAGTACTTGATTCATGAAAAGGGAAAAAGAGGTCTACTAAATGAGTGCAAGATCTGAACTTCAAGATACTTTTGGGAGTTGGATCCCATCTTTGCAGTCCCCTTTTAACGTTTCACTTTCCCATAAAATATTTGCACAACATATTTAGACTTGTGTCACTGTAAACAAGTGTAAAGGTGGAATCATAACATGTAGATGCTGCCCTAAAATGTTTTTCTTCAAATAAGCAATAATGCAACATTTCGCAAAGGTTTTGCACCTGTATGTGCCGGTGAACTTACAGAAACACAGGTTAACTAAAGAACATGTCCATACCACATTTAGGGTAAATTTCTTCGATAACGTAAATGGGCAGTCTCAAAATGACCTTTACAGTATAGAAAACCAGTTCAAAAAGCAAAGTTAAGAATCAGTGTCAGGTACATATGTAACAATGCAAAGCAATGTTTTGAGAACTTGTATCAACTGTGTAAAACTTGCTTGGTTGTTGCACTTTTTCATTTGCACTTGTTGTTGCACAATACATTTTTATTGGAAATATACAGTTTGTCTTTTCTTTCTACACTTGACACCAAGAAGTCTGTAGACTTCGTTGATACATACACACCTTAAAGTGTTTACGCTCGAATTGTATTTGAATGACCTTAATTAAATCATGGAAAGTATTTCCATGTGATTGAATGGCTTTTAATCAGCATTAACCAATTATGTTGGGCCAACTAATTGTACTTATGTTGGATCAACGCATTATAGTTTTGTAATTTCACTACTTTCAAATTAGTGGATCCAATACTATTATATTTAGTCAGTTCTAGCCCTATGAAATGAGTTAAATCAACCCAAATTAATTAATTGACCCAACACATCTAAATTGAGTAGGACTCAAACCTAGTAAATAAGTTCAATCAACCCTAATATATGGCATAGAACCAATTCAAGTGCATCATGTTGGACTAACAAAATAGCTAAATGCTGAAAGAAAGCAATTTAATTATGTGGAAATACTTTCCATGATTTTTTACGTTCATTCAAAGAGTTGTTTTTTTGAGTGATATTCACTCTTTGACAAACGTGTTTGTGAATAAAATCTTGCGCCACAACTAGTGAATAGAGGCTGACAAATCATTTTTAGTGCATTTAGCTTTCACTTTAGTGCAAAAACGTGTGCACTAGTGTCGCCTGCTTCATTGCTGGGCTGATTCTTGTGTTCGTTCGGGGCATTTCTGGGTAAAATTGACTGAAAACGACACCCGGCTTTTTTTCACAATTGAGATCCGGTTTGAACTGCCTCTGTGTCTAAAGTACCCTTTATGACATGTGTCCAAAGAATATGCAAGATTAGTTAGCGATTGAAATCAGAGCACTATAGATTAATGATTTCAGAGAATGCTGGATGTCTGTCATACTGTTTAATGATCAAAAGTTCATGACGGCTTTTACCATGAGGCAAATAAGGTCACGTATGTCTTATGTGAAAGATACATAAGTAAGATGCAAAACAGCAGGATTTCAGTGGGAAGAAAATCGTTGCTGTTTTATATTGACAATAAAGACTATGACTTCTGACGTGTTTTGCAACAGGCCATATAAAAGGATGTAAAGCATATTTCATTGCATGGAGAGTCAGAGGAATGTGTTTGCTATTCTCTTTTTCTGTATGCCCCCATTCCATTTGCATGTGAATAGATTTCATGTGAATTCTTTGCAAAGTTTCTGCTCCCTCTGAACCCAAAGTAAACATTCTACATACTTTTAAGCCAACTAAAGAAGATTCACTAGTGACAGAATCTAAGTGTCCCTCTCAGTGTCCCCTCCCATCCTGCTGCTGTCCCGTTTGTGGGCATCTTTTCTCATTCATTCCTGGTCACAGCCCCCTGTCCTGCTTCCACATCCTCTGGACCATGACTCATCTCCCGCATTGAAGCCACATTATAAACATTTCCACTGTGTAACTACGGGAGCCGCCGACCGCCAGAAAGCTCTAAACGACTGCTTCAGGGCAAAATCTGTTTTTCTCCCAATGTTGCTGAGAGCATTTTTGTTTCTGCTAATGTGTGGGGAGCCTCGTGATTACACTTCGGAAACTGCCTGTCTAACTAAACACTGCCATCTTCTGGTTCCCATTGAAATATCTTAGAAACATAATTCACACTTTGGGTTTTGGACAGTAACTAGACACACTATTAATGTCTAATTACAGTAGTTAACTTTTACTATGCACAAAAATGTCTGAAATGAAAAGACGTAAAAGTAAATACATAATACATAGCCTTTTCTAAAACAAGCCCTATTACGTAAACTGTTTACATGTATTCCAGGGTATACATACCACGCCGGCCTGTAGCATGACTTCAGAGGTATGTGGCAGAGCTGACCATTCCTTATGTGTCCAATAGTGGAAACAGTGAGCTCACACCCTGCCCCAGCCGCCTCGGGACCTTTCAACATCTGTGAACACTAATACAACATGTACAGGACATTTCTTCAGACTGGCTCTATGTACTCAATGCAAACCCCAATAAACATGCAAGGTTTGAGGGATGTACAAAGTACAAACAGGGCATTAACTTCCAAGGGAAAAAACAAACAAACAACCTTTATGTTTTGGATTATGCAATAGCCTCATAACTTTAAGAATAAGCTGTAGTTTTGTAGGTCAATCCATAATATCACTGCATTGTTTGCAGTGACTTCTGAGGGAGTCAGTCTCAAACCTTCCTGGAACCCGTATTGGAAATAGATTAGATCGGAACCATCAAACAGTGAAACGTTTCTTGCAGTGATAAACTTATTTTTGTTCTTACCCTTAAAATCAGATGCGCTACCCTTAAAATCAGACGCTCTGTCCCTCATCTTGACCACCACCTCATCAGAGTACAACCATGGGGCATTAATGGAAGGTTCTGGATAGTAACCAATGATGGATGGACGGATGGATGGATCGATGGATGGACTTGGCAGCACATAGGTCTCCCCCATGTTTAGAGCCTTCAAATAATTGCCCATCTTCTACATCAGAGCATCCCCATGAGCCTCCAAAGAGGTGAACACATAGCAGCTGCATACAGTAAGTCATTTTCTGGAGCAAAGACAAACCTGTCCACCTCGTCTTGAGTGGACAGAACTGGGATCCCTTCCATTCTGTCTAAGCAGGACTGAACTACATTGACTTTCCTCTCCATGCCATCCAGCCACTCGGATAGTTTCTCCTGACTGAATGGTGAGCTCTGTCTCTCCTCAAAGAGACTTCTCAGGATGCTCTCCTTCACCTTTCCCTCTCTAATGTGGCAGGACATGTCTCTGCCATCTGCCTCTGAAGCTCTACAGTGTAATACTGGCAAAAGTTGTAGAATGTTTGAAGCTGATGATGAAGTTGAGGGAACTTCCACTGCACTGGCTAACATACACTCATTACACCTCATTTTAATGTCAGCCAGATTCTGCAGTGGTCTCAGCTTCTAGCACTAACCCCACACTGATCCCTTTGGCCAGTGACTCCATACTCCATACTGGATCACTCTGACCAGACAGAATGTTAAACGCCTCTAGTGGCAGCAGCCAGACCCTCACAGGAACTGTGTTCAGAGATGCTTGATCCTTTGTTGCTCTGATCAACAGCTTTGACAGATTCATCTGTTTCAAGTTTGAACAGCTGCATCAAATGTTGCAGGATTTAGTTCTACCTTTGCCTCTCCATGAATTTCACATGTAGGAATCTTTTTGATAGTAGCCTCCGTTTGTCCTTAAAACAGTCTGAATGTTACTAGACTCCACCTGCTGACTGTCAAACACAAAGAAAGCATTAGCTCCATACACTATCGCTATGACCACATGTGTGGCCAGGCCCTTGTCAGTATCTTACTACTCAGAATTTTCTCAGGGACAGCTGCTCAAAGTGAGTGGTGGCCTTGTACTGAAGGGTCACCCTACACTGGTTCTTTAACTCTTTTTGGTTATTAAGGTAGTTTGCGGATCCCCAACTTCGATCAGACCGCTCAGAAAACTGAGCTTCAGCGATGCATCCACATTCAGGTTAAAGGAGCTGTCTTTAGTGGAGTCGGATGCAGAGACGTCAAAGTTACAAGTGTGAGGTTTTTCAAAGTTTTTAAATCCCATAGTGCAATCCCTAAAAAACAATACACATTTTTAATTCAGGATATTTTACACTACAGAATAGTAACAGTAACTCACTGACCTGGGATCAGTTCATCAATGGTTCATCAATGGTCGACCCAACCCTCCAACGATGATTTGGTTGTATTTAGCCTTTTGCTCTAACTGAAAGAAAACAATCAAACCAATTCTTGAATTGGTTAAAGGAATAGGCCATTGTTTTTCCATACTGAGATATGTTCTTATCTTAGCTTAGACGAGTTGATGCATAACTGTCTGGTCTTTGTGCGTGCGCTCAGTCACGCAAATGTTGTTAGCATTTAGCCGCTCCCAGCAAAGTTATAGCCCCAAACTGGGGTCAAGTTAGAAGCTACCAAGCTGTTCCACAGATCCCCTATTTAAATACAGTTACGTGAGCCTTTACATGATCCAAGTCTAGCTACACAAAATTAAACTTGATTTTCTAAGCGGATAAAAAGGCATACTACTATATTGTAAGGCGTAATAACATAGGAGCACGTCGACATCCGCACAGTAATATCTCACTTTACTGCGCGGATTACTACGCCTTACATATATAGTACCCCTTTTAATCGGCTAAGAAAATCGACATGTTTGATTCTGTGTAACTGGACTTGGATCATGTAAAGGCTCATGTAACTGTATTTAAATAGGGAAAACGTGGAACAGCTTGGTAGCTTCAATCTTCACCCCAGTTTGGCACTATACCTTTGCTGGGAGCGGCTAAATGCTAACAATAGTTGCGTGACTGACAGACAGTTATACATCAACTCGTCCAAGCTAAGAAAAGAACATACCTCAGTATGTAAAAACGGTGGCCTATTCCTTTAAGTAGTTCAAATTTAAGTTTTATCTCGAATGTGAAAGCCTCCGGATGTGCTTAAAAAGTGAACTGTAAACTTAATCTTGAAATAAAATCTCAATGATTGCAATGCATTTTATTTTTAAAATCATGCAGCCCTTAATGAAGACCTCATCTTCGTTGTTGATATGTTTCTTTCTCAATTAAAATGACCCTTTTATTGCGTCTATGTAAAAAAAAAAAACTTGCTTTTTGGTCAACTTTTAAATTTTAATCCATTTTAGTTAGTTACATTGTTCATTATCATTAGGATGTAAATTATTTAAATTGTATATTTCTGAATATTTCTTTTAGATAAAAACATGTCTACTTATAAGAAGTGTGCTGTGTGCTCAAGCAGCATGATAAAACCACATCCTTTTACTGGGTTACTGTAAAGTTAGGTCCAGCTAAGCATCCCTCCATAATAAATAAATACATAAACAAACAAATGAATACATATTATCTTTTTCTCTGTTCGTGTCTTCTGGTTTGGGATTTACATTAGCATTCGTTTATTCCTGCTTCAGTCCTGGTTTAGTCTGTGTTTAGTCCAGGCTAATTCTTGGTTACCTTTGTGAGCGTCAAGTGCAGTTTTAAATGTGTAGTGTATTCTAAGTGTGTCTAAGTAAGAGTTTATGTCAGCACAGTATTACTATGGAATTCTGCCATACTTTACTTTCAGAATCAGGATCAGAATCAGAATTGTTTTTATTGGCCATTGTTGGTGAACAGGTTCACAACTAGGATTTTTTTTTGTCAGTTCAATCGTGCAACATGAAACATACAACATAACATATAACACATAACTTCGACAACTAATAAACTATACAAACTTAAAACTATAAGACTGTATTGGGCATATATAAAGAAGATTGAAATAAAATATAAAGACAACAACAATTTGACATAGAACAACAGTGTGAGTGTATGTGCAGGTGCAAAAGGGAATTAATGGCACTTGGTTTTGGAATTTATGTATGAAAGGTGCTCTATAAATATTGATCGATTGATTGAAATGGGTGTGCACACTATTTTCATTCTAAACACGTCAACTTTCAAACTGGGAAAACAAAACGTTCACTGGATTAATGCAGCTTTGCACTGCGGAAGTTGGTAATTTCCCAACTGATGAGTTCCTGTCTCAGAGCGTTTCAGCAAATTAACTTCTATATGAACTACAGGATTGATGCTGAAATGCTATACCTTATACAATGTTTCTTCTCACCCTTGCCACTGCCAACCATATGGGTACTCTAGAGGTAGAAATGTTTGATCGAATGTCACTCCCTGTATTCTGGTGCAGTTACGACTGAGGTTAATACTGAGGTGGTTCAAGCTATGAATGTACAAACTAGAGGCTACCAATGTCTGGAGAATCTGACATGTTACTTTAGAATTGTCTCGTGTAAAGCGCTTTGTGACCACATGGCGCTATACCTGTATACATAAAGGTCTTCTTCTACTTTACTTGCTTGATCCCCTACAGCAGAATGAACACAGTACTTTTGCTTTGCCCCAGAGAGTAAATATAGCCCCGCTGCTGAGCCTGGGAGTCAAGGAGAGCAGAGCGCACTGACCCGGGTTGAGTTCCTTCTCACAGTGAACACGTTTGGAGCGCTGCCTTGACTTTTAGCCAACACTGTTTCAGCACATGCACGCACATGTTTTCAGGCCTGTGAAGGAACCTTAGGAACCTATGGCCCGTACATTGCGTGCCAAGTTCCAACAACAAGTATGGCGACATCTCACTGCTCAATTATAGAAGACACGGATACCTCTAAACACATAGCACACACAGGAGGGAGAGGGTGGTGATGGAACAATGCAACAGTCAAATAGAAATTCAAATGAATAGAATTTTTGTCTATAAAGTAAAGTATGATCAATAATCACTTAAAGATGTCTTTTAATTGTTCCCAACAATAAAGCATGCCATCCAGTAACCACAGGCTTTATCTCCGCAGGCGACTGAAGAATGTATGATTTCTCACCAAACAGAGTGAATTGTTTGCCATTTCGTTACTCTTTCCATGGAGCAGCTCCGTGGATCAAAGCGTTCATATTAAATCATAACAGGATGCAGCGGAGACTGAGAGAACAAAAAAACACCACCACCAGGCCGCTCCTCTGTAACGCTCGCTGCACAGATGGAGGCCAGATTATGCCCCCGCTACACCAAAGTGGCTTTCAAACACTGGAAAAAGCACATCTAGAATAATTAAATGAGCACTGAAAAGGGCAAAATACCAAATTGTATAGCCTCTGTAAACAGTTCAATTTAGGGAGAGATTACATAGAGAAAAGGGCCTTTGTTTCAATTTTTCCATTTAAACTTTTACCCCAATGCTGCTGGGGAGGCCCATCAGGAGCAGTGGAGGACCCAGGGGCTGAGATTGAACAAATATCCCTAAAGCAGTGATCACCATTTGGGGGTCAAAAATCTTCTCGACAGACTCATGAAATACAACTAAAAGTACATTAACAGAATGGATTATTAGTCTATAAATCTATATTTTGCTTAGTTTATTAAAAATGACTGGGAGCATGTTCATCCTATTTATAACCGGAAGCAGGGAACAAACTACCGTAATTATCAAGAAAGTAGATAGAACTGGAGAACTGCCTGGGCCAGATGGGAGCTCAGGTGATAACTCCTAAAGTCTAAACATTTAAAGATGTAAGACTCTTACCACTCTGCCACCATTACCTGAGATTTAATAAGGCCATGTGGGAAAAGGCTTTAGGAAAGCGTAATAAGAACTGCACCTTAAGACCATTTGAGTATGAAGCAATCTTCCTATTCTGTAATACCTTTTCCATTTAATGCGCAGCTCTTGATTTCATAATGGATTGGGAGGATGCGAGAACTCTGTATGATGCTCATTTCCTCTTGGTGACCAAAATAGGCAAGGCAACTTTATTCATTTTGTACACAAGGCAACTCAATGCGCCAAAAATAGACAAGGTTTGTTAACAAAGATAGACAACAAAGGTTTGTCTTAACCTTTTAATTGTAAGCCTGCCTCTTGACATTAGACCCACGAAACGCATTTCTTTCATTTAAAATGATGAGAGAAGCGTCTATGAAGTAAAGTACAAAATAATAGGCCAAAATATAAAAGTATGAGCATTCTGAGTTGGGCCTGACTGATATGGATTATTGGGGTCCGATACAGACATGAAGGGGGTTGGCATGGCCATAAATATATGGATATATATAGGCCAATATTTTAAGTTATTTAATTTCATGTAATTGTTTTTAATCTCTCAAATAACATGTAGTATTGTAGTCAAGGTTTCAATTATACAAATATATCTAATAGCGATTACTGGTGATTTTGATTGGCCGATGCCGATATGCACCGCTGATAGGTTATGCCTCTAAACGTAAGAGTGTTGAACTGTAACAGCAGGGGGCGCTGTACATTCATGTTTGGTATTTACTTCGGAGGGAGCTGGTTTGAAAGACAAAAATCGGGAGATTAAAAAAGGGTAAGTCTCCATCTCTTATAGTTCCGAAATTATATGCAAGTCTTCAAAATAAAATAGGTGTACAAAGTTGTGACCAATTTTCACCGCAATGTTTCTCTTGAGGCCTAGAATGTTGTGAAAGTTCTTTAAAGCTCTGACTGAGGTCTTCCTAGTGTAAAAATCAGCACTCTATCACTTTCGGTTTCGGAGATATCGGCCTTTTTATTGACCAATATTGGCAGATATAGAAAATACACAAATATCGGCCGAGCCCCAATTCTGAGTCTGTGGCGTCATCGGATTAATGACTATGCCCTTTGCCGGTCATTGATACTCTGGGAAACTTTAAACAAAAATGCATATGCAGTGCAAACAGAAATAATACATAGGAGTATGTTGTATATTAGAAACAGCAAAATATTTATTCATCATTCAAAACAGAAATGTCACATATGAGGTCTGACGATATCGATGCATCCAGGCTCAGACGTAATACCTGAAAAAATTCACTTCAGGGCAACCTTTAGGAGCTAAATCAAGAATAGACCTCAGCATCGAGCTTTGTATATTACACTGTGCGTGGACATTTGCGAATAAAAACATTCTGGTACTCTGACATCAGGTCTGAATGTGCACAAGTTGAAGGGAAATGAATGAATTACAACAAATCTAACACATACAGGAGGCAAAGGGGATGTTTCGGAGCTTGCATCCAACATGCAGAATCAGTGGCGTTTTTGGTTCGTCGTTAAGAAGAGTTCGAATCAGGCTAAAGATGTTGTGGCAGTGGTCGATGGTGGTGTGGGTTTATCAGTTCTCCAGGAAAGCCACGTAGTCCGTGAGTCTGGCCAACTGCTGCTCATTTGGAACCAACGAAACTGGGGGAGGATCTGTAGAGGGAATGGAGAACAGAAAGATAAAATGTTACAATACAAATAATGCGCTTCCATTGTCAAAAGTTTTCCCAAAGTATTCTGGACTGAATTTGTTTAGAATAAAGGATGTTTTGTCCCTCATGCAGCTTTGAAAACTGGGATTTTACTACCAATGAAATACTCCTGGATGACTGAGGGCGTTTTTACTTTAATGTGCAGCACAAAGAACAGGAAGGGAGAAGAGGGAAGAGAGACTGTGTGAAAGGGAGCTAGAGAGTGGGAGGAAAGAGGAGAAGTTGAGTCAGAGGGGGGAGATTCCTGACTGGGCCAAGTGCTATCCATCTGTTCACATCTGTGCAGACCTCGTGTTGAAATTCCAGCCCAAGTCGGTCCACATGTACAGTTCTTTTCTTAATATATCTTCACTAGCCTGGTCAGCTGTCAATACAGCAACTTTCTGTTCGCCAGGATCACTTTTGGAAGCCCATAATGGATGTAAATGAGGAGATTTGGAAGGCCGGCAAACTGATCAGAAAATGTATCATTCAATTTTGACAGAAGAAGAAACGTTTTTGTTCAGAGGAAAAAAAAAAGTTATCTGGCGATGAATAGGTGCAAATGTCTTTACTATGGCTGCACAATATATCGCCTCATATTGTTATTGCAATAGCCATGTCACAAGAAGCCACAATATATCGCAGAATCGCTGTGGTCTTCCATCTGACCTAAAATTAGCCTAAAACAAGAATGCTTAAAAATGTGCACAAGTTCAGTTTAGGGCATGGTTTTCCAAATGTTGTTTCATTTTAGCCTAGTTTTGTATGGGATGAAATCTGTGTCACCAGGAATTGATACTGAATTGTGTATTTTTGCAGTTGTAACACCCGAGTTAAGTGATACAAAATGTAAATTTGAAATCCAAAACAGAATCGAAAAAACTTCACTTCTCAGATTCAACTCAGTATTAATTTCTAGACACTTTCAACACTTTAATTTGTTTTAATGATCACTTATTCAACTCAAATCAGGCTTTTCAACTGCAAAAATACACAATTCAGTATCAATTCAATTTCATAAAACGTACTCAGTAAAGCTAGGCTTAGGCTCCAAATCCAGGTTTATGTTAGGCACAACAATTCAAGCTGCGATTACTGGGTTTCACAAAAGGGACACCGAGCTTGGCTAATCTCACCAATTCAAGACAGGTTCTAATGAGCACTTGCCACGTACATACTGTAAGCAGACCACACTAACGATCACAGAGTTCATTGAGAAATCATGGCCGAGCGTGAACGCGCAGCATACTTCACAGGCCGTCAGCTTTGTTCTGCTACGTTAGCTCCATAGGTAGAGCGTAGGGCTCCCATCCACGAGGCTGCGAGATCGATCCCAGCCTTGACTTTTTTTTTTTGGACTGGGCACCCACTGGGAAGAACATAAATTGGCGCCTATGAATTTAAACACTTTTCTTCCCCCCCCAGGAATTTAAACACATGGGGAAAAAAAGAAAATAGTGTTGACCCAGGTCATGAGGGTGGGTCCTGTGGGCTAAGGTTCCTTTTATTGGACAAGCTTTTTGATGACACATAATGTCACTAATATGTCACACAACTTTGTATTTCACAGGTGAGAGACAAAGACAATATTGGTGCATATTTATAATTTATTGCATAAAGTAATTGATTTTGTGAGGCCATGTTTTCTTTTTCACATTTTTGAGGCCAACATACATTTTGGCCAGATGATGGCTCTAATACCCTGCTTGTGTCATTTACATTGCCCATTGGTGTTGGATTCCACGAAGAAGAAACATAGCTTGTGCTCAGTCTACTCTTAGCCTGGTCCGGACCAGTACAAGTTCTCTGACTATATTTCCATAGTAACTGAGCCAGACTCCGAGTGAGCCTGGTTTATGAAACCGAAAAGACAACAAAATAAGCCAGACTTGGCCAGATAAGCCAGCTTTATGAAACAGCCCTCCGGTGGCACACATTTTACCCCATAGTTTTGGTCACGATTTTATCATTAAGTCTTGTTTTAAGACTTACAATTTAACGAACTGAACCGTTTTAAATAGTTTGGTAAAATATCACAGTATCATACTCGCAATACTCAAGGCATTTATTGAATATTAGTACTTTTCTCATATCGTGCAGCCATGACCTTTACATTTACCAGGGTTTGTACAGATTTTCTCTTGAGGTTTTCCATGACTTTTCCATGACCCTTAACAACATTTCCAGGACCCCAATGCCATCATTTTATTAGCCACATTTATTATTTGGCGTACATATTTATCAGCACTACATTTTCAGTTTGGGATTTTTAAGATTAGGCCTACTGTAGTTGAAACCAGAATACTAGAGAAAGACTAATGAGTACTGAGACCACGACCAGGGCATCTCCTGACTGGGCTGCAAACTCGGGCATTTTGAAAAAGGTGACAGTCAACCGGCAAGACGGCCGCAGGCGTGCTCACGCTCCTGTGCACGTGCCATAGAGTCTCACTGAGCAAAAAGAACTTTAGCTCACACAATGTCACTCACTAAACATCTCACTCTTTTAGCTCTAATGATGTTTCTGAGCATCACAGGCTCCGTATCGCTGTAGAGCAGCGGTCGGGGGCAATAGTAACATTTAGACTTAGTCATTGAACTTTTGGATAAATTGTACAATAAATGGTACTTCTGTCATTGACTTGTACTTGAGTAATAAATAAGAAAAGCAGGATTTCTGCTAAATATTATGGTAATGAGGGGTATTAGGGTAATATTTTGTAACTCTGAGGATTCACATTTTTACTGTTTATTGTTAATAGCCAGGATTTTGAACAATGGTTGGCTATGCTTTGTGCCAATAGTTTCTTACTGGAGTGCGCAGTAACTGCTAAAGACACAGCCAGGATAAAATACAAATTCTATCGCACGCCTGACGTTATGGCTTTGTTACTTTTATAAATTACTGTTGTGAAGTTACATGGCAAACCTCTGGAGATGCGTCTTTAACCTACTCTAACCACGGAGACGATCGAGCTGCATGTTTTATCTTACTAACGTAACGTTGTTCAACACACAACGCGATCGTGATAAAACAAACACTCATTTTTTTGTTTGAGTTTAGTTCGCTGGGAGTTCTCGTCTAATCCGTGCGTATTTGGAGTGGCCTGAAGCGCTGCTCTGGTTGTGGGAAACAAACGCGCGCGGGGAGCAGCTCGGACTGACAGGTAGAAGCCTATGTTTCAAATCAGGCTCATAAACACTGCGCATCGCGCGCGGTGCCTGCCATAGTCCTGTTGTTACGTTATAGCCAAAGAACATGCAAGTATAAAGCACCGGAGTCCTCATGAGCTAATGTAGCCAATTTAAACACTTACATTGCAAGAGCGTAGAAACAAGATCCTTGATTCTTCACTCGCCTGAGGAAAAGTCCATCTCCAAATTCACGTTGTCTCCACGGTTATGCACGGTAGTAGCTAAACTTTCACTACTCTGCTTTACATCCTCTGGTTTTGTGTTCGTGTAATTATGAAGCCAGCTCCAATATTTCCTCCATAGGCGCATTATTGTCATCATTTTAGGTCGTATTAGCTACTCAGGGAGCCCAGCTCCTTCAGAGCCCACAGGCGGGGGACCCGTCGCCGCTACAGGCCTAACAACTGCCTGAATAAAATGTGCGCCGTGATTCCTTATTTACTTTTAATTTACCCATTATTTTTTCTACTATATTTTAGGATTCTGAAATAAGTTTCTCAAATTCCAAACTTTTCCAGTGCCTGGAAATTTGACTTTTCCAGGATTTCCATGACTGTACGAACCCTGATTTACAGTTTGTTGAAAAAACATCTCATTAGTAGTGGAGTCCTTGTGTCTCTGAACACTCAAAAGCTGTATTCAAACGCAATTCAAACATTTAAACAAGAGGCCAAAAGAGTACAAACACAAAGCTGTGTTTTTCGTTGAGTGGACATGCCATTAATTACTACAGCTCATGTGCGTAATAGTCAAGCAACTCATCACGTGACCCCGCAAACCCAAGTAATTGCGACGGGACAAGGCCTAATTGGGAGATGTAAAACCTGGACACACTTTTCCATCAAACATCAGCTCAACATTTATTAACCATCTCCACAGGGCAAACTAAAATCACCAACAGCTACGATCCGCTGTTGTTTAGCGGAGCTGGGCAGGACATGTGGACTCCAGATGGTTTACAAAGAGACATCGTTTGATTACAAAGGGGACCGTATAGAGCCTCTAAAACAAATGTAAATCAGCCTTTTTCTGTATGTTTGGGCAGAAGGCAACAATTAAGGACAATTAATTTGTGATGGAGACAATACATAGAGTTCTGCTTTCATGTTGTTATAGTAGTCTACTAAATGGAAGGAGGAGAGGCAGGCAGTGTAAATCTAAGATGGTTTGACAAGGAACCTTTAAAGGTGCAACACTGCCACCTACCTGGCTTTTTGGGCATCACCATCCGAGTAGCCGGGTCTGCCTGCCAACCCTGGCTCACCACACCTACAGAGAAATAGGAACACACACAGAAGACAAAGATTAAAATTAACAATAGTATATTAAAACGATGCGTATGCAACATTGTAAAGTCAATAGGTTTTAGTAGTTCTGGTCTCCATGTTGCTTTGGATCACATGATTCCCTCAACTTAAAGGTGCATTATGCAACGTTACATGTATAAAGTTAATATTTGTGCGTATTTGACCTTTCAGTGACCCAGCAGTTGTATGGGAGGTTAGCATAGCGCCTTTACTTTCCATCCCAGTGGCTCCTATGATGCTTCACGATCAATTACATTTCAGGTTTTTTTTAGGATTTCTGGTAGGTTTTCAGAATGGAATGTATATGTGTAACCATGGATACGGTTCAATCAGCAGTGAAAACCTAAACAAACAATTGATCCTGGAGCGTAGCACAGGCAATCGGCATGGTAAGTAAAGGCGCTATGCTAACCACCCAAGCATCCTCTGGGTCACTAAAAGGTCAAATACGTATTAATATAAACTTTTTTTTTTTCATAAAAAGTTGCACAATGTACCGTTAAGTGATGCCTCCTTAGAGCACACCTGCTGTTTTTGTGCAAGTAATTTCTATTGTGAAAATGAAGTGCTGAAAATGAATGTCCATGTGTGTGATTCATTCAATCATTCATTCATTGTAGTGTAAGCCTTTCAATGTGGTCCAGTTTTGACACTGTATTAAACCATGTTTGGTCTTTTTAATTTCTATATTATGTTTTTTTCGCTTATCTATTTCCTTTAAAAGGCCCTATACCTGATTTTTTGGATTACAAACAAATAGAGTAATGAGTTTGGACCACAACTAACTATTTAATTCCTAACTTTCGTCACATGTAGCATCCCGAAGCGAGTTTATAAGCATGTTTCACAACGTCACTTTCCCAGAAATGCTACATCTAGCCTGCAATTTCATAACATTTATACCAATTCTTCATGATTAGACACACAGTAGTAGTCCCACAAATGTCTGAGATTACAGTATACTAAAGGAGGACAAAACCAATTTAGTTACACTACTTGAGAGAAAAAAATGGTTAAGGAAATTCTTAAGTGATAATTTGCATTTTATCCTATTAACCAACGATTTCATACCACAGACTTGTAACCAGTTGTTGAGTGGATTGTATATTTCACATTACACAGTATTCTAATTCAATAATGTGTTGTTCTTTACCTTTTACTGCCTCTTCCACAGAGTAGCCCACAAAAGCGGCAAAGTCTTCTGCTGAGATGGACGTGTAGGCCTGTGCCACTAGACTGTACGCCCTTTGCCTCGTGCTTTCTGCAAACACACAAAAAAAGACACGTAAACACGGACGTACTCGCACTAGCGCCTCCTGTGTGTCAAAGCACAGATGGACTCAGCCGACATGTCAACGTGCTTTACGCAATGTAGGCGTGAACTTGGCGTCTTAAGTTTCTTGTAAACAACCCATTTGCAACGGCTTTGGGGGTTCCAATCTCATGTATGAACAAAACATGAGATCCATTCAAGTGAACAAAACTTTACTTGTCATAGCAGTTGCGGTAGGGCTTGTAGGGATCACCATTAGACTTGCAATGTATGTTTTACACTCAAGAGTTTCACTTCTTTGTGCACATTTTACATAAGTTTGAGAGCAAAGAGATTGGAGAGAAGACTGAAATATGAGCTGCTAAACTAATACAAGAATTACAACTATTACAGAACATATCCCAAAATGATTTCAAGATATAAAAAGGCACATTATTGATAGTGCATTTTAAATAATTCATAGTGTACTTTATAATTTGAAAACAGCATAGATTTCTGAATAGAGGTCAAATAACAAAAGGGTTGTTTAAATTTAGACCAGTTTAAGGCCAGTTCAATGCTTATTAATGACTTTAGGGCTTTAATTCTTGCATAATTCATTAAATGTCTTTTAATGCCTCGCAGAAACCCTGAACAAAGTAAACAATGTAAATATGCATTACTAAGCCAGATTTTAAGCACTTTCTTGCCAGATGTTATCTACATTATTCATTTGTTTACAGTGGGGGGTCTTGGATTGTTCGCATGGTCATTTTGGGGGTCGTGGCCTAAACATTTGGGAAACCCTGGTCTAAACTACAGCGTAAGCAGGTTTTATAATGAGGCCCCTTGGTGACAGGGTATTTAGATGTTTGTTAGAATAATTTCAGCTAAAACGTTTTCTATTTGCGATCACCAAGATGGCCATATTGATTTGAAAGCGATAAACCGTGAATTCCTAAGCCTGATTTCTTTAATTGCAGCACAAGGTTTTACTAAAAGTGTAGAGACTCTAGTTCCATTAAGCATTTGTTTGTTACATATGTTTGTTACATTTGTTTGTTACATATGTACTTAATTTAAAATGAGCCAGTCTTTCGAAAGGCTATTTGAAATGAACTGGTGCCAAAAGTCCCATTAACGAGCCACAAAGCCCATTCCTACTTCTGAGTCAAGGCTTGGACTAAACAACTTCCCCCATCATTTTTCTCAAGTGTTTTGGTCAAATCTAAATGCTCACATGTGCATGGAGCACATTCGATGTCAGGCTAATTTTCCCAACTCGTTTGTTAATAACAATGTGCGTGTTGCAGACAGTTACAAATGTCAACCATCGAGGCAAAACCGCTGAGATCATAGGAATTGGTTTGGGGTTAGATGAAAGTTAAGTTTGTCTTGTTAAACTAATCTAAATTGCTTTTAACATCTGGGTTTGTTTCAAACCAAATGGAGTGCTCTGCGCCATGGAGTGTCTAATTGTATCCAATGAGCTCAGTCTAACACTTTTATTCCAAGTTGTGACTGGAACGTGGTTGATATGCAATGACTTTAAACAGTCCAGAGAAACCACTCGTGTCTATCAGCAGGTCTGTGTCACAGTGCCCTTGTTATCTATGCTCCCAATTTAGAACTCTCGCCAAGTATTATTCCAAAAGATGGCAGTTTAAAGAACACATTAACCTACAGCGCCTTCCACTAGTAAGCATCCTTGGAGAACACACATTTTTCTCTGCATAAATTACTTTATGAAATTAAATGGTTTGTCGTCACTTACTCTTGGTTTTTCGTTTTGCCTTTAGATTCTGCCGTTTTTTTAATAACCTCAGCAAAACTAAAGTACTTATCATTTCTGACGAAGGCGCAAGCAGACACGCGTTGGTGTGCTTTTTAATGTTTCTGGCCCATAAATAAAGCCTTTTCTACTTTTGCAAATGATGAGTGCCTGGACCTGATTTTTCTCTACTTATCATTTCTCTTGGGTCTAAAGATTTTGATCAGATTATCTCACTATATTCCAACCATAATTTTTCAAAGTTGTGATTGTCCCAAAGTACCAGGGTTGCAAAAACTAACTGGGCGACTTTTGGAGCACTTTAAAATGTTATGCTATTAACAACATAATTCTTGGTCCATCCATCCATCCATTTCTTCCACTTGTCCGTTGCCGGGTCGTGGGGCAGCCGCCGGAGCTGCCCATATCACATTGCACCAGCCCCCATGGCTCCTTCTGCAGGTGGTGGTCCACGGAAGGACGGCCTCACGGTTCAAACCGGGCCTGTTGGTCTCTCCTAGGGGCTACCAGTGTAGGCAGACACTGGAGGCAATGTGGGTGAAGTGCCTTGCCCAAGGACACAACGACAATGTGCACAGTCAGGAGCGGGATTCGAACCCACGACCTTCCGATCATGAGACGACCCGCTCTACCATCTGCGCCACTGTCTTGGTAACAATCCTAATTTTGAATGACAAAGCCTTAAATCCATGAGAAGGGGCCCGGTCTGGATCACTGGAGGAGCGCAGCACCATTAGAATAGAGTAAAATACATTCAGTTTACGACTGTCCAAAACCGTGGGTTTAGTTAGTTTATCAAAGGCTTTTTCTGCGAGTTTGTTCCTGATACATGGAAACCCTGCAACACACTGTCAGTAGGATCAGAGCCATGGGAAGACATTTTAGTTGGGGATTGCTGAAGGAAAACATTTACCCCAAAAACTGTGCATATTTCCCATTTATTAATATTGCCTGGAGTTCACAAACTACCCACTAGGGGTGCTGCAACGCCCTCAGCACCCTGGGTTCCCACGGCCTTGAGTAGGATGGTTGAATTTTATACCATTGATGCAGTACTTCCTTTAAGAGAGGAGGACTACAACGGAGAGTAAAATATAGTAAGAAATAGTCATAATAATCATATTGAATTTGAATTATTTATTTGTTGGGTTCCCACACTTGCTACACCAGGCATGTCGGATTCCAACATAAAAGCAGTGCCTTTATCTACAGTATGTGTCACTGTCGCCTTACTTATCTAGTGACCAGCTGACCCACTGCTGTGAGGGGAGATAACTACATTGCTGCGTTCACGTATGCACCGCACGGTCTGGCCTTTGGGAGGTTTACTGCCTAGCAACGCTTCACTGTGTATCCCCAACAAGCAGACGCCCCCTCTCTCTCTCCCTACTCCGTCCACTGTCCGAGCACGAACAGAGCGGTAACAAAAACAAGAGCGATGAGAAAAGACAGCTGTGGAGGGGAAGGCCGCAAACAGTCACCGCTACAGCACCACAGAGAGACCAGCAGCTTCCTGACAAGTGCCCGAGACTCTTCTGCTGTACTGGACTTGGCGTGGGCTGTAGGAGTAATGAATGCCAATTATACATTTCAAGGCCATGACAAAGTGACGTCAAATAAAAACAATGATGGGGGACAGTGCAGGTTTATGAACAGGACACACACTGGGTTGTAAATTTGTTTCCATCCGCAATTGCACTCAAACACTTTTATCGTTACAATCTGCTCACAAAGTCATTGAGGTCAGTGAGGATGAAGTGTGCTGCACAAGGACACGGTGACAGTACGCACTGGCTGTAGCTGGGATTGAACAACAGGCACAATCTTCAGAGTGGAACCACTACTGTCATTTTTATTATTGCTGCTAGCTGGTTTTGATTTAAAAAATAATAAAAAAAACTATACTTTGTTGGAAATTGGTAAATATTAACATAATCCCAGAGTTTTCTAATGTGTTCATTTGACCTTTCTGAGGAGGTTCAATGTCAAACAAATGTTACCTTTTTACTAAACATTACATAGCTATGGGGTAATATGGGTTAGTCGTATAAAATTGCAATAACTTCAGGTTGCTGCTTGTTTAAATGTATTGTTCTTGTTGATTATTTTTATACTAATCTAATATAAAAAAAGATTTGGTCAAAAGGTAAGAGGCAGTGAAAGAAATGTAGCGACATTCTGAGGTGCAAACAGGATTGGAAAAACAAATCAAATGTTTTCTTGTCGTGGTGAAAATCTTCCCACTGCTGTAGATGTCTACAAAGAATAATATCCGTCTGACCTAGTTTTCTTTCTTTCACGTGTCATTGGGAATGAAGGCTGCCTGTTGCTTTGCTAATATCCAATATAATTAAAGATGTCAGAATTTCAACATGTCTGGATCAGAGAGTAGTGGTAAGATTTAATCTTTCTTAAATCTTCTCCTGTGCATCTCACTTCATAAACAGTTCAGGCCGTCGACTGGCCTGGGCTTATAAACCAGGTTGTCTGAAAAGCTTGATGCTAAATGCCAAGGCTCTGAGTATTTTTACCTTGGCCTTTTGACCATTCACAGAGACCCAAAGAAGACTCGTGTGACAACTGCAGGCCCTTCTTAGCTCCTTACATTTGAAGGTGCTGAGCAAGGCGAGGGGTGAGGGGTTTTTATGGAGGAGGAGAAACAGGAGCCTTTCTAGCCTTCCATGACAAGTCTATTCCCGGGACGCTATCATTTCGCGGCCCTCACCTCTTAAAAATAGCCCCTGCTTTTCACCAGCAAAGGCAAAGCAGACAGGACAAAGCAAGGGCTTTTATTTTAAGTCCCTCTATTGCCAAGTAAGAGCAGCAACCAGCCTGGAAAAAAGGAGAAACTCAAATGTCAAGGTGTCATAAACCTTTGTAAAGAATAAAACTCAACACATGATACTTTTCATGCATCTTTATTCCTTGTTCAATACAGTTTAATTCCCATAAAAAAAAAACTACAATCAAAAATTGAGCCTACTTTGGGAGGTCCACATATGAACATGTGCAGACATGTTAAGCAGACATTTAGCTAGCACTATATTCATCTCACAGCAGCTTCGACACAAGTACAAAAGTATAAAAAAAATTAAGAAAGTGTCAGTTTCTGGCACTTAACTTAAATATTGCACTATCAAAAAGGGCACATTGCAGTGGCCCGAATCCTCTGGAACTTGATATTTCCTCGAAATGTCCCTGCCATTAACACTTCTGTAACAAACTTTCAACATAACATTCTCAAATATTGTCCACAACTTAAACTGAAGTCCGTTAGTAAATTCAAGTTTATCATTACTCCTCTTCCTCCTCTTCCTCTGCATCCTCAAACTCATCATCATCAACTCCAAAGTCCATCTTGGCCAGCACTGCCTGCACATGCTCAGTGGACAAAGTAAAGTGGTCCATCTTCTCGAAGCCTGGCTCGGGCCGGTCCTCTCCCAGGGAGCTCTTAGCCGCATCTTTGGTCTGTGAGATGAGCTTCTTGGAGGCGACCAGAAACTCTGCAGCGTTGTTCTGCTCCAGGGCATGCACAGCCGAGTCAGTCAGGTCTGTGCTGGACTGTAGCCTCTCTCCATACCTCTGGGCCAGAGCTTTAAGCGCAGCCACCTTCTCATCTTGCTCCTTACTGACCTGCTCCAGCAGCGCGGCCTTTCGGTCCTCCAGAACGGCGTACAGCAGGTCAAAGCGCTCGGCCAGGCTCTGCTTGGCGCGCTGGGCGTTTTCCTGCACCACTCGGCACGACTCATCCATCTGGTTCAGCAGCGCCTGCAGACGTGCGTTACTGGCCACCAGCGTGTCAATGGCATTGCTCAGCTCTCCTTTCTGTGTCAGGTAAATAGAGGCTAAAGGAGCCACCTCACAGTCCTTGTGCTGGCCGAACACCTTACACATGGAGCAGGTGGGCACCTGGCAGGTCACGCAGTAGATGTTAATTTTCTCTTCTTCATGCTCCTGGCACATCAGCTCTTTGGACTCTTTAGGCTTCAAATTAGTTTCTGTGTTACTGCTGCCAGTCCCTTCTTGCTGCTGTTTGTAGATATCTATAATATTTTCCACCAAAAGGTTTCTCTGGAGGCCGTGGACTCCATGGCGGTCGAGCACCACCTCAAACCTGCAGGTTGGGCACCTGAAGACGCCTCCGGAGTAGCGATAGGGGTTTCGGGAGTCGTACAGGTCGCTGGCACAACTGCGGCACAGGTTGTGTTGGCAGGGCAGAATGACCACAGGTTTGGTGAACATATCCAGGCAGATGGGGCAGCTCAACTGCTTCTCCAGGCTGTCCATTGGGCTGGGAGACCTCACGATAGAGCTAGATCTCTGGACGTCCATGGTACAAGTGTGTCCTGCTTGTTCCTCTGTTGCTGGCTAGTTTATAAATGTCCCCAAGTGAAAACTACTGGGCTCTTTGTCCCCTCAGGCTGGAGCGAGCTCTAAAAATAGCCTGCAAGGCTGGAGGCTGATCCTTTAGGGTATGCTAGTGCTGGGCAAATGCTTAAAGTTGTTCTGGGTAAGAGCTAGCAGCTCCCTGCTTTATACTGGCCTCACAGCTGTGACACCCGATCTGTCTGACCATGGGTGCAAACATTCCAGTGCAGCCGGGCTCTGTTCACAGAAAGCCCCCTGCCGTGCTGTCACATGTCCCAGTGGAACTCTGCCCCACAAACTTCGAGACACAAACAGGTCCATGTGATGTCTCCACCTGAGAGAGTCCCAATAGTAAACATCATGTCGTAATGATTGCCTCCTTCTAGTGAAGTGTTTTTATTTACATCAATCATCATTACGTCATGCTTCATGGAGCGAAGTTAAATGACAAAACCACACCAGCCTCTTAAGATTATTTTAAATATATCAATATAGATGACAATAATACAATGTGTATTGTATGTTTACTTTCCCACAATATTTTGAAAGTCATAAAAAGACAACACATAACAGGTATTTAAGTCAAACACATAATAAGGCAACAATAAATAAATAAATAAAAATATACAAATGGCACACCATTTAGTTTGTGAAGTCTTAACCAACTCAATTTTACATTTTATGAATGAGGCACCATTGTGTGACCGTGAGTGTCAGTTGAGGCATTGGACTGAGCAGTAAACATGAGCTATTCTTACACTATTTCACAACAGCCTTTCCCCAAGAACCATGTACAAACTTGTGCTTTAGTAAGCACTTGGAAAACATGTCACAGTGACTTTTGCGCTTCTATAAACATCTATAGTTTCATATTTATGACAGCTGAATCATTTGGGATATGTTCATTTCAAAAGCGGTTATGTAATCAAACTTTATCTCACAATTAACG
This sequence comes from Neogobius melanostomus, assembly GCA_007210695.1. Lineage (NCBI taxonomy): Eukaryota > Metazoa > Chordata > Actinopteri > Gobiiformes > Gobiidae > Neogobius > Neogobius melanostomus. The sequence goes on from VHKM01000149.1 coordinate 181,935, forward strand.
GTAGGGCCAGAAACATCAGTCGTACCTCATTTGAAAATTATTTACTTCTAGGATTCAGTCACTGAGCTTTAAATGCCATTTATTATCTTGTTTATTTTGTTACATCAGTGTTAAACTGCACAAAAAATATCTGCTTCTTTTGCAAATAAGGTCTGTTCTAACTCTTCGCAAAAAGCTGTTCACTGGTCTTACAGATGTCAAATCACTGCTTGGTTTAAAGCGGTTAATTACAAACAACAATTCAATCCTAACAGGTCGGGTTGCACAACATACTGACAAAATATTATGAACCAAATAGTGACGCAATCTCCATATCGCAAAAACAAAATGAGAGGTTTTCCGTGCGACCCTGGTTCACATATTTCACACAGCTTAAAAACAACAATGCACTAAAACAAATGCCAAAGTTAAATATTAATCATGATTTACCAAGGATAGTTCTATTTCAGCCCTGTCCTGATTAGCATTATTATACGTCTTGCACAATTTGACATAAACAAATTACTGCAGCTCTACTGATTCCATGATGCCATTCTTAATGACACAACATAAATTTGCCTTCTTTGGCCACTGGATATTCCCAAATATATCTATATTTCTATATTACTTGTACAGTATAATCACTGTAGAGACATTAGTTAGATCGAGGATGGTGTTACCTCGTAGCGCCTCCATTACTGGGAGGATGCCCTCAGACCACTGGTGGGCTGCGATGGCTGTGTAAATCCCTGGGAACTCTCGCTGCCAAATGTGCTGGCCCACTGCCCAAATGGCAGCCAGCTCTGGGTTCGCCTGGACACAATGAGGGAAAGAGTTATTCAGTATTCAAAAAATGATAATAAAATGCTGTTGAGTGCTTTAAAATTATGTGAAATTAATATGTTCCAGCCGTTGTTAGAATATATCAAAGGATATTTATGCACATGAAGAATTTGGAAGTGAGAGGTGTTTGTGAGAGCTATAACTGAGCTGGACTTATGAAAGAAACTTTAAATGCGATTTGATATCCATTAAACTTAAGTATAAAAGTATAACATAATATCAGTAGAACAGAGTAAAAGCTTAACATTTCATTGCTGTTTTTCAATATAAGAACTTACTGTTTTTATTGCTTGAGGAATCCTTTTCCAGAGGTATCTAGCATTATTCCTGCACAACAAAAGAAGGTATTTAGAGTCACAGAAACGCCATACAAGTATAAAATGGCCACTCTCTAGATTCTCCGATTTTTAAAAGTAATCCAGAGAGGGATATCGTCATCAATTAGAATTAAAATTACAACAACAACAAACTCTTATAACAGTATGAGAAACAAGTGTCAATTTCAATTTGAGAATAATTTGTTATGATTATTTTATTAATCAATATCAAGGAAAGTGATTTACTGTTGACCTTGGCTGCTCCTGTCCTGTGATGACTCATGTCCAGGTCACACTGAAGCAACTACATTTATCAGCTGTTTAGAGTGACAGCACACTTTCCCCACTGTCTATTAATATCGAATGTCTAGTCGAGACAATATGAATGAATCATAAATCAAAAACTTATTCACTGCTCCAAGTATCTTGAGACGCGCTGACAAACCAAATGGCCATCCCCTTGTTTTGAATTCATGAATAAGTGAGCGATGAAAAGTGCACACCAGTATAAATGATGCAACAGTTCGGACTTACATGTCATTGTGTAGTAAATATAGAGCCAGCAGCTGACCGTAGACTTGAGGTGTTGCGATGCCCCCTGGTGCCTGTGCAAAGAAGCGCATGCAGCATGGAAACACAATCATTGACAATCTCACGTTTATTGTGACATCCAACTGGACTTTGTTTAAGTTAAGATGCACACAACTACATTATGTCTATCACTGTTGTTACAAAAGCATAACAACAAGATAGCAATGCAGTATGCGGAACTTCAACATACTCTGCAGACATTTAGGTAGATAAATGTGTCATCTGCAATGTAAAATACAAATTCCTACAAGATTAATACCATACAAGCCTTCGTTTTTACAGGCTTTAAACTATCTTGCAAATAATTAAAAGCTGTTACAGTAAAAGTTGCCCTGAATTTGCTTATATTATGGCTTGTTCCTAGCTGCAGTGCCCCTCGATAGTTCGGATTTTTTAAAGACAGATTTCTGAATAAATTACTCGTGTGGCATTTACGGATTAAAAAAACGATAATACAAAATCCTAATAATGTATACTAAGTAAGAACAGGTCAGAAATGGCTCCATAAGGGCACTGTCTCAACGTATTAGCAACTTGCAGGCTAGCGCTAGCTACCATAACAATGACTCAGGACAGCGAGAGCAAGAGGCGGCTGCAACTTTTAATGAACCTCTGACACAATACGCATAAAACCTTCGTGGCCAGCGCTCACCTCGAGTTCCTGGGCTTCGCATTGCTCCAGCAGTTTCTCATAATTGTCCTCCATCATCACAGCTGTAGGCATGTTGATGCCCAGCCGCTGCGCACTGAGCCTCCTCTTCCGCCTGAGTCACAGTTCCGCAGCAAAACCGGTGCTGCCCTCTAGCGGATGGAATACGCATAGTGTTGGAATTAGAAACCTGGAACTGTGCAGAATGAGTTGAAATCACATGAGCTACATGTACTATTCACGACATGTCTGTTTTATTTATGTAACTTTAAAATCTATCTATCTATCTATCTATCTTTTCCTGGTTGTCGGTCTGTCTATTTCCCCATTCACAAAACAAGCTATGGCAAGTTGTAATGCTAAAAGACTAAAGGTATACTTCATAGTTCAAATTCATAATAATTAATTGTATATGTCTGTCTATTGGTAATTCACATGGCAGGTCACAAAACATTAATCATTCAATGCCTCTAGCATTGCTCCTTCTCCTGCTTATTCGGGTATGGTCAAAAGGGCATCAGTCATTTTCCAGTCATGTCTTGGCATTTCAAAATTGAAGTAGTTTCATTATGTGAATAAAATAAAACTGTGGATGTTTCAAAATACAGATACAGTGCCTTGCGAAAGTATTCGGCCCCCTTGAACTTTTTTGACCTTTTACCACATTTCAGGCTTCAAACATAAAGATATAAAACTGTAATTTTTTGTGAAGAATCAACAAGTGGGACACAATCATGAAGTGAAACGAAATTTATTGGATATTTAAAACTTTTTTAACAAATAAAAAACGAAAAATTGGGCGTGCAAAATTATTCAGCCCCTTAAGTTAATACTTTGTAGCGCCACCTTTTGCTGCGATTACTGCTGTAAGTCGCTTGGGTATGTCTCTATCAGTTTTGCACATTGAGAGACTGAAATATTTGCCCATTCCTCCTTGCAAAACAGCTCGAGCTCAGTGAAGTTGGATGGACAGCGTTTGTGAACAGCAGTTTTCAGTTCTTTCCACAGATTCTCGATTGGATTCAGGTCTGGACTTTGACTTGGCCATTCTAACACCTGGATATGTTTATTTGTGAACCACTCCATTGTAGATTTTGGTGTTTGTGTATGTTTTGGATCATTGTCTCCCGTCCCAGTCTCAGGTCTTTTTTCCCATCAATTTTAACCATCTTCCCTGTCCCTGCTGAAGAAAAGCAGGCCCAAACATGATGCTGCCACCACCATGTTTGACAGTGGGGATGGTGTGTTGAGGGTGATGAGCTGTGTTGCTTTTACGCCAAACATAACGTTTTGCATTGTTGCCAAAAAGTTCGATTTTGGTTTCATCTGAGAGCACCTTCTTCCACATGTTTGGTGTGTCTCCCAGGTGGCTTGTGGCAAACTTAAACAACACTTTTTATGGATATCTTTAAGAAATGGCTTTCTTCTTGCCACTCTTCCATAAAGGCCAGAGTTGTGCAGTATACGACTGATTGTGTCCATGGACAGAGTCTCCCACCTCAGCTGTACATTTCTGCAGTTCATCCAGAGTGATCATGGGCCTCTTGGCAGCATCTCTGATCAGTTTTCTCCTTGTATGAGCTGAAAGTTTAGAGGACGGCCGGGTCTTTGTAGATTTGCAGTGGTCTGACACTCCTTCCATTTCAATATTATCGCTTGCACAGTGCTCCTTGGGATGTCTCTGCCTTTAAACTGACCTCTGAGACTATCACAGAGCAGGTGCATTTATACGGAGACTTGCTTACACACAGGTGGATTCTATTTATCATCATTAGTCATTTAGGTCAACATTGGATCATTCAGAGATCCTCACTGAACTTCTGGAGAGAGTTTGCTGCACTGACAGTAAAGGGGCTGAATAATTTAGCAGCCCAATTTTTCAGTTTTTTATTTGTTAAAAAAGTTTGAAATAACCCAATTTCGTTCCACTTCATGATTGTGTCCCACTTGTTGTTGATTATTCACAAAAAATTACAGTTTTATATCTTTATGTTTGATGCCTGAAATGTGGCAAAAGGTCGAAAAGTTCAAGGGGGCCGAATACTTTCGCAAGGCACTGTATCTTCAATCTTACATATTTCATAACACCATTTGTACTGATTATTAAACTATCAAATATGCAGCACAACCTTGATGCTCATGCCATACATGTACACTGTGTTCAATAATTCAGAGTTTGCAGAGCAGATTCCCTGTCGAGGCGTTGGGGAAATGGAGGAGATCAGAGGCCAGTGTGGTAACAGTTTAGTCCTGAAAGAAACTCCCAGACAGACACATGCATCGAAAATTAGCTGACGAAACAAGTGGCTGGCTTCCTCCTCAGATGTCCTGGCACAAGGCTACAAAATATATCACACAAAGATTTGGAACAAGCGGGTCCATTAACATTTATACTGTCTCCTTCTGCCTTGATTATATACCTTAAAGCCATATTGGGGAACCTCCCAGGTAATTTATGTTGCTACTAAAGTCAAACTGCTGATACTTAAACATGCCAGCGATACAAATGCACTGTTTATGATGATCACCAGCAATGCTATTTTGCAGTGTGTTATCAAAGCAGTTGGGATGGAAATTTGGATACATAAAACTCAAAGCAAAAAGCAGATACATGTTCATTGAGATGAGCCGTGACGTCCCGCTCACAGCAAATAGGTTACGAGTCAGATCTGAACAAAGGTGAGCCCGCTCAAGTGAAGATGTTTCTTAAAGGCACACTGTGTAACATTTTGGACTATACTGTTGCCATCAGTACAAAACATGCTCCCAATGACCGGCTCAACACAGAAAATGTTATTACTGCAGTGCGTAATCAAAACATGGATTTGGATGAGAACCTAACCTGTTTAAATCTCAAATTCTGCTGACTTTAGTCAACATCTCCATTGAGACGAGCTAGAGACGTACCCACTCCGGTAAAGTTACAGTTATGACTTAGGAGAGGTGAGCCGCTCACGGCAAAAGCACATGTTTGTGTGTTCATTTATGAGGTGTTCTTCAATGATGAAAATATCTGTCATAAAATAAATGCTTGTATTTCAATTTATTTTATTGGGTACAATTCTACGCAGTGTGTCTTTTAAAGGTTTGCCACCAATAAAAACACACGTGATGAAATAAACGCGTTGTATTTTATTCTAAATGTTAAGTGTGACTTTAATTGTTTTTAGTCCGATTTAAACTGCTTTTCTTTTATGTAAACCAGATTTAGGGCTTATTTGCTTTTAGATGTCTTATCTTCAATATTTGAGTTTCTTCTCTTCTGTGGTAATTATAATGAGACTCCTTCTTCTTTTCTCTTACCTGCCAGGACGTTTATTCAAATGAGCTGAATTTTATGAAAATGACACGTGTGCAGTGTTAATTTTGACAAGATATTTTAATTTAGTTTTAGTCTTTTGAGTAAAATGTCATTTAATTTTAGTCAAGATTTAGAATTCTCTTCAGTTTTAGTCTTGTTTTAGTCGAATCAAATTGCATGTAAATTTAGTTGTTTATTAATGGATACCCATTGGTCTTTACTATAGTAAAGACTATTCTTCCTGGGGTCCATGAAAATGCTACATTTAAAATATTACAAAACGGGGGGCGCCACTGAGCGATGACGGAGTAAGACGTGTCTTGCGAGCTCCGTTAGCCAAATCCGTTTAAAAACTATTTTCAAGAGCCAAAAACCTTGTAAGTTCTATGCTTTCAGAGCGCTTTTACTTCTAAAACATCAAAACTTCAAGTCCGACTGGATACCTCAACATGAGCAAACCAAAACACAAGAAACCGAAATCGACTCAACTAGGCCTCAACCAACCACCGGCCTTGCCTGACACGCAGGCCGAAGAGTCCAGCGGTGACGAGGAGGATCCACCTAACCGAGCTGTACTAGCTGCCATTACAGCACTCAGAGGTGAAATGACCAAGATTAAGGATGACATATGTGAGAATTTGGACAGACGCATTGAGCACGTGTATAACGATTTGAGAGAGGAGATAATTACGACTAACAACGTGGCCCAGGTGTCTATTGCTAATCTTGAAGCGAAATCCCAGATGCTACAAGCTAAAGTCACTGACATAGAGGAGGCTACCTCTGCACACTCCGATAGCATTAGCCAACTTGAGCACAAGTGGCTAATCTCAGTGCCGAAGTTGTCAGTCTTAAACAAAAGAACGAAGACTTGGAAGGAAGATCTCGTAGACACAATATCAGGATTACGGGTGTACGTGAGGGCTCGGAAACGACAAAACCGAGGGACTTTATTGCCAACTTGCTGAAAGATGTACTCTCGTTGGACGAAGCTCCGCTTATTGACAGAGCCCACAGAACCCTTCGCCAACGTCCGAGTCCCTCGGAACCACCGTGCCCATTTGTAATACGCCTTCATTACTATCACATCCTGGAGGACATTCTCCGCAAAGCTGCAAATATGAGAAACCTCCAGTATCAAGGTAAACCCATAAGCATTTTCCCCGACTATCCTCCTTCAGTGGCAAAGCGAAGAGCGCAATTCAACAGAGCCAGGCAACTATTGCGCAATCAAGAGTCAGATATGGCTTGCTTTACCCAACGAGATTCCTAGTGACCCACAACGGCTCCCAGTCATCCTTCACAGACCCGCAGAAGGCCGAAGAGTATGCTGAGCGTCTCACGGCAATGCCATCGGGACCATCTGGAAGTAGTTAAAAGACTGGTAATACACTACGTACCCTACTCCAACAGGGATCCTTATAAACTGTGGTATGACAAGAAATGCAAGTGGAGAAAGACTTTTACACCGGACTTTTACTGTGCCAATAAGCTATGAGTACTTACTCAAGTTAATATCCTTTTTTCTTTTTAAGGTATCCAATAAGATCAAGCTATAAGAATATACTGTTAAAATATTACAAAACATCATTATTACATATACAAATACATAGTTTAAAATCCCATTCCTGAACACCACAAGAACATGCTAATACAATGTTTCAATACACCTAACCTGGGAGATTATTGTTCTCTACATTATGTCCCATGATTTAGGACGTGCATGTTCTCCCCGCAGACACGGGGAGAACATGCAACTCCACACAGAAAGGCCCCGTCCAGGTGGGAATCGAACCCGGGACCTTCTAGCTGTGAAGCACAAGCTCTAACCGATGTACAGCCGACTAAAATGTGCCAGTTAGTCACATTTTAGTCGACAAACATATCTGGACATTTTAGTCATAGTTTTAGTCTCATTAACAACTTTTTATTTAATTTTAGTACAATTTCAGTCCTAAAAAAACAAAAAACTAAGACCCCTGAAAAAATATACATGAAGACATGAAGACATGAAGACAGTGAGTCAAAGGGTGCAATTGATTTAAACCACAGTGATTCTTTCTGTGCATTCCGACTTCACAGCTTCATATCACGATTGCAGTATCCAAAATATGAAATGGCACACTACATATTTTCTTGTGTTTGTGCAATGTGTGCATTCCCTTTGATATGCAAATACGCAGCGTCCTTTTTATTCATAATCTTTTAAATAATAACAAACTGTATTTTTGCGACCAAAGCTTATGGGCATATCGTGGACTTGCACACAGTCCGCAGCCCCATTTGAATTCATAATGATTCAGGCTGGTTTTATTTAAAGCCGACTGCAGCAGCGTTCCCCATTGGGATGAGGGAGAGGACAATAACTTTGCAAACTTCCCTTTGTGTCTTTGAGGCAGAACACAAAGACAATATGCTTTATTTTGTCTGTCATCACCTAAAGCCAATTATGAATTATATAAAACAAAGTATTGGGAAATAGGTGTAAAACTACATAATAAAAAGTGTGCTGGTGCTTTGATGTTGCAGCCTGAGAGAAAGTTGAGTGATATATTTTGACTCAGAGGAAGCAGTGTATTGCCTCACTTTTACATCACTGGCAAAAAGCATGAAAAGGAAAGAACTTGTTTCCCGTAGTTCCACATTTAATATTGATCGAGTATTTTATTTGCACAACTGCAGCTTTCGTGCCTTTGTGATTGAAAAATATGTCCAAGTTGGCCCCCAAAGGGGCTTATTTGAGTTAAACAGGAATTCCCATGCAGGCATCCAGGTTGATATATTTAAAGTGTAATAAATCCATTCAGCTGTACATTTCCTGATTCAGATGGACAGAGTGGGCAATGACACGTGAGTCCTGCTGAATTAAACTAGAGTTTCACAGAATCTGCCCGGTGACTGCAGCAATCTTCAATCAGTCAATCAAAGTTTATTTCTATAGCACTTTACAAGAACACCAGGAAGATCAAAGTGCTTCACAGAAAGACCAAACGATTAAAAACACAACATGTTTACATCCTAGACATAATTCAATGAATTGTAGGTGTTAAAAGCTAGTTTGAAAAAAATTAGTCTTTAATCTGGACCAATGGGTGAGGAACGCGCTCTATGGTCCTCATGGTCCTCAGGGGTGCTGACATTGATGTAGTACCACCCCTTGTGTCCAGGGGCGACTCCAAGAGACACTTGAGAGCATTGATTCTAAAGAGACTGCTGACCTCCCAAGAACTCTAAAAATGCTATGACCCATGTGACATTTTTAACCACGCTGGTTTTTGTGTATCAGCCCGAAAAGTGGAAGACTTCAGAGTGCATTGACTGGCTCCAGAGCCTGTCAATCAAACTCTGGAGCTCCTTTTTGCCCTTTTAAGGAACAGGCTGGGTAGGAGGAGTCTGAGCAGCCATGTAAGTTTCACAGATGACTCGGGACCTTTTCTATGAATGGGGCTGAATAGGTATTAATCTATCTCTAATTAGTATATCTATGATCTGGACTTTAAAAGTGACAGATCTGTGAGCACACAGACTGAGGAGCAGGCTGTTCCACAATTTAGGCAGCACAAAGGAGCGATCCCCCACTGTTTGTACCGGGACCTAGGCACATCCAGAACCATTTGATCGGCAGACCGGAGAGCTCTGCTGGGGCAACAGGAACATGGCAACATGAACAACATCTCAGTTAAATATAACGGGGCGAGACCATGAAGAGCTTTGAAAATGAACATTCCGATCTTCAACCCCTGGGCGCTGTGTTATGTCACTGTCCACTTTGCAATCTTACAGGAACTCATTTACAAACCCTGGGCCTTGAAGAGGTGATTTGGTTAATCCTAAAACTGTCGGTCGTCTAAATCAAGAAATGTCCAGCTCTATCAATTTACTGGACTTTGTTTTCTTATTTAGTTCAGTAAGCTTTATTTTGTTGTCATTTCAGTTTAGCCTAATCAAATCTGGTTCAACAAAAAAGCAACAAAAATGTGTCAAAACATGATAAAAACAAGGATTCAAATGCAACAAAAAAAGCATGAAAAAGTGATAATGGAATGGAGAAAAAAAAATTCAGAAGTGACAACAACACGGCAACAACGCGAGGAAAAAGATCTGTTTAGATCAGTTTAGTGGGTCTTAACCTAAAATCCCCCAAACCAATACAGTACATCTGGTTTGTCCAATGTTGCTAAATAAATACATGAAAATACAATTTCTTATAATAATACTGGTACACATGGATCTTTCTCCTTGAATCAAAACATGCCTGTCCACTCACCTCTCTTTTTTCAAGCCCGTCCTGGCCGACCTTCCTCTGTGGTCTAAACATAATGCATCGATCACCTTGTATCTATTTGTATTGTTGTATCCCAGTAGAGCAGGTCTGGAGCTTGCATTTACTGATACTATTGATTTTGCCATGAAAAGCCTGTGTTATCTTAATAATGTTCCCATGGCAGCAAACCACCCTATGTGCGAACAACTGACCATTCTGTACGAACCATAAAGGTCAGCTCATTGGTCCAAACTAAAGAATGATCTGAAACGTTTCTTGTGAAGTGGCCACCGAGGAGCTTGAACTCTTTCAGTGCATGTCTACCTTTTATTTTACAGCGCTGAACACATTGTCCTTCGCACTCAATATATCCCCCCATCCAAAATAGAAATAGACCATGCCTTACCTGGAAGTAACATCCAAGGGTAGTTCAACAGACATGAAGAGAAAATGAAAACAGTCAGCACAAACTGTTGAAGAAACCCGATCAATGCGGCCAATTCATGAGAGGTTTGTGTTTATAGAAGACGAGTGCCATGATAGACCAGATACATCAATGTAAATCCTTATAGAAGTCATGCCAATTACCTTATTGTTGATTTAAAGTATATAATTAAATAATGTCTAAAACCCCATCAATTTGGTTGTACGGCTCATAGCCACATGTTTTTCCTCAATGCTGGATATATATATATTTCATTACTTTGCTGCAGAGACAAACAACAACACGCATCGCACCACAGGTTGTTACACCACAGGGACTTAAATCTTTCATGTCTTTTGTTTCAAAGAGAATTGCGTTTAAGTTTGGTACTTTCTGCAGCATTGCTCCCATTATTATTGAGACCCACATAGGAGTGCACTATTTAAGTAACAGGCTATTTATTCTTTTACCTTTCCAAATTCCAAGGTCTAACATGTCACCAAGGACCCAAACTGAGTAAGTGCCCTCTATAAGTCGTGGTAATGTCCCCCACCTGAATAGAAATATAAAATGCCTTTAGTTGTTTACTTTAGGACAAAGCCGTAAAGAGAGATCATTCGCTGGCTCAAACACGACACAAAATACTCACCAGGGACAGTCATATTGGTGCAACGGTGCAGCGTATGCTGGGTTAAACACAGGCACATTGCTTTACAAATATAATGTGTCCGTGATTCGTGCCATTCAAAACGTGACTTGACAACAACATTTGACATTTGTGATGTATGTGGAAGAGGTTTTTTGGCTGCTAAAAAACGTTAAAGGAGCTATATCATGCAAAATCGACTTTTTGGAGTTTTTAACCATGTTGTTATGCTATTTCCTTCTCAAAAACACCCCCAGAGTGGTTTTGGCTTCATTCACGCAGTTCTAAGTAATCCTCCTGAATCCTGCTCTCTGAGCAGCTGCTCCGCCCTCTCCTGGTAAACGACTGAGCTGTTCAGTTGTGTCGTCACAAGGGAACGGAAGTGCTCTACGTCTGTAATGTAATGCCTTACGGCCTGATTTTAATTTATAAAACAGCTTTTCATTATTTTGTTGTAAGAGAGAGAAAAAAATAAAAAATAAAAAATAAAAAATGAACTCTCCGACGCATCTGTGCTGTCCCAGGAGGGTAAACAAACGCACCCCTGGCCGGAGGAGCCATGGATCCGAGCAGAAGTCATGTTTGTGAAGACTGAGCTCTTTCTAACTTACTCTGGACACGCCTGTTCTTTTTCTTACCGAACGATAATGTCACGGATGCGCGTTTGGCTACGAGAGGAACAGGACTATTCAACCTTCCTAAAGAAGAGTGCACTCGCCAGAATTGGAATTTCTTTCTGGGATTCAGCGACTATATCAACCAACCTGATGGATGCTGGTGAACCTTGGCCAGAATCAAAGTGGATTAACTTTTATAACCAACGCGATCCATAACCCGATGGGGAGGCCAGGCTGAGCGGTGAGTCAATCAAAACGCGTGTTAGCGTGTGTGTTAGCGTGTGGTTAGCTGTGTTAGCGTGTGTGTTAGCGTGTGTGTTAGCGTGTGTGTTAGCATGTGTGTTAGCATGTGTGTTAGCGTGTGTGTTAGCGTGTGTGTTAGCCATTTATGAAACTGTGTTGCACATGTCAACTCCTTATAACTGCATTATGTGAAGTAACTTCACTTTTTGCAGCATATTTATATTTATAATACTGCAAATGTGGAATGAGCGGAGAGAGGGGCGGAGTTAACTGAATCGAAGCGTCTTGTCTTCCGGGTAGGGAAAATACCCCCCAAAAATACTTATATTTCTCTCAAAAATGAGTACTCCATAGTGATAGAGGTACAATATATCATATAAATGCCTATACTTTACTTTGGAATGGCTAAAATAGCATGATACAGCTCCTTTAACCTTTTATGATTGACCCTCTATTCAAGGGTGGAGTTTGTGATATGAGTGAGTTTGCATCTGAGCGTGTAGTTTTGTCATAATTAGTAAAAATCACAGTAAAAATCACAGTTTTCTCTCACAAGCGCACTGATAATTGATAGAAACCCGCGCTGCTGCACAGAGAAAGCGATGGAGCAACATGGTGCGTGGTTCACGGACAGCAGCACTAGAGCAATTAGAAATGGTTAACTGTGATTACAATTTAGAACATTTATTTTATTAAAATGGACATAAAATAGGATATATCTGGAACTGGAGGACAAAGTGACCACCAGGCTTTACCCAAATCTAAAAGCAAAAAAGTGGTAAAAGAGCGACAAAAACGTGCCGGAAAAGCAACAGCAACAAAATGAAAAAAAGCGACAAAAACACACGATTAAAGAGCAACCAAAAAAGTGGCAAAAACGTGACCAAAATTTTATGAAAAAGTGACCAAAACACGACAAAAAGCAACGGAAGAGCGACAAAAACGCTTCAAAATGTGACAAAAACGCTGCAACAAAAAAGTTTTAGGCCTTAGCTTTCCAATGAGACGTTCCCCTGGCTTAGAGGCTGTTAGCACCAGTCCAGAAGCATTTAGATCTGGATAAAGCAGAACTGGAGAAAATGAGCTCGGTTAAGGCGGGGGTTAAGCAGTAAAAACACTTTAATATAAAATATATTTATTGGAAGTCCCTTTGAAATGAACGGATCCCCAAGAGCCATAAATCCCATCACACCCTACAACCAATCAGGATTGTCATTAATAGTTTGGAGAACGAGTTGTGCGTAGAGTTCATTCGACCATTGACGGACTATGTTTAAGCACTTTTGGCTTGCGCGAGCTGCAGGTGATGGATATGACCATAACAGAGTTTGTAATGGAGGATTTGGCCTGAGGCTCGAGGACCTCTTCATCACGGCTGCACTGAACAGCTCCTGCACGAGCACCAGCGAGACCCGTTATTGATTTTAACATCCAACTACACGCAAAGGAAGGAGAGATTTGATATAATGGGAGCAGCAGTCTTAAGGCTAAGGATGGTGTGCATTGGCCCCAAATAAGTTCAGTTCTTTCTTTCTGACCCTTTTAAAAGGGGGCGTATTATGTAAAAACGACTTTTTCAAGCTTTATATCATGTTATTATGTCATTCCCTCATTAAACACATGCCTGGAGTGTTGCCTTGGCTCATTCACATATTTTTGAGTAATCAGTAAAAACTTAGACGGCAGCCATTTTAGGTGTAGCTATGCCTCAGTCCTCCTAGGAACGCCCCCACCTCCTGGAGACGCCTCTGGACCTTTCGTCACCAGCCAAGCCACCAACCACTGCTCCTCAGCTCAGCAGAGCCCCCTCCCCGCACAGTAGTGTTGTTTAGATGCCACAGCAGTGTGCTGAAGGGGGCGTGTCGGAAAGCTTCTTAAAGAGACAGAGGCCTATTTCAAGACGTTCAGTACAGCCATTTTGAGAGAGCAATTTTATTCAAGGCAGTTATTTTAATTTACCGCATATACAGACCAACAGAAGGTTACGTCATCATTGTAGTATGCTATAGACTGGTGCTATGTGATTGAAAAAAGCATAATACCCCCTCTTTAACTTATAGATTACATTTTGTCACGTTATTGTTTTGAAAGTATAGACATATCATGCAAAAGAAAAATAGTTTCTCCTACAACATACCTTATGTCCTCAGTTATATCCTTATGCAGTTTTGTCCTTAGTCGTCTTGAATAAAATATACCACACTCTAGCTTTAGCTCCCATGCCACATCGCGGCCATAGCTTGTTCACATCTTTGATCCTCTGATGTCCAAAAACCCAAACTCATCACCATTCAAGACGCCATGTCAGGCTCCCCTCTGATCTCTCAAATAGGACTTGAGCCATGCAATATTTATGACAGTGTGTGTGCGTGATGTGTAAGCAGACTTGTATAGGAAAAACTGCCGCTTAAGGCCTCTATATACACGTGTGTGTGTGTGTGTGTGTGTGTGTGTGTGTGTGTGTGTGTGTGTGTGTGTGTGTGCTTTGTAATCCACCATCCTGAGACAGGGCAGGGTGATGAAATAGAGGAGATGTTGGACAGGCGCCCCCTGGCATCACAGCGTGGGACAGAGCACCTCCAAAGCACTTCCAGCCCACAGCTCACCGCCCAGCCGCGCATCCTCCACCACCTGCTGAGCGCTTCCTGAACCGGGCCAGGCGGGGAATGGAGAGATACAAGCCAGAACATCTTTATCTACTGCTGGTATGAGGAAACTTTAAAAAAACAACGAATTATATATTTAATCAAATGTTGTCTTTCAGTGATTTATCTAACGGGCTGCACACTTTTAAAGACAAAGTACTGTACAAGCTGAGAAACTATTTGATTTCTGACTTGACAGGAAGTGGAGAAAAATCCTTGCACCATACAGCATTGTTGAACATGGGTGTGAATGATGTAAAGTTTGTAATAAACTCTATCTTCACCTATAGGGGCAACACTCATGACCTCTGAGAACTCATCTCTTCCCTCATCATCCACCACATCAGACGGTGCATCAATTCGCCTGTCACTCTGTATTTTCCTCACCTGTCAACAACAACCTGACATAAGCGTCCAAGTCCGCTTGTTGCAACCCACTCTGTCTTCGAAAAGGCACTCGGTTCAGTTCTGGACAACACCATCTCAACTTCTTGGTCTCTGTGTATTGTCCAACTTTTAAGATGATTGACTCAGATCCTATACACTGTCTGACCAAAAAAGAGAGATGTCCAGTAACTGTTCTGATCTGGGGTTGCTGCAGTTGGTCAGGTCTGGGTTCAGCAACACTATGAGCCCAAAGAATGTGATCAGCGACTGCCTGAACATCCTGAAGGACCAGGTTATTCCAGCAATGGATTTCTTCTTCCCTGATGGCATATTCCAAGTTGACAATGTCAGGATTCATCGGGCTCACATTGTGAAAGTGTGGTTCTGGCAGTATGAGACATGGATCACACATGGATTGGCGAAGTCCAGATCTTAACCCCAATGAGAATCGTTGGGATGTGCTGGAGAAGGCTTTGCACAGTGGCTACACTCTCCCATCATCAAAACAATATATTGGTGAAAACTGAACACAACCACTGGATCTTCTGACATTGCAGAAGCTTGAAACATGCCACAGTGAATAAGTGCGGTAAGCTAAAAGGCGGTGCAACAGAATATTAGAGAGTATGACCTTGTTTTAGTGAATTTTATTGGTCTGTCAGTCCTAGATCGACAGCTGCCCCTGACTGGTTGGATAATCTAAAATCCTCTTTTAATATAATGTTTGGTTTCTGTATTTGATTCCACAATATTACGTCACACAATGGCTGAAATTCCTTCATTGTTCTAATGTTCCTGGCAGGTCAGAAACTGTGCTCCTTTCACGCTGAGGACAGTTTGTTATAGTTCATGAATCTGCAACAACGCATCTTTTATAAACACTTATGGTTGACTTCCCCTTTACGTCAGACGGGTTCAGCGGAGAATTTCGCATAAACTACTGGAGTTTACTTGGAGTTCACTTGGACACGGGTCACTGCTGCTGTTCGCCCATATTTAATGGCTTACACATCAGTACAAGGCCAGGCTCCAATAGAAGATAAAACACAAATCATAAAATAAATAAATGATTTGATTTTTGAGAGAGTCTCATAAAACACGTGGAGTATTTAATTACATATACATCTTACTGGGAGTATTTGCCCTTTTGCCTGTATTTAATATTTTTCTAAGGTCCCATGTGAAAAGTTAACTGTAGTAATCAAGTTTGCACTTAAAACAAAAACATACCCGGAGTCCTATTTAATCATTCTTTTACATTGTTTTATGAATGTTAATAATAATAATGCATCGGTTTTATATAGCGCTTTTCTGGACACTCAAAGAAGCTTTACATTGCATTAATTATTCACTCCATACCTGGTGGTGGTAAGCTACTATTGTAGCTACAGCTGCCCTGGGGTAGACTGACGGAAGAGAGGCAACCAGTCTGCGCCATCGGCCCCTCCGACCACCACCAACCACTCACTCACACACTACATTCGCTAGGCTTCCTGGTGTTATTAAACGGTCTCCCATCCAAGTACCGACCAGACCCTTCCCCGCTTAGCTTCCAAGGTCTGACGGGATCGGGTGGTAAGGCTTGTCGACATTTTACAAACCTGGATAGCTGAAACTTCAACCATTTTCACACTTAAAGCCATTTCGTAGAATGTTCCAGGTTATATATTGCTTTAATATTACAGCCCTATAGAAAGCTCCAAACAAATACATGACTTGTGCCATGTGAAAAGCTACATATGAATTATATGAATAAGACACCCTCGCCCTGCCCCCTGAAGCACGTGTAAGAGGACCTAATGTGTTAAATCTCATGTTTGTTTGTTTGTTGTCAATGAAAAGAAGCAACATTTCCACCTGTGCTCCCTGAAAAGTGGTGAGAGCAGTGTTTTAAGGAATTTATCACACTTAAAAACAACTATATAAAAATAAACACTTTACTCCATATTCGGGGTGAAAAACAGGATTAAATCTCGAAAGCACATCTATATCTACAGTATATCTATATGACACTCCATGTAATTGTGTTATGATGCTAATAATATTTTCACATTTCTACATGAGCCGTGCATTACTCTCGGTGTAAGACACACAGACTCTCCAGAGACCTCCTCTTCTTCCCCAGGACTCTTGGACCGAGCGGTCTGACAGATGTGATAATGACCTGAAAACATCTGCACATTCATCTGAATAAACTAACGGCTGCTAAAAATACCGGGGCTGTGACTTGTCTGCGCAGCCCTGTTGCTTCGAGATAACAGGGCTCTAAAAATAACGTTTCCTGAGGCTCCAATCTGGATAAAAGTGTGCACATAATAACTTTTTATTTTGGCCAGACAGGATTTTGACATTAAGTTTATTTTTGGAAGCGTAGAGGCCTTGAGCTGCAGCTGAGAAAAAGGAAAACAGAATTTGCATAACAACTGACCCGATCACTAGAAAAATCTAAAAAAAAGATAAATAACATTTTGCATGATTGGATCTTAACAAGGTTCCAAGTAGAACTTCAATATGCAACAAGAAGAAATGGGAGTGAGACACAATTGAATGAAGATTTTATTGAAAACAACCATTAAAGAGCAACTAAACACCAAATCAAGTTTTTTTTTACTAATAAATGGGTGTCTCATAGTGTTGTCCACTGGTCCCTGACATTATTCTGACATTATAGCGCAAACATGTGTCAAATCCTAATTTGGCCTGAAAACGAATGGGTTGCGCCCCTTCAGGTAAACTCTGCTACTAAATTAGAATTTCCTGATTGGCTGGAGAGTGTCCACGGCCTCCACAGAACGTCATAAGCCGCACCAGCTCCACACATCGTCATCAGGTGCTGCCATTGTCCTGCCCATTGTCCTGCCCCTGCACCTGTGGTATAACCAAGTCCCTCCCACGTAATCTGTCTGCTGTGATTGTGCCAATGCAAAGGCCCACACACTCACCCCCACATGTCACCCCCAAACTTCAGAGACCGCCTCTTTTGCGGCAATTTTTGACTTTTGTTTGTGGGTGGGGAAAGGCTTTAGCACGCCTGTTTAGGTACTCTTTAAACTGAATTAGGCTGATCAAAAGTTTAAGACCACATGCCTTTAAAAGGCCAAATCTGTGCAAAAATGTGGATTCATTGTCATTTTCTGTCAGGTATTCATGACGTCCTGATGGCAAAGGCAAAACATAATAATCTAGTTTTGTACGTGGTTGGGTTGTTGAGCTGCATAAGCAGAGCCTCTCACACGCCGCCATCGACGCTGAGGTGGGATGCAGCAACAACACAAGTTATTTTGAATGTCTTAAATGATCCTGAAGGTTATGGAACAAAAAAGTCAAGTGGAACCCAAAGAAATGTCACCAGCACTGAGCTGGAGGATCTGATTAGCTGTATGTCAAGACAACCCAACAACAACCCAACCATGTTCAAAACCAGAATTTTCTTTTTTCTTTCATCAGGACATCATGACAGTGTGAATATACCTGACAGAAAATGACAATGAATCTACATTTTTGCACAGATTTGGCTTTTTAAAGGCATGTAGTCTAGTAGTAAAATTCTGATCAGCTGCAAAACCAGCCTATTTCAGTTAAATTGTTGTTTTCCATAATATCTTTAATTGGTTTTAGTCTCTCTCCTTTTTTGTATTTTTTTTGTGTGTGTGCCATTTTTCAACGGTCTTAAAACGTTTGAACGGGACTGTATATGTCTGATGCAGTGCTAACTAGTCTGACAGGATTTCAAGGTGAATTAGGAAAGAGCATGTGTCGGATGAGGATCAGTGTTTCTCACAGATTTGAAAAAGGATTGTGGTGGTATAAGTAATCAAAATGTCGTACTCTGCTTGTTTTTAGACTATTTAACCATAGGCCAATCAAATCTTACATCCTCACATCCTTGTTTTATAAAAAAATGCTTTGCTTTTTTTAATATGTCTTTGCGGTTTTTTGTTTATCCTCTAATCTGTGAAATTCCCAGTTGTCAGGCATCTTTTATCTTATGTTAATAGGCTGCGTATTTTTGACTAAAAGTGTCTCAAAGCACAAAGAAATGCAAAATACATGTATTATTGAAAACGAAATTCTGACAGTGCACCAAAAAAAAAATGCTCCCACAGAATCCCAAAGATATGCAAACACACTCCTACCCAGCTGTCATCATTTTATTGGTCTAAAGCAGTTTCCAAACTCCCAACTCCGAGTGAGGAAAAAACAACAGACTAAAAGTCAGTTCAACCAGGACTAAAAAGAACCTAAACCAGTCGGACTCTGTATAGGTTTTATTCACGTGATTCTTAAAAGCTTGTTGAGTAAAAATAGTAAGAGTGGGAAGTAAAGGCTGTTCTTTTTGAAGTTTGAGCCCCTCCCCTCTAAAGCTCTGCATGGCCCTGTTAAATACACTAGGATCTCTTCCAAATGTGTTATTTTGATAACCCACTGCAAATATTAATAATTTCAAAATCCCTGAATGTTCTGCCGTCTGGTTTTCAATCACACTAAATTAACTTAGGGAGTTTTATTTCCAACAAAAATCCGGTCAGAAAACTGGATGCAAAACAGCTTCTGGCGTAAAGTTAATCTTTGGCCAGTGTGTGAACTAATGACATTTGCTTCGGAGTTGTATCGGTCCTCGAGGGACAAACAGTTTCTGGATTATGGACCACACAGCAGGCTTTCAGATCACTACGGATTAGGATAGATTTGCAGCTAACCCAAATTGCAACAAGCATGCAAAGTTGATAGATTAGAGGGTACTATAGTGACATTGGTTACTCATTATGTCCTTAAATTATGTTTATACTGTTTATGGTCACTCTTTGATAGCACTTTTCTACCTATTATAGGTGCACAAAGCGCTTTACATCAAGGAACCACTCACCCATTCA
This sequence comes from Neogobius melanostomus, assembly GCA_007210695.1. NCBI lineage: Eukaryota > Metazoa > Chordata > Actinopteri > Gobiiformes > Gobiidae > Neogobius > Neogobius melanostomus. Next base: position 201,715 of record VHKM01000149.1, read on the forward strand.
CATGCTCTTTCATACACCAGTGTATGCAGACACTAAAGGCAAGGTGAATGAAGTGTCTTGGACACAACAAGGACACAACAACAGTGTGCACCCGCAGGATTCAAAGTGCTGACTGTTTGCATCACTGCCCACATTTAATATTGTTCCATCTGTGGTTCCCCCAGGTCTGCAAGATGAACCGATATTTCAGTGTTTTCAGCTACATTTAGTAAAATCCAACTGAAAAATGACTCCATGGGATCATAATATGAATAAGTCCTACTAACCTTGCAGGTTTGGCCTCTCAACATGCTGTGTTCAACAATGCCTGCGATTCTTGTTTTAGTTTTGCAGTTTATTTGTCAGTTCTCTCAAATATTAACCTAGGGCATTTCAAAACGTGCAAAGTAAACTGAACCCAATACATAAAAAAAAAAAAATGTTAATACCCAAATCCCATCATAAAGTCAAAAGCTACCACTACGAATATCTGTCCTGACAGCAGACCTGTCCAGTCAAGTAAAGTTCAAGTGAGATGTTACAGTAAGTGTCCTCTGAAGATGGACTCTGTTGATGATAATGTGACCTGGAGCATCAATAATTCAGTCACTGCTGCTTCACAGGCATTTGACCATAAACAGAGAGGGTTGAAACAGTACATGATGTCCATACAGACATGTCCAGCACTTTTCCCACTCAAACGGAACAAACTTTTTCTTATGATGACGAGAACCTCCCAATGTACTACATTTTTTGAGCAACCAATACTGAAGAAAAAAAAAAAAAAAAAAAAAAAAAGAAAAAAAAAAAAAAAAGAAAAAAAACTATGAAATAACAGAATGATAGATTTTAACACCAATCTCACTGAATCGAGATCGTCACCGCGGAGCGAAGTACCCCTCATATTATAATTACGAACGCTTGAAAAAAAAAAAGAAACAGATGTTTATCCAATGCGAGCACCAGGAAATCTCAATAACAATGTACGAACGCACGAGAGAGAGAGAGCGCTTTTCCCAATCGACTGTAAAAGACTAAAAACACATAACAGTAGGTGAGTTTCATGATTCATTATCCTGTGCCAATATTAACGCAGAACTGCTGATAACACCGCATCAACGGCAGACGCCCGCTGATTGGTTTACTCCTCTTCCTGTTTGCTTGCGTATGTACCGCTGTGGAATGCAGTTGATGCCACGGTCACCAGACTCAATCGCTGGTACTGTGGTCCTGCCACAAGATTCTTCACTCACTCTCGTCGTCAATTTAAAAATGAGTTAGTGTTATTGAGAGACGAGGAGGCGCAGTTTGTGACGACTTTTCCTTCAGTCTGTCACAGGGCCAGTAGAATATTGACGTGGGCGGCACTGGAAATCTTCAAGATTTGGGGATTTGAAGATGATTGAGCACTTAAATTGCATTCATACATGTGTGCTTATTTATTATAATTCCCCCACATTTGTTATAGTTTAGTGGTCTATGTCTCCCCAACCGCGCCTTAAAGCAGTCCTAAGTAACGTGTTTACCTTAATAAATCCTTTCCGTAGTCCCTCTGGGGGTAATACAAGTGTTAATGGGATGATTGGGGGTCTTTCATCTCCACCTGGTGTCTGGCCAGAAAACCATGCTTGCAACTTGACTGCCACCAGGGCGGAGCAACCAATACACACTAATAGAATCACAGAGAAGAAGCTAACAGGCTAACGGGCAAAGCTAACTGCGGGCTAACGCCACTTTAAACAGTATTTACAGCCACGTTTGAGTGAAAAAAAATATTCTCATTGTGTAACTGGATGTAGAATACCCCTCTCTCCCTTCACCTTTTCTGTCAGCGTAGTATTTACTCTCCAAGACATTTAATAAGTTAAAAAATCGTAACTTGCTAAGACACCTGCAGTTGCGCTTATGGCCTCTAGGGGCAAGAGTTACTTAGTACTGCTTTAAACACCCCTCTACCCAGGGCGTTTGTGACAACAAAAGTGAAGATTAATGCATTGGAGGATATCTTTATATCTGAAACTTTCTACAACTTACTGTGATCTCCAAACAGCAAACTTGAGCTGCCTCAAAATGCATAATAGTGTTGGATGCATAGTGTGTTGCTCACGATACAAAAGTCAAATTGATGCAGATGTATTCCAGGTGCAATGTTGCTTAATTTATGTGCATGCCATGCCTGCTGGGTTGAAACAGTTGCGGTAAACATAGCCTTGTGAGAACCGAAATAGCTTTGAGACAATAACAGTGCGAGGAGGCTGTGGGGAGACTGACAAGACTGGGAATTCAGACTTTCAGAAAGGTGCCGGATTCGTTAACAAGGGAGGATTTCAAAAGCACTGACAGGAGGAGAAGTGGGGAGCTAGTCTGGCACCTTGTTTGTAAATAGAAACCACACCTGTCGGCTGTGTGAAGCTGACAAAACTGATTTAAAGGCTGGGATCTACGTGTGAAAGGCGTTAAAATCCAAGTGACAACATGCAGACGACACCTGCTTTGAGGCTCAACGCGGCACAACTGTTTCATAAATAATCGCACGGAGTCCCGACAGGAGGCTAACGCATATGGCCTGAGTGCTATTAGCCTCTTGCAGAGGAGAAAGCCGTCAATAATACAAGCATGCTCTCGTGCATGTCTTACGCTGTCAGAATCTGGACATGCACAGGTTAGTGAGAGGTCCGAGGTTGACATTTAACTCGACTCCGTTGGTGTTTTCATGCAGTTAGAATTTCAAACATTGTAGAGCACAAGGTAATAGACACACTGTTGTGATGTTGTGATGACCTTTGAACAAGCCTTGGTTACTTTGGTTGGTCTCAGGTGGTGCAAAAAATTTGAACATGCCTTTCTGTGTGGGTTTGCATGTTCTTCCCGTGTCTGCATAGGTGTCCTCCGGTTTTCTCTGCCACTAAAACATGTACAATAGGCCAGGATGAATGATGGTGGTAGTCAGGGTGGCGCAGTTGTGTGCAGCCGCGCTTCTGTCAGTCTACCCCAGGGGAAACTATATAGCTTACCACCACCGTGTGGAGTGAATGAAAAACAAATCCCTTGGGGGTTGGCTCATTATTCCAAAATGTCCCATTGAGTAGGGGTTGAAAAATAAAATTAGGTTCAGGCAGAAGTCCACTGACCTTAAGGTTAGGGTCCAATGACTTGTGTCGTGTGAAAAGCGCTATATGTTTGTTAAGTGATGACGTCATCGCTCCACACCCGGGTCCAATGGAACTTTAGTCCTATTCTCTATAATGGGATTTATCTTATTTTTTACCTGCTGTAGAAATGACTACAGGCTCTTTCTAAACATCTGAGCACACAGAAAATCACATTCACTATGCATGTCTTTTCTGACATTAAATGTCAAATATATTTTCCCATACACAATGAAGGCTTATATTTAAACATAAAAATATCTTAATTTTTCTGGAGAAATGGTGAGATATAATTAGTTAAAAATTGGTTTTATTGTTCTATTTCTGCAAATAATCAGATAAAGTTGTGGTTTTTTGCTGTGTTTATCTATAGGACGCTCAATAAGTGGCTTATTATTGTATGATGTCACACTTAACAACGTATACAAATCTATGCATGGTTTCCATTCCAATTAACAATTCAAAAGATAACAAACAAATACAAACTACAACTCAAAACAACCAGGACACAAATGACCCAAGTTTCTCTATTAAAACAAACAAAAATCATACAAATGACACATACATGATTCCCTTATTGTACTTACACTGTTCAGAACTTCTTTTGGTTATTCAATCCTTGATAACTTGCTGATGGTAATTTAGAGCAGTGTTTCCTGACCAGGGGTACTGAGACCCCTGGGGGTACTTAAGCACTTGGCAGTGGGTACTTGGAATGACCTCAGATTAATAGAAGAAGGTGAAACTGAGTAGAATTTCAATATTACTTTCAACGAAAAGTTGTTTTTTCAGTAAAATTCTAGAAAAATCTGAATAATCTGTTTAGTGCTCACTTTAAAATTTTGGCAGGATCCTCGAGTTATGGGGTACTCGGAGAATAAATCACTGCCTCAAGGGGTACGTGGGACAAAAAAGGTTAGGAACCACTGATTTAGACCACTCGCAGTGCAGCATTACAGAAAGAAGGTGGGGGCGGGGATCGAACCACCCACCTTCTGGTTGGACAAAATACAGTTTTAGAATTGGATTCCAACCTCATGTACTATGTCAGTTCAGCAGAGCAAACTGTTCCGTCTTCGGATATTTATACGAGTCTCATGTGCAGCGTCTGTGGTAATCAATTAGCAGACAGGAAATTGAACTGCTGCCCTCGTGATATATGCCCCTCTTCACCTGCCGTAGTTTAATAGAACAATATATTTTCACAGAATTAGAATGGGCTTATAATAAAACTGCACTTTCATTAGCTGTGGTGAAAGCACTGTCTTCACAGACATGAAGAGAGAACGTGATGGAACATGAATCACCAGATGACTAAGCTTTGGGAATTCAATTATTCTTTTTTAAACTGAACTCTAATTAAAACGAATGATTATGACTAAATAATAGAAGCTTATCAATGGTACTGGTAATTAGTTTTCAGATAATACCAAGGATATACGGTATGTGTCGTCAATGGCAACCAGATCTACACTTGAGTCGTCACTTGCTTGTTACATCCACCACCGACAACGAATGAAAGGTACCACTGGATTGTTCCGATTGATTGGCTTTTGTTCACTCAACATCGTAACGTCCAATCATTGGGCGATACATGATTGTCAGGATACATTTGACTCAAATGCTTTCAAGCCACAAGTCACACAGGAGGCCAATCTGACACTGCACCATGGCCATTAAACTTCACCCTTCTTATGGAAGAGGTTTGTGGGTGAGTGATTGGTGGTGGTGGTCAGGGCCAATGGCAGTGGCACAGACTTCCGTCCTTCTTCTCCAGGGCAGCTGTGGTGATGTAGCTTACAAGTGTGGAGTAAAAATACAACAAATCAAGCCATTATTGATATCACTCTTGTTGCATTTCATTGTTATTAATACAGAAGTAACTAATTAGCATTTATCTCTATTTTTCATTCATTGATAACCTCCCTTGGCATCTCACTGTGACCTGTGGGCCTACCCTTCGCCCTTCCCCCTGCTGTCCTGAAGATCCAGAAAGGACAGGACGTTAGCCCCACAGCCTTCAGTCCTATCTGCAGTTGAACTCCCATCAGCATTCGGCATATCAGAACAGTAGCTCAGAGTACACTGCTTTCCTATTCTTTTAAAAGACGTGCAGCTGGGATGTTTTTTTTTTTATTCCCGACATGTTGACAAGCATACTAACCAATCAGAGAAAAGCTTGATATGAAGCAAGCGGCGCATTTTGTAAACAAGGATGGTTTTACGAAACGTAGGCTAGAAGAGCGGAGACTAATGTGAACGATCTGTGTCGTTTTTGCCACAAAAATGTAAGGACATGGAGTCATTAGCAGCTCGGTTAAGATTTTAAACATAGGACAATTCAACACAAATATTCAGTGGCTATGTCAATCAATTATGTTTGGAATGGGACAAAAGTATTTTGTCCTCTAAGAAAATCCTCTTAGAGAACATGAAGCATCAACATCAGGTACACACTTAAAGGGTTAAAGGGATATTTCAGGATTTTGACATAGGGCCTCATTTCCTAGTTATCCAGAGTGTTGTTGATGTCCGGAGATATTTTTTTCTTAAATTCATGCAGTTCTTATATTTGAAGAGTCTAGTGGCGCTAGGCTAGGGCAAGGCTAAAGCATTTCTATGGTAACAGCTAGCCTGCATTAAAAACAGTCTGACCCACTCCACAGTGCACCTGAGGTAATTCACTTATAACGCCAGACTATCGATATAAATGTCTGTGTCAACTGACCTTGTATCACATCAATTTTCAGAAAATATAAAATTGACTTTCATTGTTTTGCAGACGACCTGCAAATGTATCTGCCTTTGAAGGCAGGCACAAACAATGTTCAAGTTTTGTTTGATTGTTTACAGGAAGTGAAGGACTGGATGGCTCAAAATTGTTTAAAGCTTAATGACTCCAAAACTGAAATTGTTGTATTTGGTAACTCATGTGATGCCACTGCTCTAGGCCCTTTGAATATCTATTGTCACGAGTCAGCTAGGAATCTTGGGGTTGTTTTGGACAGTTCATTTAAATTTGACAGACAAATAAGTTCAGTCGTCAAAAATAGCTTTTTTCAGCTGCGTTTGCTCAGCAAAATCAAACCCTATTTGCCTCATGCTGACCTGGAGCGTGTCATTCATGCTTTTATTACGTGTCGCTTAGATGATTGTAACTCTCTGTACTGTGGGCTCGATCAAACGTCCATCCGTCGTCTGCAGTTGGTTCAAAACGCAGCGGCGCGTTTGCTCACAGGACGAGGAAACGTGAGCACATAACTCCTGTGTTGGCCTCTCTGCACTGGCTTCCAGTCAGCTTTAGGATTCAATTCAAGATACTGTTGATGGTTTTTAAATGTCTGAATGGGTTGGCTCCATCTTACCTTTCAGAGCTTTTGTTGATCCGTGATCCAGGTCGTACATTGAGATCCTCCAATCAAATGACTCTGGAGGTGCCAAAATCTAAGCGAAAAACCAGAGGAGACCGGGCTTTTGCCGTAGCGGCTCCGAGACTCTGGAACAGCCTTCCGCTGAATGTCAAAATGGCCCAGTCCATTCATGTTTTTAAGTCGTTGTTGAAAACTCATCTTTTTGCTTTGGCCTTCAACACAAGCTGAGCAGATCCCATGTATTTTATTATTATTGTTTCATGTTGTATATTTTGTGACTGTTTTTACTCTTCAATTGTACTTTATAATGTTTGTTGTACAGCACTTTGGGCGGTTGTGGCTGTTTTTAAGTGTGCTATATAAATAAAGTTGACATTGACATTGACATTGACATGAATTACCAAATTTTGAGGGACTATTTTCTCGCAGATCACTCCGCCGCTGCGTTAGCTTACAGCCACGAAGCTGATGCTGCTCAAATATAAGTTATTTTAAATGCAAAATAGTTAAAATTATTCTATCGACACAGACATTTATATAGAGTCTGGTGTTATAAGTGATTTACCTCAGGTGCACTGTGGAGTGGCTCAGACTGTTTTTAATGCAGGCTAACTGATACCATAGAAATGCTTTAGCCTTGCCCTAGCCTAGCGCCACTAGACTCTTCAAATATAAGAACTGCATGAATTTAAGAAAAAAATATCTCCAGACATCAACAACACTCTGGATAACTAGGAACTGAGGCCCTATGTCAAAAATCCCGAAATATCCCTTTAAGTACATACTTAATTCGTTACCTGTCGTAAAAACGTGGTCTGTGATTGGATGGATTTAAGACGTTCCCAGATTCAATTGGCTGTTTGCAAAGTTCCAGATGGTCCTGCTTTTGAACAGATACAAAAAGCAGGAGTGGATGGCTGACCAGGCAATCCGAACAGTGGGAGAGAAGAAGAACCTCAAGGAAAACCGGTTTGAAGGAAAGATGCACAACAATCTTTCAGCTTCCAACAATACAAGCAACCAATGGGTCCTTGGGCAAGACATTTCATCCACTGTGAGATTGTGGTGAATGGTTGCACACATTTAATTGGGGTGTAATTTGATGACAGACCACATCATGAAGTGCTATGAATTTCATGAAAAGAGCTGTATAAGACCAATGCAATATTATTTTCATTTGCCCAGATCTGCCCAGTTTTGTGTGTGAAACTTACACAAACGTCTAATTTTCAAGCAACACGTGACGTCCTTAGAACAGTGATACCTTTCAATCTCACAGCAGCGTTAGACACTTTTAGTCCCTCAACTATTCCAACGATTCCTCAGTATTTCCCCGGAGAAACATGAAGCGTCTGCATGGGGAGATGGAAGCCAGCACCGTCTCTGCTTAAGCGCGAGCTCCCGAGACCCTGACAGCGATGAATGGATTTACTTATTTCCATCTTTGCTTTATCCTGATTTTCAGTTATTTACATACCAATAAACTTTTAGCCTGAACAAATCCAGTTTTTATTACCTCCCATGCGGACGTGCAATCACATCACGCCGTAAACAAGATACGGAGTTGATTTGTTCAATGCAAATTAGGTGACACAGTGCAACCTCTATAAGAAAAATGGATAATACTTTCGCTCGCTCTCTTCTTCGTTGCATGCATTATATATCAAATGTAATTTAACTTGGGTTATAATTTTATTGGGAGATCTACCTCTCACTGTGTCTCATTATGAAATATGGATTGAGCCGTCCCCCATGTAGCCAGGCCTCCCACCGCGTCACAAATGCGAGCGCCTTTTAATAAGTCATCCACCCCCTCAAGGACTTTGGGCACTTTTGATTCCAGTCAAGTTTTTTTTGCACTCACTTAAAAGGAAGGCAATGATTAAAAGCATGACACGATATGTATAAAGAAGAAAATGAAGAAAGTTGGGCCTGACTTTTGCCACACTTCCTTGAAGCCAAAAGTTCGGTCTCGTAGCAGATCAAAGTTATGGAGTGAACTTGAGTCAATTATGCAAACTGCCTTCACGTCCTCGTTCACTACACCCACAAATCACCTTCCTCCAGACCAACTGTTTCCTTAAATCATCATTAAATCCTCTTAATCTGGAAACTTTCGAAAGCTCTACAATGCCTATGTTAATTCTTCATAAGGCATTACACTTGTACAGCGATTTATGAATGCATCATTGTGTTTGTGGATCCTTCGATGGATATTGATAAAAATAAATGTGACCTTAATCTCAACTGTGATTCACCATCATGCTAGGATGACACCAAAACAGAATTGAATTTGCATTATGTATGTTAGAAGAAAACATTAAATTGCTATTTATCATACTGGGTCAAGCTGTACAGTCGTACTATCTCTGTCATAGCCTTGACTGTGGTGCTCAGGCACCCACTCTCAGCCTCAGAATGTTTTGTTGCGTGTCAGTATGACGCTCTTAGACGGTATTTATCCCTCTTCTGTGGAAGCATAGACAGACTTGAATGGTATGACCAGCGCAATGTCTTGAGTTCATGTCTCCGGGTCCTGTAACAATGGTAAATAAACTTCTCCTGCATAAGACATCCTGACTGCTGCCTATTCTTCATCAATCCTCTCGACCACCATTGTTATTTCTCTAACAATGTAGAAAGTGAATCGCTGGATTTTCCCTCAAATTAACTCAAAACAACTCATTAATAGTCATTTTAACAGGCTCAGGTAGTGTTTTGATTCTTCTTCAGTCGATAAATATTGAAAAAAAAAGTTCCCTGGGAATGCCTGGTGACCCCACTGAAAATGGTTGCGCGACCCACCAGTTGAGAATCACTGCTTCATAGCATTGAATAAATGCATTTTCAGTAGACTTTATTAGAATATATATTGCAACACTAGATCATATAGATCAGGGAACTCCAACAGGCGGCCCGCAGGCCGGAGATGATTCAATCCGGCCCACGACTTGTACAGCATAAATGATTGAGTATGGTAAAAAAGAGTTACGGATTGCGGAGTTACAGATTTTTAAAGAGGGGGTATATGCTTTTTCAATCACATAGCACCAGTCTATTAGCCTGGCTAACGCCAGACTAAAATCACAAGTGATATTTAGTCTGGGGACCACCAATTCATTTTCTCGTAGGAGAGGTGTGGTTTACGATTGTCCATAGCCGTTTATTGGGCGCTACGAATGTCTCTCATGCGTCTGCACGTAGCCATAGCCAATCGTATCATGGTATCAGATGACGTATGACGTACCTGCTGTAAACTTTTGAGCTAAACTATTTAGAACACGTTCTAAAGCTTGATCGAAAGATGGCATCGCATCTGCTGCTGTCATGTTGGATCCGTAAATATCTTTTAATTTTTTATCCTAAACAAACTACAAGCTTCCGTATGTCAAATAGCGCGTCATCGTCTTACCGTCCCTCCTCGTTCTGTGATTGGTGCCCAAATCCATGGAAAATGTCGGCCATAGTCCCCAGGCTGTTGTGAAGTTCGAAAAGATTCGAGCGCACACAGCAGTCTGGCGTTAGCCAGGCTACCAGTCTATAGCATACTACAATGATGATGTAACCTTCTGTTGGTCTGTATATGCAGTAAATTAAAATAACTGCCTTGAATAAATTGCTCTCTCAAAATGGCTGTACTGAACGTCTTGAAATAGGCCTCTGTCTCTTTAAGAAGCTTTCCGACACGTCCCCTTCAGCACACTGCTGTGGCATCTAAACAACACTACTGTGCGGGGAGGGGGCTCTGCTGAGCTGAGGAGCAGTGGTTGGTGGCTTGGCTGGTGACAAAAGGTCCAGAGGCGTCTCCAGGAGGTGGGGGCGTTCCTAGGAGGACTGAGGCATAGCTACACCTAAAATGGCTGCCGTCTAAGTTTTTACTGATTCCTCAAAAATATGTGAATGAGCCAAGGCAACACTCCAGGCATGTGTTTAATGAGGGAATGACATAATAACATGATATAAAGCTTGAAAAAGTTGATTTTACATAATACCCCCCTTTTAAAGATATAACCAGAATGCTAGGGGCATCTTAAATAAAACAAAAGGAAGAATTCCACACATGTCCAGCAGAGGACATTGACATAATAAGAGATCAGGATATAAACAACACATTATAGCCACGTGGTTAACGGACAGTCTGCCCCAGGGCGGCTGTGGCTACAGCAGTAGCTTACCACCACCAAATGTAGTGTGAATAAATAATGACTACAATGTAGCAGAAATGTGTGACAAGGCGAGTAAAGTGCAAACTGTTTGTATGACGCTACAGTCTGGCTCATTATTAGTGATTTATTGAAAAAAGTTTCCTGAATAGTATTTTCCCCAATCAAAACCTATTTTACTGGAGATTTTGACACTCCCGATATACAGTATTTTGGCCCCCAGGGAAACTTGGAGACCCCTGATATAGATATTCATTGGTGTCTTATTTCATAATTGGCAGGTGGTATAATTGGAGGTCAGAGCATACTGTCCGCACCATTTACACACATAAACTGCAAGATTACAGCAATTTTCTACAACTTTGAGGTTTCCTTGAGATGTAAAGTGCAATATAAATAAAATATATTATTATACCAACAAAATGAAGGATGAGGTCGTCCTCATCCTTCATTTTGTTGGTATAATAATATATTTTATGAAAATGCAACAAAATGTGACAAAAAGTGACAAAGAAGCTACAGAAGAGCAACAAAAACGGGCCCAAAAGCCGACGATCAGTTTTGTAGGCCTTAGCTTTCAAATGAGGCGTTACACTGTTTCTCTCCTTCTCTCCAGTTGTGAAGCTTTTAGATTTGAGTAAAGAGGTCAAGTGTATGAATGAAAAATGCCAAACTCCCCCCAAATAAAAGGGTTAGTTAGTTGGACACTGGTGTATAAGATCTGCAGTTGTGTGCAGTCAATGTCCTGAAAACAAAACACGAGAGAATAGGGGAAAGAGAAGGAAAAGAAAATCTCTGCCTGCACCTTTGCTCTGTGCCATTATTAGTATATTCAGTTTATATTTTGCCAAAAGTAACTCAAAAGTAACTCAAAGTGTAACTCAGCTATATTTGAAGTTGAAACAGTAATATGGAATACAAACACAGTACATGTTCAGAGCTGTAATCACTAATAGAATATATTACAATTTTTAATTAATTTTTAAGATATAATCGGCAAATCCTCCAGCTATGGGTACTCGTGGCCATGAACCTGGCTCAACATCTGAAGAAGGGTCCTGGGGTCAAATGCTGTAGACAAATCTCCCCATGAGGACAGTATCAGCCCCTGTGCATATGTCTCTCTGCATATGCTTACCAAACATGCAGGAGACCGCAGAACACTGAGCGCTAAATATCACAAATAAAGTCATGTTTCAATCCGAGAGCTGAACAGATGCGCAGCCTAAGCCTCAGACTCAAAGGATTTCACGTCTATTGTGATGCAGACGCAAACAAAGAGATTCAAATGCCTCACCTGCACAAACAATTCTGACGCATTGTTACCACTAACACTGGGACCTGCAGTTCTAATGGATTTTCAAATGTCCTAAAGTAGCCTCCCTGTTGAGCAATATTTGTAATCTGACTGGAGCGCCACCACTTAACGCTATAATTTAATTCTGTCTCTAAGGTTTGTCCCAAATGTCTCAAAAATGCTTAAGTGGATATTTTTTGGGATTACACTGTTCATTTAGCATTGCAGTTATATGAGTTATAATCAATTTTAATGATTAGGTCACACAAATAACATTATTAGTAAGACATTAGAGGCATATGAGACTTTGACCTTTACTGAAAGAATTAGGTGGCAGATTAAAGTATATAGGATATGATTTCAACAGAATTACTGCACTTAAAGGTCACTACATGTATGTGTGGCTGATTAGAAATCATATTCTTGATACAATTGTTCCCTCCTACACCATATTAATGTCTCCATCGAGAAGTGAGCTAATGTTTTTCAGCCCAGTGAGTTTGCCTTATATAAGGGTAATTTATGTCATTGCATTACATTATGTACATTCTACAGTCTAGGTGGGATTAATGACCTCGAAAACCATTTTGATAGTTATACCATTGCTGCTCATGCTTCCTTTTGAACTACTACAAAATGAGTCACACGGCATCCAGAGCTGTATAAGCAGAAGAGATGCCATACTCTTCTGCTTCTATAGTCTCTTTTGTCGACTAATGCGCTTGTATCATCTATAATTGAAGGCCTCGATGGGGTTTACACTGATCATTGGCAGCTCGTCATACAGAATGGAAGATCAAAACGCATTGCAGTTGCATGCGTTGCTGCCATTAGAAAAGATGAATGTACTGTAAGTGGACCTAAAATTGTTTGATTGAATCCACTTTTAGGTAAAACACTCCTAGATCCAAACAGTGATCCTGACCTCAAATACAGCCATTCACAAAGTCCGTGACATCGCGGCCCCGTTATCTGTCCGAAATCTCTCGGGGCCCCCAATAATATATTTATTCTATTCAAAATTATTTAAAGTTTTTTTTGAATTTCCCCTCTTTTACAGTTACAGTACATTTGTATTGAACACTTCCTGAAGACTGTTATTGTTGACCGGGGTAAGATATTTAATCCCCCATTGTCTGTCATCCCAATTGTGGCTGGTTTACTGCATGTGCTTGTATTTTGAACTGTTGCTCTTTTATTGTTCCATCGGTAAAGCACATTGAATTACTTTTGCATCAACTGTGCCGTATAAATAAACAGCCTTGCCTTGAGATTAATTGTGCCCCTTTGTATTATATTGTCTTTGCAGACACACACGTGAATAATAAGAGACTGTTGTGTGCAGTCATATTTTTAACTCACACTGCCTGACGAGAAAAAAAGTCACCACAAAAAGAAAGGCCACACGCTGTAATATTTGGTTGGACCTCCTTGATTGCTGCACACATTCGCTGTGGCATTGTTTCCATAAGCTTCAATGTCAAAAGAACCAGTGTTGCATTTTATTTATTTTTTACCAAGATCTTGTATTGAAGACGGGAGAGCAGGCTATAGTTGTTAGGACTATCATGTTGATACTTTGCTCCCAGAACAGTATAAAGTTTGAACTGCTACTAACATTTAACTAGCTCTCTATGTCATGGATGAAAACAGAACATTTGGTTAGAGGGCCTTTAAATCAGTTGGTTTCTCTCATTCAAAATCCACTTCTCAAGTCACTTGGCAGAAACGTCAGACATAGACATCATCTTTTGCAGCTCTTTTACCACCAGTACCAAAAGAGGATTACCCCCTGCTGCGCCGCTTCCACTGCAGCATAATCACTGCTGTATCCATCTGAACGCCAGTCAAATATCATTAAATTATTATAACGTTTCTCTATGGTACACGTCTCACCGGCCTCGTTCATCACACTGCAGCCTATTCCCTCTGAGGACTCTCCTTTCCCCGGCTCCTTTCTCCAGGTAATTACCAAAAGTCTTAAATAGGTCTAACATTAATCATATTCTGTCAGACGTATAACGCTGTGTGTCAGGAGGGCAGTGGATCATAGGAGGAGAGGAAAACTCCAGCAGGGGAAGGGTCAAGGTTGAATCGACACTGTCTGCTGCGCGTATGTTAAAATGCAGAGATTTTCAAGTCTTGTAATTGAGTGCCAAGGAGGGTTTTCAAATGGATAGCACTTCCCACTTACTCTCTTTTGCTTTTTAAATGTTCTTATTCTCTCTGGTTTTCATACTAAATCATATGCCTCCAAGTGCGTAGTGATTTGCATATTTATGTTTGTATAGATTTCAAACTTTTATTTTGACAAATGCTACCAGTTCCAAGATTGGGGAGGCAGGCAAAGGTTGTAATATAGCGCTCATGTAAAAAGACCAAACAAAATAAGAATTTTGCATGCATTTCATATAGATTTACAGCCTTGGGTCAGAATTTAGCCTCATAGCTATTTGTGATTTTATTATTACACGTATAAACAGAAACAAAACAGCTACCTGTAGCTGATGATCCAAAGGTCTTTGAGCTGCATTTCACACCTACAAATCCACAGATTTCTTCTTCTGAAACACCGAAGAGGCATCAGAGAAGAAGAACGGCGGCACGGTAGCGACGCCGTTAGCGCTCGTGGTCCCGGGTTCGATTCCCACCTGGACAGGGCCTTTGTGTGGAGTTTGCATGTTCTCCCCGTGTCTGCGTAGGTTTCCTCTGGGTACTCCTGTTTCCTCTACCACTAAAAACATGTACAATAGGCCAGGATGTTTGAGAGTGCGCATGGGGGATGACGGATGGAAATTAGCCCAAGCCTACAATCTGGTGTGGGGTGTTTACATGCATGAGATCCATGTATGTTCATCAACATGCACTGTCCTGACCAAATAAACCAATAAATAAATAAACCAAGTGGAGGCGTCACAAGAGGTGCTACAGGAAATAAAAACACGGCAAACGAGGAGGTAGCCGGGGAAGACTCGCAGCTAAGCCACACAAGCGTGGTGGTGGGAAGGACGCAGTTCTCTAGGCTGATAGCTTCATCGGGAGTACATTTTTTTCACCATGTAACATCAAGCTGTGAGACCTGATTGTCTGGAACTTGGAGTTTGCATGTTCTCCCCATGTGTGGCTAGGTTTCCTCCGGGTAATCCTGTTTCTCCTATACTTCCAAAACATGCTGGCTCAGGCTCAGGACTAACCCAACGTCTGATCTACGCAACTTCATTGTACAATAATGACAATAAAGTTCTTCATTCATTCATTGATTAATTCATTCATTCATTCACTCTAAGTCAGTAAGACCATGACATTTTTGAAGGAAGAGAATTTCCAGTGCTTGGTGCTCCCGTGATGCTGATGTTTTGACCTATTATGGGGTCAGGATGCTCTGGCTTTGGGGATCGCTTGTAGAGAATAATTTGAACCCAGAGTAAAGTCAAAGTGCTTTACAGAGCAAGAGGAATGTGTTTTCTGCTTTCCTCTGAGCACTCAAAGTGCTTAATGTCAAGAAACTATTCAGCCATTCAGGCACCTGCCTTTACCCAAGGACGAAACTACAGCCCCGGGAGGTCAAATCACCAACCTTCCGTACTGAGCCACTGTCTCTCCAAACTTTATATTTACTCCTGTTGCAATACTTCGAAATAGAACAATCTGTCACTCCATCAATCAATAGATGAATGGACAACTGAATAAATAAATATTAAATTTAACTTTCATCAACCATTTTTGCAAGTGCCCCACGTCCTGTTAGCCAAACCTCAAGCTAGACATGGCTTAGCACAGAGAAACTATCAAATCAAATAAAGGATTACACAATATACTGGATTATAGAACATTAAATATTGCGCTCAATATCCATTCCTTGCCAGTTTGTTGTTTCAGCTAACCCAGTGCCAGCAGCCATTTTGCCCTTTTGCCTGTCTGCCATCTTGTCTACATCAGCCCCGGTTTGTTTGAGTTTTGTCATCTCTGGATTTTGTTAATTTGGTTTTCATTTTGTATTAAACATCACCAGTTTTGTCGCCGTCCTGCATTTTGGCTTTTATTTTCCTCACTCCACCTCCAACCATGACACTCACATCATTAAAACTCAAGTCATGTCAGAGAAAACATTGACTGTCAAAATACATAAATAAATGAATAACAAAAATCAAGTCTGCCTTGTCTCTCCACAGTGCACCCTTGGCCTGATCCCATCGCCTTCTCTTCAGAGACTACAGGGCTCATTCATAGTTAATGAGCGTCATAGAAAAAGGTGAAGAAGGGAGGAGCCCCTGGAGAGCTGGCTGTGTCTGAAGACAGCACCATGGAAAATAAACACAGATGAAAGAGAACTGACGCGTTGGTTGGATAGTATGTGTAGTTTAGTGTACCCTTTTCAACTTTGCATGAAAAATATATATTGTCATTGCCATATAGCTACTGCACGTAGAGTAGAAGTCAACTGGACAATAGGTTATTCTTCAGTTTCACTTCTCACAGGAGGATTCTCACTCAATTCTCAAAGATACAGAGTCCATTAGGAAAGATGTCCACAGCCATCTCCAATCCCTGTATGTTCTGTATAAGTGGCTTGTTGGTGAGAAGGAGGACGACCAACATAATAACCTGTCCTGCCTTTTTTTGGTCATGCAGTGTAGTTGGAATGCAAATGTGGTGCTTTGACAGCAGGAGAACTTCGCAGCCTGAGATTACTGTTGAGTCACATACTGATTTTGTGACTGTGTTGGCCATGTGCCCCACTTATTCACTCGTGTTTGTCCTCTGTCCAGCCGGAGTGCAGGCAGACCAGTTGGCCCAGAAAACTCAACACTCTCTGTAGACAATGACTCTGCCCTGCCCTCCCCCATAGCTCTATACACTGTTGTCTAGAGATCTTTTGGTAACTGCAGAAGAGAGTTTAATAAAGACACTCCGGTCCAAACCAATTGTCCTCGCTCAGTTAACAATAAAGTGACAAGCTATACCGTTCCTCCTCTTTCCCTCAATCACTTTAAATACGTCCATGTTTCCCCTCCCCTCAGAAAACAGCACTTCTTTCCCCCATTCCAATCTGACATTAATAAATAAAATCCTCATCATTTCTCTCCTTCCGCCACAGGATCCTGATGGTTTGGGGAATCCATCAAAGGCAGGAGACTCCATCCATTCAAGCAGCTACGGCACACAATTACGTTTCCTTCACGCTAATATGGGTCTGTCTCAGTGTGCCGTCTCTGGGGCTAACAATGTGGTCACTCATGAAAGCATTGGGCTGCGCTGGGGACGAGCGTGTGTGTGTGTGTGTGTGTGTGTGTGTTTGTGTGTGTGTTTGTGGACCGAAACAAAGAGATAAAAAAAAAAAGAACAGGAGATGCAAGGAGAGGAGTAAACAGACAGATGACTTGGAATGGGAGCGAAGATGAGGGATGAGATGAGAGATGTTTTCCATTTCCTTTTGTTGATTGAAGGTTAGGGACAGGAGTGAATGGGCATATTCTGGGACACTTTGGATATGCCATCGAGTCTTCCTTAGAATCAAAGACCACTGCAGTATTAATTCTTTGGCTCCCTCTTCATTTGGGGTAAAAGAAAATTGGAAACTTTCGAGCAGGATAGTGAAGTTATTTTTGGATGGGTCTAATTTTCCTTTTTGTTTCTACTCTACTCCCAAAGACTTATTATCACAACAAAACTACACGGATGACAAATGGAATAATTATTTAAAAAAATGCAAACAATCAGCTGCATTGGAAAAATGGGTGTATAATGTATAATCACTTTGTTCTCCCTCATTCTTCTGTTTGGTCGTGTCCACCATACAGCAGTCACCCTCACTCAATTTTCTTGCACACCTTATTGCTATAATATTATATTATAAGTGTCACTATTTGTATTTGTTGCATAGCCTAGATATTGCTGGTTGTAAATTGCACGGTAGCGCAGCGGTTAGCGCCTCTGCTTCACAGCTAGAAGGTCCATCCATCCATTTTCTTCCACTTGTCCGTTGCCGGGTCGTGGGGGCAGCTGTTGGAGCTGCCCAAATCACATTGCACCAGCCCCTATGGCTCCTCCTGCAGGTGGTGAGTCCACAGAAGGACGGCCTCATGGTTCTAACCGAGGCCTGTTGGTCTCTCATAAGGGGCTTCTGAACCGCTCTTTGTCTGACCCGTCACCTAGGACACGGAGCCTCCGACAACAGTGCCCCCAGGATCATTCGGGTGCTCAAACCCCTCACCACGTTAAGGTGGCGATTCCAGGAGGGGAGCTAGAAGGTCCCTGGTTCGATTCCCACCCCATGGAGTTTGCATGTTCTCCCCGTGTCTGTGTAGGTTTCCTCTGAGTACTCTGGTTTCCTCTACCACTAAAACACGTGTAATAGGTGAATCCTCCAGCCAGGTGATTCTGATCATCATCCTGGCTCCACATCATGGAAATTTACCTGCGGGGACAATTAAGTATACAAACAAACAATGCTCTCATTATTCTGTTTGGTCTTGTCCACCAGGAGTCCAGGCCAGTCTGAAGGCAAGTCGGCTGCTCCACTCGGATGGCATATGGTTCGCTGGCGTCGTAGCACCTGACCAGCACAGAGACCAGGAGCTGTTGTGGTGTAGGCCGGCCCATCAGCCTGGTACCCCTCTGTCTCAATGTTCATGCCTTGCTCCAACAATCCTCCCACTTCTACCTGCTCCAAGCCCCATTGACTTTCAAAGGATTTTTTGTGATAAATGAATCGTAATTTCCGCAAGCGCACTCTGTCGTTGTGTCCTCGGGCAAGACCCTTCACCCACCTTGCCTCCAGTGTCTGCGTACATGTCTGCGTACATACAAGCAGAGTGTGAATGGGTGACTGGTTCCTCGATATAAAGCACTTCAAGTACCTAACGCAGGTGGAAGAGCACTTTATAAATTGAGACCATTTACCATCATAGGTTAATGAAAATAATATGTGTTGTGAACATATACACGTAATCACTTGTGTGCCCACAATCAAGCTTCTTGGATCTCAAATCTTTAAGGTTTATGTGTACATGATCCCTATGGGTAAGTTTGTGTCCTGCATTTGACCCATACTTAATGGATTAACATGATGTACTTATTTTGACAAATCAGCATCTGACAGCAGTTTCATGTTGATCAAAGTGCATTGGACCATTGCAGCATAATCAAATGTACATGCGAGAGTAAGTGTTGCAGATAAACCATCATTAAAAGGAATTTGCAAGTGGACAGCACAGTATTATAGGTCTTGATCTTTATTTAATCTTCACATGCGCTCTCTCTCACTCTCCCGAATACAAATTTAGCCTGGGCTTTTGGTGTTTGGAATTGATTGAAGATAAATAAATCTATTAATAGTGTGCTAAAATTAGACTTTCTAAAATGGAATAAGCAAAACAAGAGTCTGTTATGTAACTTGAAGCGCATTATCCACAGACCACAGATTATAAGGGAGACCGGGGATTAGTGTGGCTGGCACACACTGGGTAAGGCCATATTGTCGTCGAGGGTTTTGCTGTTAGTAGATAGCGCACACAAGACAATCTCCGAGAGCTGCTTTAGAGCAATAACACAAAGAAGTAAAAAGGATTTGTATGGCTAAAAAGAAGGGTATTCGAGGTAAATGTGATGTCGTGAGTGAATTGAGAGGGAACAGTATGATCTGGGTAAAAATAGAGTTGGTGGAGACGGCACAAGTTGGATTGGAAAAATGTAAACGACAAACAAAAGTCTGGTGGACCATTTACATTTAAAATGTCTACTTCGTCTTTCTTTTGATTGACTTCATGATTCCCCTTCACCAAACCCGATGGTGGTGAAGAGCTGGAAATACAAAGCCTATGGAGATGGATGGTTCTGCTGCACTAAAGGAGATGGGTTGGACAAGGGTAATGGCATTGTGGTGAAGAATAATATCCGATATCCAGGATAGTGATACGCGTTAAATGCCTGGGTGATGTAAGACATTTTCTCTTCTAGTTTAGCTCTAAGAGATGGGGAACATAAAGGGAGGCAGAGTGGGGTCAAGAGAAATGAGACCAGCTGAGATGGATGAACTTCCTGTTTCAAATAGCTGCTGGAGAAAAGGGGAGCTGTGGTTGAGGGGTGAGAAGTGGTGGTTGTGACCCACTGATAATGGTTCTGCGGCCCACTTTTCTGTCGTAATCTGCCGGTTGGGAGGTACGGCTGAAGTACAATGATCGGGGAAAAGATAGAAGAAATGATATAAAGTGCAGCTGTTCATAATGTGGCTAAACACAGATGGTGATGACAAGAGGCATATTGGAACATCACCTCGCGTACTCAAACACACAGCAATCTCTACTGGGACGGTATTACCTGTTCAATACTTTTATTTTTCTGATGTGTTTCAAAATGTGTCCGAACTTCCCTAGCAGAAGTGTATTTATCCAGGCTTGGTGCTGGCAGTAGTACAGGAATTGCACCGTTTTATTTTTCCTCCCAAAATGTTCTGTAAGTTTCCAAAAGTTTTAAATCGTTGTCGAAACTAGTTGCGCCTTCCTCTAGCTGTATGAGGGTATTTCAGAGTCAGCTCACAGTGGGGGAGAGTCTTATTGCATTAGAGGTTACAGAATGCGGTTTGTGATTTATTACTGCCAACTTTTAAAACCTGGAAACACAGCGTGAATCGATTTGGGGTTTCTTCTGTTATTACACTGAACTCAACCCTCAACACTGAAAAAAGTACAGTGGTCGTTTCCTATGAGCCACAACTTTACCCCTCCATGTACATTTTACAGGACCTTTTGAAATGTATAAACTGCATTTTGATTACAAATAGATTGTACTGTGGCAACACGGCGGCAAAGTGATTAGCAATCTTGGCTCACATTAAGGAGGTTCCTGGATTTTTTTCCATTTTTTTTCTTTGGGCCTAATGAAGGTAGAAAAACGCTATATAAGTTCAGTCCATTTACCATTTTACCATTTATCATCATTTTGTTGGCATGCAGTAGTGGATTGTGTGTGTGTTTTTTATTTTATTTTATCAAGGATAATTTCTCCTTCTGGCAGTGGAGGGCACCCCAAGTAACACAGAGTATGAGATGCTTAAAAGAGCAGTCCTTCTCATCAGGATAGAGCTGTCAAGTCTCTTTTCCATACACGCATTGTTATTGTAAAACATAAAGTATCAATAGTGAAATGCACAAGAGCAGACTTCTAAGCCACAATTATGCATATGTCGTCCACTTTAAAGAGACTAGATGTAAGTTGTATTTTCTTTTACTCGCCACTGCCACCTCAGGTCTTACGTGTAACTGCAACCTCTATGTTAAGCTCGTGCATGACGATGGAGATACTGTAGTTGGTATTTCAGCCCGAAATAGCAATATAACAAAATAACTTTTTGAGTGACAGTGCAGGCTTTTAGCGGCAGTTTTGGTGAATAGGCCTTGCTGGAGCATGTAGGTTTTTTTTTACATTTTAAATTCCATCTAGTCCTTTTAAGGGAAGAATCCTTTCTCTATTGGTGACTGAAAACATACACTATTTAAGTGTATGTTTTTCCTCCGTGTGCTATGGTTTTCCCTACCTCCATACAATTTTATGTGAATCTAGAGGAAGTACAGTATCTTCAATAACGTTGGGAACCACTAATACAGATCGTAAACATAATTGTGAACGTCTTGTGTCTAAACTGTATTTTAAGCATGATATTGATGGGTTTGAAACATCTAGTAGCCTACACAATTTTGCCATCTGGAGTCTAGTCTAGACCTGTCCTCTACTGTCTGTAGTTCTAATGACATTTGAGTGCAGGGCAGTGGCACACTCTCATCATCAACAGCGCCCTTTGTGGTCTCCAAATGCCAGAGCGCTGTGTCTCTGATTGGACCAGGCTTCAAACTCTGCTCCTTTCAAAGTGACATGAACAAGGCTTTACTTATTCATGTAGAGATTCACCACTGTGGACAGTGGGACAGACGGGCAGATCACAAAGTGTAGCAACTCTTTTCACAGCTTCTGACAACGTTTGACTATGCAGCAAGTTTGTAAGGTTATGTTCTTGGCATACACTATTTTAAGTTACTACACTAAGGTGTCTAAAATGGTGGTAAAAGCCTGAATAGGATGAATGTTCACTTATGAATTTGTGAACGTTCACAACATACGTATTTGGTTGGAAATTGCTGAGTAAAACCAACCCCTTCTTGGAATAGTCTAGTAATTTCACATGTCAAATTACTAGACAGATTACTTCCATATGGATCTAGAAAGGGAGTGAGCGGCTGCATGCAACACCTTGTACTATAAAGGGCAGCAGTGCGTTGGGTAATAAGGTGAGTACGAGACCTTTACCATAAATGCCAGAGTGTGGCCTTCACGAGCGAGAGGGATGGAGGAAGTGTGAATTGCTTGTGACCATGTAAGTATGGAGTCCTGTGACTTATTGAGTTATTGATTTCTTTGTGCATTCCTTTACCTGAAGAGCTATAGCCTTCATTTTCAGTATGAATATGAAATCCTGTTGTGCAGTCCCGTGCACTGAGGTAGAGCCTCAGCGTATTGTACAAGTTTCTAGTGATAGGGGAAACTGGAGGCCGAGCCATATTGTTAATGAGGTTATCAAACATTTTGGAATGAATATTGATTAGCTTAGTGTCGTTCATTTCTTTTAGATGAACGACACTTGCCCAAACATGAATTAAGGTCAGCACTGAACATTAACATCTTTACAGTGCTTCCTGTACTGTATTGTTTTGTACTGTATCTTTTGTCGGCGGCATGGTAGTACAGCGGTTAGCGCTCATGCTTCACAGCTAGAAGGTCCGGGTTCGAGTCCCACCTAGACGGGGCCTTGTCTGTGTAGGTTTCCACTGAGTACTCTGGTTTCCCTTACCACTTAAAAGCATGTACAATTGGCCAGGATGAATGTTGTGAGTGTGAATGCATGGTGTTGGTCAGAGGGACTGTTGGTGCAGATGTGTGCAGTCGCAACAGCGGAAACCCCCCCAGGGGAAACTGAACACCACAGAGTATGGAGTGACTGTACAATTGTTTAATGTAAAAGTGCTTTGTGACTCTGAAAGGCGCTATATAAATAAAGTTCTTCTTCTTCCTGATAATTTACATGTGTCATTGTGGGGCTGGTTTTGATATAACATTGGTCAAAGAATTGTTTTCATATTCAGTCTAGATTCTGATCATTTGGGTCACTACTTTGTTCACTATACTTGAGTGAATATGTTGGCTATTCAATGCACTTCTGCATTTGACTACATACAAAGATAAAAAACAAACAAAACTGTAGTTAATTGGAGCATAACCTGGAGAGTACAAAGGCCATGTCTTTTGGGATTGCAAACATGGCACATTTTGCATGTGATATCAAAAGTGCATTTACACATGAATTGTTAGCATAAGATAACACATGATCCCCGATTACGCTCTGTCGCCAAGAGTAAAGACTCTCCTCTTAAAGTCACTACTTACTGTAGACCTAAAATACTATGGCAAAGGTTTAATTATTGTGTTTGATCATCCTATTTTAGTACATCCTGGACATGTAATACCACTGTGCAACATATAAAAGAACATTTGAGAAAACTTTCTTGTGAGGCGGCCACTTATGAGTCCAGGAGCTAGACTTGTGGGGCATTTTTTAAGTAATACATCAGAGCTGTTTGAAAATTAACTTGTGGACACTTAATGTGGTGGTCGCTTAAAAGGAATCCATTCCACTGTCTCTACCACAATGGCCCTTGTGTCTGACTGCTGAGAGCAAGACACAGCAACTCATTTTACAGCCTTCTTTAAATATTATTTCTGAGGTTTTCTATTTTTCTTGCAGCCAACCTATTTGAATAGCCTGGAGGAAACTTGGGCCAACTCCGTACACACTGCACCTCTTTACTTTCAAGCAGAATGTTGTGTCAAGGCTCTTTCAACCTTCCATGGCAGAAAGTGGAACCACAGGAGGTTAAAATGCTTTCATTAGTTGTTTCCGAAGCTCCTGGAAAAACTTAACACACCGACATTTCACCTGGAAATTCATTTTCTGATCGAAGCAAAGTTGATTCAGACCATTTGGATGTGAACAACCAGTCAATACAGTCATTGAACAAAAACAATCAACCTTTATTGTAGTGTTGAGGAGCCTGTTCTGGTCTCTGTGTCCATTGGTGTCGACCTCCTTGTCCCATTTTCAGTCTGGGGCACAGAGGAAAGTGACAGATGACCTGTGACTTCACTGTCCTAGAAAAGCAGCATGGCATGTGAAGTGTTTTAAACTTGGCCTGTATACCGTATCCTTCACCAATGCACTGGCCCCTCAGGGTTCATCTGCCACCACCTCCTTCCCCTTCCTTTCTCTAAGACAGGTACTGGAGCAGTTTCAGATGAGTCCACTCTGCGTTCAATGAGCTTTAGAAACCACTCCAGTGAGCTCATATTACTCTCAGAATCTTCATGTTCCAGGCAACAACGCTGGTCCTGCCCGCTCCTGGAAAACCTGTAAGGACACCCTGCAAAGAAAATGTTTTATCAATAAATATTGACCTCTTTTAGCACTGCTCACCTGTGTCTGTCTTTACCTCTTTCTCTGATTCATAACTTTACTTAGATTTAGGAGCAAAGTGTTTTGACTGAAAGCCAAAATAGTTACAATCACTCTTTTATCTCAAATTTTCCATTAGGTTTTCAGACATGGCCACATGGGTGAGCGAGACCTTGGCCTTAGAGACTCTTCCTTCAAAACAGTATCTCAAGATTATAGACATACAAATGTAAGTGAAAGATTTCTAAAGAGATGAGCCACAGCAGGCCATTGAAACACACTTCAGCAAATGGACTGCATCTTCTTCAGCAGTGAGCAAGTCCTAAATATGATTATGACACAGTGTGCTGATAGCTAAATATAGTCAAGATATGACTATATATATGACTATATATAATGTGGCATATTTCCATATGCCACATTATAAACTGTGCAAGACTGTAGCCTATACGACAGCGCTTCTGTCAGTCTCCCCCAGGGGAAACTGAAGCTACTAAGGTAGTTTACCACCACCAAGTATGGACTGAATGTAAAATGCTCTCATGTAAAGCGCTTTGTGACCATGTCTGTGAAAGGCGCTATATAAATAAAGATCTTCTTCTTCTTCTTCTATACATAGTATATTAAGTTTTCATGTCTTCATACTATTTCTGAACTACCAAAAGTTATGTACAAACATATATTGACATATACGACTTGTTGCTCAGTAAATGAAATAAACTAAAAGCTGGGCATCAGCATTTTAGTCAGCCCTTGGTTGCCGTACTTCTGTTGAATTGTACATTTGACTCAGGATTAAACCTGATTTATTTATTTACTTTTTTCATCTTCAGAGTCTTTCTGGAGAACAACCAATTCGAGCACACTTGACTTCTCAGCCGTTTTTTTCCTCCAACAGATTTTTCTTCCGTCCCTTTCTTAAACTGCACCTCTGCACTTGTCCAAACGGCCTCCTCTTCTCTCGCGCTCGCACAGCTGGATGCAAATGCGCGCGCTGCACAGATGGCTCACCAGCGGTGCGAGCCTTTACGCGCGAGGCTCCATTGGCTGAGAGAGCGCTCGTGTCACGATGGAGAGGGAGCGGCAGTAAACAGCTAATCGAAGCGCTGAACTGTCGTGTCACAGGCTGTGCCGCTCGCTTTGGCTTTGGTTTCTCTCTCCGCCGGAGCACTTCACGGACTGACGCGTTTAGCTGCACGACGTTTTCCCGCGGAGCTGTCCACGATTCGGTGCTGAAAACATGAACCAAAGTGCGGGAGCTGCGCAACACACTCGGAAATATTCCGTCGATGGGGTCAAGGTAAGCGAGCAGCTTGTTGCTTTTATTATTTTCGCCTTAAACTTTTACGCATGGGACGTTAACGCTTGTTTTTGTTTGTGAGTGTTGCCAAGTGATACAAACTTTTGCGCCAAGTTTTAAGCCACATGAAGGACGTCGTGCTGATACTTTCAGCTCGTTGCGGGACACAAATGGGGACAGGGGATGTTCCCGTTTGAAGACGCGCTTCCTCCATACATTCAATGCTTCATGTGATTTTGAACACAGCGCGCAAATATGGCACGGAGATACACAGATATTAACATTTAATTCAAGCCACGCCGGAGACGACGACCTCCAAAGAGAAATATGCACAATTGTAACCACTTTTATCGACTTGTTTTTAAGAAAATCAATGCTTGTGTGGAGCGACCTTCAGGCAGGTCCCAGCGCGTAGAGAGTGAACGGACCAGCAAACAGTACGAGTGAGCTGACCTATAGGTCTTAAAGACTTTCTCCCACTTTAGGAAAAAGAAACAGTTATGGTTTGTGCACGCGGGGCCACGAGGGACAGTGCGCAGTGAATGAGTAATGAGCGCGTACACATATCATTAGTACTAGGCTGATGAGTTCTAGTTCTTGGGAAATTGTGGAAAGGAGTGGAGCCTAGCCTATGCCACTATACTAAATAATGCTTGTAACCATTTATGTTTATTTTACGAATAGATGTGGGTAATGCCCTAAGTTGTTGCATGTAGTGCACCATTACAAACTGCATTTACATGGCTCAGAGAATTTGTTCCTCAACCAACAAGTCTGTGGAAAAGCTTTGTTTGTCTATTTTGAGCTTGAGATTCCAATTTGATATCTGCAAGAACTAAACAACTTGTATACGGCAGATAACGAATTGGCGAGCATTGCACGACTTGGTATAGTGACTAATTGTATCCATTCTGTTCAGTTTCATGCTATAATGCGGCACATAATGACAGCCTGCTACTTGCATTGACTTTGGGAGTTCTCAAAAAGCTGCTCTCACACTTAGCCTACTCTATCACACACTTTTTCTTTTCTACAGTTGACTCATAGTCCCAAAAGAATGTGATTCTTATGTGACGGAAATGACCCTTTACAGTCCATTGAATGAGAAACAAGTGGACTTTATGATTAGCTTTTGCTTCCGAGTTTGAGCGCCTGTTATTTTTACCGCGTGAAGGAGGGCTAAGAGCATAATGACGAACTCCTTTTTCACAATGTGACCCTGATGAATCGTGGACGGAACAGAAAATCCATAGGTCGAAGAACATCATCATTCAGTGCATTCAGGTAGTAGTTTGCCTCTTTTGTTGAACATAATGTACTCGCGCCACACTGTAGTCATTATTCATTCATTCACACAGCCCTCCTTCCAATTATAACAGATTTACCATGAGCCACTGCCTCATGGATATGGTTTTCATCTACAAGCCCATTTTCTGGCTTTTCTTGTTAGAAAGTTATATCGTATGTGTGCATTGACAGCAGAGTGGTCCATATGGATACAGTTGGCGAGTTGGCTCCTGACTGCCTGGCTCCTATTGAGTACCATTAACATCACATTCAAGTCGATATGTTACCACAGCACAGCTACGATGAATTATGAATAAATGTTCTGTCATGAGCCTATAGGAATCAGTGCACAGTGATCAGTGTTGGATGACTAGGCAACAGGTCAGCGTGTAATCTTTGGTGCTGACATGTTATATTGTAGAGTCCTTGTAGCGGAGAGCCAAAATATGACTTTAGTGACACTTTGTAAGAGCGATCGCTGTGGTGTTGTTTGCTTCAGCAATTTTCACTGGCTTTTTGGTGAATGGTGTATAGGCGTGTTGCGCCGTTTATTTGAATCACAGAGCTGTTGCAGCGCAAGGGAAGCATAGCTCTGTTTGTGCAATAACTTCTATGCAAAACCACGTGCAATAACCTCTGTATCAGAGTCACTTTATCACCGGAACTGAGACTGTAAACTTTGCACTACGTTGACATTTTGATACTTTTAATGACTTTTATTCTTTTTGAATTTATATTCTTTGCTCCCCCTTTTCTTTCTAGAGTTTGTATTATTCATTGTACATAAGATACCCCTATTTACTATTACTTGTTTGCACATATTCCTTTTATTTTATTTTCCTGACTATTATCACCCCCCGAGTGTTCTTGTGTAACAAGTACATTTCTCCATTGTGGGATCATTAAATGTCTATCTTATCTTGTTGCATGTGATAGGAAAATTATTTATTTAATATTCATGTTCCAAGTCCCAGACGTGACGACTTTGCAGTTTTTGCTGGACAAAAAGCACACATTTTGTCCATTTGAGTTCCTGCCTCATAAATTGAGTGCCTAAGATATGCCTCCAGCCGCTTCCAATATTTGACATCCCACTCTATTAGCCCTTTTTCAATACATGTGTCTATGTAATCCGGCGATAGATCTCTCAATCAGTGCCCTTCATCACTCTTCCTCACATCCACGTAATGACAATTTATGTGATCGGTACCTATGTCTTCTTTTGCCGTAGAGCAATTGATTATTTCGCCAACCTTCTGCTTTTGCTTTTGAATATTTGGGAGGGCGATATCGATAAAATTATAGTCCTTCTTTCGCTTTCTTGGAAATTACAATCCACCAAGCATTCAACAGTGTTCAAGTCCTTTCAATTAAAGTTAACATCAGGCATTATTGAGCATTAAAACATTATTTTGGTTAGCTCAGTAGTGATATTTTTCCCGTTCTAACTTTAAATAGTGAGAGACTGCTTGTGAGAACGACATAAAACAGTTTAACTTTAGCTTTTTATCTCCACGATAAACATACTTTGAAAGCAGAACGGGTCCCGTGTTTGATTGTGGGCATTAAACATGTGGAAGACAGTTTCAGGGCCCCGCTGTGACGCAATAAAAACAGCAAATACAGACCTCAGGGCTTCATCATAAGAAACAATAAAGTGAACAGAAGCACGAGGGAACGCTAAAAGATATGTTTAATATGTTACTCAAACAGAGAATAAAAATAAAGCTTTTCTTTTCCCCCTAGACACTTCTAATTTTGCATTATTCCAAACAGCAATGAATTATGGCTCCTTAGTTTTTTCTTCCATCTCCCATTTAATTGAAAAATCAACCCAGCCCATTGGAATAGGTATCATCCCCTAAATATAGTCTCATTGAATCCACCTTGTTGGGTCCAGTAACCATTATGAAACCAGGACGTGTGTGCGTGATGGGCCTCCCCTGTGGGTTTTGGGGGGGTGGGGTGGAAATAAGTGTGTCGCCTGGGGCTGCCCTGTAGTGCGTCGGCTTCCTCTGGTCTATCCATTAAAAGTGCACACGTGTCGCACACTGCTGCTCCGAGCCCTGCGGTCTTTTAATGATACATTTAAAGTCTGGACATGCATGTTTTAGCACATTTTCTCCAAGGGCAGGGGATTAAGTGGAACCGGTGCACACGTATATGTTACTATATTATACGGTA
The DNA here is from genome assembly GCA_007210695.1 of Neogobius melanostomus. Lineage (NCBI taxonomy): Eukaryota > Metazoa > Chordata > Actinopteri > Gobiiformes > Gobiidae > Neogobius > Neogobius melanostomus. Next base: position 230,944 of record VHKM01000149.1, read on the forward strand.
CATGAGTTGGTACCATGTGTCAAATGCAAGGAAGGATTTGCAAATCACTTGGACGCTTATTATAGTATGTGCTCTTTTAACTGGGTACCTGTATGTTTTTGATCACATTATAACAGTAACATCATCCAACCATGTCCTGGGCATCCTCTGTATACGGTCCTGTCCCAGGTGTGTGACTGCTCAGACCCCTAGTGGCTTTAAAGGGGGGTATTATGTAAAATCGACTTTTTCAAGCTTTATATCATGTTATTATTTCATTCCCTCATTAAACACATGCCTGGAGTGTTGCCATGGCTCATTCACATATTTTTGAGTAATCAGTAAAAACTTAGACGGCAGCCATTTTAGGTGTAGCTATGCCTCAGTCCTCCTAGGAACGCCCCCCCACCTCCTGGAGACGCCTCTGGACCTTTCGTCACCAGCCAAGCCACCAACCACTGCTCCTCAGCTCAGCAGAGCCCCCTCCCCGCACAGTAGTGTTGTTTAGATGCCACAGCAGTGTGCTGAAGGGGGCGTGTCGGAAAGCTTCTTAAAGAGACAGAGGCCTATTTCAAGACGTTCAGTACAGCCATTTTGAGAGAGCAATTTTATTCAAGGCAGTTATTTTAATTTACTGCATATACAGACCAACAGAAGGTTACGTCATCATTGTAGTATGCTATAGACTGGTGCTATGTGATTGAAAAAAGCATAATACCCCCTCTTTAAATGGTCATTTTATTCCCACCTCCCGTTTGATGGTTCAGCTGCACATGCTTTTATGCATCCATCTTGCGAGGCACTGTGTAACTTTTTTTTATTGAGCACTTTCCACAGTTATGGCTCGTCTCTGCTGGACTCCAAAAGGTCACCAATTTCCACAGATGATTGGATATTGATTTTTAAAAGCATCCTCTCTTTCTAACTTTATGGCTGATGGTTTTTTGTGTGTGTGGGAGAAATAAAGCAGGCGTGATTATGCGGCAGGTGCGCGGAGGTTTAGCGCAGTGACTGGATAAGCCTCGTGTTTCGAATGCTGAACGTTGATAGTTTTGGCCGGAGCGTTGGCTTATCCCTCGAAATCCCCAAATTGATGTTCTATTTGGAAATGAAATGGCCAAAAATATGGATTTCGGTCTCTGCCTTCACAAGCCACTGCACCTATTACATGTATGAATGTGGAATGGGAAATACATTTAATGAAAAAGCAGGGGAAAAGTTGCACTTGTTTACCGTCATCAACTTTAAGGCAATTATGTATGTCATTTTCGAAGGATGGGAAATAGTGTGAAGATTTGACGAGTGGTTTGCTTCAGGGGTATCCAAGACAGCAGCTCTTGTGGAGTGTTCTTGAGCTACATAGTTACCATCTATTTCTGCAGCTCTTATTATTGCAGCTCTTGTGCTTGGATAAGTTCTTGTTCCCTCTGTCATCATTGGCGCCGATTTTCACAGTGGATGCCGACAAACAACCGAAATCACCCCCAAAAATAACCAAGCTCTCTAGTTGCTGCACTTATATTAATGTAATGGACTGACCTGGCCTTTGCCAATCCGTAAACTCCGGTCAGTTATCTTTTCCCTACATGTACGTCTGGGTCTGATCTCAGTGGCTGCGTTTCATCGGTTGAATTCCAACCTACCATTCAGCGAGTGGGGGAGCCATTTGTTGTACTGTAGGTGACGTTACACATTTGCACCTGATTTGATGGTTTTAGTTTGAGAACATCCAATCGTTTCAAAGGAGTTCATCCCTCCCACCTGAAAACGGAGCTCAATTGTGAAGTTCCAGAGCCTCTGTACGAAATGAGTACGAGGGTATGGTAAGACCAGGCTAGGACTGACCTCCTCTCGGGTAAGAAGAGACGGATCTCTTTACAGATCATATCTATTGCATTATTTTGTGATCAGGGCAAATTTGCCTGGGTGCCCAAAGATTTGAGTGGGTGCTCAAGCCCCGCAGCACCTACAGGATCAGCACATATGAACCATAGGTGCACTGAACTGGTGCTGTGTGTGCGCAATAACATGACACAACTGTTATCAGGCTTTGGGAGTTTACATAAAATCAAGGATTCAAAGGGGAGCTCCACACATGGTAGGTAAAAACAGTGATTAATGGGCTTTATTTTAGCATCCAGATTGAGTGTGACAAATAAATGCGTCTCTTGCTTCATAACGTGATCATCAGATAGATTGTTCCTGCTCTGGCTGGAAAGTCCTACCTCCAGAGCAGGAGCTGAAAAGGTCCCTCTAAAAGCAGCCCAGTCCCAGTTCTCTCCTGTCTGAAAGCGATCAAAACGGGGGCTGGTACTGAAACCGATTTGAGAACAAAAGGTTCCTGTGGTGCTAAAGTGTCCTTCGTGGCGTCTTCCCCGTGTGCAGTGGTGAAACATGCATAATTGTCTAATGCTTTCTTGAATTTGTGTGGGTTCAAAATACAGCCCTTTTTATTACTTTTCTACAAAGACACTCTTTGTTTTGTATTTCATAAGGTGACATTCCCCTAAATACCGTCAGCACTGGTGCTAAACTGGCAGTAGACTCTTGATATTTTCTTTGCTTGTCCCGTATTCTTTTGCCAACACATTTCCGATCATACTTGAGCAGTAGATTGCCATCGCCACCTTGCTTTGGAAGCCTTTGCCGTATGTATTTGTTATCAAAAGCAATATGTCAGCAGGATATAATGTTGAGTCTGTATCTGCTGTTTGGGGCAGATAACAGACTTACTGTGTGGGAGAGACGTCTATAGCATTGCTGCGTGGTTTGAGTTTTATTCTACCATGTTGCATCTCTGTCTTCATAAACTACAGGTCTTCATGTTCGGTTGTTTTAGTGTATAAAGCATAAAAGTGCCACACACAAAAAAAGAAAAGAAATCCACAACATGTTTTGTCAGAACAGTTCAATGAGGCGCATATTTGGATCACTTGTTTCGAAACACACTGGTGTGACTATAGAGGGTGTCCATGTAGAGCGGGCAGCAGTGATAACAAAGTAGAAGTAAAAACATGTCTTGCAAGTATTGGCATTAGATATACAGCCCCTGAGCTGCTCATCCATATCAAACAAAGAATAGCTTCAAATGGCATAACTGAGGTCACAGTAAGAAACCAGGTTAGGCTTCCCTGAGGCTTTTTGGTGTGTGGGTAAAGTGAGTGCCATTTCTCAAAAGCAGTTCAATTAAGTTATTCCAACTGTAGTATTGTGTTTGTGGACAAGCCAAAAGAATAAAAAAAAAAAAAAAAAAAAATGGCTCCTCTGCTTTCCTTTATGACAATTTTGACATGTGGTAAAATATAGCTTCAAATGTTTTAAGGTCTATGTTTTAACAAGCACAATTCATGCATTACTCATATTTTTTTCCCCTTTGTTTGCTTCTACAAATTCATTCTTCTTGGTGAATACAGGCTTAAGAATTGTCAGCCCAGCACTCTTCATTGTTTGCCTCTGTTCTGCAAATAACCAATAGCGTTCAGTTCCAACATAAACACAACACACATTTGCACGTAGTCTGCTCTTTGGAGATGAGTAATAGCAATAACGAAATATTCCTATAGTATCAGATTAGTGTGTGAAAGGCTTATGAATAGTATTGACTTAGAGTGTTTACACATGCAACATTTTTAAGTAAGTAAGTAAGTGCTTCATTTGTCATTGTAGCCTGGCTAACGCCAGACTAAAATCACAAGTGATATTTAGTCTGGGGACCACCAATTCATTTTCTCGTAGGAGAGGTGTGGTTTACGATTGTCCATAGCCGTTTATTGGGCGCTACGAATGTCTCTCATGCGTCTGCACGTAGCCAGAGCCAATCGTATCATGGTATCAGATGACGTATGACGTACCTGCTGTAAACTTTTGAGCTAAACTATTTAGAACACGTTCGAAAGATGGCATCGCGTCTGCTGCTGTCATGTTGGATCCGTAAATATATATATATATATTTTTTTTTTTATCCCTAAACAAACTACAAGCTTCTGTATGTCAAATAGCACGTCATCGTCTTACTGTCCCTCCTCGTTCTGTGATTGGTGCCCAAATCCATGGAAAAATGTCGGCCATGGTCCCCAGACTGTTGGGAAGTTCGAAAAGATTCGAGCGCACACAGCAGTCTGGCGTTAGCCAGGCTATTGTCATTGTACAATTGCACAACAAAATTGCGTGGACCAGGTGTTGGGTTAGTCCTGAGCCTCTGTGACTCTGCGCGTCACCATTGTGGGCCAACCTGACCAGCATGTTTTTGGTGGTTGGGGAAACCGGGATATACCAGTTTCAGAGCATGGTGTCCTGCACTGGTCAGCTCCTCCACTGCCTCCTTCATCTTCCTCCTGCACTGCTCCCCCCTCTCCCGCCTTCTCCGCTTGCTCCTTCTCATTTTCATCTTTGTCCTCCTTCTCCCCTGACTCTTCCCTGAAACTCCGCCTTACAGTTGAGCCAGGACTGAGAGAATATAAAAAACACAAGTCTTCTCTCTCCCTATCATAAAATCTGTTGTATTTACATGCAAACTTAACTATCAAATGAAATACTTTTTGAGGCTGTCAAAACAGCTATATTTTTGTAGGAATTGGGACACCCTTGAAGCACTTGCCAGCTTGGCCCTCTGCCTCTCTTTTCCTCTTCATTGTCAAACAGCGTCTCAGAACAAGTTTTATTGTATGAACGTTGTTGTTCCGATACTGGTATAGAATTTTATCACATATTATAAGTACCTGAACCAAAACCCATCCAGTACCCTGTTTCTCTACACTGCTGGCTCTGCAGACACTAAAACCTCTAATGGGCTCTACGCACGGGAGGCGACAAACGACAGCGACTGGCGAAAACCCATCACCTCCGAGGTGAAAACCAACACACGAGACGTGACAAAACTGCAGCGGCTCACAGAAGCGACACACATCCCGCTGTGTTCCAGCATGGATCACAAGTTTATACAGACTTGTTGAGCCATGAAAGTCGACGGTATTTTTACATGGTGTGGAGATGAAGGAACCCTATACATATGATGTATAGGGTTACTGATACTGATGATTGTTTTAAACGGGCAAAACATTGAATTCGAAGAAGATTTGGCTGGATAATACATTTTTGACTAATGTTGGGGAATTTATAAAATCGTACCCTCTCCGAACGTTGTTGTGCCAGGTGACAGCGACAAAAGCTGAACATTTCTCAACGTTCGTGTATCGCGTCACAAGGTGGACGACTTTTGCCTTGTCGCGCTCCATTGGACATGAATTGAAGAGGAGCGGCAATGCCTCCCGTGTGTCGAGCCGATAATAGTCACAGTGTTATATTTGTGTGGCCTTTATTTAATCTTTAGAGTGAAAGCAGAACATTCGCCAAATCCAGCATCGTAAATCACAGCACACAGACTTTGTTTATCACACATATTGAGCCAGGTGGGGCTTGTCAGTCAGGTTCAAAAGCTTCAAATCAATGAAGTACTATATCTCCACTTTAGACTTAACAATAAGCTTTACAACAGAAGTCACCTGTATACAGGCTGCTGACCTTGCACATGTCCGTGGGCTGCAGCTCAAAGCTGTTTACACAGATTACACCACACAATGGCCCTCATTTATCAACATTGCGTAAAAAAATGGTGTATGCGTAGGTGTATTTGCGATATACGCCAGAGGGCGCGTGACATTTATGAACCTGTGCTTTCCACTCAGATCTTATCGTACGCAAGAGCAGCTGATAGTGAATGCCACGGAGAAATCCGAGCGTCATTTGAATGAAACGCCCAAAAATATTCATGTATGAGGAGGCCTCACCCACGGGTTTTACGGCACGCACGAAACACGGCAAAAAAGAACATTTCTGCAACCAGGACATGATGAATAGTTGTTTTTAACACAACAAATATGATATTTTTGCGCATGAGGAAGATTAAAAAATCTGTCAGTAACACACGTTAACCATATAGCCAATCCAAGATCACATAAAAAAGAGGGGGAAAAGAAATAGGTTAATAATAAAAAGTGGCCTTTATTAAATAAGCTGTAGGCCTAAATAGCCTATATAAAAAAGGTATAAAATTAGACCACATAAAAAATAAAAGCCTGGATATAACGCTGCAGTCTACAGACTCTGAACCATGATCGGGACCAGGGAAAACCAGCGGTCAGCTCCGCAGACTCAGCGCTGGAGCCGGGGGCAGGACTACGCGTCTTTCGGCCTAAAGCAGAACTTTCCTCCGGGAGGAAACAGGTGCGCGGAAAGTTGACAGCCGACCGGAACCTAACGAACCCGTCCGGACCAAAGACAGCTCTACGACGGGACGTGCTTCGATCATTCCCCTAACGAGAGGAGAGCGCTCGGTCACCAGACCCTGTGCACGAACCAGTCCGGACAGAAAGCTGTGGAGCTGTTGAAGGATTTGTTTGACGTCCGGGTTACTCGCGTCACTGAATACGGTCCACAGACTCAGCGCTCAAACCAACCAGAACACGGAGCATGGCCTCGCGCAGACCCAGGTGAGTCCGGTGTCCCGGTACACGGCAGCGGCCGCGGGTGTGAGGCGAGGAATCCACACAAAGTTTGCGCATGCAGCGGTACTATTTTGTTAAAAACAAAAAACGAAACATAAATACAAAAAACACCATAAACGTCTCTGTGGCTTAGGCTACAGTCCAGGTTCTAGTGTCTCTGGTCCGGGCTGAGCCTCTGGGCTTGACCCGTGGCATGGAGGAACATGTTGATGCAGCGCAACTTTGAATCAAAACTGTTTTCCAGCGCTGTTTAGTGTTTAGTTAAAATTGGTGTATCATGTAGGCTACACCACCCCACACTCCCACATACGCTCTGATTTCACCGTACGCAAGTTTGATAAATGAGGGCCAATGCCTTTACTGTTGTTGCATCATTTTATCCCCTTTGTGCAATATGATTCAGCTTTGTGAATACAGGCTTAAGGTGAATTGCCAACCCAGCACTCGTCTTTGTTTATTCTTGTTCTTCAAATAACCTACGGAGAGCAAAGAGGCAGAATTCACAAATACCATCAATGAGGTTTTAATGCAGGTCTGTCAGCTGAGATTACACTGTAGCTCAGACTGTTAGCATATTGACTGATATTGGAAGGGGGAACCCATATTGTCTGTCTTTGATTTTGAGATTAATTTCCATCATTATGACCTGGTATGGTGTTCTTTTATTTACCTTACTTTAATTAAATGATTTAGATCCATGAACATTCCCAGACTTAAGTGTTCAAATTGCCTCCAGTACAAGCATGTATTACGATAAAGCAACTACCTAGTTGAACTCTATGTAAACAGCTTCACTGCAGTCCTTACGCCCTCTGCAGACAATATTGTTTTGTGTTCTCAGAAATTGGGGCTGACACACACTGCCTGACCACAAATAAAGGTCAGTCATTTTGGTTGGAGCGCCTTCAGGTTTGATTTGCAGCACACATTCGCTGCGGTGTTTTCAGCTTCTCCAGTGTCAAAAGATCCATGTGCTGCATTCATTTCCCCCTAAGTAGTTCTGCAATCTTCCTCTAATGCTGAGGAAGATTGCAGGTTTATATCAGGTTTGAAAAAAACCCCCAAAAAAACACACTGGTCTGATAGAAAATAATACGTTTTGCAAGTTACAAGACCAAATTAACTTTTCTGGGTTAAAGGAACAGGCCACCGTTTTTCCATACTGACATTATGTTCTTACCTGAGCTTAGACGAGTTGATGCGTACCTGTCCGGTCTTTGTGCGTGCCTTCAGTCACGCAAAAAAAACAAATATGTTGTTAGCATTTAGCCTCTCCATCATATTCCTATGGACCCAAACAGGAGTGAAGTTAGAAGCGACCAAGCTCTTCCACGTTTTCCCCTATGTAAATACGGTTACGTGAGTAGTTACACGATCCAAGTATTAAACACACAAAATTAAACATGTCGATGTTTTAAGCGGATAAAAGTAATATCTTCAGAATTCATTAGGAGTGAAGATACAGCGCGGACGTCGAAATGCTCCTAAGGTATTATTACGCCTTGCAATATAGTGCCCCTTTTTATCCACTTAGAAAATCAACATGTTTAATTTTGTGTAACTAGACTTGAAACGTGTAACTTTACACGTAACCATACCTGTATATAAATATGGAAAACATGGAAGAGCTTGGTCGCTTCTAACTTCACCCCGTTTGGGCCCATAGAGGAGAAGAGGAGAGGCTAAAAGCTAACAACATATTTGGTCTTTTTGGTCAAAGACCAGACAGGTACGCATAAACTCATCTAAGGTAAGAACATAACTCAGTATGGAAAAACGGTGGCCTGTTTCTTTAAGATCTTGGATTGATGATGGGAGAGTGTGACCACTGCACAAATCCTTTTCCAGCACATCCCAAAGATTCTCAATGAGGGTTAAGATCTGGACTCTGTGGCGGCCAATCCATGTGTGAAAATGTTGTCATTGTCATCTTGAAATATTCCCGTGCCATCAGGGAAGACGAAATCCATTAATGGAGTAACCTGGTCATTCAGGATATTCAGGTCGTCAGCTGATGTCATTCTTTGGGCTCATAATGTTGCTGAACTGAGACTTGACCTTGGGGGGGGGGGATATCAGAGATGTGTGGCTTATACAATAGCCTTTCAGACCTGTGAGCCTCTCTGTCTCTCTTATGAATCCCTCAGAAGTAGTTCAGCCCGGCTGGACCACAGGGAGCAGCTGGACCACTGGACCACAGAGGATAAGTGACCAGGCAGAGGCCTGCGCAGAGAAAAAGATGTGCAGCTATGATTGCATCAATCTCATCAAGTAGAGTCACAGGCAAAAGCATCAATATGAGCACTTTTCAAATCAACACATGTCACAAAGGCAGGAAGTGTTAACCGGTTATTTGACTATTGTGCCAGCAAATAACTTCACTAATGTTTTCTTAGAATCAATGTTCATGATCTTAAAAGCTAGTAAAATGTAATTGTTACCGTCAAAGGGCAAATGGACAAGAACGCAGTTGTTAAAAGAAGTCTAAAAGCAATAGCTCATAGCAACTGCCAATGAGTAAAGGTCACTTCAGCACAAAAATGCACATGTAGTTATTGATTACTATTTACAACACAAAAATAGGCTTTTTATATTAGAAGATGCCGTAGTTAATTGTGTGCAGCCAATGAAAGCCTGTAGTAAAGGAACCCTATTGTAATTGCAGTTGTTTGCTCATACTATTAACTGTATGAGGAGCTCGGGGCAGAGGAGCAGGTGGAAGATACAATGGAATAGATTGCATCATTGTGTGCAGTGTTTGCTCTCTCCGGTCATACTGGATGATTTGGATGCCTGGACAAAAGCTTGACTTTTATGAGCTGCAGAGAAATAAAATGGCGGGGCAGATGTTTGTGGTGGAGGGACGCTGGTTTGGACATGTATGAAGTCTATTGAGATCCTGCAACACTTGGAGGGGTTAGGCAAAATCCTTAATTATTCCTGATATCAGGGAATTGGATTTGAATGGGCAATGTTTCAATCAACATTTCCATCAAAAAGAGAGATCATGTTATTAGCTTTAATGGGACATCATAGCAGTTTGGCGTAAAGCCCTTAATCGGGCAAGATCAATTTCATACTATTTATTAAAAAAAAAAAGTTTCTATTCACTTCCCCTTGATTTAACCTGTATCTATAGTATAATGGACTTAGTATTAGTATTTATAGAGTTCAGAATCGTGATGTCATATTAGCATCTTGGGATTTGCAGAAATAATAAATCACTGGAGATTTTAAAAGGTAAAATACTGGAGTTATTCACATCAAAACAACCACAGTGAGTTAGATATTTACAGTAGTGACTCAACAGTTAACAGTGTTGATCCACAGCTTTTTTTCTCCACATTTCATGCTGTTTTCAGCTACTGTTAGTCTATGGAAAATGTTTGCTAAAACCCACAAACATGGCGTCCTTCTGCCTTGCGCAACTACCGTTGAGATTTTTACTCGTTGTTCGTGCCGTGTACGTCAGCGCGAGACATTTCAGCAGAAATCACAGCTTCTAAAATTCAAAATAAAGGTATTTCTATAAATGTGAGAATCAAAAAAAAAAAAAAAACTGTTAATCTTGACATCCATAGTCATGAAGGATTTTAAATATGTTGTTTCGTTTTGAATGAACTAGTTATGAGTGAAAAAATCTGTATCAAATTTTCCCTGTGTGGAGTTTGCATGTTCTCCCCGTGCCTGCGTAGGTTTCCTTCAGGTTCACTAAAAACATGTACAATAGGCCAGGATGAATGAGAGTGTGTTTGAGAGGGTGAGTGTGGGACAACGGAGCCTGGCGTGGCGTGTTTATATGCATGAGACCCATGTGTGCTCATTAACATGCACTGTCCCGACCAAATAAACCAATGAACAAAATAAATAAATATTTGGACCTTATTGCTCAGTGAGACAATACAACAACTGTGTCTAAAAGGGGTCAAATAGAAAAACACTTCATTTAAAATGCATCACCAAAGCATAAGGATCCTTCAAATTAAAATGATCCTGAGTACCACTGATGGTACATGTACAACTAAAAATTATATGAGAAATGGAAATTTCATGACCCAACTTCCCTTGTTCTTAAAAACAAGCTGACAATAAAAGTTGAGCATTAAACTAAATGCATATTATTTATCTATTCCGCTGTGTAAACAGTACAGCCCAATCCTAAAGCATTAGGACACACTATACTTATTGCTGATGCACAGCTCATTTTGCTCCAAGAACTTATTAAAATACTTGGTTTGTTTACCACCATTTTTGCTGTATTTAGGGCATCTCCTGCTCTTGCTCTGCTCTTAGGGTTGAATATGTTGCTTATTTCATCTTGGCCAGTAGCACCCACTTAATGCATTCAATTCAAATACGTAAAAAAGCTTAGGGCCAAATGCAAAAGTTGTTTGCCTCGAAGTTGATGTACCTGGTTTTCGGCTTTACTTCGGCCACGACCCAGATTTACAAAGTGACAGACTGATGCGCTTACATAATAGGAAGTTACATAAGGCTCGCAAACAGTACCGATGGGGGATAAGCAGGTCAACGCAATGGTAAACAAAGATTTGAGCTTAAGATTGCAATATGCTCTTATTTATCCATGTCTCTCAGTTTGCAATGATGGTTGTGGTCGTGAGGGCGAACTTGTAACAAAATGTGTTTTCTTTGAATTAGAGTATGTTGTGGAAATGTCTTTGGGGTAAGACAACATTCGCTCGTTATTTCTGTGTGAATGTACCGAGGATTTTAAAGGAGAGTGAGGGCAAAGCAATAAGAAGCAGTATAGTTATAACAAGAGGACTGGTTCAGTCCATGGACGGGCCCCTAAAGTACAACTACCCATTCGGGAGAAAGTTGTCTCTATGGGTCATGTGACGTCACAATATTCTAAAGAGCCTCTAGTTTAAGATTTTGGTGGTGGGCCGGCCATGGTGGTAACTATAGTAACTGTCAAAATGCCTATACGTCTGTCCTTACTGGAACAATCTATATGAAACAAAAACAGGCACAATGTTCAGTGTCTGCTCTGTCAGTACGGATAAACGAAGGTCCAATCATTTTCTCCTAAAGTTCTCGTGTCCAAAAGTGAACATATTGAATACTGAAAAACATTTGCGAGATATTTGCCGGTATAGAAAGGACTTTCAGGCAAAAGATTAATACATCAGATTTGTGAATTCCAAATAATGATACATTTCAACATTTGTCAATTTTCTTTTTGGAGATTTGTTTGTTAAAAAAACAGTGGTGCTGACTAGGCATATTATTTAAAGGTCTTAGTGAAGCTTTTACAACTACTTTACACACCTACTTTATACACCTGAGTATTCGTTGTAGTATAACTAATGCAAAAGTGAAACCTTGGGAATGGTCAGCAACAGACAAACACTAATCTGAACAACAAATAGATTTTGACCGCAGACATGGATTTCTCCGTGTGACGTTGGTCGGAGGGTTGGCTTTTGTTTTGGGTGTGCATCAACTACCACCAACTTTCAAGAAAACTGCGTTGAAAACTGGCTGCAACTCCACAAACTGTATACACTGCATTTGCTAAAGCCAAACGGAGGATATCTTTCGATCAAAGCACGGCCAGAGCCACCTTTGTACATAAATCAAGATTAGCCCAGTGGATACATTAAGGGGGCATCAAGATAGCGTCAATGGCAGTAGACAGTAAACGTTGATAGCAGGTCGATCATCAGGGACGTTTGCAGATGTTAAGGCATTGTCGGGCCACGGATTAAGAGCAACATCACAGAACGTGCTTATGGGATTATGTGATTATTGTTTGCTAAAAAAAAATCCCTATGTCAAAGGGTGATGTGTTAATCTTTTGTAAACCAAAATAAAGCTCTGCAAACTTGCTAAGCTACTCTTTTTGGTACAATGTGGTCAGTGGTATGCTTTACTCGTCCAGTCCTCTCCTCGAGCAGTGTTCTTCAGTCCTATGGATATCTTGTGGACACATGCATTATTGTAAGTTATAGGGTTATAGGGTTAAAAACAATATATCAAGGCTAAGAGGTAAGAAGGTCTGAATAAAGAATGTGAGGGTGAATGGAAGAGCGCTGGACAAACAAAACCCATGAATACGAAGGATCAGAAGGAGGGTTAGAAATGGGATCATTGAGATGTGAAGAACACTATATTGAATAATTTGATACTCTTTGGTGTTCAGGACCTGGGAAGGTAAGGAGGTCAACTGTGTGTGAAGAAGCAGTTTGTTGGATTTGTTTAGGAAAATATCTATCTGCGTCTTGGCACTTGAAGAAAATTCGATTTTAAGGCTGACGAGGCTCATGGTTTTGCTGCAGTCGCAATGGCGATGGAGCTGTATGTTGCAGAAATGTCTGAATGATGCAAGGGAAAGACAATTCCTTTTATATTGCATGGGTGGCTCGTGAGGAGATGGCGGAGCATTAAGTTAATGTGTCTGGTACATAATCGATTAATTATTCTTCAAAGGATTTTGCATTAAAATGGATTCATACACTTTCCAGGGCAATGTTTTTATTTTATTTTTTTCCCACTCTCCAGTTCTTAAATAATATATAAATAACAAATCCTCTCATCTTGTAAAATTAAGCCCTCAGCAGGAAATCAAACTTGGAATTGTATGCTCCGAACTTCAAATAGCAACTAGGTCGTATTCCCCCCCTAATTATTCCAGTTGCATTATGTAAATTTACAATGCAGAGTTAATTAGATAGACCCCAACAAAAACAACATCTATCCTCTGGAAATATACAAAAACACCTACCTAATTTGCAATATAAGTGAGCTAAAGCATTGCTGCGCGTTCACTTATATTAAGTATAGTCCCAAGATGACCCTTCTGCGTACGGGTTTTCCCAGTTGAGTGGACTGGTTTTCTGAATGAGGAGACCAGCGCCATTAGTCATCGACGTCTGTGCCAGTTCAGAGAATCTGGGTTGGGGAAGCTCCAAGCAGGGGAACACGGTGGTATTAGTTCTTATTACTAATTGGTCTGGGTTTGTGAAATATGATTGACTATATCCAGGAAAGTGGAACAATAAAATGAAATAAGAGAAGGAACAAAACACAATGTTGCCATGAAGTTCTGAAGAGAAAATGAGACAGGTAAGAAGTTTGACTGAGGGCTCCTATCTTTTACAGAACTCTCATGGCTTGAATTAAAATTGCAATCGATGCCACATGAGCAGACCAAACTGGTGCAAAACTTAAAATATAAACTTTCCAGGGATACCAAACATCCTAGGCTCCAACGCTGCTATTGTGGAGGTTTACTTGGGATGTTTTCTTTCCCCACATTGAATGGTAAATTGTTTGGCTGTAAAGATCTACAGTCAATTCAATGGAGCAATCAACAGTGAAGCGATACTTTTGTGCTTTTTAATTGGTTCTGTAGCTTTATAAACTTTGTTTGATGCCCACATGGCTGAAATCACGTGGTTTGAAATCAGAACCAAGACACCTGGGACAGAAATGGTATAAAACTGGGACAAATATTGGTTATGGAGAAATCGACTGGGGGATGGGACAGAGGGCTTAAAACTGGGACTGTCCCGGGTAAACTGGGACATCTGTAGTCACAGTAAAGCAGCAGCAACTCTTTGTAGACAAGCTGCTGATGGTACTACCAGCAAAGTCAGGTCTGAGGAGAGGATAATATACACTTTTTTCCACCATTAAATACATTTGTAATTAAATGTATGCCTGTATTTTATTCAGTTGCCTTCATTAGCCCCAGACTGCAAATCAAAACACATTGTTATGATTTTCTGAGCAGCTTCCAGAAACGGAGGAGTTAAACCTCACTGTAATGGTGTGAAATGAGTCCAATAAAACAGAGCTGATGATTTACATGAAGTAATGAGCCAGACACAGGCACTTACTGTAAACCGCTAACACGGTGCCGCGGAAGCTATCCTCCCATATTACACAAAACCTTTTGCAATTATCTCAAAGGCAGAAAGGCTAATAGAATTGAAGCTATTGTACATTTTCTGTGGCATAAAACATTATAGGCCACACAGGCAGTGTTCATTATAACGACTGCAAACAATAAATGTGTGCGCCTTCCTAAATTCAGCATACAGGAAATAAATGTGTTCAGTGGATGCGACCTTTTATCCAACCACTCCGAGAACATATTTTTCAAAACCTAAACTTATCAAGCACTTAGCGGAGAGTTTTAAGACCACCCTAATGGCATCTGAGGGCATCATTATCGTCATCCATAGCCATGATGAACACTCAATTACAGTCTGTGGCTTGGATTCGCAAAAGTACCTGGTAGCACTTTAGAAGGGAAGTACATCACATTCTCAAAAAGATGAACTGCTGGATCAAAAAAAAAAAAGAAGAAAAAAAGATAAGATTAGAAATATAGGACAATGTCTGAATAACAGCGTGAGATAACCGCGTTCATGTCTGATGAGGGGTCTCTGTTCTCGGATATGACACTTAAGTGGAGCAAGAGATGAAAAGCAGCCACGAAACTGAAATTAAAATAGCATGGTGCCTAAAAGTAATGCACAGTAATTAAGGTAAGCACAGTGAGTACTCAAGGACAGGCAGTTGTAAATGACCAGGAAACATTTTATTTGTAATGATTTGGAAACGTAGATGCTGGGTATCTGGCATTTAGGAAAAAAGCTACTATTTTCATTCGACTACAGCATATTCCAAAAACGGGCAGGGGCTGTCTATAGGGCAGTGGTTCCTAAAGTGGGGAGTTGCAGGACACTGAAGTGGGGGTCGTAAGATGATTTAACACTATATTCCAAGATGACAATGCCAGGATTCATCAGGCTCACATTTCTGACATTGAATTTGATGTATTTTTGATTGGAAACAGCATATTTTAGTGAAATTAAGCCACATCTAAAAATACAGTATCCAAACTAACATCATTAAACCAGATTTTAAAGGGTTTGCACCTTCAATTATTATAAATGCTTATTTACAATAATTAGCAATTTACAAAAGGGGTCCCGAGTTGTTGTCAGGCCACCTCAAGAATCTGATTGGCTGCCCCAGTCAGATGAGGTCCATCCATCCATCCATCCATCCAATTTCTTCCGCTTTATCCGGGGCCGGGTCGCGGGGGCAGCAGTCTCAGCAGAGATGCCCAGACTTCCCGATTCACGCACACCTCCTCCAGCTGTTCTGGGGAGACCCCGAGGCGACAACAGGCCAGCTCGGAGACATAGTCCCACCAGCGTGTCCTGAGGGAGGCGACCAGGAGGCATCCGGAACAGATGTCCTAGCCACCTCAGCTGGCTCCTTTCGACGTGAAGGAGCAGCGACTCTACTCCGAGCTCCTCCCAGGTTAACTGAGCTCCTCACCTGATCTCGGAGGGTGCACCCACCCTGCGAAGGAAACTCATTTCGGCCGCTTGTATTCGCGATCTTGTCCTTTCGGTCATTACCCAGATCTCATGACCATAGGTGAGGGTGGGAAGTCAGATGAGGTGAGGCAAAAAAAAAAAAAAAAAGTACATGTTATTCCATCAAAGCGTTTCTTGTTCCCTGATGGCACCGTCATATTCCAAGATGACTATGCCAGGATTCATCGGGCTCACATTGTGAATGGTTCAAGGAGCATGAGGCATCATTTTCACACATAGATTGGCCACCGCAGAGTCCAAATCTAAACCCCATTGAGAATCTTTGGGATGTGCTGGAGAAGGCTTTGCGCTGTGGTCACACTCTCCCATCATAGATACAAGGTCTTGGTGAAAAGGAATGCAACGCTTATTGAAACAATGCCAGAGCGAATGTGCGCTGTAATCAAAGCTAAAAGCGGTCCAACGAAATAAGGAGCGTGTGACTCCTAGACAGTGTCACCCTTTAGCCCACTCGGTGAAAAAAGAATGGACACATCTCTGCGTGTGGGATATTCAGCTTTATTGATAGTCCAGTAATACTAACATGGGTGCAACTTTTTTTTTAAACCTGATTAAAGGTCTGACTCTAAACCATTCAACTTTTTGTTTGGTTGATGTACAACACTTTTGCTCATAATGGTAAATGGTCTCAGCTTTTCCACCTACATTAGGCACTCAAAGCGCTTATACAGTATACAGGTTATATAGTATCATTATTATTAGATTCTATGTTATTTTCTCCTTACGAACAAAGCAAGCCAATTGCAGCAAAAGAATACAAAATAGATGACGATGCTTAGTGATGCGGCAACGTTACAAATGTGCCTTATTCAAAAATCCTCTGCTGTTTTCATATTGTTCCCTCTTGGCACGTTTCTTTGCAGCTGGCTGAACAGTGCCTACCCCCCGCCCCTCTCTCTCCCTCCATAGTTAACAGGAGACAAGAGATGCCGTTTTTGGAAAAGCTGTCAATAAAAATTACCGCTCATCTCGGTCACACTTCAGCGCTCCACTTCAGAGATGTTTTTTATTATATTAAGGAAGCAGTCGCCGCTGGAGCAGAGGTGCAGAGTCTCAGGGCGTGGTGTGCGAAGGGGCCGCTTTGAGCCGGCACCATGGTTACATGTAAAAGTGGGAGGGGTTGCAAAAAATTTGATCTCACTATGCAAACCAGAGAAATCACAGAAATGTCTTTAGCTATCTGAGCCCGGACCCGATTTAAATTGAACCTTCTATCCCCATATACATGAATAGTAAGTAAGTGCTTTATTTGTCATTGTACAACAAAATTGTGTTTGGGTGTTGGTTTAGCCCTGAGCCGCTGCGACTGAGCACGCCTGTTTTTGGAGGTCGGGGAGGACAGGCGCAATACTAACATATGGGGAGGTATGTTTTGTCCTTTTTATGGCATTTATATAGTTTATGTGGTTTCTTTATCATCGACTGAAGTTTAGAGGCCACTGGACGTGTATCTGAAACCACAAAAAGCAACAAAACTTAACTGAATATAAGTTAGCATTTAATTAAAGTAATATTTCAAAAGGTCTGTACATCATTAATGATTTCTAACCAGGTTTTGAACTCACCTAAATGTGGTCGATGGGTTGACAAGTGCTGAAAACATCTGGATAGTTGCGATGATTGATGGCTAATGCTAACGGCTATATGAAAATTACAACAGACTCTGAAATGTCTCCCAGACTAGCCTACTTGCTAACGGTCCACATACGTTAGGATTGAACGCCGCGTCACCTTTTTATTTCTATGAGGCAAACAGCAAAGCGACTGTGACAACTGGGAAATAATGCAAGACTAAACGAGAACGTTTGTCTTTAGGTAATGTTGAAGTGTGAATGAAAGAGATCAAGTACTTTGTCATTTCCAGGACACAGGACTTAAGCAAAACATACTTAGTTGTGAAGGCAATTTGAGCCCTGAACAAGTCGTGTATGAACTTAAAACAAGTGACGGAGCCCCTGCCTAGAGACGAAGTACAATTGTTTTTAACTCTTGAGAATGAGGAAAAGCAAGTAATTCAGCATCGATCATTTTTTACCGCTGGGACTCAGAGACAAACAGTTCAATATGACACCATTGCTAACTAGTAACTAGTAATTTCTACCCAAATAGGTTACATTGGTTATTTCTAATATATTTTTGATGCCTGCTTTTGGTAATGAGTCTTAATTTCTTGAGGGTGTGACAATAAAACTGTAGAGTAAATCCCTCTGTACCAGGCATTCCAAATTGCGGCTCTCTTGGTCTGGTGTTGACATGCTTCTCAGTTCTGCTCTAATATGGAGTCAGTCCTTGTTTGGACCTGATTTAGTCCCGGTTTGTTATTGGTTTAGCCCTCACAGTCACAGTAAACACTCATTAAAAGTGGTTGCAGTTCTTCATAGATGATATTTTATCGAGGGAGTTCTCTCTTTAGATTCAATAGGTTGCAAACCCATGCTGTTTACTTACATACTATTTCTTTGGATCCAATGCAAACCAGTTCTACAGCCTCGTTGCACACTTCGATAAGACCTCATACCTTTTATCGCCTGCTGTTTCTTGCATATTTCAGTGACCTCCGCTGTGCCTGAGCTTCGCAACACCTCGTTATCTTAAAACATGCACACATAGACTATACGCAAACTCATAAACAATATCGATCGAGTTAAAGTCTACTCGCGGTGCTGCTCCGTAGACCAGGCTTGTTCCTCCTTTTCACTATCAGCGTTTTGCCCTTCACTCACCTCCATCACACGCTCCTAATCCGAGCAGCTCCTCGATATCCAGCTACGATCGCTGCCTGCTGTGAGCTTACCTCGCAATGTCAGGACGAACCCTAAAACCTCGACTAAGATAACTGCGAAAGGGAGGGATAGGGGAAAGACACCTTCTTAAAATTATGAGTGGAAATATTTGGAGGTTATTCTTCTTAATCAAAGTCACCCAAGCTTACTGCTGGACCTTTAATAATAACAAAGTGATACACTGAATTGAGGGGGAGAAATTACGCTGTATCAATTTCACTTCCTGAACAAAAATATGCCCATATTTGAGCCGACAAAATTACGGATAGAGCCCAATGGATAAACACAGTTGCATATTGTGAATCAGCGCAAAACAATAAACACCTTCTTGCATACAAAATCCTTTCAAACTGTTTCTGTTATAAAGATCTGATATAGTCATGAACGTCGCCTGCTATTTTAGCTGCTCCACATACAACTAAGAATACAGTGCAATGTGAGAAATGTGAAGGATATGCATGAAGCTGAAGCAAAATTTCAACTTGGGAGACTTGTGTTTCCTCCTCATTCCTACCTGCTGTCACCCGTCTGTCACTGTCAATTACTGCAAATCTCGCTGCTACCGTTGCCTCCCAGCGTTCAAACCATGACAAAGGGTGCTAGCTTGGACTAATTATAGACATTTGAGGCTTACAGACATCCTTTTGATTTTTTGAGATGTGTAAAGTATAGAGTGGAAAAAATAGGCTAGCCAGGATTTAGATGTGGCCTGGAGCGCCCACCGCAGGCAGCAGTTGGGACGACAGGTCATAGAAGCTGTGAAAATTATAGCTTTTGCTTTCAGCTAACAGCATGCCAGCAAACTGATGGCTATGATGAAGAAACTTTGAGTGCAAAACTGCTCTAAAGTTAAAATGCTACTTCCGGCATCCCCCCAGGGGTCGAAATGTAGAAAAATAATTGCAGCACTACAGTTTATAGTGTTTTATTATACGGCCCTTCACAATGCAAGTAGAACGCTCCATTGACTTGAATGTGATTTTCCAACGTTCTTCCGGTCATTATTTCTAATAGAGGACCTCTGAAAAAATAATGACCGCTGCCAATGGCAATGGAGTTCGTGCTTGTCAGGTCTTTCATATCACTCCGCAAGTAGTAGTAGCGGACAGGCGGACACTATCTCTGTCCCCGTCCCTGCGAGAGAAGTGGGGGAATTGCTTGTGAAGTTAACGGGAGTCCGACTTTCAACTTACCCAGAGATTCACCACCATTCCTCCTCTCTAACTGCACCTTCAACTAAGTAGCTAGGCTAGCAATAAGTAGCTAGCCGTGCTGCTACTAGCCTCGCCACACTGCCTGGAATCAACAAACGTTGCCAAGCAACGCGCAAACTTTGGGAACTATTTGCCGCGGAAATCATTAAATAAACCTTTCTGCCTTCATACAAATGTATGAAGTTTATTTGTGTGTGTACAGTTGGCAAACAGCCGAATAATAAGCGGGATAATGTATAGAACGCCGGTCATTATCGGGAAAATAAGTACCTTCAGGGTGAAACAAGACCCCGCCCTGTCGGTACTTATTTTCCCGATAATGACCGGCGTTCTATACATATCCCTTACGTAGTTTGTAGATCCCACTGTATAATGGTTGAGACCAAAAACTAAGGATATAATTGTTATGACCCCCTTTAATTTTTTTAGTTTAGTTTATTTGAGCAATTCCAACTTCCAAGTTATTAGACAAGAGAGAAAGAAGTACAATATTGCCCAATAAGGAGTAGGCGGACGCAAACAATGCTTATCTATGCCTACCCCCATCCAACTTATTTACAAACTTCACAACTGCCATTTGTTTACATTCCGGATTGTTCTATGAAGCCAACTCATTATGGTACAATTAAGCTATAAATACATAACCATGATCAACACATAGTTTAAGATATAGATACATAACCATAATAAAACATTGAAAATGTATATATACATATACACATACACGGACAGTACATATATGTATAAACACATAGTTTCCTTCTTGGGTATCTTGTATGTTTGTCATGTGTGAGTATATTTCAGTGTGTCTTGATCTGTGAATTAAAAGAAGCAAGGTTTGGTAAGCTGTTGCCAGAAGGGGGAGCCCTTCGAGCACCAGCCCACCTCCGGCTTAACCTTTCTCTTCATTTCAAGGAGTGCTTTTGGGTGTCCTGGTCTGTGCATTAAAATAGCAAGAGTTTTGGTGACCTGGTACCAGGGTGGTGGTCCCACTCAAGCACCGGTTACCTCTCGCTCGCCCTAGTATTGTGTTTGTATGTATTCAGTATTATCTTTATTTGAGTAGGAGTGTGGAAGGTAACAAAGATGGTCACATGGAAAAGTAATGTACGTTTCATTTTGTTTTTATTGTTATCTTCTGGCCTCTCACATAATTATTTAGTGTTATGTGCTCCAGGGACACAACAATAACATACGCTTTCTACTCTTTATGTACCTGTGTCTAGTCAGAGGACATTGTTAGCTTTACCCTACGGTTGTAGAATGTACAATTATGAGACCAGGAAGCAGCTATTTGGTGTGTTGTGGCGTTGCCCAATTATGCAAATCCTCCTAAAGAGCGCCTCTATAGCGCGCAGACATGCATGAGAGCTGGGGGCTGCTTTGAAGAACAGAACAGAAACCCTACTGGGGCTGAATCTCCTCTCTACTTAAGTGTGCGCATCAGAGAAACAGGATGTGCTGCTTTCCCTTTTTCCCCGTTTCTGACTAACTCGTATTTTCAAATGTGGAGCTGGGAGCCTGCTCGTTGTTTTTTTTTGTGTGGTCCAAATTAAGTGCGCTTCATGGGCCGTTAGAAGCGCTGACGTGCTGGAGATGGTCTACAGTACGCAGGAAAATCTGAGGCCCGAGATGCAGTGAATCATCCAAATGAATCGAATCACATGCTGTTTGGGTTTGTTATGGTTTGCCTGTTTAGACAAGATTGGAGAGACAATACGGAATAAGCATAAGATGCCCTTTGAACTTGTGTGTGAACAGCGAGAGAGCGTTGTTTGTCGTGTGAATAGACACACAGTAAGTTCTCGAGTTTGAAAGAATATGCTCATGTAGCCTATGTGTTTGTAAAATAGGCTACAGGACCCATTCTGTAGTCAAAATAAAAATGTATCTTGCTTCTTTACCTTGACATATTTTGGCAACAGCTGTTTTTGCACGGCAGGTCTATGGCTTTTGGGTCGGACATTCACTTTACAAAACACCGCCACTTATAACTGTAGCACTTTCTTTCACCAATAGTATTCAACATAGTTTCAATATTAGATCAATAACAGCATCTATTTTTTACCGCGTGGAGAATAAATTATGATACAATGATTATAATTATGGGAAATGAGCCAGGGGTCGATTTGTTGGAGGGGCACATTTGGCACCCGAGCCTTAAAGCTGCATTATGGAACTTTTTATGTGGAAAATAAAGTTGATATTTGTGTGTATTTGACCTTGAAGTGACCCAGCGGCTGTGTGAGTGGTCAGCATGGCGCCTTTACTTTCCATCACAGTGCTCTCTATGACGCTCCAGGATCTATTGTTTGGAAGGTTTTCACTGCTGACGGAGCCTCTCACCAGAAAACTTACAAAACAAGTGGTCATAGAGCGCTGTAGGGACCACTGTGATGGAAAGTAAAGGGGCCGTGCTGACCACTCATTCAGCCGCTGGGTCACTACAAGGTTAAATACGCACAAATATCAACTTTTTTTTGCATAAATGTTGCAGAATGCACCTTTAAGTTCCGCGAAATGGGCCAAAATGACCATTTATTTTATAAGTTGTAATTTGCAAACAATACATCTCCACATAATTAGCACCGACAGACTTAAAATGTTCCTGCCTTGGACTGAACAATATTTGAAGGATTTTCTGAAGGATTTTTAATATCTAATTCCCAGCCTGCTTTATTGAGTTTTGAATTTCAAAAAACAAGGCAAAATATATTTTTTCCCCCCACTAATAAACTATTTAAAACTATCAAGATATCCAAAATCCCCTATGAAAAAGTCTTTGGAACTGTGGAAAACTGTAGGTCAGCAAAAGTAAAACCATAAATTTAAACCTGGCTCAACCCGTTATTCAGAATTTGTCGCTGAAAATATGTGACATTTTGGATATTTTTAGGCACTATATTTACTTTTACGCCTATATGAAACATAAAATGACAGAAAACTTGCAATACATGCAATATTTTTCAAATATTCATGTCAGTAATCTACAGCAAAAGTTTCAAATGTATATCTACATTAAAAAAGTTTCCCTATTCACCTGCTCTGTCTCGCCTTAAGAGTTGTGTGCTTATGCTCTGCCTATATTTGTACTTAGATTGTGCAAAACAATTCACCGACCAAGTCAGAGGAAAGTTGCTCGATGTCAGGTCATATTAGTTGATGTGTGTCCACATCGCTTGACTACGTACTTGTCTCATCCCACATTTACAGTGAAATCATTCTTAGACGCATTCATACACACGCTCTACCACTCACCCTCTTTCACTCTCTCTGTCAGGGCTTCAAAATGTGCACATACAGCGTCAACACACATCCTCATCATTCCACCTCTCTCCATCTGAAATTAGAGTGTTATAAATGGTGCCTCTCCAAAAACAGTTTGCTATAGTTCTCCATGAACTCCAGCAGGTCTTGTCCGAGCTCATATCTTATTCATATAAGGACATCCCCCAGAGCTCAGTACAAACTTGTTTGACCTAGATTTACTGTACTGCTGTGCATAATTAGCTGATCTTTTAATTTTCCTCCATGCTTCCAAGTCTCCAAGCTGCAGCTCAAGCCCCGTTCACTTGGGACTGGACTCTTTTGTCAGTGAAATATCTCATGTAGTCCTGTCCTCACAATTTACAAATTTAGAGTGTTCAAAGCTGGACCAAAAATTGAACTACTGGAGAAAGTAAAGCAAAGCAAAGCATGTGTATGCCTTAAAATGCTTTAACTGGACATATAGTCTTATTTCAAGTATTATTTCAAGAATTTTGAAATCTAATTGTAAGTGCAATGAGATCCATCCAACCATTCATTTTCTTCCGCTTTATCCGGGGCATGGTTGCTGAGGCAGCAGTCTGAGCAGAGACACTTCCTCCAGGTGACTGAGCTCCTCACCCTATCTCCAGGGGTGCGCACAGCCACCCTGCGAAGGAAACTCATTCCAGCTGCCTGTATCTGCGATCCTGTCCTTTTGGTCATTACCCAGATCCCATGACCAAAGGTGAGGGTGGGAACGCAGATCGACCAGTAAATCGAGAACTTTGCCCCTAGACTCAGCTCCCTCTTCTAGGGATGGTTGGATCTCACAAAAGTGTCACTCACAAACACGACCCAGAGATACTTGAAATGAGTTACTCAGATCAGGGGCAAATTAGCCTGGCCAGCCATACTCACTTCTTTCTATTCGAAAGAATCTGTCTCCAATTTAGAATAAACAGAGGAGATTAGTCTGGAGGCCAGGCTAGGGGCAAATTCACTTATTTCTAGGTTATATTTGGGGTGTGAGTGTCTTGCCACATTCATTCCAACAGTCATGCCGAGATGTCCCTTTTTGTGCACAGTTTAAAAGTAAAACTATAATGCACTTTGTGTCAATGATCTTGTTTGTCCATCCATCCATCCATCCATCCATCCATCCATCCATCCATCCATCCATCCATCCATCCATCCATCCATCCATCCATCCATCCATCCACCCATCCACCCATCCACCCATCCATCCATCCATCCATCCATCCACCCATCCACCCATCCATCCATCCACCCATCCATCCATCCATCCATCCATCCATCCATTTTCTTCCACTTGTCCATTGCCGGGTCGTGGGGGCAGCTGTTGGATTTGCCCAAATCACATTGCACCAGCCCCTATGGCTCCTCCTGCAGGTGGTGGGTCCACAGAAGGACGGCCTCATGGTTCTAACTGGGCCCGCTGGTCTCTCATAAGGGGCTTCTGAACCGTCACCTAGACCTGTTGCCATGGGAGAAACTACCAGGGGCACGAAGCCCCCGACAACAGAGCCCCCAGGATCAGTCGGGTGCTCAAACCCCTCCCCTCCTGTACTAGATCTAATACAGTTTCATATTAAAAGTCTTCCTGTCTTATAACCAAATAATGTATCAAATTACACTATGATTTTCTGTTTTAGGCAAAGTTTAGTCCTGGTCTAAACTTCTTTATTTGTCAACTGAAGGCAAGACAAAAAAAGAAACACAGAGAAATAAAGTTATTGCTTTATTAGGGTCTCATTTACAAAGAGTTTGCTAATGTGCCAAATGAGTATCTAGTGTAAAAGTGGATCTGCAGGAGCATCATTTGCACATGTTTTAGTCTCGCATCATTTTATCTTTTTAGGGCCCTAATACTAAGAAATTATGTGCAACAGGTCCATTTTCCAGGCTGCACTCAAATTAGCACCTGACTTGATAAATGACCCCCTAAGTGTTGTGCTTGTGTAGTTGCAATGAGTGAAATGAAGTGCAGTGTCCAGCTAATAGTTTTCCAATGGAGATCAGTGTTTCTGCTGCCGATGGGAGAATGTTGGGAGAAATGACCCTGTTTATCCCACAATCATTAGGGCTAAATAAGAGCTTTACCGAGATCTCCAGCAACAATCCATTTGTGTGTGTTTTTTAATATAATTGGTCAGTTCTGTTATGTAACCATACACTGCAGATGAGGGCAGGGATTTTTGTGTTGCTTTATCCGGGTCCAGCAGATGCGGCCTTATAACTCATTATAATTGCATGTTACTTTTGTGATTGTGACCAAAGTAGGTTTCTGGGTCATCACCACTTCATCCAGCCAGTGTCTTTGATCCTCCCAAAACTCTGCAGGAGGCGCAGACAGTTACTCCGCATTATTTCTGTTTCCTTTTCACTAATGAGTTTTGAGGGGAGTTTACTTAGAAGTTTCTTAGCTTCTTTATTTGTCAACTGAAGGCAAAAAAAAAAAAAAAACACACAGAGAAATAAAGTTATTGCTTTTAGTCTGTCCAAGTTTGCACAGTAACTCAGTAAACCTAGTGGACTCACCATGACTGATTTGTTGGTGAGAAATCCCATATACTGTAGAAGCAACCAATGTGCCTATGTATTTTTTTTATATATTCAGTCATGAAATCCAATCATTCAAAGAACTTCATGTATGCGCTGGAGACACATTAAACACACTGAGCAGATAAAAAAAACAAAGATAATGAACTGGAGAGGAGAATATGCAAATCAAGTTCTGTGCAGTTAATTATCATATATCTAGGGCAGGCGTTTGTAGTTTCATGGTTATTAGTGCAAATAATGAATGAAACAAATAGTTGCTAATATTCTATCTAGGGAAATGGATAATAATAATACTAATACTAATAATACTAATACTAATACTAATACTAATACTAATACTACTACTAATAATAATAATAAATAATGCATCGGTTTTATATAGCGCTTTTTTGGACACTCAAAGACACTATTCATTCACTCCATGCCCTGGGGTAGACTGACGGAAGCGAGGCAACCAGTCTGCGCCATCGGCCCCTCAGACCACCACCAACCACTCACACACACACTGCATTCACCCAGGCTTCCTGGTGTTACCAAACGGTCTCCCATCCAAGTATTGACCAGGCCCTTCCCGGCTCAGCTTCCAAGGTCTGACGGATCGGGCAGAGCGAAGGCGGTACTGTATGGCCGTTATTACAACCATTTCATTTTCACAATTTTGAGCAAAAGTGGCATTTTTGTTTTTGTAAAAGCATGATACAGTATGTGCTACAACAAAAGAGTACAGTTTTGGCTTTCTAGAATTGAAATGGGGTTTTTTAAAATAACTTTTTAATTTTTAATTCATTAATACATTTAAAAAGGATAATAAAAAATAAGGAAAAAAACAACAAGATACTTTTTTTTTAATGAACCCAGACAGACATTAAAATGGCAAATATTCGATTACTATCTCAAATATTGCAATAACATTATTAATGCCATATTATTATACTTTTCATATTTATTTTATTATCTTTAGAAAATGCAAATATTACACCTGGACCATAAAAATTGGGGGAAATGAAATTTAGTTATAGTGTATTTTCGCAATGTAAATGTCTATGATCTGTGAGAAAACTTTGCAATGTATTTTGCTTCTTGTGATATGTAAAACAGGAAAGAACTCTCGCACACTGTATACTTGCAACACCCGTGTGTTGCAAGTATACAGTGTGCGAGAGTTCTTTCCTGTTTTACGTTTGGCTTTTATGCCCTCTCTTACGCACCTGTTTCAAACAAGAGATGTGCGAAGTTTACCGTTTTTAGCTTCTTGTGATATGAACATCGCGTGACTTATTGCAATAATGACACTTTGTGCAGCCGTATCAGACACAAATCCTCAGTGACACGTTCATTGTCATGTTATAACACAATGCAGTGTCACGGGTGATGCTGTGAGCGCGCCCCCTGTCATATGGCTTATCTCTGTTGTAGTTTATGGAGGTCAATGTAAATAAGCCAGTCATTTATAAAATAAAATAAAACACTGTGGCTTAGAGGTTTTATATGAATGAGCTGTCAGACTCACTGTACAGGAGCATAATACAGACACACCAGATCAGCGCGGGAACAGGAGATTTATGTAGCCGTCTGTAGACTGTGGTTCAGCCCATGCATCAAGCTGTCAGGCCCCCTCTATGCAGCCTGCCACTATAGACGTGTGGGACTCAGAGCTGCCGAGCTTGTAGTGGCACAGTTTGACCACCAAGGGGCAGCGTTGTACAGGGGGAAAATGTGGCACGCAGCCCAGGGCATGGGGATGAGTGGGTAATGAGGCAGACAATGCAGGACTGTTTGATCAGTCATGTGGAAATGGCCCAAATCAATGTGCAGAACATTTCCGCAGAAGATATTTTGTTGTTTTAAATATAGGTGATAGATTTGTGACTCTGTACTGGTCATGTTGCATTGTATTGTGTTTTAGAAAAGCATCTTCTGTCAATGTTTTGTCCCGCAAATTATGCATCCTTACTGCGATAAATATGTTATAAAAATAAGTTTTGAGGGGAGTTTTGAAGTGTCTTAGCTTCTTTATTTGTCAACTGAAGACAACAACAACAACAATAAAAGCTTGTACTCGCTTCAAGATTGCACAGTAACTCACAACATATCTGACATAATACTATAGCTGACTTGTCAAGAACAAGTCAGCTATAGTCAACCAATGAGCCCATCCCATCCCTATACTGTAAATATATTATGCACTAGTGACATTATTGAACACATGGAGCAGATAACAAAAAAAAAAAAAAAAAATAACTGGAGAGGAAGCAAACGTGCCAATCTTGTGCTGTGCAATTACGTAATTATCATATTATCTAGGGCAGAAAATTACAAACAATTGAACAATTAAACAAATTCAACAGCAGTAGAAATGTTGGACTGAGATCAATTATGTTTTGTGACACCAAGAGATGGTTCTGTATTTTAGAAACAAAAAGACTCAAGTTCATATAAGGTCTTGTCTTACAAAAATGTGTATTTCATAACAGGGCAGCAGATTTTGCAACCAAAAAAAAAAAAAAGATATGGGTTTGCAATTTGTAAAAATCAAGACGTCATAGTTCACATTTTCGAAATGTATTGGAGCATTAACATCAGTCATTAGCAGCACCGACTGAAATATGAACTGCAAAATTGATTAAAAACAAATTAATTCCAACTAACTAATCAACAGACTTTTCACATCATGTTTGTAGTGATTATACATGATTCCACAGAGACTTTGTTGATCTTTTACTAGCAACATAATTGCAGTAATTGCGGTTTGATAATAGCCCCCATTCAAATTGCTATTTCGATTTGATTGCACGGCCCAACATTATAGAGCAGCAGTGAAGTCCCTTGGGGTCATCCCTCATGAGGGCAGTATTTGTCTTTGACTCTGCGCCTCCTGATATCATCACTAAAGATAGACCCAGAGTTATTTTAAAACAAAGTGTCTCACGCTTGACACATGACGTCCTCGGTAAAGCATATCAGTGCCTTGTCAGCTGAAAGAAGGAGTTGTGCGCTTGGCTCGTGTCTCTTTCTGCAGAGCTTTGGCGCCAGCATCAAAGCTGCATTCAAGAGATAGTCTGTGTATCTCCTAATTCATCCTCTGCCCCGCTCCCACCGGGCTGCGCACATATCATAATCCAGGAACATCTCGCAGCCAGGCAGAGTGAAGATTGGGCCAGGGATCGAGGGCATGAACCGGCTAATCCTAATCCCACTCCGACTGACCCCTTCTTTTATGTATTTAGAGTCAACTTTGAGAATGCATCGGCAGCTTTTAGAACACAAACTTAAGCTGGTGTTTACAAAAGGCAGAAATGTGTATGTTTCTGTAGTGTTCTATCTACTGTAGCACATTTAAATAACTTCCCTACGGGGACAATAAAGTATACAAACAAACAAATAAACTTCAAGAAGCTACCGGCTTCAATTTCCACATGGGCCCCTCTCGTGTGGAGTATTCTATGCTCTCCCTGTGTCTCGAGGAATTTCCCCTGGGAATTTCCCCTCCGGCATCCCCTGTTCACCTAATACAGGTATCTCCAACCAGTAGTTCGGGAGCTATAGTAGTTCTCTAGCCGTTATTAGGTAGCTCGCCAAAGGCTTTCTACATTTCTACACGGGTTTGATATTTTGACATTTTAGAAGGATATTCCATTTTTCTTTTAACAAGTTGAACAGAATCTGCAAACATTTAGGTAAATTATGTCAAGTCTAAGGACAAAATTAAATTTATTTTCTTGAATCATTCTTAAATATCCTCTTGGCTACTACCTCTCCAAGATGAACTCCTCCTAAGTCGCATAGTTACACAAGTTTGGTTGTTGCTTTATTAGTCATTATACATAAGCTGTACAACGAAATTTGTCCTCTGCATTTGACCCATCCCTCGACGGCACTGGACGACAATCGTAGGGAGCAGCGGCAGTGCTGCGCCCAGGGACCCATCTCCATGATGTGGAGCCAGGCTGGTGGTCAGAAACACCTGGCTGGAGGATTCACCTATTGTACATGTTTTTTGTAAAGGGGGAAGTCAATCAATCAATGGTTTTGTATAGCCCAATATCACCACAGGAGTTGCCCCATAGGGCTGCACCGAACATTAAGGCCATAAAACAGAGCAGTAAATAAGACAATGTAAAGTTCAGGTGAATCAAGTATCCAGGCAAACATAATGTCCTAATACGCATCAGCAGTGGGTGGTGACGAGCGGCGCGGGTGTCCCCTGTCCTTAGACTCTCCAGCACGGCGACGAAAAACTCAAAAACTCAGGGGGAGAAAAGAGAAACCTTGGGGAGAACCACAGAAGGAGAGATCCACTCCCATGGACGGACAGGCTATAGAGACCCAGGACGATGGGAGTCCCTTCAGCAGACGAGCCAAGATCACGGACCGTCCAGCCCTCGTTGTCAATCCAGTAGGCAGGGTTCCTCCGGTCAGCCGGGTTCCTCCGTTCGATCTAGGCAGGCACTCCCGAGGGGGAGTGGGACAGGAGACACCATGTGAATAGTAATGAACAGACTACAGATAAAATAAATATTGTATCATAATAAGACAAAGTTTGCAGTAAGAAGAGTAAGAGCGCTCGGTGTACTGTACTTCCCACAGCAGTGTTTCTGCTAAGGCAGAAGTATCTTCAAAACATTAGTAGCTCACCAGGTCAAAAAGTTTGGAGACACCGGACCTGGTACATGAACAGTTGGCTGAACAGTGATGAAATCCGGACAGAACGTGGCTCAAGATTTGGAGCTGGGTCATGGGTGAAAACTTGCTAATTGTGCGTATTTGACATTTTTGTGACCCAGCGGCTGTATGAGATTAGTATATGGTGCCTCTACTTTCGATCACAGTGGCCTCTACAACGCTCCAGACTCAATTGTTTTGTAGGTGTTCAGGTGAAAGGGCCCGTCTGCAGTGAAAACCTGCCAAACAATTGATCCTGGAGCGTTGTAGAGACCACCGTGAAAAGTTCCATACTGCACCTTTAAACCCACGGGGGCATAGAAGGATGAGTCAAGCGCAGAGAACTAGTTTCTGTAGGAACATAACAAATATAATAGGGCTTATACATTGACATTTTTCAGTTTTTACCCACGTTACTAGGTTATTTGAAGGGTTGTTTTGCTGAATTTGCGCATTTCACACATACCACATATTTTGTCTATCTCCCTCTTCAAAAGGGTAGAAATATGACACACAGAAATGTGTATAAAGTTTATCTCAATGTTACCATCTAGACACCATCACTAAAAATGTTCCAATGTGGTCTGTGGCCAGTCTCTCTTAGTTACACTCTAAAATACCAAGGCTAAGGTGCCAAGGTAGATCTAAAACCTGTAATAAAGCACGACACAAGACCTAGACCTTTAATCTCACCATTGTCGTTCTTAGGTGGAGGAGAGGCTGTGTTCTTTGAGACAGTATTATGTTTACCGAAGCAGTCCTGTACAAACGGGTGCCTTTATTAGAAACAGAGGAGATAAGTCACATATGAATCCCACAACAGAAATAACTACTTTGTTATACAGAGGAAATACAATATTGGTAAGATTTAATATCATTAAGTCTCCATGGTCGACAGGAACCATTTACGTGATCAATCTGTGCTAATGTACTTCGGTGATTGGCTGAATGAAATCACAAATAAATAATACTGGTTGGATGATTTGCTTCAAAGTCGTATTTCCTTGTACATTAGTTGGGAGATATTTTGAAAAGTTCTCATCTCATCTTTTCTGTATACGGCAATAATAATAAAGACATTGGCCTGAAACATTGACTTTGACTATGACAGGAGACAGACCAGTGCCATAGAAACTAGAGCTCGTCTGTTCTGGGCAATTTATTTTCTATTTCTATTAAGCCACTTTTATTCGAGCCATTACTGTGATGTTTTGGTAGTCAGCCTTGTCCAGAATGCTTGAATCAATACCACATTACAGGCACCACTGTATTTTGATAGTACACAGGGCCAAACAGGGCCAACACAGGGCCAAACAGCAGCAAATGTTTGATAGTGCTGTATATGTTTACTGCCTGACCAAAAATGTGTAACTGTTATGATCTGGAGTCGCTGCAGTTGGGTCAGGTCAACACTATGTGCCCAAAGAATGTGATCAGCTGACGACCTGAACATCCTGAATGACCGAGTTATTCAGTCAATGGATTTCTTCTTCCCTGATGGCAGGATTCATCGGGCTCACATTGTGAAAGACATGGATTGGCCGCCACATAGTCGAGATTTTAACCCCTTTGAGAATCGTTGGGATGTGCTTTTTTCTATTTCTTGGCTTTAAAAAAACAAACAAAACAAAAAAAAACAACTTCCTAACAGGCCATAGCTTCTCATAAAACCTGTCTCCCCCTCTGCTCCGCTGGGACACTCCTGAGCTTCTCTCTTCTTCACGGAACACTGTGTTTCTGAGCCCGTCTCTGACACTTCAGACCTGTCCACGCACCATTTATTTATCTATTTACTGCCCTCACTCCACTGTCTGCGCCAGGGCCGGTATCAGCGGGGCGCGATGACGACATTTAGAGCGAGATCTGCCCCCTCCAGCCATCTCCGCTGACCAAACAACAGACACCTCAGATGAACAGGCATTTCATCAACTGGTGCTGAGAGAGTTTAGTGTCCGTCGGTGTCTTATGGAATAGAGGTACAATGTTTTAGCAAATAAAATAAAAGGGTGCTAATATTTCACAATATATTGAAATCAAATTCACCAACATTTTCCCATTTTAAATAGAATCCAGACTTTTGAGACTGTATAGTATGTTCTGATCGAGATGAAAAAGAAGCTATACATACAGTAAGGAATGATTCAAAACTACAAACTTAGTAAATCAATTTATTTCTTGTAGAGTACATTTCTTTTGCCATCATAGAAAACAATGGAAAGACAATATTTTATGATAGGATAGTGAGAGATAGCGTGCCTACATATAGCACATTTCTAGTGGTTGCAAATGCGCATTTCATACCAATCTGTCATAATGTTTCCGACAGTGTTTCCGTTTGACTTGTGTCACTATGATGTGGCAGAGGTGAGGTTGTGTCGCTCCAAATTCAAACAGATCATCTTTTGTGTCCTTTTGCCAGAATGAAGGCAAGGCAAGGCAAGGCAATTTTATTTATACCGCACATTTCATACACAAGGCAACTCAATGCGCCTTCACACTTCCTCCCGTCGCTGTATACAGCAGACACACTAAAAACACCTTAAGGGTCTAAAATAAGCCTAGTGTTTTTGTTGGCGGTCCGACTATATTTCACTTCTCAACACTGTCTCAGTCTGAGCTCCGACATACACAAATCTATTTAACTCACATGAACAGTGGAGATGTGCGGGAAGGTCTGCGAGAGCTGGAAACACATTGGGGTAGCAGCTCAGACATTTTATTCAACTACTTCCTAATTTCATGGTTTGAAGACAGAATAATTCAAGTAGTGCACCTTTAAGGTTTCATCTATTGCGACAAGTAAAAAAAATGCATATTGCATATTACCAGTTTGAGCTTTGTCACTGAGCCACTGCCACGACAAATCGTACAACTTGTATCTCTGCATTCCGGGTAAGCCACAAAAGTGTATCCATTCATTAAACAACTCATTGCTCCTCAATAATTCCTCTGTGTTTGTCTGTCTAAAGCAGAAGTTTGCATAATAACAC
Organism: Neogobius melanostomus; assembly: GCA_007210695.1. Lineage (NCBI taxonomy): Eukaryota > Metazoa > Chordata > Actinopteri > Gobiiformes > Gobiidae > Neogobius > Neogobius melanostomus. Next base: position 264,290 of record VHKM01000149.1, read on the forward strand.
GCCTCCAAATCTTACAAAGGGACAGTTTGGTTTCAAAAACATTCTCCGATAGACTATATTTTGCTAAAGTGAATGCAGTCATTAAGGACTAACACACAAATACTGTGTCTTTAATATATTCTGAATTTCTGTATTATGTTACAACATAAGGTATGTAAAATATTAGTTTATGAAATGAAAAAAAAACTGCAATTAACAGACTGCATTTGTTAAAACAAGCTGATTGGACTTAAATGTTATGGCATAATCTGTGTTAACAAAACTCTTAAGGTTAACTTTTACTTTTAATGAACTGAAAACTTTAAAGTTGTACTTTTAAAGAGGGGGTATTATGCTTTTTTCAATCACATAGCACCAGTCTATAGCATACTACAATGATGACGTAACCTTCTGTTGGTCTGTATATGCAGTAAATTAAAATAACTGCCTTGAATAAAATTGCTCTCTCAAAATGGCTGTACTGAACGTCTTGAAATAGGCCTCTGTCTCTTTAAGAAGCTTTCCGACACGCCCCCTTCAGCACACTGCTGTGGCATCTAAACAACACTACTGTGCGGGGAGGGGGCTCTGCTGAGCTGAGGAGCAGTGGTTGGTGGCTTGGCTGGTGACAAAAGGTCCAGAGGCGTCTCCAGGAGGTGGGGCGTTCCTAGGAGGACTGAGGCATAGCTACACCTAAAATGGCTGCCGTCTAAGTTTTTACTGATTACTCAAAAATATGTGAATGAGCCAAGGCAGCACTCCAGGCATGTGTTTAATGAGGGAATGACATAATAACATGATGTAAAACTTGAAAAAGTCGATTTTACATAATACCCCCCCCTTTAAAGATAAGTTGAACTTTAAAGTTTTCAGTTCATCTTGGCAAACGTTTTTAAGTTAAGTTGAACTTGAGAGTTTTCAGTTCGTAAAAACTTAAAAAGCAATATTAGTTTTGAACTGATAAATATCCCTACTATATTCGAACAGTCCCCTCTGTGCAATCCCCAAAGAAAGAACAAGTTAAAGTATTTGAATCTGAACTGACCCAGGTTAATATTTAGATTTGCAGTGCAGTCGCCTCTTGCTGTTGTCTTCACGCGTCTTTAGGGACTCTCTTTGCCCTTTCCCGCTCTCCTCTCTCCTCGGCTCATCTGGATCGGCCACAACATATTTATTTCCATCTTGCATATGAGGTCGGTCATCTGCTGCCCATAATTGAATCCCGCTTCGGGCCAAAAGCGTATTTACTGGTTTGCGGATCCATCTGGGACCACACGACGCTAACCTTATCAAAACCAAATGGGCCAAGAAATGCTGCGTGAAATATCAGAGGTCCGGCAGACTGGCTCATATGTATGGAAATGGAAATCTGTGTTTGGTGCCTTCTTTGGCCTTTCTGCTCTGGCTGCGGTGTGCCATGGACAGCTGGGGATTTCTGTAATGGAGAAGACGCCTTGTTGCTCTGGTGGTCTTAGGTAGATAGACAAAACTTAGTCTTTGATTTAGTTGGAACCTGTTTGTGATGAGTAGAGACGCATGTGTCTTTTGGGATATTATATTAAGAACATATTTAAAATGTTGTATGTAACTACAAAGTGTGGCTTTAAATCATAAAGTTGCTATGACGAAGTGGATGATACTCATTTGACTCCATAATTCATCATTTTCCTGCATTTTTCACGCTAATTGTATAGCAGTTTATCAGAGGCACCATGACCCTCCTGCCAGAGTGGGCTCAAATGGCTCAATGTTTTTAATTTGAATTTATTTATTTATCTAATTCAAAAGGTACATTAAAACATACACAACAAAACTTCTCAGTCAATACAGTTTGAATGAAAAGGATCAGAGAAAACAGCGATGTTAGGATATCTGCCCCTTTGTTAACTTTACAATCACTTTACCATAAGCGAGTTCCAGATATAATTTAATCTCTTAACCTCCACCTGAACCGAGCACATTTTCTTCAGTTTGACTTTACGCACATGTAAAATCTTCTTGAAAAAAGCGTCCTAATGGAGATGAAAACGTGCTGCAAACGCAACAATAAGACAATAATAAAGGTGACAGAAACATGGCTAAAAAGCAACAAAGAAACAACAAAAGAGTGACAAAAAGCTACAATAATACAATAAAATCTATGAAAACACTACAAAAACGCAATGACAACGTGACAAATAACTTATCATTAGTTAGTAATAATAATTAAAGCTGAAAAACATTTATAATCTGGTTTAATGATGTTAGTTTGGTTACTATATTTTGATATTTGGCCTCATTTCACTAAAAATATGCTGTTTTCAATGAAAAATACATCAAACTCAATGTCAGAAGTGTAAAAATATATAGAGCCACAGAGATTGCAGAGGTTTACATTGTGCCCCACACCTTTATTTATGATTCCAGCTCTGTCATACAATAAAATGTTATTTGTTAGTAATAATAATGCATCGGTTTTATATAGCACTTTTCTGGACACTCAAAGACACTTTACATTGCACTATTCATTCACTCCATACTTGGTGGTGGTAAGCTACTATTGTAGCCACAGCTGCCCTGGGGTAGACTGACGGAAGCGAGACAACCAGTCTGCGCCATCGGCCCCTCCGACCACCACCAACCACTCACTCACTCTTCCTGGTGTTACCAAATTGTGACCAGTCACTAGAATCAAAGACACAAGTCGGTTCTGGGGCATTTTGAGATTTTCACAGATTATTAAAGTGTAGTCTCCAAGCTTTCCAACGATGTGTAACACATGGACATCTGATAATATTTGGAGGCGTAGCGATGATTTGAAGTTAACAATTCCCAAAAGGCCAAAGGGCTGAAAAAGCTCTCCAAAGATTTGGGCCATTGTCACCTCTCTGCTGTTGGGAGTGACAATAGGGCTCATTTACATCTCAAAGTATTAAGTCATGCTGTATGAATACTTGTGCACGCCCCACTTTTCACTTTTCTATTTTTTGAAAAATAACAGAATCATGTATCATTTTGCTTTCACTTCACCGTTGTCTGTTACTTGTGTGTGAACTTTCAGTAAAAAATTCTAAATAAAATCTTTATGTTTAGGGTTGTTTATTTACTGTCAAAATCCTGCATGCTTCTCCCAAAGCTTCTCCCCAGTCCCTCCCTCTGTCAGCTCCAGCCTCAGGCTGAGAGAGAGTTACAGACTCCGGACATAACTGAAGTTATAACTTAGAAAAGACTCCTGTACTGTTTTAGTAATGCACATACATTCTTATACACGAGAGGAAAAGGCCGACATCGCGTTGTATCGCCGCGCACGGTTCCAGATTGTTTACATTTCACTGCACAAATCCATCGTAACTTTATCTGGCCATAAAACCAAAAATATGAAGTGGATCTCTCTCAAATGAGAAGTGGCTGAAAGCTAGGGCTGTGCTGACTACATTTATGGAGTAATTTAAGTTAGTAGAGATCTTGATTTTGTGTAAATATCAGGTTAATTCCTCGTGACTACATGACTGTCTTGCATGCTAATGCACCACTTAGCTTACAACAGCACAGCGATAGCCTCATCAAACAGCCATTAACACAGCAGCCACCAGTGATAATAAAACAAAAAACTTTCACTCACCCGTCTGAAGTAACCTTTGCGTGGTAAATCCATTTTCCAAAGTAAGTAGCGGCAGCTTCTGAGAGCAACATAGCATTACGTTGCATAGTCATGAAGTCACACACACAAAGACACGCCCCTACTGCAAGCTCCGAAACTAGTCAGTTTGAACATAAAAGTTTACGCTTTTAAATATACCAATACTGGTACCTTAAACATGGAGAGGCTTCTTTATGACTTCAACTGAATGATTCTGCAAAAAAGTGAAAATCACCAATTTTCAAAAAAATACCTTTGTTCACGTTTTTCTCGAGACACGGGCTGCCGACTTGTGTCTTTGGAATCCAGGGCGGGTCACAATTGTCTCCCATCCAAGTACCAACCAGGCCCTTCCCTGCTTAGCTTCCAAGGTCTGACGGGATCGGGCATAGCAAAGGCGGTTAGGTCAAAATTGTAATGACCTAACCACTTGAAATAAAAAGGGCCACCGAAAACTGGTCTGAGGGCCGCATTTGGCCCACGGGCCGCACTTTGGACACCCCTGATCTAGACTGTAGTAACATGTCTAGTTTTGACATTTCAGAATGAGGCTGTTTTCCCGATGCAACTAAACAGATCTTGTTTTGTTACAGTATTGTTTGGCACTTTATTCGTTCCTGCAAAACACCTTACCCAAAATAATTTGTCTTGGGAGTCTCTGGAAGGCTTGGTTTCTTGGTCAAAAAGTACACACAATTTCCCGGTGCTCCAACCTTCCTTATCCAGTATCTCATAAAATCTTCCAACTATTGAAATGCATACTGAACTAAAACAGCTTGTCTTTGTTTACATTTACCCTCTTAAATGTGCTCAGTAGCTCCCTGCCCTCTGGCCTTGTCTAAAAAATCCCTATGCATCCTAATGTGAGCTGTATTGGACGTAATGTAGTTTGGTGCCGATGGGATTTGCAAGAACTCCGCTCGCCTCTCTCTCTCACCCTGGCTCTGAGCAGTTCGAGCTTCATTGTTTTGGATTGCTGGTCAGTATGATTAGCTCCCAGAGGCTCTCACTAACTCCACTCGATACAGCAGTAGTAGTACTGCCGTAGTTAGAAGCTTATAGTAGCTCAATGAGGTTTCAACCAAGTCCAATAAACAAGAGGAAGCAGACTTGTGGAAACCAGAGAGTGGAGCTCATGGTAAAACTTATTGCTTTCAAGGTTGAGTTTGTTGAAAAATATGTAAATTTACCTCTACTATAAAAACGGTAGGTTGAGCATTTCTGACCAATCACATGGTCCCAGAAGCAAAGAATAAATTCATAATGGCGATAGGTATAACAGTGAATTAGAAAGAAGGCTATGTTGGAATATGGCTTGAATTAACACAATTAATGCTGATTTTGACAGAAACCCTTGAGCACAAAAGTCAAAGGCAAAATTCTTGTTCCATTGCCAATAAGATAGTCCAAACATAGTCAAAATCAGCACAAATTCTGATAATTCAAGCACTTTTAAGTATTTTTTGTCAAGACAAGATCACATTTTTTCCAGTGTGGTTGGTATTGTTGTTGTCTACAGTGCGAGATTCATAACAGTTGCTCTTAAATGGGGGTTGGGGGTGTTATGTAAAATGGACTTTTTACCAAGATACAACGTTGGTCTTTCATCAAAAACATACCTGGAACTGCGTTTGGAGCTGCTAGTTTATCTTTCAGTAATCTTTGAATCTTTCTCTGCTGCGACTGTTCTTTGCAGCGCAGCGACAGTTCCCAAAAACCTCCTCTTTTTAACACCCTGTGCAGATTTATTTTTGAAATGTCCATACAGAACCCATCATTGCATTTTGTTTGAAAAACTCAACGGGCTGCAACCAAACAATAGACGCCATTATCACTGGATTATGTTTATTTTTAAATTTACTTTAGCTGTCCTCAGTATCTTGAGCATTTTCTTATTCCATTTACATCCACATATTCACTTAGAAGCACTCACTCTCTTACTTTTACTGTCCCACGTATTAATAAAGAAATAGGACGCAGAGCTTTTCAGTTTAAAGCCCCCTCTGATTGGAACAGTTTACCTTTATCCATTCGTTCTTTAACATTGTTTGGTTTATTTATTTATTCATTTTGGAATATGTATAACTTTGTTTTGTTGTCTCAAAGTTTTTTGTTTCTTTTGACTATATGTATATATATTTTTTTTGTAAATCTTGTCTGGGTATCTTGGGGGTGTTTGGGAGGACTCTGGAGCAAGTTTGTTTTGTTTGTGTGACTTAATGTGTATTTTGTCCTGTCTGTATCCTATCTTGTACTGTGTCTTGTTAATTGTTATTTGTGTCTTGTGTTTATGGACCCCCTCGAAACGAGATGGCACATCTCAAGGGGCATTCCATCAATAAACTAAACTAAACAATCCTCTTGGGGTCCCATGCATCACTTTTTATTCTCTTTATTGAAACAGCTGCACAAAGAGGGAGAGGAAGAAGAGGTGGTAGGATGGGCCTGCCTTTGAGAACCCCTTTTCTCTGCCTGATCCCCTCAGATCTCGGACGCTAAGCAGGGTAGGCCCTGGCGGTACTTGAATGGGAGACCGTTTGAAGACCAGGAAGCCTGGGTGAATGTAGTGTATGAGTGAGTAGTTGTGGGGCGGAGGGGCCAATCGTGCGCCATTTGCCCCTCCGTCAGTCAGTAGTAGCTTACCACCATCAAGTATGGAGTGAATGAATAATGTAAAGTGTCTTTGAGTGTCCAGAAAAGCGCTATATAAAGCCATTACATTATTATGGGCTTCTGAGATCAAGAAGTGAAACTATTATATTTTGTTTCAGCTGTTTCAGATCAATATTTTCTAACCAACAAAGATAGTGAGATAGTGATAAAGATGTGTCTTATAAATTACCTGCAATACGCATAATACTTGCTCTTTAAAAGAGTATGAATCAAACATCCAGGTATATAACATTTAAAAGGTCCAATAAATCAATACCGCTGGCTCTTTCTGACTGAAATGCTTTGTTTTTGTTGTTGGATGTTTGAGGATTTTTTAAGACTGACGTTAAACACTCGTGCAGTTATATCTGGGACTGATTGACTTCAGCCAAAAACATGGCAATGAAACATTATGTGAGTCAGAAAGTTCTCGTGGTCTCCATTAATTTGACATTCGTCCTTGCAACAAATAACCTTGAACGTTTTGCAGTTTGTCTTTAAAGTTTGTTTTAATAGTGGCGATTCCAGGAATTCCAGCTACTTCCAGAGAGCGAGAAGCAATATATTGTCTGCCTTTTTTGATGCATACCTTTAAAAGAGTGAGAGAGAGAAAACAAACCAACTGCTTTAATTTCCCTGTAGTGGAAGACATGACCTTGAACTAAAACAGCATTGCAAAAACTTTATCGCCATCAAATGTAAAAAAACAAAAAACAATACAAAACAAAGTTTGCTATATTTAAACCACAGAATCGTCTTGTGCACATTGAGATCTGCGTTTCGAATCACGCTGATGCCTCTGAGAAATGAAGTCGCAGGTAGTCTGAGGCAAATGCATAATTTATGAAAACATGATTATTATTTCATGAAGAAGGTGCTTTTAAAATTCAGGTGGTTTCAGACTCGTATCTCGTGAGGTGTAAAAACATTTTGAGGGCAAAAAGCTGAGCTGCCTGGAAAGCTTTGAAGTGGCCAAGGTCAGACTGAGGCGAAGATTTCAAGGACCTCAATTTGCCAACCAGACGAAAGCAGAAAATGTCTAAAAAAGCGAGCGATGTAGGTTATACTGAAGTTTACTTTCTTTCCTGTAGGGATCTATGCAATAACACCGTACAATTACACAGTACATGATAGAAACAAAATGTATTACCTCTCATTGGTTGTTGAGTGAGTGAGTGAGTGAGTGAGTGAGTGAGTGAGTGAGTGAGTGAGTGAGTGAGTGAGTGAGTGAGTGAGTGAGTGAGTGAGTGAGTGAGTGAGTGAGTGGTCAGAGGGGCCAATGATGAGGTATATCAGTCTACCCCAGGGCAGCTGTGGTAAGGTGGCTTAGCACCACTGCATATTAAGTGAATGTTTCCTTACACATGCTTGGAACTGACACCGTGACATACTTTCTACTTGTGTTGTGTTGAACAGTGATAGAAAAAGTAATTGCCTCTGAATTTGGTAACCATATCATATCAAGGCAAGGTCAGAGCGACTCCAGAGGCCTTGACGGCTGCTTCATGGTTAACTTGCCTCACTTTGAAGCTCCATGGGACATAAAGTACATTCAGTAGACTGCGCACATATTTGAACTTGCTGCCTCTGCACTTTTAGACATGCATGGCGTCCCACCGGCCCCTGTCACACTCTGTAGTGAGAGAGGAGTGAAGAAAGGCGCTTTGCGCTGACCTCCACCCACCAACTCTACTCTAGCAGACAAACAAGAGCGTGTAGAGCATTTAAACACATGCGGGCTCAGGAAATTGCTTGGTATTGTTGTGATAATGGAGATGGTTAAGAGAAGAATAGAGTTTTTAACAGCTGTGTGCATTTTGGAGCATAAAGTAAACACTTTTAATCAACAGAAAGGGAAAGTATAAGCATAAAAGGTGCTGTCCATGGTCCTGAATCTATAACCCATTACTATTATGCTTTATATCTAACTATGGAAAGGAAAACACTGTTACAACCAGCAGGATTGAAATGCACTATGTAGCCACAAACTCAGTGAGGCGCTATGTAATGAGCCTGCAGAAATGCTTACTGCTGCCACTACAACTACAATGACTACACCTACACTACTCCTGCTATCAATGCAAGGTAGGAATTTATTTAGAAAACATGCTGGCACAGGACATTGCTTGGTATTGTTGAGATATTGGTGATTGTAAAGAGAAGAATGGTGCTTCTGTAAACAGCCGTGCGAATTTAGGAGCAGGTAATTATTGGGCGCAAGTGCAGTCAGAAGACGTGAATATGAAGAAGTGTATTCTTCATATTCATGACAGATTCGGACAGACATGATTTGCACTGGACAATGCTGAGTTGCTGCTTGCATAACAATGGTGTCCACAAAATGTGGTTTGGCAGGGGAAAGGCAATTTTGAGGGTGAAACTGCATTGTGAATTGGACTGCAAATGCAAACACAAAGTGGGGAACTTTAGTACCAAAAAGATAATGTTCTTTCATTCAGACAAATAGTTGAGCAAAATTTAGCTTTCATTGAGTTTGGGCTGGATAGTTTTATTATTACAATAGAAATCTGCCATTTTACGCTTGGCTTATTAGATATTTTATATCTTATTTTTTAAGTAAAGAAAAGAGCTGTGGAACAATTAGCTGCCGTGTCACTACTTAACTACATCTCATGCACTGAAGAGTCCAAATGTATTTATGTGAACAATAACAATAAGAATTTTACATTTTAAATTGCATCTACTTTTGTGGACAGAATTTCTCGGCGCAGACGGGGCCAGAGGGGCAGGATAAGGGACCACAGGATCTCATCTAAAGTAGAGCCACTGCTCTTTTAGGTCGAGAGGAGCCCGCTGAGGAAGCTCAGGCATCTGCTGTCTGGCCTCCTCCCAGTCGGTTGCCTCCTGGGAGGAGGCTGGACGTCTCTCAGCAGGCCTGGGAATGCCTTGGGATCCCCCTGGAGGAGCAGGAGGAAGTGTGCGTGGATAGGAAAGTTGGGCATCTCAATTCAAACGGCTTGAAAAAGTCAAATTTTACACTGGCAACTGCAGAGCGATTCTACTGCTCTCAATCTCACAGCTTGTTTTAAAGAATTGACTGAATTTTCCACATTTTAGAGAACTTAAACATGTATTTGATATTTAATTTGTACAATAATGTTTCTAAAAATCATCTTGGGGAGCTACATGTTCTGTGCTGGAGGGCCGGATTACCTGCTCTATATAACCCCCTGCTTTCCAAGTTTATCAGTTGCAAATAAGATATAATATATCCTTTCCATATCTAGACCTATTTCTTTTCCATGGGATGAATCAAACCTGCCGATTTCCATCACAAACTGCCAATGCAAGGCATTCTCCTCTCCGGCTTTTGTCTTATTGTACGTAGTATATTTTAATGCTGTATGTGGACATTACATTACTGACACTATATGAACACAATAGTCTGCGAGACACACGGGTCTGTTTGGAGCCGCAGGATTAGCAGAGGTCCAGTGAAGCCGTGGGCAGAGTGGAGTGCACAGGGAGACCTACTTTGAAGTGAAAATCTATTATTCATCGCGCAGCTCGTGTGCGTGAGCGTGCTTTGGTTATTTCAGTTTGAGGCACGTAGCATGGCTAGCATTGAGAGTGGATTGTACTCTCTCTGTCCTTTATGTTAGAAATGAGCTTGAGTAGTACAGCCTTGTGATTCTGCCGAAGGTTCCAGCCCCACTATTGCACGCCCTTGTTACGTATGTTCATGGGAAAGACTTACACAATACTCATGAATGTACTTGCTGGTGGCCAAAGAGGCTTAATAAGGTGCATTATTGCTAAATGTTAATCTGTACAAGTTCAAGTCCACACTGTACTTTAGAGCACAGGAATAACACTGAGTTAATCAATTAAAAAAAAATTGTATTAGAGTACAGTATGATTCAGGTGATGCAGCTTTAACTAGAAATGACAAGAGATCATGCACGTTCCCGCCCTGTTTCAATTCTATTACCAAAAAACATATTTTCTGATTTACATAGCAAGGCGATGTTATTTATGAAGCCCATTTCAGACATGAAGCAGCTCAAGAGAGAGAGGGCAATGTAGACTCAAACATCATCCATATGGCAATGGTAAGCAAGACTGTTACTGTTTACTATCTGCCCTATGGAGATTAAAAAGAAGTGGCCCTAGTTTTTTTCCTTGTGGGACTCCATATTTTAAAGGGTTTGACCTATTGTTGCCAACAGCAATAAAGTATTCTCTTTCTTCTAAACATGATTTTAACCATTCCAAAACAGTCCCAGTAAATCCCAGCAGATACAGGAGTTAATGTAAAAGAACCCTGTGATTGATGGTATCGAATAGTCCAAAAGTACTAATACCATCACCTTACTTGAATCCGAGCTAAGACGTATTTCATTGAACACCTTGATGCGAGCAGGTTCTGTACTGTGACTGAATGTAAACCCTGATTTAAATGGATCAAAACACAAAAGCTAGACAACTGATCAAAACAATTTTGCCCAGGAAAGACATAATTTTCATGTCTGTCAGGATTCAAGTTATTCTTTTTCAGTAATGGTTCAACAGCAGCTGTTTTCAGCGTTGTGGGGAAGGCTTTGGCGAGCATTTTGTGGTTTATTTGTTGGAATTTGGACATCTCAGCAGCAGGATCTTTATCTTTATGCTGAGTTAGGGCCAGAGTTAGGCTTATGAACAATCAAATTTGTCTTTGCAAATACCATAATTACGTTTCACGTTACGTGCTATTACACTTTCTGACAACATGCAATTCCATATTACTGCTCTGAAATGCTACCAAGCTTTAGTTTGAAAATGTGTTTGCAAGATGTTGTTGCCTTTAAATTGTCTAAAAGCTTATTTTAGAAAGACATAACAAAAAGTGTGTGTTTAAAGACCTGCTGCGTTTCGACAGACTGGGAATGTTACTTCCGTCTTCCTCAGAGGCATGTCCAGACGTACATGGTGTGTCTCTTATCAGCTGTTCTTCCTTTGTTGTTGTCTTTAGTTTGTGCATCACCTTCCATAATAGCAAAAAGACAGTTTACCCATTTAACAAATACAATTTCCATGTATTTTTATTCAATCTGGACAAAATACCAATGCTCTATGATTATTATAAACATCCACTTTGTTACTAGTATTAAAAAGAGTTCAATTTCATCTTCTTTTATCAGAAAAAAGATCCATGTGCCCGATGATAAGTACTCACGTATACCCTTTGTTGGGAAATGGATCTAGACCATAGAACAGGTTACTCCTGACTTCACTCCTAAAACACCCTGCTACTCCAATCTGCTTTGAATTGTTTATCCTAAAAATGCAAAGTTTAAATATGTTACTAGTTTGGAAAATGCACAGCCCTCTTTGCCTGCTGCTTCTCTCAAACTATTTATCAAAATAATGGACTGTACCTGCACTTTCCATATTCACAATGATGAGAGCAACCTCGAGGTTCTACATGTATGTCCTCTTTAAGATCCCTGCCCCTGGAATGAGTGCTAATTCACAGTCTGCTGCTGAAGGTCTGGTAGAAAAACACCCCCAAGACAAATCCATGCAGCCATGAAAGAGTCCATTAAAAGGTGTAAACAACTCAGTTAGGGCAGAGAGGAACGTGTGCGTGAGGCCAGTGGAGGCTCTTATTTATTGCGGTTTATCACTAACTGTTAGTGAATTACATGTTTGTATGCTCATGCATGTTTCTGCTTTAATGTGCTCCCAAAATGATTTTTGTTTTTAATCTGCAGGTTGCTATGCAGTTAACTTGACCATGACCTTTGGGATTGTCCAAAACAATGTATTTTAAGGGACATATCATGCAAAATCAACTCTTTTAGCCATGTTATAACGTCCCCTCATCAAAAACATCCCTGGAGTTTTAGGCGACGTCATTCACGCAGGTTTGAGCAATGCTGTTTAGTAGTGTTGAGCAAAAACCCCAGCGCTTTGGAGCTTGTATCGCTTTTTCTGAAGCAGATTGGTTTGAAACACTGCGTTGGAGCCTGTTACAGTAACAGCTGGTCACGTGAGTGAAGTGTCTATTGTCTCGAAAACTGATTCACTCTGCAAATTGTGGAGCAGTGTCTCAAAGCTGGTCATTGGCTCGGAGCGTTTCACTGCTGCCTTGAGCGGTGAGGCGCTAAACCATGATGTTTTCTGGTCCATATAGTGATGAAAATCATTAGCAATAAATACATTTGCATTTCCCCCATTTCCCATTTAACTGCATTTATGTGGTGAGAGTGTCTGTGCCGCTGTGGGCCAGTCAGAATAAATGCTTTTCCTGCTGTTGAAGAGATACAAAAGCAGGCGTGGGTGGCTGACCAGGCCAGGGAAACATAAGGAGCGTCATCTACAGAAAACAGTGGCAAAATTAGCTCTGACTGAAAGAAAAAAAAGTCACGCATTGATGTCCTGCCTCTGAGCAGCAGCGCCGCAGGTGACTGAGTCGGCCCCGCCCACTGGAGCTCCGTAAAGCACAGACCCCCCTTTACAAAGAAAATAGCTCTTATTTATCGGACTATGATTGATTTGATCATTCAAACATCAATATCAGGCTGCAAATAATAAAACCGCCACACGCCTGTTTGAAACTTCCCTGGCGCACATGATTGAGTTGGTGCTTCAGTCGTGTTTATGAGAAGTCGCAAGAGGTCAGTGTTCAAACAGAATGAAACAGCTCTGAGACTTCGAACCTTACAACACTTTTTTTTTTTGCCAGGAAAGCCTCAAAGTGTTAAAGGTTTCACTCGCCCATCACTTTTGTCTACCGCTGAAACGCTACAATGTGTTTTTCCTGTATTTCCGTAATAGATAGAACATAAAAGCATTTTGTTAAACCATTACCAGAGCCCTAAACTTATAACTACATTTAGTACTGACCCATTGTTGTGTTGATCCATCTCCATGTATTAAATTAAAAAGGGCATCTATGTAAGTATGAACTGTACTTTGGCTTCTCCAAAACTCAAAATATAAGATATAATATGTCATGGTTATGTACTGGCAACGTATAAGCTCTGCAGAAATAGTATCTAATTCTGTCCTGGAAGTGCCATTCAAAAAGTCCCCCTCTGTGGACTTTACTTTTTTTTTTTAGTACAACCACTTATAAACTTTCTCTTGCACCAGTAAAGTTGAGCTGCCAGTTACTCCTCTGCAGTTCTTCCCTTTTTTGCGGTGTCAGAGTTCAGTTTCATTGTTGCGTCGCAGAACTTAAAAGACTAAAAAAAAAAAAAAAAAAAACTCTTGGCCTTGAGGTCTTGGCTCGTCAGACTAACAAACTTCACCGGCGCTGCAGCCTTCCGCGGCATATAGCGCTCATTGTAAGACACAATTAGAAAGTTAAGGCGAATAATATCTGCGCAAAGCATGAAATTGTGCACCCACTTCAAAGCGTCTCCCTGCACAAGGGTGGAATTTCAATGTGCCAAGGCCTAGAGACCAAAATACTTCAACTTCACAGGAGTCGGTGGACAAACAGCATCACTTTTTATGAAATATTACTATGTGGATTATCTGCCACTATGTAGACCAGTGCAGCTCAACAAGCCTGAATTTGTGTTTGTTTTTGTATGACAAATGTATGAAGTTTTACTACTAGGACAGGTACGAGACATGTTTGCCAATAGATCTGAAAGCTTGAAATTGCTGTCCAAAAGTATAAAGTGTCTTGCCAAAGGATACAGAGGTTGTACGGAGGCAAGACTTTAGCTGCCGTCCTGGCCTCACATATACAAAAGCAACTTGTAACCAGCTTTTACTCATCATAAAATGCTTGATTATTTCAATGTGCTATTTTCAAATTCCCTCCACTGAAATGAACAAACTTTGTTGCAGCACTCTTTTATTTGTATTTAATAATTACTACCCTGAATTAACCGAAATAAATCATGAAAAGATTGGACTACCCCGAATGAATAAAACTTAATTGAAATTCCCAGGATTGTGAGGGCTGTAATAATAGAGCACTCTGGAGAATTAGAGGAATAGAGGAATAGGTAAATAGAAGGGTGGTTGGTGGAATAATTTTACTAATCCATCTTTTATTTGGCTAAGCATTCTTTATTAGTTACTTTGTCTGCCTGTAGCCTTGGTGTTCTCTGCTTTTCCTCAATATCCCATAAGTCCAGTTTTATTATCTTTGTAAGGGTATAGTTTGGTTAAGGTTGACCAAGTAAAGTCAACCTTGAGTGAATATATTTGTTGGGAATATAGTGTTTAGCAAGCTATAAATGTAGACCAATCAAAATCTGTGACAGACCCTGTAGCAACCACTAACCACTCTCTCACACATCACTCATCCAGACCTGAGCCTGCAGCTTCTGAGATCCAACGAAATCAGGCATTCACAAGGTCAAATGAAGGGTAGTGTCTACAGCTGAAGGAATCAAACAATCGAAAACCCAAACTGTAACAACTTAAAGCAAGGGAAGGCAAGTTTGCTTAGGGGAGAGCCGGTTTTGTTCATCTTTAAAAGACCCTCCAATTGAAGCCCGAAGTAAATACTTTCTCCAAATGCCAGTGTTGTACATTGTATATGGCATAAATGGGTGTTCTGCTCAGAAATTTGAAAGGGATTTATGTTATTTCTCACATTTAACGGTCATTTGATCTTTGATTTGTGTAACAATATTCCTCAAAATCATCTTGAGGGCCAGAGGTTCTATGATGGAACAACTGTTTCTCGGAAGCTGAAGCAGGGTTGGACCTGGTTGGTACTTGGATGGGTTTGTAGGAGTTGTCTGTTAGCCAGCTTTAACTAGTAATGTCTGATCATCTGGAAAAGTGCAATATAACACTATTTTATTTTTTAGGCTAAATAATGATCATTTACTTATTAATACACTACATTTTACAACAATACAAGTGAGTGAATGGTAAATGGGCTATTTTTATGTAGCGCTTTTCCACCTACATTAGGCACTCAAAGCGATCTACATCAAGAAACCACTCACCCACTCTCATTCATACATCAGTATATGATGACACTACATGCAAAGTCGGTGAAGTGTCTTGCCCAAGGACACAACAAAAGAGGGTAACTGCGTGAGGCATATTAATACATTTTGAATTAATTAAGACTAGCATTGTCCCCGTTGCACTCTATCTACGACTTTCTGTCTTCCCGCACACATACACATACACCTCTGCCATCTCCCCGCTCTGGGAATGAACACATTAACATAATCTGTCCAGTTGATTATGTTTGGGCAGCGGTGACAGCGAGCGTTGGCCCCACCATTACAGGGCTGTCCACCATGACACAGGAAAGCAATCAGAGCAAAAGATTACAGAGTGACACAGCAAATGACATTGGGCCAAGGTGGACAGCTAGACCAACAATGGAGGGAACGTGTTTTGGACAGAGTGGGTCAAATGATGCCAGACAGCTTTGGTTTATTTGCTCATGTTATATCTTGTGGAATAGGATGTAGAAAACAACTGACTGGCGATGTGAGGGGGGAAAAAAGTGCGATATCTGATCATCGTTGAATATTGCAATAACGGTATTATTGCAATATTTGAACCATTTCAACAAAATCGGAAGCAACTTATCATCCATCTATCCATTTTCTTCCACTTGTCCGTTGCCGGGTCATGGGGGCAGCTGTTGGAGTTGCCCAAATCACATTGCACCAGCCTCTATGGCTCCTCCTGCAGGTGGTGGGTCCACAGAAGGACGGCCTCATGGTTCTAACCGGGCCTGTTGGTCTCTCATAAGGGGCTTCTGAACCGCTCTTTGTCTGACCCGTCACCTAGGACCTGTTTGCCATGGGAGACCGTACCAGGGGCACCAAGCCCCCGACAACAGAGCCCCCAGGATAATTCAGGTGCTCAAACCCCTCCACCACGTTAAGGTGGCGGTTCCAGGAGGGGAGCAACTTATCAAATAGGGTCAAAACAGGACCTAACAAATGACAAAATCAGCCCCAAAGCAAGTCTAAAATTTTACGTACGTTTTTGTTTAAGATTGTGTTTGCAAAGACTGTGTAAATTTCAGATGGCAGGCCTCCGTGATTGTGCAAACATTGTGTCTATTTGTGATACTGCATCACCTAATCGTGATAATAAAAAGCCATAATTCCAGTTTTCCAGGGAGTAAACTGAAGAAAGAAAACTGTCCTCCTCTGAAAATAGACGCTAATATTATGCTTTTAACTTAATCCTGGGGTTCAAACAAGAGTAAAAAGTCTTTTCTTCTTCCGTTTCCTTGTGATCTCTGGTCCTGTGATGAAGAGAACAGCTTTTTTTTTTTCAAAACGTCAATCGTCTAAATCTGGACATGTCTAGCCTTTTTCAATTTCGTGGACTCGCTTTACCCTATTGTTGCTTGGTAAAATCTCTCACCTCTCAGTGTGCAGTGAATCACATATTCCAGATGCTATTTTGAAGCAGCAATCTGTATTTATCCCGGATTGGGACTGGCACAGTTATCATACACAAGCTTTTTGGCTCGATTGTCTACAGACTGACGATGAGTCGGCATACAGGAAAGGTACTCTCAGCCTGATGCTCAAAACACAATCTGGCCCTCAACAACACCAAAACAAAAGAGATGATCGTAGACCTCATAGACATCATCATCCGCTCACAGTGAACAAGGTGCAGAGTGTTGAGAGCGCCAAGTTCTTGGGACTACTTTTTAGCATTACAAACTGACTGCGACAACACCACGGCTGTCATTAAGAAGGCCCAACAACGTCTTCACTTCCTCCGTAAGCTGAAGAAGGTGGGCTTCTCCATCCCAGCGTTGACCCTGTTCTGCAGAGGGACAATGGAGCTTCCTGTTGTATGGGATCCTGTCCTGGTTTAGCCGCTGTACAGCTGAAGAGAGTCTGAGTCGGATTGTGAGAACTGCATAGAAGATCATAGGTGTCCCTTCACCACCGCTGCAATGCATCTTCACTGAGCGCTGTGTGTGCAGAGCAGGCTCTATCCTCAAAGACTGTTCGAATCCCTTCCATCCCATGTTTGAGCTGATGCGTTAGGGAAGAGATACCGTCGCATCAAGACGACGAAAACTTGGATGCTAAACAGCTTCCTTCCCACAGCAATTACACTGAGAATATGTCTTCGCTTAATTTATTTTTAACGTGTGGAACGCAATTTTGTTTTTATGTTGCATACAAATGACCAATAAAAGTCTATCTATCTATCTATCTATCTATCTATCTATCTATCTATCTATCTATCTAGACTATCCCCTGATTGAGTAAATCAGCAACATAATAATAACCATTCCCTGAGTCGTCACCACACTCGGCTCGTCCTCTCTCTCCTCCTCTTTTCTTGTCTCAAAATATCCCCTTATAAATAAATTCTGTGATGGTAATTTGGTGCACATCCAGGCACATATGCTGGCTAGACCTCTGGCCTGAACCCTCACCACATTGTCCGGGAATATGAGGCTGAATATTCATGATTTATGCAGTCGAGAGTGCCCCAGTGGACTGTGGTAGTGGTGAGGCGGTGGAGCCCATCTGTTCGAGGAGCTGTGAGACAGATCAGTGCCACAGGTGCTCCTCTGACGCCCGCCCAAAGCATTCAGGCTGGTGCAGCAGGGCCAAATGTGCACTTTATATTGCCGTACTGGGTGATTTTGTAATTTCAATGAGGTCTATTTGGACGAGTTGAGTTAAAAAGTAAAAAGGTAATTTAATGTATTTTTTAAATAGCCCATTAGTCTTACTACTGTTACACTGCTACTACTGTTGCAACAGCCGCTGGCTCATGCGCGTCTGCCAATGTCTAACCACAGAACCATTGCTGACCAGGTGTTACAAATTTGACCATTATGAAAGGAAAAATCACAGAGATCAAAATTTGTTTGTTCAGGCAATAATTTCAGTCGGCGCAGGGGCCATTACATTTCAGTGGGAGAGGCACAGTTTTTGAAGGAAATCTCCAAACAGAAATTCCACAAATGTTTATTTGGAAGTGATTAGAATCACTTCCAAAGTGATTCTGCCACATTCAACCTGCCACATTCATCTTGTGGCTGAAAGTCCTTTCATCCGACCAACATCAAGCAGATACATTTTGAATATTGTCACCGCTTTTGGACACTTTACAGTGATTTGACCTTAGTATATGTGAGCTAAGAGAGAAGACGTTGACATTTGTCACAGCTTTTGTTTCATGAGGAGAGGTCCAGCTAGTGTTGCCACCTGTCCCAGTTTTACCTGATTGTCCTTCTTTTTAATGGTCTGTCTCGGGGTGGAAAAAAAATTCTCTCAGTACACTACTACAGCGCAGTCCTACATGCACTTTTTTTATCGTCAAGAGTTTCGGCTCTTCTCTTGCCGCTCTCTCTCCTTCGCTGATCACACCACACACACACACAACAGCAGCAGCTGCAGCTCACTCCCTGCTCTGATTGGCCAGAGCTTAAAGAGAACGAGGCTGACATTGGCTCCTCGGGCGCATGTCCCGCCTCCTCTGCCTGCTCTTTGGCTCTGCTCATGTGTGTTTGCCTCCATGGCTCAGCGTGGCTCTGTTTGTTTTTACCGCAAGGATACAGAGACTGTACCATCGACAACACGAGGAGACTTTCTTATAAACACTAGCACAAATATGCGTCAGTAATCAGGCACAGAACATACATTTTGTGCAGAATAGATCGCTATTTAGAGAATGGAGGCATTTGGAGGCGTTTACAGGCGCTAGCTCTCCCCACGTGAGTAACATTAGCATCTCCATCCATCCATCCATCCATTTTCTTCTTCTGACAGTGGACACACCCAGCTCAGTGTAGATCTGCCTCTGAAGGTAAGGTTTTGTTGAACTGTCATTATCTCCACAGAGGAAGGTCTTTTTTACTGATTCAGTGCAGACTATCCACATCAGTATCTTCCTAAATAGACCTACCAAGTGCAGAACATTTGAGACCGTGTGGGAAAGGGCCTCTGCTGACACTTTTTTGCCCTATATTATTCTTAAACTGAGGGATAGTGGTTGTTGAACTGTAGCTTGGTAAATGGTATGAGATATTCAAACATAGGTCTATTATTCAAACAGACTGCCCCAGGTCTGACATTAAACTTGTGCTGAAACTGGGACTGGGGCTCATGTGTTAAAAGGCTCACTTTTGTTATACGATATTTGATGTATTTTTTTAATTAATCAGTGCAAAGATAATTCTTGTTAGACATAAACAATTCAGAACAGTTCACTATGAAGAGTGAAGTTGTTAATACTTTACTCTTGTACTTGTAATTGAGTAAAATTTCAGTCATGTAATTGTACTTTTACTTGAGTATACATTTTCTGTCCTCTTTCCACCACTGGACATTAACCACTAAGTAAGAGCTTAAAGCAAAACTAATACAGCTCCATCACAAGGTTATGTCCAATTTCGCTGTAGAAGGGCAGTTTTTGTCTTGGGTTATATGTGTGAAAGGCGCCACTGCGTATAAGCAAAAGGGCTGATTGTGTTGCCGAAATGTCCAGGTTTTTTGTCAGACATAGGTGGAAACCCTAGGTCCAGCTTTTACAGAGATATTAACCATACACCAAGTCAAAAATTCAGCCTTGCAACGGTAACCATAGTGACCACAAGAGAATTGCCATGCTCCATTCATGTAAACTGAGGAGCTTGTTTTCCTGACATGAGACATCCTTGTCCCCATTGGTCTGAGTTCATGTGTTTTTTAGGTGGGCAAAGTGGGGATTCGGTGTAAATAAAAACGTTCTTTTATCACTGATTAACTGAGCTAACCATTTGAATTTGCTCAAAAGCTGAACTGTATAAAGTATCATTTTCTTTTTGCTCGAAATTAATGTCGGGAAATTCTCTTGCAAATATGTTTCTCCGAAGGACGACAGTTCACACTAAACTAAGAAAGTGAGTTAAACTAAAATCTAAAAATCTAAATCTAAAGATTAGACGATAAAAAAGCAATCAGGTGATTTCTGATTTATTTTCGGTGCGGAAGTCTGGAAGCTTGTTTTGACCCCAGTTGTTTCCCCCAAGTGAGCGAGCGTTCATCTTCTAGAGGACCACATGAACTCGGCTGCACTGACTCCATTTAAAATTAGTCTGTTTATAAAATTAATGATACGCAACCTATTGTGATATAGTGCAATATTTGTTTGAGATATCGACTACCCCAGCCAGGTCTAGATAGTGGTGGTGATATGGTGGAGGTGAAACAAAGCGTATGGAGGAGGGTTGTGGCAGGAACCGAAGCTGAAAATAATGCATTTACTATATAATTGTCCAGAGACATGATGGGAAGCAAAGATAGATTTGACTGCCTGATAACAATAGCAGAGAAATAAAGCAAAAGCAGATAAATGCCCTTCCATGAATGCTCAGGTTGTATATTATTTCAGTCACTCCATCTGTTTTTTTTGTTTCAGAATCTTTTTAGCATCAATCCGTGTTTGCATTTTAACTCTTCTAAAAAGAGGTAGGAAAACCTGTCTTCAAAGTGAAAATGTGAAATGTTCAATTAATTGAACATGCATGTTGATCTCCAGGGGCCGTTTAGCTCTGTGGAAACAGCAGAAAATCGTTCCTTGATACAGTGCATGATAGACACATTATTGGCACAAAGCAATGCAATCCGCTGTCAGAAGAATAGATGTTTATTTTCCTCCACAACAGTCTTTAGGATCACTTTGAAAGCTATGGATGAGTTTTGATTGATAGAGAGAGACAATAATACGTCAACATATTCTGTGCTGAGGCAAGCGAATCTGGATGAAAACCATGAAGGGGCCTCGAGTGATGCTTATTGTCTATACTACTGTCACCACTCATAAACGTTTCACTGTGCGTCTCAATAGCTCTGTGTGAACTGACAGTCGATTCAATATAATGGTGATAGAAGACACGGCAAATGAGCCATTATGGTCTCGTACAACCATTCATTCACACAGACTTTTCTCAGAGAGGTGTTCAGACGACACAATAATGACGACGCATTATCGTGCAACACGGCCTACACAAATTGGTTAAAGCGACAGAGACTGTTGTTGGCGTCAAGTTAAGTGGCACGAGCAAATATATGTCACAAGCGCTTCATATCTCATCTTCATTTGAAAAGGAATCATGCATTTTTTATATTGTTTTGCTGATATTGGTGTTTGTTTTGCTTTGTTTTGAAACTAAGGCGAGATACGGTGAACGGGTGGAAAAAACTGCAACTTATTACTGTCATACTTGTCCTCATTATGTGTAAAAATGCTCACAAAAGACAAAATGGATAGAGTAAATGTATGGGCTTATTTTGTTGAAATATTACATACAAAGACCTTTGTATGTATTGTCCAGCTCAGGTCCTGGGATATGTGCACCACCAGATATTTAAAACTATCCACTCTCTCCACTGGTGTTCCTTGATGTTGATAGGATGGTAGTGTTCTGGCTTGCTCTTGCGAAGTCCACTATGAGCTCCTTTCAGACCACTTTGAGACCAATGATAGCTGTGTCATCTGCGAAACTCTGAAGTGGACACACAGTCGTGAGTGTAAAGTGAATAGAGCAGAGGACTTAAAACACATCCTTCTTGTAAAGTCCTGAATTGTAGAAGAAAAACTTCGCACATCAATTACTTGAGGCAGGTGCGTAGGAGATGAGGGAAATCCCAGCGTACATGAATAAAAATAACACTTCCCGCACAATGCCAACTTTGCAAAAATAGTTTATGACCCTACTTAAGACTGGTCACCTGGAGCTCTTCAGCAATTTGCCTGATGAAGGTCTCAGGACTGAGCCGTTGATCTTTTCCAATTAAACTATTTTTGAAAGATTGGCAATGTGCGGGAAGTTATTATTTTTAGTCAAAGTCCACTCCTGAATTGTAAAAGAAAAAGGACTATGTGAGGATGCAATCACCAAAATATGCAGAATATATGCAATAATTAAACACCTTCTTGTGAAAACAAAGATACTATTCACAAGAGTTGTTGTTGTAAGAGAGCAAACTGGTCCAAAGCCTCAAAATGAAAAGGTTTGAGTATATTGCATATTCGACAAATTAAACTAGTTAAAATATCATTGCAGGATACGTGCCTGGAAAGATAAAGACAAAAGATGCAGTACATCCACATATAAAAAAAAACAGTCCTTACTATTTTAAGCCTAGTGCATTGCGGGCTGTTCATTTCGCTGCCTCAAAAGCCTGGGTACATTTTGGGATTAGACGTCTGCACGACTCAAACACATCTGAAAACCACTCATCACACGCCCCCCGCACATACTGTGCTTAATCACGACAACCGCAATTAAAAAGACTTTGAAGTCTCACGACCACTTCTGGTTCAGATGTATTTGACGCTTTCATTTCTGCACAGGAGAGAGTATATTATGTCATTCCTGCTGATCGGGCACTAAACTAGAATCCAATAGAGTTAGGGGAAGTGGACGTGTCTATTTTTGCATATTTAGGTCAAGGAGATGAAAGATGCTGTCTCGATGTGAGGAAATTGAAATCTGATGTATCATTAAGGTCAGGTGTAACTTTTGAGCAAAGAATAATCATATACATGTATCTTGTAGGAACTTTTAACCTAAATTGCTATTTGTATATTATCAATTTTGACTAAGAAATATAGTGCTCAAATATACCAAATGTAGCAAAGAGTAAAAGCTTCCTGGGACCTTTAGGTTATTTGGGTTACATTTCCAGTCTTCACATGGGCGCCATGTCAGAGTAGGTTCCTTCCTATTGAACCAACAACATGAGTAAGTCAGTCAGTAAGTGCGTTATTTGTCATTGTATAATTGTACAACAAAATTGCGTTCAGGTGTTGGGATAGTCCTGAGCCGCTGCGACTGAGCGCACCGCCACTGATGGGTCAACTTGACCAGCATGTTTTTGGAAGGATAGCAAAACTGTAGCACCCGGAGGACGCCTGGCTGGCTGCCTTCAGTGCGCCTCTGAAGCGATGCTCCGCTTTGTCCTTGTTTCAGAGTGTGGTGTCCTGCACTGGTCAGCTCCTTCCTCGTCCTCCTGCGCAGCTCCCTCAACCCCACAAAAGTCTTGCACCATCTTACTTGAAGAGCGTAGCAAACAACTTTAATCCGTCTTATTCTCCAGTGAATGAACATTAGTTAGAACAATAGGGACAGAATGTTTATAGTCTTGAGTCTTGCCTGGATACCTCCTCGTTTGCCCCTTTTTTGTTTCCTGGAGCACCTCCTGTGACGCCGCCACTGTGCTGCACAGTCCACTGAGATGAACATGTTCCTGCTTGATATCCAAAGAGTGGAGCCGATCACATACCCATTACTCCACCACTTTATTTATGTTCAGAAATGATGTTTTACAGACTCAAATCAAGCAAAACTGTGCTCTCCACTCCACAAAAATCTTAAAAAACCTCCAGACACACAAACCACCACAATTCATAAGAAACAAAGGTACTTTTTGTATTTACTTTGAGCTTTACTTTACTTTACTTTCCCCTGATGTGGATATACTGACTAAAAAGCTAATTTGTTTTCTGTGCAAGAGAAGCGGAACATGACTCTAGAATGATGGATTGGCCTGATCTCTTTGTGCATAAATGTTTGTGTTTCCAGCCTGTTGACTGTTTTGGAGCACACAGGTATATAATTCCATTATGTGGTGAATTAGCACGTGTGTGTGATTAATAGGACTCGGGCTGAACACGGCTCACTGTTTGAGACTGATTACAAAAACAGGCAGGTGTTCTGAGTCGGGGAACCAAAGCCTTTTTTATGATGCAGCTTTATTAAAACTGCACTAATCCTTCAGTCGGGCCTCAGCGGCTCCTGTAACAATTACAGCAGGTGTCGGACTGTGCAAATGTCACGCAGCAGAGGGAGAGAGCTGTGGGTGTGTCCGTACAAACGATATAGGTCAGTCATTCTCAAACTTTCTACACCAACAACCAGGAACATTTGAATGACTTTGAAACCATACGGGTATTGGGTATTTTCATTGTCTAAAGGTGCATTATGCAACTTTTAATATGTGGAAATAAAAGTTGACATTTGTGCGTAATAAAATATACTACCAGCAGTCAACAATCAGAAGCATGTACATTTTATAAAGGTTTTCAAAATGAATACACACATATTTCATATCATAAAATATAGACATGTTAAAATATATTTTAGAGAAATAAAACAAAATGGACAGAAAAACAAATAATGATAAGAAACATTCACAAGTCTTTTTAAAATGTATTTATTAGGTATTTTTAAAAGGTGCATTAGGCAACTTTTTATGCAGAAATAATATTTGTGCAATGCATATTTGGCCTTGTAGTGACCCAGCGGCTGCATGAGTGGTCAGTATGGTGCCTTTACTTTCAATCACAGTGGTCTCTAGGACGCTCCAGGATCAATTGTTTTCACTGCTGAAAACTGCCAGAAAACCCACAAAACACTTGATCCTGGAGCGTCCTAGAGACCACTGTGATCAAAAGTAAAGGCACCATACTGACCACTCATGCAGCCGCTGGGTCACTACAAGGCCAAATATGCATTGCACAAATATTATTTCTGCATAAAAAGTTGCCTAATGCACCTTTTAAAAATACCTAATAAATACATTTTAAAAAGACTTGTGAATGTTTCTTATCATTATTTGTTTTTCTGTCCATTTGTTTTATTTCTCTAAAATATATTTTAACATGTCTATATTTTATGATATGAAATATGTGTGTATTCATTTTGAAAACCTTTATAAAATGTACATGCTTCTGATTGTTGACTGCTGGTAGTATATTTTATTAAAGAGATATTTCAATATTTTTTTACATTGGGCCTCATTTCCTAGTTATCCAGAGTGTTGTTGATGTCTGGAGATATTTTTTTCTTAAATTCTAG
The DNA here is from genome assembly GCA_007210695.1 of Neogobius melanostomus. Classification (NCBI taxonomy): domain Eukaryota; kingdom Metazoa; phylum Chordata; class Actinopteri; order Gobiiformes; family Gobiidae; genus Neogobius; species Neogobius melanostomus. The sequence continues at coordinate 289,315 of VHKM01000149.1, forward strand.
GCTAATGCTAGGCTAACACATGTCTACGGTATCAGTTAGCCTGCATTAAAAACAGTCTGACCCACTCCACAGTGCACCTGAGGCAAATCACTTATAACACCAGACTAACCATATAAATGTCTGTGTCGATAGAATAATTTTAACCATTTTGCATTTAAAATAACTTGTATTTGAGCAGCATCAGCTTCGTGGCTGTAAGCTAACGCAGCGGCAGAGTGACCTGCGAGAAAATAGTCCCTCAAAATGCGGTAATTCATGTGTTACAAGGTCAATTATATTTCAAAAATTATCCTATTAACACAGACATTAATATGGTTAGTCTGGCGTTATAAGTGATTTACCTCAGGTGCACTGTTGAGTGGGCCAGACTGTTTTTAATGCAGGCTAGCTGATACCGTAGAAATGCTTTAGCCTTGCCCTAGCCTAGCGCCACTAGACTCTTCAAATATAAGTCAAATATATATAACTGCATGAATTTAAGAAAAAAATATCTCCAGACATCAACAACACTCTGGATAACTAGGAAATGAGGCCCTATGTCAAAAATCCTGAAATATCCCTTTAACTTCACTTCCTCATTTAATATATGTGGATAAAACAGCTTTGCCATGTAATGAACCATATTTGCATGGAAGTTGAGCAAAGAAGTTGATTATCCGTATATGCGGTGTCCTGTCTGTCTGCCAGGTTCACTGTACTTGTGGATTTCAACCTTTTTGTTGCAGTTATTACTTATTCTCCATAATGGTAAAATGTCTCTATTTAAATAGCACTTCTCCACTTACATTTGGCACCCAAAGCGATTTACATCAAGGAACCACTCACCCATTCACACTCTCATTCATACACCAGTGTATGCAGATTTTGGAGGCGAGGAGGTTGAAGTGTTTTGCCCAAGGACAAAACGACAGGATCTCAGCTTCTTTGACTGCAACAATAAAACATCTTGTTTTCCTGCAGTCACTAATCTAACCTGAAGTGTTCTTTTTCCACACGCATGATTTTTCCATGTGCTTGGTGATGTGCGACCAAAGCATGCCCCTGGAAAACGTATAATATCGTCAGTCTGTGCGGCGTGTGGCAGCCCGTGGGCAATCACGCACCGGGGGGAGAACAGTCGTGCCCGAATCACATTATCTGCATGCCATTACTGCTGGAATGAATGAAATAAATGTATCCCGGCTTTTTTGTAACGCAACATAATCTGATGAGCTCAAAAAGACTTTGAATCGATTCGCTGAATGGATCGCCCTCTGGCATCAGCCTCCATGAAAACAAATCCCGAGCCCTCTGTTTTCTCTGGGGAGATTCAACCTGAAATGAAAGATTTTATAATTAAATCAAAAGCGGAGGTTGCCATGCCGACTGATTTCAGCTGTTCCCAGAAGAGGGAACGGACATTACTATGGAGTCGATGTGGTTTTATAAGAAATTACTAACACTGTTTGCAAACGTTTTTTACTCTGTAGGGGCGAGTTATATGCATTATGCAACTTTTTATGTGGGAAAAAAAGTGTTGATATTTGTGTGTATTTGGTATATCGGCGCACTGCATGGTGCCTTTACTCTCGATCACGGTGGTCTCTACAACTCTCCAGGATCAATTGTTTTGTAGTTTTTTTGGTGGGAGGGTCCGTCAGCAGTGAAAACCTTCCAAACAATTGATCCTGGAGCGTCCTACAGACCACGTTGATTGAAAGTAAAGGCGCCATGCTGATCATTCATGCAGCCGCTGGGTCACTACAAGGTCAAATACGCGCAAATAAACATTTTTTTTCACATACAAAGTTGCATAATGTACCTTTAAAGGGATATTTCGGGATTTTTGACATAGGGCCTCATTTCCTAGTTATCCAGAGTGTTGTTGATGTCTGGAGATATTTCTTTCTTAAATTCATGCAGTTCTTATATTTGAAGAGTCTAGTGGCGCTAGGCTAGGGCAAGGCTAAAGCATTTCTATGGTATCAGCTAGCCTGCATTAAAAAACAGTCTGGCCCACTCCACAGTGCACCTGAGGCAAATCACTTATAACGCCAGACTAACCATTATGTATGTGTTAATAGAATAATTTTTGAAATATAACTGACCTTGTATCACATGAATTACCACATTTTGAGGGACTATTTTCTCGCAGATCACTCCGCCGCTGTGTTAGTTTACAGCCACGAAGCTGATGCTGCTCAAATATAAGTTATTTTAAATGCAAAATGGTTAAAATTATTCTATCGACACAGACATTTATATGGTTAGTCTGGTGTTCTAAGTGATTTACCTCAGGTGCACTGTGGAGTGGGTCAAACTGTTTTTAATGCAGGCTAACTGTTACCATAGAAATGCTTTAGCCTTGCCCTAGCCTAGCGCCACTAGACTCTTCAAATATAAGAACTGCATGAATGTAAGAAAACAATATCTCCAGACATCAACAACACTCTGGATAGAAATGAGGCCCAATGTCAAAAATCCCGAAATATCCCTTTAAATAAACATAACTATCTGTTTGTTTGTTTGTTTGTTTGTTTGTTTGTTTGTTTGTTTTTTGGGGGGGGGGGGGGGGGTTCAAAGAAGAGAATGGGGTAACTTGACCCAGGGGCGTTGGGGGAAATTGGGCTCTGATCCATAAGAATCAAGAAACAATGAATAACAAACTACAGCAGCAGAAGAAGAAGTTGAAGAAGAAGAAAAAGAAGAAGAAGTTTATCTATATAGCGCCTTTCACAGATCATAGTCACAAAGCGCTTCACATGAGACAATTTCACATTCACTCCACACTGGGAGGTGTTCAGTTTCCCCTGGGAGAGACTACATCTTTAAAACCATATATTCCAGATGAATTTTGAAGATGCAAACAAATAGAAAACATCCCCAAATGTGTGTAAATAGAAAACATGTTGTACAGTATGTATATTATACTGCTTTTACATAATAACCACCAAAGCTAAAAAGTACTCAACTTACCCCACTCTCCTCTATCTATGCAAAGTATTATATTTCTAATGTACATTCAAAGCAACGTGATTGTGTCAGCTACAGTGTTTTTGCCCTACCCAGACTGAGGCTGCTTTCAATTAGTGTTGAGTAGTTCAAACACAACTTTCGAATGGGAAAGTGGAGCATGAATAGCCCTCAAATTCCACAGACTGTCCGAGTTGTGAAGTCTATTTTGGGGTTTCAAAGGAAGTAAAACTAGGGCAATAAACAAGTCAAAACTGTTTTATCTTCTTTCTTATGAACTGTCAAATATCTTCAAATCGCTAAAAGGAAACTGTCACGTGATTGGAACCCATTACCAACACACATTACCTGCAGTAATTGTTCCATTAACCCCAGTGGACGCCGGCCGTACCTCACCAGATCAACACGGCTTTTCCACAACACCTTTTACGCGCCTGTTTGTGTCCCTCTTCCTCCCGATCATTGGTGGATGTGGTTAGCCTGTGCCTTGCTCATTTGGCCTGTCAGCTCCCAGCCCAGTGGCCCAATGAAGATGAATTATGAGCGCGCTGTGTTGGCGTGCCCGCGGTAATGGGACGTGCCACATGGAGAGGTGCAGCTCCGGCCCACACTGTCACCTCCACTCTGCTGTCGCGGATCAAACCTCTGCAGGAAAGAGCCCAGCATTAGCCCTGCACCTGTTGGGGTTCAGCCTGGTGTTATCAACGTGGCATGTTGTGGCGCAATCTGGTTAGAAATGTGGAATAGAAATCGTGTTGTTTTAAAAGGATTTGTACCTGCATGAATAGGGAATACACATAATTTCAGATTCTGGGCAACATGTCAGGAGCAGTGATCGGAAATACCTAGCAGTAGAATTTGTCTTTGTGGATGTTAAAGAGATTGGGAAAAAAATCTATTAAAGAGGGGGTATTATGCTTTTTTCAATCACATAGCACCAGTCTATAGCATACTACAATGATGACGTAACCTTCTGTTGGTCTGTATATGCAGTAAATTAAAATAACTGCCTTGAATAAAATTGCTCTCTCAAAATGGCTGTACTGAACGTCTTGAAATAGGCCTCTGTCTCTTTAAGAAGCTTTCCGACACGCCCCCTTCAGCACACTGCTGTGGCATCTAAACAACACTACTGTGCGGGGAGGGGGCTCTGCTGAGCTGAGGAGCAGTGGTTGGTGGCTTGGCTGGTGACAAAAGGTCCAGAAGCGTCTCCAGGAGGTGGGGGCGTTCCTAGGAGGACTGAGGCATAGCTACACCTAAAATGGCTGCCGTCTAAGTTTTTACTGATTACTCAAAAATATGTGAATGAGCCAAGGCAACACTCCAGGCATGTGTTTAATGAGGGAATGACATAATAACATGATATAAAGCTTGAAAAAGTCGATTTTACATAATACCCCCCCTTTAAGAAGCAGGGAGAACATGGAAACTCCACACAGAAAAAGCGGCAATAACATCAACTGATAGTTAGTAAAGCTATTGTCTCTTTATAAGCAAATAATCTGAGAAGTACAGCAGGAAGACAAACATATTTGAATTCAGTTTTAGTCTTTTGATGAAAATGTCATTTAGTTTTAGACAAAATTTAGTCCAATAATTCTTTTCAATTTTAGACTAGTTTTAGTTGACAAAAAATGCATGTACATATATTTTTTTTCGACTAAATGAATGAATGAAGAACTTTATTGTCATTATACAATTGTATAACGTGATTGTGTAGATTAGATGTTGGGTTAGTCCTGACCAGTATGTTTTTGGAGAATCTGGAGTAGCCTACCCAGAGAGCTTGACATCCTTCATGGGCGGCATGGTAGCACAGCAGTTAGCGCTCGTGCTTTACAGCTATAAGGTCCCATGTTCGATCCCCGGCAGGAGGAGGCCTTTCTGTGGGGAGTTTGCATGTTCTCCCCGTGTCTGCCTAGGTTTCCTCCGGGTACTCCAGTTTCCCCTATCACGAAAAACATGTACAATAGGCCAGAATAGACGTAGTGAGTAAGTGATCGGAGGGGTCGATGGCACAGATTGGTTGCCTCGCTTCCGTCAGTTTACCTTGGGCAGCTGTGGCTACATTAGTAGCTTACTTCCACCAGTATGGAGTGACTGAATAATGACAGGCTCATAAAGTGCAATACAAGTGTAAGCCATTATTATCATTATTATTATTCATGAAGTTACAATATGGTGAAAGAAAATTGACTAAAAGCTACCAGCGTATAAGACTGGGGTCCTTCCCATCACCATGTTTGTGTGGCTTAGCTGCGAGTCTTGCCCGGATACCTCTTCGTTTGCCCCTTCTTTGTTTCCTATAGCGCCTCTTGTGAAGCCTCCACTGTGCTGCAGGTGTGGGGGCTCTTGGTGCCTCTTCAGTATTTGTAGGTCTCAAATGCCTTCAGCTCTTCAGCTAGCTGTTTGTTTACTTTAAAAAGGCTGTTTCCTGCGTGGTCAGTAAGGACTCCCTGCAGTAAAAAATCTGCTAAACCAACACAGCAAAGAAGTACAAAAGCATCTTGTAAAACGATGCTGAACTCAGAAACTGCAAATGCTGTTTGCAGAAAAAGGCAAGGGAGAGGGAAGCTGCTGCTTGTTTACGCGCAGCCATGGAGATTAAGATAAAATTAATTTGATCAACTTTGCATTTATAATATTCATCTTGATCATAAACTCCTCTGTTTCATGTTTGTTCTCCACCTTAATACAAGTGTTGACAAGGAATTTAATGAGGCGCTCTCAAACTGTCACTGGAAGTTTTGATGATTTGAGTCTCTTCTGTTTATTTTTATTTGGTCATATTTTAGTCGAAATATCTGGACATTTTAGTCATAGATTTATGACACGTGTAGATTTTGTTTGCCAACTTTTTCTTACTTTTTTAAAGCCACTCGTGATGTCAGTGGTGTATTATTTGTCCATTGAGGAAAACATTCATGAAAACTTGCAGAGTTGCCTTGTTTAAGTCTCTGAGACACGCTCCTCTCCTCAGACGTCTGCACTTTATGACTCAGGATGAAAGCATTGTGTTCCCAGTTCCTTCTGATCCTTGTTGGGAGATGAAAGAAATCCCCCTTATGTGTGTTTTTTTTTTGTGCAGAATCAAATGACTGGGAGCTTCTGCTTTTACCGACGCTCTTTAAATTGCTCCGTCATAACAGTCGCTACCAGGAGTCCATTAGCTTTTCAAGTCCAAAGCCACACCAGGAAACTTCAAAGACAAAGAGTACTGTACCTTTATTATCATCCAGTGCTGGTTTGAAGTCTTATAGAAAATATGTGAACAACTGTTTGAAAAAGCCACCAACAATGTGCCAGTCCTCAAACACTGCATTCTCTTTGAAACATAAGACTTCATTTTGGGGTTATATAAAAATAAATATGTATCTGTGGGACGACATTATTCAGAAGTTCGCAGATTTTGAGTGGTCTGACATAAAACTGACATGTTCTGAAATGCTGATTCATTTTCAGTCTTTCCTCACATCTTAATGCTCCTGGACATGTTTCAAATGCACACAGTGAATTGAATCTCTATTTCTGAGGCGAGACGCAGCAGGTGAAAACATTGATTTTTCATGCAGCGGTCAATGTTAAGATGTTTTATTAGTTTTCTCTCTCTTAACATCTTAGTTTAAAGTCAGAGTGAAGAAAAGACCAAACTCACTCTTTGTGCTGCTTATTTTATGATGTTTGGTCGAGTGGCGCATTGGAGTTTTACAGGAAGTAAGTGCAACATTGAGGCGCTCCCTCGTCTTTCACACGTGTATTCATTCACAAACATTGTTTAAATAATGACGCTGTAATCTAAATATGGTCATTTCCTTTCTAGGAGACAGCCGTGGCCATAGACGTGTCTAATGAAATGAATAAATGGGTACATGCATAGACGTTACAAAACTTTAGGACCTGTTTTCTCAAAGTAAGGTTTTGGTAACACTTTATTTTACACTACTTTGATACATTGTACCAAACTAAATTTAGTACAATGTAATCTGCTCTGTAACGATGTGTAATAACTTGTACCTATGTAGTACATACACAATGGAATAACTTGTATTAGTACTTTGTAGGTACATAATGTAATAAGACCCTTAGGGTTAGGGCTTAGGGTTAGAGTTAGGGTCTTATGTCTTATGTTATGTACCTCCAAACTACAAATACAAGTTAATCCAGTGTGTATTTAACACACAGGTACATGTTATTACACATTGTTACGTAGAACAGTACATTGTACTAAATGTGGCAGATACAATGTATCAAGGGCAGTGTGTAAAATAAAGTGTTACCAAGGTTTTCTTTACACACTTGCAACAGCTCTACTTTAGTAACTCTTACTGTAGGAGCCAAAATGTACATTTCGCCCAGTCATTAGGGGACTCTGGTGACCTTATGTTTTGATGTCATAAAAAGGGCCAAATCAGTGACCCATGGTCTGCTGGTTTATTGAGGTAAATTTCTTACTGTGTAACTGGACTTCCTTTGTTATACACTGTGGAACTCAAGTATTGAGTATTATAGAATTTGGTCAAAGGGGACAATAATTGAAGTACAATAACTGTACTGGTTTTGTGGAGCCACACATTGGGGAAAACCTTAAAAACCTAGCAGCTTAAAGGGACTAGATGCAAGTTGGTCATTTTATACTCACTACTGCCACCTCAGGTCTTACGTGTAACTGCAGTTTCCATATTAAGCTCGTGCATGAAGGCAATTCGGCAATTAACACCTTTTTGAGTGACAGTGCAGGATTTTAGAAGCAGTTGTGGTGAACAGGTCTGGGCTCATTCTACACATTAGGACATGGCTGGAACATGTAGGGGAAAGAAAATACATAATAACATTTTTAAACTCCGTATAGTCCCTTTAAACATAATTTTGAATATTATTTTGAGTTTTGAACTGCATAAACAAGGCTAAATTAGATTTTTATTTTTTTCAGATTTTTCACTTATAAATATCCAAATAGATATTCAAGATCCCCAATAAATAAATAAATAAACGGAAATTTAAACCTGGCTCCATTATTTAGATTTCGTCACTGAAAATATAGCTAATTTTGCTTGCTTCCCAATAAACACTACACAGACATTGCATATTCGTAACAACTACAAAATGATTACGTCTCTTCAGAATCATTTTCATTTTTGACTGCTCGTTGATTGAAAACGCCTGTGGGATGTTTCATTGTTTGCCGCCGAACCCGTCTGAGAGATGTGAAAGGTCGCAGAGCACAGCTGTGTCTTTGCGCGTTGTCCGATGCTTGTGTTGTTGTGGAGTTGGATAAACTTCGTGGCATTTCGAGCGGCCGAGCTGGACGTCTCTGTGGCATAATGAGTAGTCTGGACCACATCTGGACAAAGACGTTAGGTCCGTATGATGCAGAGGCACAGAGTGGAGCTTCAGCCCGACAATGGGGGTTTAATGAGGAATATGAAGATGTTGTTATAGAACATTATATGCTACTTGGCATTGTGTGAGCTTTGACCTTTTCGCTGCATAGAGATAATTACAGCCAGTGCCAGGGTTGCTTGGACGTGTGTTATGTGAAGTATCGACTGGGAAAGAGTTCTGCTTGGATTATTGAGATGTAGCTTCACAATTGTAGAAAATCAGCTACTGTGGACACATTCTTGTAAATGCATTTATGATTTAGATCAGTGGTTCTCAACCTTTTGGAGACGCGACCCCATTATAACAATTAATTGGGTTTGTGACTCCCGCCTGGGTCACACCGTGGGAAACAGGAACATTAGCCGATATAAGGGGGAGAAAACAATGGCTAAGAACACATAACGACACTCTGGTTAAATAGCACACACATGCTACAATAAAAAAATACCGACCCCCCGAACATTAGTCTTCTGCGTTTAACACCTGGCTACACTTCTTTAGATTGGACGGCTGGTGTGTACAAAGAACACCTGGAAGATTCGCCTACGGTGCATGTTTGAGATCAAGTGCTGATACATTGTTTTGAATTTTATTCATCAGCCTCATAGTCAATGCTTAAAACAACAGAACTTTGTGAGAACATACTGTATTTTTCTATGCATAATAAAATGCTCATTGTGCAAAGGTTTTTATCAGTTAGTTGGAATGAATAATTGTATTCATGTTAGGAAGAGGGTTAGTCCTGGAGTCACACGAGTTACTGTTCACTGGTAGGAAAACCATCAGAACTCAAGAAGACAGTCCATACAACCCCATCAACAATGACCTTTTCCGAAACAGCTTCATCCTTCCTTTTCTTATGCACTTATGCACTGAACACTTGAAATGTACATTCCCTCGAATGAAAGGTCTGCTTGAATATTACCAAGCAGTGAGAAGTGAGAAACTGATCAGCTCCTTCACAGCATCGATGCAGAGGTTCAAGGTTCAACTTTATTATTGGCCCAAAGGAAATTATAATGCAGCAGATGTTCACACGTGTAAAACAACAATCGTATGTAAACCAAGATCATACAGTCACAGCCTACTATATCAGTCTGGCTCTGAACAACTGAGAGCGAATCAGCATAAAATCAGACAAGGGCCTAAAATGCAGCAGCTTCCTAAGAACATTTATCTAAGCAACAACCCCTTGAATAAAAGAGGCCCTGGCACGATGGGTTCCCGTCCAAGGCATCCTGTGTCTGGAGGGAGCAAGTTAAACCCCTTAATGAGCAGATGGTCCGGACACTCCATTATCTGTTGGGCTGTATGGACCTCCCCCTCAGATGTGTGTCCCACACGCAGCATGCATCAAACTTCAAGTGTCGAAATTTAATTTGAACATTGTTACAGTCATATAGATATTTGTTTATACAAAAGAAAGCGGCAATGAGACTTAATATGATTGTATTTAAAGTAGAAAAGCCCTCACTTGCAAGTGTGAAGAAGCAAAGATGACAATATTAAATATGACAAATCTGAATCTGATTACTTGGTTAATTTTATCAGTATTATCAGTTGAACTTGTGATTCTTGTAACATTAGTGGGCGGGGCTGTCACGATAAAGGGGCGTGTCTCTACTGAAGGACCTTCTGTAGGTGCTTTCACAGAGGAAGTAAAGGAACAAGGAAGTGGTTTCAGAAAGGGACAACTTCTACTCTAAATTTGCTAAATCTGCCATTGCCAATGCCTCGCTCCTCCTCCACCTGTGTATAACATTAAAGAAGGCAAACCTCTGCATGAGCCATTATGGATTAATGTGACAGATTATAACAAAGTGAGTTTTCTCCTCAGACGGCTCCTGCAGACTCATTACGGGGGTGAGCGCAGCCAAATTGAGGTCAGGAGAAAGGGAGTGATGTTATCGGACGACCCATCTCCTCCCAACCGGCTTTTTAATTAAACTCCGAAGACTCCCACACACCTGTCTGAACCAGGAAGCAGCGCCATTAATACACAGAGAGAAGGGATTCATCAGAACAAATGCAATTACTGGAATTTACTTTAAGGTAATAAGGTTTAGACAATTTGTGTTTGAATTCTTAGACAGCTGCGAATTAGGTTCTGACTGTTATCTTCATAATATTAAACTTGTCAAAAAGAACTAATGTTTTTCGCAGGTTCTCATTGGAAAAATTATCTATATGGAATATTTTTTTCTTTTAACTATTACTATAATATTGCAGGGAAATAACCTGCTGGACAGCGGCACAGTGACTTTACAATTAAAATATAACAGCAAACCTCGATTCATTTATTGAATGCTGTCTTATTTTAAGAGATAAAATAATCCACTGGCCTCACAACATTCAATAATTTTACATGGAATTACTTTAGAAACAGATGGAGTAGAATTTCAAAGAAAATAACATTTCCGTGATGGTGTTTAGAAAAAGGTCTTTTAGATTTCAACCAATACCTAATAAATCAGAGTTTAGTTGATCATTTTGTGCAGATTTGGTAGGATCCTCGAGTTAAGGGGTACTTAGAGTGTAAATGAATGATTCGAGGCGAGAAGAAAAATGAATCGTTGTTGTGCATTGTACCCTGTCAAAGTCCAGTTTCTCGTGTCCTTCGATTGTGGATAGGTTCTCCTTGTCATCCCTCTGCGTATGGTTGAGCATTTCCATCCATCGTCGTGAGCGCAGCAGAAATGACCCGAGTCCACGCGCAGATTGTGATTGCGTTGATAATGTCACTTTTGTCCTTTAGTGACCTTTTAGACCCGGATTTCATTCACATTCACAGCTCTGCCCTTTGCTTTTCTGCTATAACACACTCCCATCATCTTCTGTCCCGTAAAGCCTTGGACATGCTTGAACTCCTCCACAGACATTGAACCTTCCTGACCTTATTCTAAAGTGGTCTTTAAATGGTTGGATTGGATACATTTTTTAGTCTTTATGTGGGTCGTATTCATCCATATTTTCTCCCACAAATCGCCTTGATGTCCAGTGAAACACCAGCATATGCGCCCCCCCACACACGCCCATACACACTGCCACCCCAGCTCCGCGGAAAACGTTGGTCTGTAGGAAGAAAAATCTTGAGGAGGGACTCTGTCACTGTCGTATAACTTCGCCATTGGCCACGGGTGTCTGTCCAGCCCCCGTTCAACCCACTTACTCTGGAGCTGATGATCACACAGGCGAGGTCTAGTCTGAAGCTTGCGTTTAGAAACACAAGGTCGGGCCCCTTAGCTTTAAAAACAATTCAAAGATTCAATCCATTTTAACTTAATGGCATAGTGGATTGGAATCTGTTTTGTCCATCAGCCTCTTTTCAAAGCAGACCTTACCCAGATAGCAAAAGGACATTGTTTCAACATTGAAATAGTGTTATGGCCTGTGATTGAATAGATGTTAAAAAATGACGTTGAACTGCGATTGAAAGCGCTCGATATGATAGATGTCGAACACAACGTTGATTTTTGATCTTTTCTGACATGGAATCAATGTCATGCAAATAACATTGATTAGGAGTTGAATAGATGTCGAAATTCAAATGTTTTTTAAACATGGATTCAACATTGATTCAACTATAGAAATATACCTATATTCAACCTTTTTTAAATGGTATTTTGATTATTGGCGCTACTTACCGCGTCACCACATAAATCAGCCTCTAAACAGCATTCACCGCGGTCATCATGTTGAGTCATTTCCACAGGCATAACCTGTCCAAACTATGAATCTGAGGCATACAATCCACTTCCTCCTGTTTGTGTACATTATACATCCATATAGCACTCAGAATCACCACTTTATCGAAGTTTACCCGGTATTTACATTACAAAACTTTACAGCGCATGCCCCACTTAAATCGTTATTTGGTGCCTTTAGCGTGACAGTGCCTCCTGCAGTCCTAAAACAGATATTACGACCTAATAGTGCATAGGCCAAAACCTTTTCAGCCTTTGCTTCCATAAATATAGTATAACCCATAACCAGTGCCTCCGTGAAGAATGTGCAGTAAATTAAATCAAACAAACTAAAAGCATTTGGAGCAGAAGAGCATGAGACATGGAGGAAAGGCAGGAGATTGAGTTTGTGACCAAATAACACCAGAAAAAAATGGTACACTCATTACTTAATATTTATTTCTGTATGAGATGTATAAAACAGTTATCTCCACAACATTGAGTAAAGAATGTTTAATTTTTGTGCAGTGAATTCCCTCAATTTGTAGCTATTAAGATGTTACCACTGTGCAATGCTTTGTTTCATAAAAGTACAATTGACAGGGCCATCATACTGAAGGCTAATCCAGGTAATTGTAGCGTGTATAAAATGTTTGTAAATCAGTTGTTACAATCAATACTCAGTCATAAATGTTAATTGAAAATAATAACTTTATTCCTTTCGCAGCAAAATGTTATCTATAAAACATTTTTTAAATAGTATTATAACAATCCAAAAATCTAAAGTCCAAGGGTTTAGACACAAAAGAGCAAATTACAGTTGATAAAATGGCAAAATATGGACAGTGGGAAAAATTATTAGAATGCCAAAAAAAGTTTGTGTTTAGTTCCACTGGCAAACAGCATCAGGAGATGATGGGAGAAGGTCGAGCAGATGCAGATTACCTTTTGACAATTTCTTTGGTTCCTGGGAGCTTTCCTCAGCAGCTGCACCTACGATAAATAAATAAAAATGGTAGTGTTTAGTAATCATGGTTGATAGTAAAATAATTGGAGCAACTAAACATTTAGGGATCATTTTATTTGTTGATTTGTGTTACTGTCTCTGTTGCTCTTTTATTAACCATGTCAGCACCTTAATACTAAAGTAATGATTCACCCATTAAACCGTCGGATAAGTTATAGTCTTGACTAAAGGCAAATGTATTATTTGTGTAGAACAGTTCATTCACAAGGCAAGTCAAAGTGCTTCACAATCCTACAGTTAGCCTACATAAAATTACCAACTGAATCCAAACTAAAGTAACGGCTACATTGTGGGGGCAAGATCAAACAAATGTATTGACTTATGGATCGTGAATTAATCATGAATCATGTCCCGTTATGTTACTGGGATGTGTGGAACATGTAAGCTTTCTTTGGTGGCAAACAGTTATAGGCTAGTAACGTTAGCTTGGCATAGCCTACACATCAGCTCATAATAAACAAATGACAAATAAATAGCCTACAGTGTGCGGTGGCCATTTAGTTTACTGATCATAACCAAGATGACAATTAAACTTTAAAAATGTATGAGCACTTACCAGTTTTGTCTTTCTCCGTCTCCTCTGTGTCTGCCGAGATGCGAAAATGTAAGGAGGAGGGCACTCGTGAAATTAGTTCAAATTTCCCGGGCTTTTCACCCCTACGTCGAAACAACATTGATTCACCGTTACACTTTCAAAGGTTGACTTTATGTCTGTAAAAAACTGTTGATTCAACGTTAGCCTTTCAATGGTTGAATTTATATCTGTAAAAAACTGTTGTTTCAACGTTAGCCTTTCAATGGTTGAATTTAGATCTGTAAAAACTGTTGCTTCAACGTTAGCCTTTCAATGGTTGAATTTATATCTGTAAAAAACTGTTGATTCAACGTTAGCCTTTCAATGGTTGAATTTATATCTGTAAAAAACTGTTGATTCAACGTTAGCCTTTCAATGGTTGAATTTATATCTGTAAAAAACTGTTGATTCAACGTTAGCCTTTCAATGGTTGAATTTATATCTGTAAAGAACTGTTGTTTCAACGTTAGCCTTTCAATGGTTGAATTTATATCTGTAAAAAACTGTTGATTCAACATTATTTTTTAAATTATTGATCTGGAACCCGTAATAAAGCATTGAATCAACATTCTTTTTTCAACCTCAACCAAAAGTCAACCATCTGACCCTAAATCAATGTTGAAACAATGTCATTTTGCTATCTGGGTAGTAGTAATATGACAGTAAAGCTCAGTCAGTGCAATGAAAGGCGTGACCATAGACTGTTAAAAAGAATAGACAGCTCCTCCTCACTCCTCCCCGTTACCATAATGACCATGTGTTCGAGGGGGAAATCATGGCGGATTTACAGACTCCTCCTCCCCAGCTCTGACGAAGCATGTTCCTAATAAGGGCATAAGGGTGGGATCTTCACTGTAGACTCGGCCCTTGCGTGACGTGTAGCTCGCGCAGCTCCAATGCTAACAGTCCGACCCTCATTAAGTACGAGATTTAAAAATGTTCTTACGAAAACCAGCCTGGTGCCTTTAATTGTAACTAACCCGGCGTCATCACAGGAGGAATATCTAGCTGTAGAAAGTTCTAAAAAATTAGGCACCAGGCTCTAAAGTGGTTTTAATGTGTCTAAAGTGTAATGATTCCTAATGGGAGACTAGCGGCTATATGGAGGTACTACAGCAATGGCGGCGCAATGGCGGCCTCCAGTGTCGTGGTCATAAAGCAGAGCAGCCATCGGCCACTGGGTGTGACACCTGCTTATAACTCCTCTCTGTAAAGATATGGGATGTTAGAAATGCATTTGGAAAGTTAAAAATCAGTTTAGACCACAACATTTTAGGATGTATGCACTCCCTTTTTGATTGTTTGTAAACATAAATCAGGTATTGGGCCTAATCGCTGTTTCCACAGTTCGTTGCTTGAAGTAGAAATTCTACCAGCGATCTTTCTATTTGTGGGCAAACCTCTCTCCTAGCTACAGCAACATTCCTCCCCGTCGCCCCCCCCTCTCCAGTGACTCTTTAGGAGCTGTTGTGTTAATATCCCGAGTCCTGGATACCGATTGTAGCACAGCGTTGCTCCTGCTTTAATCTGACACAAAATGTCAAGTGTTCCCCCGCGCTCTCTCACCCTCTCCAGCCTGATGTATTATCTGCGCCGCTACGCCTCTGGGATATTTATTACAACACGCCCTTCTCCCCATTCATCATGTAAACATTGTCCCTGTCCTCCCAAATATTGAAATGCGGCGGTTCGGCTGTCTTAGGCTTCTCTGTCACGCAGCGAGGAAAGATGAAAGTAAATTCATTGGGGTTAAATGGGGTCAAAATTCACGAAAGGCAAACTGCAATCCGTCTGCTTTACCCTGCCGGATGCTCTTGGCACGCCGTCCAAATTATAGACCTGCATGAGAGCTTCATCATTTTGAGGGCTGGACTGAGGAGCAAGAGCCGTGACGTGAGAGCCTGAGTCCGGAGAGAAATATGCATGTCGTCATCATAAACTGCTAAATGAACTTCCTCTATTTAAATGAATGACCAGAGATCGACTTAGAACGTCTAATGGGGAGATTCAGGCTTGGAGTCGGACTCCCACTTTTACCATAGGAAAAAAAAATGTTATTGGAATAATGTGTTCTTTTTTTTTTTTTTTTTACAGAATTTCAAACTTGCTATTTGTTACATAATCAGAATACTTTATTAATCCACATGGGAAATGCATCAGTTGCTGCTACTCCAATAACTATGAAAAACATTAAAACACAGTTCAAAACAACCATCAGTTATAAAAGCCATAATAAATTGCTACTGGGACCATGAAATTCAAATGATAATGGATAATTCGGAGTCAATGGTCGGACCAGAGAGAGGAGTTGTACAGTGTAATAGCTGTTGGGAGGAAAGAGCCCCTGTAGCTCTGTAGTGCATTTGGGCAGGAGCTGTCTGTCACTGAACGTGCTCCTCAGACCGTCCAGCGTGCTGTGCAGATAGTGAACTTAGCGAAGGGAGCTTCCCTGGATGACCTGATCTTCCCCAAGATCCTCCTGTCCATTTTTTTTCTTTAAGATCTTCTCCCCTACCACACCACTGAATTCTGAATAAGTTTATTGAGACAACTGAACATGTGTTTGTATGTAAGACAATATGAAGGAAAGGTAAGTTTATTATAGAGCGCAATTCAAAGTGCTTTAATGTTACATGACAATAACAGATAAAATCAATTAATAGAACCTCAATAATTATTACATTAATTATATTAAAAGTGAAGAGAGCAGATAAAATACTTTCAGTGTCATATGCACCGCTACACTGTAAAATGTAAAATTTGTTTCAACTCAAAAAACTAATTCCAAGGGCTGCCAAGAAATTTTATGTGTAACCAAAAACCATTTTACAATCTAGTAGATTTGAAATTTGAGATTCACCTCTTTCGTTCAATTGTATTCTTAGGTTGACATAACTGTTTCCAGTTGTCTGAAGTGAAAAACATAGATTGACACAACTGATTTAATTTGTAACTGACGTTTTTCACTTCAGACAACTGGAAACAGTTATGTCAACCTAAGAATACAATTGAACGAAAGAGGTGAATCTCAAATTTCAAATCTACTAGATTGTAAAATGGTTATTGGTTACACATAAAATTTCTTGGCAGCCCTTGGAATTAGTTTTTTGAGTTGAAACAAATTTTACATTTTACAGCCTGGATTTGAACATTGTCAGAGCTTTATTTTTTAATTTTTTGTTTGTTTATTTGGTTGGGACAGTGCATGTTACTGAACATATGGATACATACAGTCATGTAAACCTATGACTGTATGTGCCTGAGGCTATTTTCTGTTGTCCTCCACTCACACTCTCAAACATTCTGGCCTATTGTACATGTTTTAGTGGTAGGGGAAACCAGAGTACCCGGAGAAAACCTACACAGACACAAGGAGAACATGCAAACTCCACACAGAAAGACCCCGTCCAGGTGGGAATCAAACCTGGGACCTTCTAGCTGTGAAGCACAAGCGCTAACCACTGCACCACCGTGCCGCCAGCTGAGTCCTGTCTCACATCTTCTGTAAGTCTGTTCTAGATTTTTAGCTGCGTAAAACTGAAACTGAAAAACAGCCCCACTGTGTTTAGTCTTTACTCTGGGAACCAGCAGGAGACCTCTCCCCGAGGTTCACTAACATCTCTATATGAACTAATAGAGCTGCTAGTGGACAAAACCTGCATCTGTGGACAAAACCTGCAGAATATTTAGCAATGACTTTAAACCAAATGAAACTGAAAGGTATTGCTTATAGTATGCACGACTGAAGGCATTTCCATTTAGATGTTACATTGGTTGAATTTACATAAATTATAGAAAAGTGTAAAACACATAGGAGAGTGATTTACCAGGGTCACAAAGTTCAGCGCAAAATAACATTAGCTTGTGTTCATACTGTTGTGTACGTGTGGACTACAAAACATGCAATCAATGGACGGAATGAAGTACACCCAGCTGGGCTCAGTGTTTTAATGATAATGGGGATATTTGTTTTGCACTTGTGTTCATGGAGTGACTGAACAACTCCTCACAGTGCACTGTCTCAGCAGGAGGCAACCGAGTCTTCTCCCACTATAAGGAAATTTACACTACAAAGAACATAAGCACTCTTTGAATAATGATGTGGAAAAACAGAAACGAGGAGATTCTTTGATGGTTAGCTGGAGCCTGTTAATGGGGATAGCAGACACCACGCTTTTTTTAAATATATATTTATTAGTGATATGAGATTTCATCAAGTCTTCCACATGTGAGTGACATGTTTCAAATATGCATCTCTGTAACTTGGCTATAGGTTTAGTCATGATTTATTGCAACTCTTGTGGGCTTTGATTGCAATGGCCAGTTCCATAAAAGGGGCTTTTGACTCAATTTAATCTTGGTTTAGTTCTGGCTTTGCCCTAACTTGGTGCTGCTCTGGTGTTTAGGAGCTGGTCTGCTGTGATCAGTGGCCTGGGTTAGTGCTCGGTTCTACCTAACCTGCCAAAGTTCAGAAGCAAGATCGTCTGGACTTTGCTCACAGCTAATCAATTTCAAGTTTTTTGTTGCTCCAATCACAGATGTCAATTTGTAACGTGTCACTCTTACTCTATCACATCACATCACATATCACATAGCCATCATGTAGAACCAACTTTACACCATTTCTTGCTTCCACTCTATAATAACCCTACCCTATTTAGCCTTAGTATACACTTAATTCATCATGAACAATTCATTAGCTAAGTGTGACAAACACTTAATGACTACTTAACTTCTATAGTTTATGTCTAACTCATAATGAATAGTTCTTCACACACTTCACTTATTCATTGTTATAAAGTGTTAGTCCCACTTAACTAATGAATTGTTCATGATGAATTAAAGCAGTACTAAGTAACTCGTTTAATCCTTTCCGTAGTCCCTCTGGGGGTAATACAAGTGTTAATGGGATGATTGGGGGTCTTTCATCTCCCCCTGGTGTCTCTGGCCAGAAAACCACAATTGCAACTTTCCCTGCTCCAGGTCAGGGCCACCAATACACACTAATGTAATCACGAAGAAGAAGCTAACAGGCTAACGGGCAAAGCTAACTGCGGGCTAGCGCCACTTAAACAGTATTTACAGCCAGGTTTGAGTGAAAAAAAGATCTCCATTGTAGGGCTGAACGATTAATTGCATTTGCAATTTTATCGCGATATGACACAACGCGATTTCGTAATCGCAGGGCACGCGATTTTGGAAGTGAATGGAGCAGCAAGATATGGCAGCAAAGTCCGCTCCGCCACGTGCTCTTTTGTTTACATCTCAGTCTAGTTAAGGTGCGCGGTAGATTGTGGATGTACAGTGAAAATATCAGCGTTTATCTTGCAGCCACCGCGAAGGACTATTGCGTTCTTCTCCGTTAGCATTGCGTTAGCCGCAGCGCTCATCACGCCATTCCCTCGCTGCTACTCATGCTGCTACTCATGCTGCTACTACACGCTCTGATGATCACAGAAACTCCCTCACCTCCGGATTCACACGTCACCGCCACAGAGATATAGCCAGGTGAGCCTGTGTTGCTTGTAAAGAGTAAAGAGTCGTTTGTGGCTCAGTTTAGGAGGCTTATGTTTGGGAATGTTGTGGATAAAGAACTTATCTCAAAAGCATAATGACGGTTCATGACCATAACGTATCCGGGAGGCGATGTGCCATGTGCCTTTATTTACCTTTGCCGCATATGCGCTCCGTAGGTAGTACAGACGATAGATATAAACACTAAACTGCTGTATGAAAAGTTTTGGAAACTACGATCCGAGGCAGGAGTCTGTGTCATGTCTTATTTTGCTGAGAATGCGCTGTTTAGTGCTGAAATGTCACTAAATGGCTGCGAGTCAAAGAGACGTGTCTGTGTTTGGCACCTCATGTCTCCTTGCGTCACTGTGCTTCTTTCTTCATATTGACCAAAGTCACATCCCAAAACCAAAATGCTGCTCCTAATTCCACTGTGTTTTGGCGTGTGCTCCATCTGGCCTCTCCGTGTCCATCAATAACGCGCATCTGAAGCAACTACGAGTCGCAGCTCAGACCGGAATTTGATTGGCCGAAATAATAAATAGTTTATTTTGTATTAATTGGGAGTTTGATTTCCTAAAACTTTTCCAACTAGTTAAAGCAGGCGTTTGTTCTTACTTTTCCTGCACTTTAGTATGGGTGATGTTACTGACTGGATCAGTGAGTTTTATCTTTTTATAATTTATCCTTTATTTATAGACTGTACTGTTAAGTTCAGATAGTTTTTAAGAAGTGCAGTCCACATGTTCACAAATTTTGAATAGGTCAAGCAACAATTTTGTTGATATTTTCACTTCAAATTAATCTAATATTGTTTGTTATGAAACAGACTGATTTATTGCTTGTGTTAGGTGAAAAATACATGAGAAGAGGACTTTGGAACAATAATCACATATTTAATCGCAATCGCAATATTGAAGAAAAAAAATCGCAATTAGATTCTTTTCCAAAATCGTTCAGCCCTACTCCATTGTGTAATTGGATGTACAATATCCCTCTCTCCCTTTGTCTTTTTCTGTCAACGTAGTATTTACTCTCACGGACAATTAATGAGTAAAAAACCGCAACATGCTACGACACCTGCAGTGGCGGTTAGAGGGCATGAGTTACTTAGTTCTGTTTTAAGTGTTAACTCATTATTTATTAAGGTTAAAAGAGTTGTAGTTATTAAAAAGTGATAGCCTTTCTCCTCTGTAATCGAAAGAGTATATTAGTTCTCTTGTTGATTTGGCAGAAGATGGCAATATTCAGTTCGACACTTCTTGATACGTTAAGTGTTTTCGATGTCAGCTAAGCCGCCAAGTTGGACGGACCATGTGTTTCTGTGATTGGTTAATCCGCTTGTTGATAACGTCCATCAAAACTTGCAGAGATAAAGCTAAATCCCAGACCAAAGAATCGAAAAGGCGTGTTCCTGTGGTTCTATCGAAAGTGGTCCATAAGGAAGGAGCAGCACACATAGCTGGTGAAGGTTGCTGCTCAAGCTCAAATTAAAGATACCACAGGTGTAAAGAGGCTGCATGTCATAATGTTTACCCCATTTTGACACCGTAACTAACCAAAGTACAAAATGTCTTCCTCATGGGAAAGTCACAGAGTAAATGAAGTCTGCAGTTAGACGGAAAAAACTTGTGGGCGTGAGGGGACTGGGGGTTGGCATGGCTCCGGGATATTTATCTTTTGAATCGCGCTGCCAATTAAAGCGGTTGGAAAGCTAACTGATCCATAAACACTGAGCGGGTTTGGAGGCGCTGGAGGCGATGTAAGCCAGATAGGTTTATTTACCACAGAGAGGCACTGGGGAGATAATCAGGAAACGACAGACTGCGATATGACACAGAATGGGACACAAATTGTTCCGTATATCTGCATGCGCTGAACTGCTGTCGTGCACACAAACGTTTTTATCAAGTCCGGGCCAAATTAACTTGTCCTTTTGGCACCAATTTAGGGGTTCATTGTTTTGTATTGTTTGGGTTTCTTCACGGAAATGTTTGGCATTGTTTAATTTTACGAGAAGCCAAATGGGGACTAGATTATCTTGGTACAGCGAAATGTGTTTTGTGTTGTTTTTTGTTTATACCGTGCATTTTGTACACAAGGCAACACAATGCTCCTACAAAATGGGTTTTTATAAGCTCTCAGTCATACAGGAGTTTTCCACCATAGTTTCCATGTTGTTATGTGTACTGGTTTGTTTTAGACTCAACTCAAACACATGGTTTGTCACAACAATCCTGTTTTATTTTTGTATCAATCTTTCAACAAGCCTGCTGCTGAATAGACTGTAGTTGCTGACAAAAGATCTTGAGGTGAAAGGAAAAACAAACCTTGCACAGATGACGGCTTGAGCGCCTTTGTCTGAAGGCAAATATGTCACATTGTCATTAAAACCCTTATGTAATAGCTACTTTGTGAGCTTTGAAATTATATACTTTTTGGGGTTGAGAATTTGCCAAAAGTACAATGCTAAATCAAAGCAAAGATTGATTAACAGAATTAATCTTTCTGTTTTGTTGTTCCAGGATAATCCAATGATCGGGAGCGACCATAATTGGAAGGGCATCGCGATTTCTCTGCTGGTGATTCTAGTCGTGCTGTCTTTATTGGACTGTCCATCGTTTTGCTCTCCAGAGGTGAGGAAACACTGTCCACTATACTCTCTACATATTCAGTTATATTGTATTTCTTGTTTAGACAACGGAGGGAAGGGCCATGTTGTTCCACTGACTCTCGACGACCTTTTTGACCCAAACTTCCAGATACATGATCCGGACGCAAAGTGGATTAATGGTAAGTTGTTGTCATTTAATATTACTTATACATGTGCTTACATTAGCCATTTTTTAATGCTCACCTTTATTACAAGCCCTAAAACATTGAATGTTTGCGCACACACTCACATCCGTCACACAGTGTCTCCAGTGCGCTGCCTTCAGGGAGGAGATTTCAGAATGTACAAGCCAGCAGACTGAAACTGTCAGGAGGCTGAACTCTCTCCTTCTCCGCCATTCCTCCTTCTGCTTCCACCTAATGGAGTATTAATTTCTCTGTGAGCTGACGTTAAAATGATTATTACCTTAAAGAGGGGGTATTATGTAAAATCGACTTTTTCAAGCTTTATATCATGTTATTATGTCATTCCCTCATTAAACACATGCCTGGAGTGTTGCCTTGGCTCATTCACATATTTTTGAGTAATCAGTAAAACTTAGACGGCAGCCATTTTAGGTGTAGCTATGTCTCAGTCCTCCTAGGAACGCCCCCACCTCCTGGAGACGCCTCTGGACCTTTCGTCACCAGCCAAGCCACCAACCACTGCTCCTCAGCTCAGCAGAGCCCCCTCCCCGCACAGTAGTGTTGTTTAGATGCCACAGCAGTGTGCTGAAGGGGCGTGTCGGAAAGCTTCTTAAAGAGACAGAGGCCTATTTCAAGATGTTCAGTACAGCCATTTTGAGAGAGCAATTTTATTCAAGGCAGTTATTTTAATTTACGTTACGTCATCATTGTAGTATGCTATAAACTGGTGCTATGTGATTGACAAAAGCATAATACCCCCTCTTTAAGGCTGCAGCGCATGGAAAAATCCAGACTCACCGTTGACCAGCGATTGAGTCTGGTCACCGTAGCATCAACTAAATTCCAAGGGTCTGTTTGAGTTTGGCTCGAGCTGTGAACGAGGGCGTGACCAGACTGATATCCTTGTGTGTAAAAATAAAGCGGGGTATCCTTCTCGACTTGCCAGAATAGATGGACATAGCGAGGAACACTGTCCTCATCAGAATGTCTCTCTCTGCTCTTCACCACCTTTCACCCAGCGCTGTCCTGTTCCCTGACTTTGAGCGTTCCTCTCAGCTATTTCCTTGAATATCTTTGCCAATTCCCTTCATATTTGGGGGATAGAGATTGCTCTGCTAACCGTAGCCATTTTGACAGGAGCCCTCAGTAGAGTTTATGCTTAGTCAAAACTAAACCTTGTGTTTTTATCCCACTCATTTCCCCAAGGTTTCCCTCCTTGTTTCAGTACGGTGCGAGTGCCATGTTCTAGTGGCTCTGATTGATGCTTCTGTGCTCTCTTAATGACATCTACATGAATCTTGGGACCCCAAATTGATTTGAGCCTGTCTAATAATTTCATGTAATGCCCTATTGGACAAAAGCTTTTCACGAGGATTACTCAGTTTAGAACAGGTTCCTCATTGTTTTCTCTGTCAAAATCTGACGAGGATTTTTCCTTTTCTTATCTTTTTCAGGGCTGTCGTCTGCCCTGAAACTTATTCCGTGGACATTTGTTTTGAGAGATTTTTAAAGGCTGCCTATCTGTTATCTTTCTGAATGAGTTGTCAAGATTGAACAAATGTCTGTTTCTTTATGTAGAGATGTCTGGTTACATTGTCATTATTGAATTAAAAGCCTTGATAAGCTTTTAATTAAATAGTGTAAGCATAAGTACTTTTTAAGTGTGTATCTGTGCTTTCCATGCAGGTACCAACGTAGCACATTTATTTATTTATGATAAGTGAAGGTGTATATAAAAATATCTTTGTGTAGAAAATTAAACTCTTAGGTTTTTTTGGCGGCACGGTGGCACAGCCGATCCTGGGTTTGATTGCCACCTGGACGGGGCCTTTCTCGGTGGAATGTTTGAATATTCTCCCCGTGTCTGCGTAGATTTTGTATTTTATTTTTTATTTAAAAGGGACAATGTATTTACAGAAAGTACAATATACTTAAAATGCAGGATTATAGCTAAAGCTAATTTCCATTACACACCACACACCATTCACTCAGCAAAGCATCAATCAGTCGTCATCAACTATCTATTCTACACATACACCCATGCACTCACTCACACAATCCTATACACCCTCCAAAACCCACACACTTTCCACCCGCACCTGCCCGCCTTCCCGCATTTCCTCTGGTACTCCTGTTTCACTGACCACTAAAAACATGTACAATTGAATAATCCTACAGCCAGGTATTTCTGATCATCAGAAAAAGCTGGCTGCTCACTGCTCCTACAGGTTGCCCCAGCGGCATTGAGAAAGGGTCAAATGCAGAGAACACATTTCCCTATATGGGGGATTAATAATACCTTTATGTCTTGTGTTATAGAGGAGGA
Source organism: Neogobius melanostomus (assembly GCA_007210695.1). Taxonomy (NCBI): domain Eukaryota; kingdom Metazoa; phylum Chordata; class Actinopteri; order Gobiiformes; family Gobiidae; genus Neogobius; species Neogobius melanostomus. Next base: position 313,572 of record VHKM01000149.1, read on the forward strand.
GATCATCTTCAGATCCTGGGATGGAAACGTGTGGAGGGCAAATGTTCAGAACAATGAGACCAGGCTTCTGCTCAAAAACACCAGTTTTGTGAGTAAACAGCCTCACATTTTTATGCATCTTACTATATCAAGTTAAAATTAAAGACTTTTAAAATGTATTCTGTTTCATAGCACAAATATTGGTAGTAAGTAAGAGCATAATCATATATGTCTGTGTCCCTAACATTTTAGAGCCAATGTTAGTGACAGTCAGTGAACACGGTATGACAATGGTAAAATGTTTGCTGTCTTGTCCTGTGGTTGTGATCTCTGTGTGCCTTTAATCGCCCCTCACGGATAAATAAAGAATAATTGAAAGAATACAAAAATCAAGACACAATTCTTCTTTTCATGACTGATTATCTCCTTAAAATAAGTCTTCTTTTTTTCTAGAAGATTTTGCTGCTGAAAGAGTACCTTTGTTTTCCTTCCAAATGTTTTGTTCCCTAAACACCAAAATGCTCCTTCACCACGGAACAAAATTTGACAAGAATTTCCTGAGCACTTCCATATTTGACTTTTTGGACTAAAGGATAACTGAATTGAAATAGTTGGTGCTTCCGATTAGGGTAAGATTTTAGATTACAGCCCGCAAGTTCCATGTACAGGTAACAAGAAAGTGATTACACATTAAAGTGCAAGAGTGAGGCATAACGTAAAACAAAGCTTTACGTAGCATCTCACTTTAGATTAGGTATGGTGGATTTGCACATTAGTTAAAGGAATATTTCAGGATTTTGACATAAAGCCTCATTTGGCCTTCAGTGTTGTTGATTTTTTTATTTTTTTTATTCATGCAGTCCTTATATTTGAAGAGTTTCGTGGCACTAGGCTAGTGCAAGGCTAGTGCATTTCTATGGTATCAGTTAGCCTGCATTAAAAACAGTCTGACCCACTCCACAGTGCACCTGAGGCAAATCACTTATATATCGCCAGACTAACCATATAAATGTCTGTGTCGATAGAATAAATGTAACCATTTTGCATTTAGAATAACTTATATTTGAGCAGCATCAGCTTCGTGGCTGTAAGCTACGCAGCATCGGAGTGATCTGCGAGAAAATAGTCCCTAAAAATGCGGTAATTCATGTGATGCAAGGTCAGTTTTATTTAAAAAAATATTCTATTTTCTATGTTCCCTTGATACACCCCATTACTCTTTATATTTCTCTTTTCTCTCTTTTATCTTGTAGGTACAGACCATAGCCCTCGCTCAAATGTAGTTTCACATTAGGTACGATGTATTTGCGCGATAGTTATGCGGTCATTTTCATCAATTTATGAAACTTTATAAAGCTGGCACATCTACTGTATGTACCTGGAACTACACGCTGTACACCTGTGTTACCCTTTGTTACACTTTATTAAACCTTGCACTCTAATGTGTAAATACCTGTACCTACATGTGTAATTACTAATTCTTGTTCCCTGAACCTACACATGGAACTTTCAGGCTGTAATCTAAAGTAAATTGTTTCATTTTGCTCGATGTGTCCTTATACGGACAGGACAGTCAATTGAACTTGCCTCCAGTGTTTGTTTCTAAATGTAGGTGTAAAAGTACTGGATAAATTGAGACCATTATTGACATAATCTGCTCTTTCAACTGTTCTTTTAGGCCACATTCAAAGCCTCAAAGTTCTGGGTGTCTCCGGATCTGAACTTCGTCCTTCTGGGATACGACTTGAGGCCGGTGAGTGCTCTCTATATTGCTCTTTCTCTGAACCTGCTGATGCTGATGTTTCCACGGGGAAACAACACTATACAGAATGCCTAATACTGACACGTACTGCACCACATGACCACAACTTTCAATCCGATTGTCCCCTCCAGTCTGTGTATGTTTAGAATTTCCCTTTCACTGTCAGAAGGGCTGAAAAGGCTGATGGTTTTTCTGCTGTGGTGTAGTTTGGACAAAGGTTTGGAGGTTGAAGCTTCATCATTTGGATCTTAGAAGAGTTTGTTTTATTAGTTATGTTTTTATATTAATGAATGCTGCAGGAAATTGGCTCTTTGCTCGTCTGCTCATCTGTGAAAGGAACATAATCACAGTCTGCAAGCCATGCCGAAGAAGCTAAACAATATCAGACCTTGTTAGCTCTTGGATGGTAGACCGTGAGGGAATACAAGATGCCGTAAGCTTGACACACCCTCACCGAGTGAATGATAAATGGGCCGTTGTGAAGTGCTTCGTGACCTATATGTCTTTGAAAAGATACAAATAGATTACCTTTCCCTCCCCTGCAATCTCAAAACGATAGCTTTAATGCATTGGGTAAAATCAAGTGGACGTATTACAAAGATTAGGCGCCGATAAACCCAAAGACACATGTTGCTCCTTCGGTGCAAATCTTTATTGGTTGTCCCGTTATCAGACCTCCCCCTGCAGATCACATGATTTCAGGCTTAGATAGCAGACCCAATTTATTTTACAAAGGGAAAAACACATCCATCTAAACTGTCCAATCGGCTCGTCTCAGCGCTTCCCCCGGTTGGGTCTCGGAGGTGCGGCGTTACCTCGGCTAAGGGCTCAGGCTAAGTGGCAATGTGACAGAACAAACATGGGCCAGGCGCGTCGTCCCAGGCTCCATCATTGGACACGGACTGTACACAGAGGAGCAGCGTGTGTGTCGAGACCTGCCACGCGATTATCACCTCCCGCCAGATCTGCGGTGAGCGGATTAAACGGCGTTCACTCACCTTCCTGTTCAGGGGAATTTGAATTAAAGCAAGTGGTGGGTTTGAGGAGATGGTGTGTATGAAGACGGCTCCCTATGTCATTGTTTATTTTGATAATTTGAGAGAAAGGGCATAACAGGAAGTCTGAGTAATGTAGCACCATAGATTTTGTATAGGTAAAAACTAAATCTGCACTATTGACCATTTAACTCACTGTTCTGACCTGGGGTTGCTGCAGTTGATCAGGTCTAGGTTCAGCAACACTATGTGCCCAAAGAATGAGATCAGCTGACAACCTGAACATCCTGAATGACCCGGTTAATCCCTCAGTGGGTTTTCCAAGATGACAATGCGAGGATTAATCTGGCTCACATTGTGAACGAGTGGTTTATGGAGCGTGAGACATCATTCTTCACACATAGATTGACCACCACAGAGTCCAGATCCTAACCCCATTGAGAATCATTAAGTTGTGCTGGAGAAGGCTTTGCACAGTGGTCACACTCTCCCATCATCAATACAAGATCTTGAATGCAACACTGGATCTTTTGACATTGCAGAGGCTTATTGAAAGAATGCCAGATGAGTGAACATGTGCTGTAATCAAAGCTAAACGAAAAATTGAAGCGTTGTTTGTGGCAGCATTTCGGTCAGGCAGTGTAGTATTTCCTTTTCATCCAAGACATGATTGTTGCCTGCAGAGTTCACTCCAATGAAACATCCATCCATCCATCCATTTTCTTCCACTTGTCCGTTGCCGGGTCGTGGGGGCAGCCGTTGGAGCTGCCCACATCACATTGCACCAGCCCCTGTGGCTCCCCCTGCAGGTGGTGGGTCCACAGAAAGACGGCCTCATAGTTCCAACTGGGCCTGTTGGTCTCTCATAAGGGGCTTCTGAACCGCTCCTTGTCTGACCCGTCACCCAGGACCTGCCTGCCATGGGAGACCCTACCAGGGGCATGAAGCCCCGACAACAGAGCTCCCAGGATCATTCGGGCGCTCAAACCCCTCCACCACGTTAAGGTGGCGGTTCCAGGAGGGGCTGAGTAATGAAACAACAATAAGCTAATATTGTCCTTGGGAATGATCTATATGGAAAGGAGTGGACACTTAACTTTAAATCGGTGATTTCATCTGGGGACCCTCTCCATCTTTCGAACCCTTTTCGAGTTCCAAACCACCAAAACCACTGTTTTAAATCATAAAACATATGAGTAAGTAGGTAAGTGCTTTTTCATTGTACAATTGTCCATGATGTTCAGATGTGCGCGCCGCCATTGTGGGCCAACCTGACCAGCATGTTTTTGGAGATAGGGAAAACCGGACTACTGCCTTCAGTGCTCCTCTGAAACGGTGCACTGCCTCCTGGGTTAATATCAGTGTTGTTACAGAAAAGCAGGTTTATAAGCCACACTCATGCATGATATGCCCACTTTCAGCTTCCTAGTCTGCAGTGCACCATCCTTTTTTACATGGATCAAAATTGTATATTTAATCCAACAGGAAGCCAGTGTCATTGTGAGATATGAGGCCTCTTTTGGAGCTGTGACAGTAGACCTGCATGGATCTAAAAATATCCCCAGCTGTGCACACAATGCTCCAGAAGTCATTAACTTTTCAGCACACGCAGGCCATCTGAGCTCCTCTGTTTAAACAATACAGTCATATCCACTGTCTGAGCACTTTCACATGAACAGCAAAAATCTCGCTTGGTGTTTTTGGTTGGATTTCAATATGCAAATATTTAAAATTGGGCCCTCGAGCTGATTGCATGCTAGTTAAGGGTATTCTCACATCTCGCTAATAAGTGCGGTTGCATTTGTTTTGTGGGCGAGAGCTATGGAAATGTGGAGCGAGGTGAACTGGAGTGCAGCAGATATTTTAGGCCAAGTATGAAGAATTAAACTTTCACTTGTACCTTGTTGTTTCAGGTGGCTGCAGCTCGTCTCAGTATCTGTTTGATTGGCTAGCCATCCGACAGGGTAAAACAGTCATGTCATCAAATGCAGTTTCAAGGTGGGGCCAAACAGGTGCAGAGTGAACCAAACTGAGAAATATGAACGTTCCTATTCATTTCCTTCATTTTCCGTGAAACAGGAGCAGGTTATTTCCAAATCAAGGATCACAGCAAAAATCTAATGTTTGAAGAAACAATTTTAGGGCGGCCAATTGATTATCCTTTTCAAAAACCAAAGCCACCATTTTGAATTGTTTGAATTTGATGCGTTTAATGGTCAAGCCACATATGCTATAGAGAGAAAGTCTTGTCAATCATTTAATCAAGTATTATTTCTGAAGCGCTTTACATCCAAAGTCGACCAAAGTGCTGTACACAATCTACAGTATGTTGTTTAATCTATGGGTTATTCTTGCACGGATGGGATGAGAAACCATCAAATGATCACTGCCCAGTAAGAGTGTTAAAAGCAGTTTCAAAGCAGCAATGAGCAAGAAAGGTTTTTGTAATGTAGACAGGAAGATTGTTGAGAAAACCATGTTCAGACTGAAATTGCATTTCTTGGGTTGTGTCTGAAACCCTCAAATACGTAGTTCCCAAGTCCTGATCCTACAGTAGCTAACACTTATGACGTGGCTTATGGGATGGCACAGAGGTCCCTATGCTACAGGAGGCATGATAGTTAGCATGGAGGCTCCTTTCCCTACCTTCTTCCTAACTGACTGCCCTATTTGGACTTGTCATGGAGGACGCTGACGCACAGCCGGTTTGGCGTTAGACCTCTTACTAATTCACTGGTTTCGGATGTATAGGTCTTTAACTTTGAGACCGATTTCTCTTATCTGTCTTATCTAATTTGAAACTAAATCTATTAACGATGGCATAGCCCTCTCGCCTCGTGGCATTCTTTTACCAAGTGTCCATATGTGGAGTTTGCATGTGCTCTCTAGATCTGCAATGGTTTAATATGAGCAATCTGATTTCCCCTATACCAAAAGAAGTACAATCTGAAGACAAGATTCCCCTGAAAGGAGACTCTGATCTCAGTGGAACTTTCATGGATAAATATAGGCGAAAAAAACTAATAAGATAGCAACCCAGGTCCTCAGATTTCTGTATGGACACCTTTCCAGTGAAGGGTGAATAATATTAAAACCGCATTTCTGTATTTTGTTTCCCCCCCAGTTGCTTCCTCCTCTGAAACCCCCTTCACAGTGACTGCAGGTTTAGTGTCAGCCTCACATTTAGCCCGGCCTGTTGGAGTCCAGTCTTCCCTCTCACACCCTGTAGCGGCAGACATGTTCATCATCCCCGCCGACAGCACAGAGTATGGAGAGTAATGATCCTGCTGCTCCCTCTGTCTGCCTCCTGTTACAGATTCATCATAATCACTGCTGCTCTCGGCTGCGGACACCTCGCTCATACATCTTACACCTATCCTCTGCATATTCCGAAGACTGGCTGCAACAAGCCCTGAGTCTCATTGAAAATTATAGGAATTGCAGAGATTTTATTTAAGAAAAAAAAAAAAACAACACAAAGAACTGTCACATAAGTTGCAGTATAAGGTACCCACATAAGGTACAGGCAAGCATATTTTTATTGGATTCCTCTTGTACCTCAACTTTGCGCTTTTGAATACAGAACTGCATTTCTTTCTACATAATTAAAAATGTTTTATGTCTATAGTGAAATCTACAAAATGCATTAGGAGCAGCCAGAGTTTGTTGTTGAGAGAAATTAATTTGATACTTCCCTTTACACGCAGTTTTTCCATCACACTTTAATAGCAAATACCATTTGTTTGATGAGCTATACTTTTGTAGACATTATTTTTCTACTTGGTGCACGTCCGCCCAGCTTTTGCACATTCCCACGTGGGACTAACACTATGGAACAGGCTTATAGTGCGATTAGCCAAAGTCAATTCAAAGTCAACGTTCATGTTCATTTCACCACCAAGCGCTTAGCCACAGAGACAATCTCTCGGTGCAAACGGTAAGCAAAAGCTAAAGAAAAATATGTACACCACAACACAAGCATACTTGTGTGTTTTCTGAGTCCTTGAGGACCACTGGAGGGGACCACAGCTTGTGAATTCAAGTGGAAGCAGAGGGAGTGAGGTCAGGGAAACTTAAACGGTACTGTATAAACAACCTTTCCACCTACAGTAAGCAGTGCACTCAAAACGCTTTTCCATTAAGGCACCACTCAACCCATTTACCCATACTGGTTATAAGCTCTTCCATTTGAGCCACTGTCACCTCTGCTGTTGTTGCTGGTGTTCCGACCCCACTCTCTGTTGTGGAAAAACTCTCAAGCTGAGTGAAGTAAAGCAGGGGACAAGTAGAAGACTGAAGAGCTCGCTGGGAGGAGTAGATTCACAACAAAGCCAGGTTTCCACATAGTATGCATTTACCCAGGCCTGTTTGGCTGCTGTATGCAATATGTTTTTTCACGTGGAGCGTTTCCATACCAAAAGGACCGCATGTGCTCTCCGGACGCACAGGCTGGAATACACATTACTGAAGGAATAACAGAAAGGTGCTGAAAAGTTTTGTGAGCTGCAATGAGAACAATGTGGACAAATGCTGCTTTTTTGTGGGGTTTATGGAATTGTTCAGATGTGCCAAGGCAAATACTAGAGCAAAGAAGCAGCTAAAAGATGAATTATGAAGGTAAGCTACGTGCTAATGTTATGTTAACAGCAGCTAAAGTTGTGCTAACAGTGACTAAATGCTATCATTGGCAAAATGAACTGTTTCAACAGCGGTTTGATGTTGTGAAATATTAAATCTCATACGACCTGCCTGTTTCGGTTACTATTGTTAATCCACGTATTAAACGTAGCTTTAGAGTCCACTCTAGCTTATTGTAGATCTAATTTGGCCTATTATCTCCGCGGAGACTTTTTTCCTCCGCTTGAACCAACACTTCTGCGTGGATTAATTCCTTCTCTCTCTTCTCCGTAGCGCGTTAGCTCTCTGGCTAGCTTAGCCATGGCTACCCCGTCTACTTCTGCCTCTTTCGCGCTGTCCTGCTCAGTTTGTCGTATGTCGAGTCAGAACCCTGCCTCCTTCACAGATGATAGGAGTAGTTGCGTTAAGTGTAGTGTAGTGGTAGCTTTGGAGGCCAGGGTGTCCGAGTTAGAGGAGCGGCTGTCCGGAGATGTAGTGAAGGCTAGTGTTAGCTACAGTCAGATAGTGGCAGGGACCGCAGTCCGCTCCAACAGTGCTAGAGAGGTTAGTCAGGCTGAGGCTAGCCCCGCAGCGGGTCCCGTGCAGCCGGGACAAGACCAGGACGGATTTGTGACTGTTCGGGGAGGGGGAAGTGCTAAGCGCACACCCGTAGCGCACCAAACTCTTCACGTCCAGAATAGGTTTTCTCCCCTCAGCGCCACACCGGCTGAACCTGATACTCTGGTGATTGGAAGCTCCATAGTTAGGGACGTGAAGATCCCAGCAGCTTTGGTTAGGTGTTATCCGGGGGCCAGAGTTGGTGACATCGAGGGTAACCTTAGGCGCTTAAAGCAGGGAGGGAGGCGGTTCCGTCGGATCGTGATCCACGCGGGTGGTAACGATGTCCGGCGGAGACAGTCAGAGGTTCTCAAATTGCAAGTAGGCGCGGTGTGTGAATTGGCTAAAACGATGTCAGATACCGTAATATACTCTGGTCCTCTGCCCAATTTGGTCAATGATGAAATGTATAGCAGACATTTATCATTTAACTGCTGGTTGTCTAGATGGTGCGAGCAAAATGACGTTGGATATGTCAATAATTGGAGCGCCTTTTGGGGAAAGCCCAAGCTCATGCGCAGGGATGGCATACATCCAAATTTGGATGGTGCATCCCTTTTATCTACGAATATGGCCGATAGCCTTAGTCGCGGCCCAAATTGACGGTCCAGATTTGAGCCCCGGGCGCAGAGCAGTCGTGTAGAACACTCCTCTGTAACCACCGACCCTGCTCCCGGATTGTCACAAATCAAGTGTGTAGATTCTCCAGAACAAATAAAGACTGTGTCTGTCCCCCGTAAACCAAAAACTAAAATATCAAAACCTCACATAACAAACGCTGGCGTGCGACCAAATAACTTAATACAAATACCAGAACAAATAAAGACTGTGTCAGTCCCCCGTACACCAAGCACTAAAACATTAAAAGCTCACAAAACAAACGCTGGCGTGCGACCAAATAACTTAATACAAATACCCAAGAGTAAACTAAACATTAAACAAAACAATAAACAAAGTGCTAAGCACATAACGTGTGGGTTGTTGAATATTAGATCAATCTCATCAAAGTCCTTTTTAGTAAACGACTTAATTTGCGATAACAACTTTGACCTTCTCGCCCTGACTGAAACATGGCTTCAGCAGGATGACTATGTTAGGCTTAATGAATCTACCCCTCCTAGTTATGTTAATTTTCAGGCTGCTAGAACCACAGGCCGAGGTGGTGGGGTTGCAGTGATATCACACTCTAATCTTGTTCTAAATCCCAAAAATAACCTAAAGTTTAATTCGTTTGAAAGTTTAACACTGTCTCTTACCTGTCCCAAATGGAAAAAACAAAAGCTTTACTACTTGCTATTATTTATCGACCCCTGGACCCTATTCAAACTTCTTAGCAGAGTTCTCTGAGTTTTTAGCTAGTATAGTGTTAGATTGGAATAAAATTATAATAGTAGGTGATTTTAACATTCATGTTGATAATAATAGTGATTGTCTGAGCAAGGCATTTAGTGCCCTACTAGATGGGGTTGGTTTTACACAAAATGTGAATCAACCCACTCACTGTCATAAACACACTCTTGATCTGGTTTTAACATATGGGATTGAAATTAGCGACCTAAACGTTCTCCCTCAGAATCCCGCGCTTTCTGACCATTTTCTAATTACATTCAAGTTCCTAATCGAAGATTATACTAATCCACAGGATAATATTCAATTAAAACGTACACTATCTGAAAAAGCTGTGTTAAAATTTAAAGAAATGATCCAGCCAGTCTTTAATACTATGTCTATAGAGAATAGCTCGCTTATTGATTTAAATCAAAGTGATCAGTTTGTCGACAGCGTTATGCACACACTAAAAACAGCTCTCGATGTTGCGGCCCCACTGAAACAGAAAGTTGTTAGGCCTAGGTGCATCACTCCCTGGTATAATGCAGAAACACGCACGCTTAAGCAAAAGACTCGCAAATTAGAACGGTTATGGCGCAAGTCTAGCACTGAGCAATCTCTTAGATCTTGGAAAAATAGCCTACTCGCCTATAAGCAAGCCATGAGGAAAGCAAAAACTAATTACTACTCTTCACTAATTGAAGTAAATAAAAATAACCCTAGGTTTCTTTTTAACACGGTAGCCCGGCTAACAAACAGTCACAGTGCAGTAGTGCCTTCTATTCCTGATACCCTTAGCTGCGATGACTTCCTTAAATTCTTTAATGATAAAATCACAACCATTAGAAATAAAATAAATGATAAGCTTCCCTTATCTTATTCTAATCTAAATCCAGCTGTAGAATCATTGTCTCCTTTTGAAGTCTTAGATAGGTTCATAACTATAGATGAGGCTGAGGTATTATCAATCATTATGTCTTCAAAACCGTCAACTTGTCTTCTAGATCCAATTCCAATTAAACTCCTCAAAGAAATTACTCCTGAAATCTCAGATACCATATTGAAAATAATTAACTCGTCTTTAGAAAATGGGTATGTGCCAAAGTCCTTTAAATATGCTGTTATCAAACCACTTTTGAAAAAACCCAATCTCGATCCTGATATTTTAGCAAACTATAGGCCCATATCTAATTTGCCTTTCATTTCAAAAGTCCTTGAAAAAGTAGTGGCTAAGCAGCTTTGCAGCCACCTACAGGACAATAGTTTATTTGAAAAATTTCAGTCAGGATACAGAACTTATCATAGCACAGAGACCGCCTTAGTCAAAGTTACCAACGACCTGTTATTAGCAGCTGACGCCGGACTAGCTTCAATCCTAGTTCTGTTAGACCTTAGTGCCGCCTTTGACACAATCGACCACAATATTCTCCTGCAGAGGTTAGAAACTGACGTAGGCATTAGGGGAACAGCCCTCTCTTGGTTTAAATCTTACTTATCTGATAGGCACCAATTTGTTAATGTAAACCAACAGTCCTCACCGTGTTCCAAAGTATGCTATGGGGTGCCACAGGGCTCAGTGCTTGGGCCAATTTTATTTATATTGTACATGCTTCCACTAGGTAACATAATCCGAAATCACAATATAAATTTCCACTGCTACGCGGACGACACACAGCTGTACTTATCAATGAAACCAGGTCAGACAGATAAATTAGATACGCTTAGTTCCTGCGTAAAAGCCATTAACACCTGGATGACTGTAAATTACCTCCTCCTTAACCCTGATAAAACCGAGGTTATTATATTAGGTCCTCAAAAACTGAGAGAGTCTCTATCTCAGCAGATCATCTCCCTGGATAATGTTAGCGTATCGACGAGCTCTACAGTAAAAAACCTTGGAGTTCTGTTTGACCAAGACCTCTCTTTTAAAACACATATAAACCAGGCTTGTAAAATTGCGTTCTTTCACCTGCGCAACATTGCTAAAATACGAAATATCCTACCTAAGAGTGATGCAGAAAAACTTATTCATGCCTTTGTTTCATCAAGGCTGGACTACTGTAACTCCCTGCTAGCAGCGTGTCCTAAAAGTTCCCTAAAAAGTTTTCAATTAGTTCAAAATGCAGCTGCAAGATTGTTAACGCGTACAAAAAGAAGAGAACACATTACACCTGTGCTAAAGTCACTCCATTGGCTTCCTGTTGAGTTTAGAATCAAATTTAAAATCCTGCTCCTCACATTTAAAGCCATAAAGGGTATGGCTCCGCTTTATCTCCAAGACGCTATCGTTCCATACCAGCCAACCAGAGCACTCCGCTCTCAAAACTCAGGGCTACTAGTGATTCCTCGGGTCTCCAAAATTACTGTAGGAGGAAGAGCCTTTAGCTACCAAGCTCCGGTTTTATGGAATAAACTCCCAGCTCACGTTAAAGAAGCAGACACAGTCCCTACATTTAAGACTAGGCTCAAAACGTACCTTTTTGAATTAGCTTATGATCAGGTCAGTTAGGTAAAGCTCTAACCCATAGCCTGAAGTAAAAGCTGCCTTAGGAGAAACACTGCTGTGGGAAGTACGGTACACTGAGCGCTATCCTCTTCTTCTTCTTACTACAAACTTTGTCTTATTATGATACAATATTTATCTTATCTGTAGTCTGTTCATTACCATTCACATGGTGTCTCCTGTCCCACTCCCCCTTGGGAGTGCCTGTCTAGATCGAATGGAGGAACCCGGCTGAACAGAGGAACCCGGCTGAACGGAGGAACCCTGCCTACTGGATTGACAACAAGGACTGGATGGTCTCGATCCTGGTCCTTCTGCTGAGGGGATCCCATCGGCCTGGGTCTCTATAGCCTGTCCGTCCATGGGAGTGGATCTTTCCAGCTCCTGTGGTTCTCCCCGAGGTTTCTCGTTTCTCCCACCGGGTTTTTGAGTTTTTCCTTGCCGTGCTGGAGGGTCTAAGGACAGGGGACACCCACGCCGCTCGTCGCCACCTACTGCTGACGCTCTTTTGGACATTATGTTTGCTTGGATACTTGATTTAAATGTTGTAATCTGTAAAGCACTTTGTGATGCCTTTGGTATGAAAAGCGCTTTATAAATAAAGTTTGATTGATTAAAGTTTGATTGATTGGCTGTCCTCTCTCCTCTGGTCAATCAAAGGTCAGCAGTCTGTTCTCACCATGTTAATATCAGTTCAGTGCATTTTGGCCATTGCTTGAGCAAGGTCCCAAAACTTTCCCCCGGAGGTCCTTGTCTAGACAGTGGGGACGCTCGCCTAACAGGGTAGTCTAGGCTGGGTATGGCCTGCCAGTGGAAACACACCAATAGTCGGTAATATTCTGGAAGGCCTCACTATGCAATGCCTGGAAGGTAGGAACAAAATTATGAGATGAGATAAAATGCCTGGATTATTCAATGTGTCTGCGTACATTGGTGTATGAATGAGAGAGTGAATGGGTGACTGGTTCCTTACTTAAAGCGCTTCGGGCCTGTTAAAGGTAGAAAAGTGCTATATAAGTGGAGTCCATTTACCATTCTATCTTTCAAATATATACTTGTATAAAATGTACTTGTATATCAATCAATCTGTCAATAATCCAAAGTAAACTCTTCACACAATTTCACCGACAAGACATAATAGATCGCAAGGCTTTTTTTTTTTTTTAGTTCAAACAGCAATTGAAGACAAAGACTTTCTTACACGCCATGACCATAACTGAACTTTAGTCTACCCTTTGGTGAAGCAGACCGTGTTTGATGCCAAAAAATAGTCTGGATATGTTATGACTTCTTATCAATCATTCATACGGTGCTGCACTCGTTACTCGTCCTGATGTGAGAAGTTGTCATCTCTACTCCATCAACAACCTGAAGTCATGCTCTCAAAAACTGCCAAAATGTTTTATTAAAAGAAAAGTGTTGCAGAAAATGTGCCTTGTTTGAGTAGTACGATTTATTGGAAGTACAGTAGGTCTTGATTGTTTTATTGTTTTAAAGGTGACAAATCAGTCAAACTTGACTTTTGTGAGCTTTCATCACTCATCAAATCAGACCTGGAGTAGGATTTAGCTTCATTCGGGGTCACTGTAGTTGTTTTCTCTAATCTCTGATTTTCCGATCTGTATTTTCTTCGTCTTGTTGCATCATAGAGGGAACGCAAAAGTATCCAGCACATTTTTAAAATACATAGTCCCATCACTGGATCGGCTCTGAGCAGTTCTTCACTCAAAGTGTGTTCATCACGGCACCAACAATTTGCCTCTATTCACTGTGTCAGTCCTACTACTGCCTGCAGAGGGTGCTCCAGGCCAATTCGAAATCCTGACCAGCCCTGGCTTGGAAAAATATAGATCGGTGCCTATGAACTATGAGCTATTTTTTTTTATCTTTCTTATGGCTGTGTTACACATTTAGAACAGCATTTAAAAATGGCATTAAAGGAAAACATTCTAAAACTCATCTGAAAATGATTGATACCCAAAAACCCACAAACTCACCCATGTTTCTGAGGTGAGCATTTGCTATAATGCCGACAAAGGAAGTAGAGTTGGGAGTGCAGGTTGTTGTGGAGTGCATTTTTCTTCATGCTCAAACTGATCTTTAGCTGAGGGATCAGAGCGGCTACACTGTACCATTGTTATGCTAATTCCGCGGCTGATTTGCATCTAAATACTCAGGCTTTCCAATCATTAGCCGAATGAAAGCTACAAGGAAGAAACCAGAGAATATTGATTTGCTGTAATGATAAAACATGCGCTTTTACTGTTAGCGCCGGCCTCTTATTGGGAAATGCAGAATAATGAACAATACACTTTACCAAGATGCATGACTTGGCTATAATATCGACCACATTTCATAAAATTCAGTCTGCGTAATTACTGGAGTGAAAAGCAGAATCTTGTTTTGACAAAAATAACCTTATTGTCTATGTTCAATATTGTTATTATTAATTCTACCAATATCATTATAAATATGCCTAACAAAGGGTGTAATAAACACATCCCATGAATAGTGTGTAAAGGTTGGGTTCACATAGAATTTCATGATGTCCTAATCTCAGATGGAGAGATTGTTGTTGTGTTTTTTTTTTAAAGAAATTTCCAAATATATTTAAATAATTGATCTGATCATTAAAGTGATAGTGTGTAAGGTTGTTTTCACACATGTTGGAGCGCCTTATGGGCTGACCAGAGACTGTCCTAGTTTCGACTGGCTTCACTTTAAAGTTAGTTCAGTCGAATTCTCATGCAATCAGCAGTTCGCTGAACTTATTCCCATGACAACAGACATCAACCTGTCACACTCCTCTGATGTTTCGCTATGGTCTCTTCTGTCATGGTTAAATACAGTGTGAAGCCGCTCTGAGACCACCTGTGTCAGCCGGTGTTTAGACCGGCCTGAAAAGTTGGATTCACACTGACCCAAAAGTGCCGCTCTCAAGGTCGAAAACCCCTTTAGGTCGACCTAACTTTAGCTTGTGTGAAAACAACCTAAGTTAATTTTCTTTTCTTTTTTTTCTGTCCCTTTGCTGATCCCAGACAGTAATCGATCGAAGAATCCCCATTGCCATCACTCACTGACCATTGAGACAAGCTTTCCTGTGAACTGGTCTTTCAGGTCCAATCAGGATAGGAGGGAGTTTGATCATTTACTTTACTTTGAACATTTCTCTCTCTCCACATTTTGTAATCTTACAGAATATCACGTAAATTGTTTGATTTGGTCCATAATCATGCCGTATTAAGTCCTTTTAACTGGAAAACATCACAAATATTGTTGCTGCTTTTAGGCACCATTTTTATTAAATAATTTTATCTTAGCGCTGACATTGAAGACATTGAACTTTGTGGCAGTTTTAGTTTCATGTTGTTATGGCCCAGTAATGACCCATAAATCAAAGAGCAAAGTTACCACCACAGAATCACTGTATGTGTGCTCTTTAAAATGCTGAAATCACATGAGCTTATTGATCCATCCATCCATCTTCTTCCACTTGTTCGTTGCCGTCCGAGCTGCCCAAATGACATTGCATCAGCCCCCTATGGCTCCTCCTGCAGGTGGTGTGGCCTGTTGGTCTCTCATAAGGACACTTATGACCTGGTCACTTATGACCTGTTTGCCATGGGAGACCCTACCAGGGCACGAACCCCCCCCCGACAACCGAGCTCCAGGATCATTCGGGTGCTCAAACCCCTCCACCACGTTAAGGTGGCGGTTCCAGGAGGGGATGAGCTTATTTATCACACCACTTATTCTTTCTCTTGAAACGCATTAGCTTTTGGCCTCCTAATATTTCTTGGGCACATTCTTGGACTCTGACGGCAGTGAGACGATGAAAAGATGTTAGAAATTTAGAAAGATCCTTCAGCTTCCATTAGCGCTGGTCTCCGCACACAGGCATGCCATTCCTTACTGAGAAAACGTGCATTTGTTCAGAAAATATTCAAACAAGAAACATGCTGTTAGGGGTTATTCTAATATACATAGGTAAAGACATAGAAATTAATTGCAGCGCCATCACATTTGACCGCACCAAAACACACAACTTTAATACATAGATTTATAGCTTTCAAACCAATCCATCTCTGCCCGCTGTTACATTCCTGAACTTTAGCTTTTTACTGTAATTTTAGCAATACAAAGAGAAATGCACCATTTTGTAAATAATGTAAAAGATGAATGATCCCAACCAAGGATGGCGTCCCTCTGAGCTGAGTAAAAAAACTATACAACTTGTGTTAGAAAATGCAAATTCAACCTCAGCACTTGAAATCTGACAATAATTAAAAAGTCTTTGCATATCCATAACAATGCTCCAGGCGAGTTTGCTCAAGTTTAAACGTTAATAGCATTACACCTGTGCACCATTTCACTATATCATGTTTGTGCTCAAAATTCAGCTACTTTTCAAACAAAACCAACCATCATGTCAGTAATGGTTAACATGAATTGGTGTAACAGCAAAAGAAAGCTTTGGTTTGTCTCAGTCTTGCTTTTAGTGTAAAAACAACATATGAAAGGTTTACTGTAACGCAGGTAAATGAATGAAACCTGCCAGTGTAGCCAAACACCGACAGAAGATAATAAATAAGGCATTTTGTAAGAGTACCTACAGTAATACAGTATTTAAACCTCATGTTTGACTACCTGAGGGTTATATACGAAGCTGGATTAAAGGGTAAGTCTGATGTTAACCTTGGTTTTGTGCTATTACAAAGCTGGATAACTTTATGGCAGGGAAGACATCATGCTGTAACTTTTTCTTCACATGTGGCTGAGGCAGGTTTTAGATGACTACATGAAAAACTCTTATCTCGTTTACATAATAGTGCAAGTGTTGCATTTCAGGCACGTGTCGTTCATGGCACTGTATAATATATTTGTCATGAGTTTAGTGATATATTTTGATATTCAGATGAACTGTGTTTGTGTCTCTTCCGTGATTGGTTGCTTGGTGCTGACTCTTCCTGTTTCACATGAACGTGTTCACAAATCCTCAGAGAAACCCAGGGTAACTACACCAACTGATAACGCGCTTTGTAGTACCACTATTATAGGTCAGAGGTACTAATCCAGAACAAATTCAATTTACCTGTAAACATCCAGACTCACCGTCGAGTCGGTGAGTCTGTTTATTTCATACCGGTGTATGAAATAAACAGAGGGGTCTCATTCTGGACTCCAGGCTAAAGTTCAACCAGCCTCTTAGTATTGCCCTCCTCTGTAGAAGAAGATTTTTGATAGGTATTTTTCACCAATAAAACACCCAAGGTGATATTATAATTGCTTCTATTTGATTCTATTTACCGGGTGAAGTGTTATGCAGTAACGCTTGTATTCTCTTCTAAACAGCCTACACACATTCTGATGAGTTTCTCATGGTTTTCTTACATCTTGTATCTTGTGTGTTGCAGGTTTATCAGAAGTCCTTCCTGGCGTCTTACCTCATCTATAACCTCTTCACAAGGTGAGCGCATGTTTTATTTGTTATCAAGGAAAAAATATTATATGAAATCCATTCTGTTCTCATCCAGATGAACAAATCTTGTAGGACATATGTGTTGCTCTAATTCAATGCTGTGCTGCTTTGTTGTATTACAGTGGGATATAAACAGGCTATATTCTTATTTATGTGCATTATATGTCGTATGAGTTAGATGAAAGGTCCCATAGTTCCACTGAGATACCACCCAGCTTGTTCTTATTTTCTTGCTATCTGCATATTTTATATTAAGCAGCAAAACAGAGAAAAGGACTTTGCACATCAAATACTTAGTGCAGGTGCGTAGGAGGCGAGGGAGCAAAGCAATGTTCATCCATCAGGAAAAAACACTGCACACCGCCTGAGTTGCAAAATGTTTAACATTTTCTAAGGATATCCAGTTTAAGAACTGCCTCGACAATCCAGTTTCCACTGTGAGGTTAATTTAAGATGAATATTCGGTCTTAAACTAAGCTGTGATCTGTTTGCCAATGTTCTCTGTGTTTCTGCGGTCAGAGAGGTGCGCGAGCTAAACCCTCCCGAAGTGTCTGACTCTGTGCTGCAGTTTGCCTCGTGGGGCGTTCAAGGACAGCAGCTGGTGAGTACTTCACTGACACATAATTAAGTGAAAGGCGTTGCAAATACTCCAAAAGAGTGGTCGGCTACATGTTCTTGTCCTAGTTGTAAAAGAGTAGCATAGCTTTATGTTTTGAAATGTAAAATGATTTTTTTAATAATTCCCACCTCATAATATTTGACGTTCCAAGTCCCACCAGGCCTAATGACCAAATCAGGGCCATGAACAGACAAAATCATTTCTAAACCAGTAAAAAAGTGTTGCAGATGTTCCTATACAGTAAGTACCACCTGAAGAATCTCAAGTGAAAGAGGTACACATACAAAACATAATCATACAGTATATTATGTAAACTTATTTTCCTTTACAGCAAGCAACAATATGAATTAATATTAAGAAATACAAATTAATATTTGAAAATATCATTCTCTTTTCAAATGTTAGTTTAGTGTCAAAAATTCCTTACATTTTGGCACCACGGCCCCTCGAAAATGAGTGAAATCCTGTGAAGAGGCAGTACTGAGAACAGCGCGAGCTCCTCCAGAGGAGACGGTTTGGACATTTGGACAGAATTGTTTCTCTGTCAAATCTGCAGGGATGTGAAACTCTGTTCCAATAACTGTTCAAGAGTGTAGCACTTTGCACTTTAAATTTAACATGAAGAAACAGCTGCAAGACAGACAGATTTGTGAAACCTGCAGCCGGGTCGATAGTGGCACATATATTAGAGCAGGTCGTCTTGTGATTGGAGGGTCGGCAGTTTGAATCCTGCAAGTGCACACTGTTGTTGTGTCCTTGGGCAAGACATTTCACCCACTTTGCCTCCATGTCCTCCGCTGTTGGAGCTGCCCAAATCACATTGCACCAGCCCCTATGGCTCCTCCTGCCGGTGGTGGGTCCACGGGAGGACGGCCTCATGATTAACTGGGCCTGTTGGTCTCTCATAAGGAGCTTCTAAACCGCTCTTTGCTCTTGAAACGCATTAGCTTGTGGCCTCTTAAAAATTCTTGGGCACATTCTTGGACTCTGACGGCAGTGAGACGATGAAAAAATGTTAGAAATTTAGAAAGATCTTTCAGTTTCCATTAGCGCTTTTCTCCGCACACAGGCATGCCATCCCTTGTGCGCTGAAGGTTTACTGAGAAAACATGCATTTGTTCAGAAAATATTCAAACATGCTCTTAGGGTTATTCTAATATACATAGGTAAAGACATAGAAATTAATTGCAGCTCCATCACATTTGACCGCATCAAAACACACAACTTTAATACATAGATTTATAGCTTTCAAACCAATCCATCTCTGCCCGCTGTTACATTCCTGAACTTTAGCTTTTTACTGTAATTTTAGAAATACAAAGAGAAATGCACCATTTTGTAAATAATGTAAAAGATTAACGATCCCAACCAAGGATGGCGTCCCTCTGAGCTTGTAAAAAAAACTATACAACTTGTGTTAGAAAATGTAAATTCAACCTCAGCACTTGAAATCTGACAATAATTAAAAAGTCTTTGCATATCCATAACAATGGATATGCAATGGACAATTGACAATAACAGCGTCTGACACTGGTGTATGAATGAGAGCGTAAATGGGTAAGTGGTTCCTTAATGTAAAGCGCTTTGAGTGCCTAAAGCAGGTATGTAAATGTGACCATTTGTGTATTTATTTATTTAACCTGGGTATTTTTCTAAAATTGTAAGCAATATGTAAATACAATAATGAATCAAGTTACTGTACATATTGTATTTGGACTGATTTTGGCGCCTGTCTATAAACTAAAATTGCCTAACAATGCTGAACATTTATTCAAATTCCATCCAAGTTACTACCATCTAAGTCTCATATTTACACTCTCATATTTAAGGTGAAAGGTGTTCAAATTAGTTGTAAAAGACTGAATAAAACACAATACAAAGGCCTTTTAATGAAATGAAAGCAATTAGTCACAACTCCAGTAAGACATTAACACTAACCCAGCTGTAGCTTTGAGATACATTGTTATTTTGTGATGTGAGTGGAAAAACTGCCCCGCAGGATTACAACATTATTTCTATCCGCTCAGACAGAAGCAGTAATTAACCATTTAACGACATATTTATCTGCTTTGCTCACCATCTCTCCTTCCTCTGTGTGAAGTGGGCCCTCGAGCTGTGTGTCAGAAGCCTCCATTAGTCACAATGTTATCACAAGTGGAATACTTTATTTTTACACACCCTCCTCCCCGTAGTCCATTAGTCTTTTACATATGCGATTTGCACAAGCAGCTCTGTCTACAAAGTGGTCCCAGCTCCAAATAAATCTCGGAGAAATGCAAATGTGCGGAGTGAAGAAGACATTATTCAGCATCGAATCAAACTGTGTGGGATGCAAGACGGTTAACAAATGATTTTTAACAAATAAAAACATACATTTTACGTTATGCGATAACTGAATTATTTCCTGAAGTGCATGCGTTTCACAAATGTGTGTAAAACTCAAGACGCAAACGTAAAAAACATAAGTAGCAGCAGCAAGTTAAGTAAATTAAAATTAGTCTAAGTCAGAAATGTAAAAAAACATTGTCTCAGAATCATTTTGCGACCCCGACTTCAGTGCCCTGCGACCCCCGAAGGGTTCCCGACCTCCACTTTGGGAACCACTGGCTTAGGGTGACCACAAGTCCTCGATGACCTTT
The DNA here is from genome assembly GCA_007210695.1 of Neogobius melanostomus. Classification (NCBI taxonomy): domain Eukaryota; kingdom Metazoa; phylum Chordata; class Actinopteri; order Gobiiformes; family Gobiidae; genus Neogobius; species Neogobius melanostomus. The sequence goes on from VHKM01000149.1 coordinate 334,112, forward strand.
GGACAGTCCCAGTTTTGAATCCTTTGTCCCATGTCCCCCATGTACAACAGGTTCCCCTCTTGGACTCCCCTAAAAAAAAGATATATTGAAATCTCAGTGGGACTTTCCTGGTCAAATAAAGGTCATATAAAATCAATAAAGAGACATTTTGTATCTTGTTCAGGTCTTATACAAAGGTGTTTTTGTTGTTGTTGTTTTTTTAAAGTTGTCACCTGATTGGTTCTTTAGTTGAAGATGTTTCATTTCTTCTTCACAAGTCTGTTCTGAATCTTTGTTACTAAAGAAGAAGTCTGGTCGACTACAAAAAAATCTCCTGTAATCTCCATGTGTCCACATTTCTTCACCCAACTTTATGCAGATCATGCAGTATTTTTTACCAATGCAAAATCTGATGTCGAAGTCTCAGAAAAAATGACTTCAGCAATGTGCTGCATTGATGAGTGGCTCAGTAAGTCTCGTCTTTTACTGAATTCAAAGAAAACCATGTGTAGGTTGTTCTCAAGACGCCCAACAGCAAGAACAAGCTCAAATGTATTTATAAAAGGAGAGGAGCTACAGATTGGGGACACATTTAAATATCTTGGTGTTATCTTAGACTCAACGTTATCTTTTAAAAATTATGTTAAACATATGTGTAAAATTGTAAATTTTAATCTTCGTATTTAGACAAATCCGAACATCACTGCCAGAAAATGCAGCTAAAATGTTTCTTCATTGTGTGATCTTTTCACATATTGAATATTGCATTACTAACTGATCACTGACAAGTCTGACTACTTTAAAACCAATTGAGTCTCTATATAAAAAAGCTTTAAAAATATTTGATAAAAAAAACATATTCACATTCATCATTGCTTAATACTTGAAAAATATAATATTCTAAACTTTGAACATTTTAGAACATTTAAAATGGCTTGTTCAGTTTATAAGATTCTGCATGGACTCTCTCCACCATCCTTGAATGAATTCATTAAGTTCATATCCAGTACAAGTGGTAGAGTGACCAGAGCCGCCACCAGAGGTGACTGTGTGGTTCCTTATAGACGCACAGCGTTTAGTCAACAGGTACTATCAGTGAAAGGGACCAAGGTATGGAACAGCATCCCAGCAGATATTAGAGACTGTACCACATTCATAGTATTTAAAACTAAACTTAAAGGTTGGCTGAAGATGAATCAGACATGTAACCACTGACCATTATCTTTATGTTTTATGTCTCAAGTTTAATTGTGTGGATGATCTGTGTGATGATCTTTTGTCTTTAATGTTGTACACTGGTCTCTTCTTGATCTGCCAGGGACTACAGATGGATAGCCATTGGCTAATTCTGGCATATTTACATTTATATGTTCATTAATATGCATTGTCCCTTTAAATAAAATAAAAAATCTCAATTACTTTGTGGGCAAAACATGCTCAACATAAAGTATAAACTTGCCTTGCTTTATGTGCAGATATACGTATTCGAGAACAACATTTACTACCAGACGGACGTCCAGAGCAGCTCCTGGAGACTCACTTCATCAGGACAGGATGGGATTATCTTCAACGGGATCGGGGACTGGCTCTATGAGGGTGCGTGTGGGACCTGAGAAAGTAACTCTAAGTGCACATCATTTCACTGATTACATGGTTGTGGTTGATTCCTGTTTCATAGTGGAAGTCCTGAAAAGCCCCGTAGCCCACTGGTGGTCGCCCGATGGATCCAAACTGGCCTATCTGACCATCAACGACACGCAGGTCCCAAACATGCTGCTGCCGCGCTTCACCGGCGCTCTGTACCCAAAAGGAGAGGAGTACCCCTATCCCAAGGTGCGACGTGCAACAGAGCTGCCTCAAAAAAAGTCTTAGATTGGCAAAAGGTGTAAAGTTTCTTATGGAAAATATTTTTCTACTATTACAGTATATCAATTTTCTAAATAGTTGCAAAGGTGGAAGGTGGGTGGAAATTAGCTTCTTTTTTTTGCTATAACCTGGCACATACAGTATTTTATCAGACAAATGTCCCTGATCAAATAGAATATATATAATAGGTGGTTGTTGTACAGTAAGTACCCTTTCTATACTATATAAATAAACTGTATTTATAGGGTATATAACATATATTGTAAATATTTCATAAACATATCCCCAGATATGAGATAAATATGTTAAAATCAACGATTGGTTGTACTGATAACAAGTGCATAGTCATTCCCTTTTTTTTTTTTCTCAAGACAACGGTCTGATCAGAGAAGCAGAATGATCCCTAAATTAAGTGTTGGCAGATTCTATGTCTAAAACCAGTTTGGAAATTAATTTTATCATAAGGACTCTCTTCTACTTCCACAATCCCAGCACTTGTCCCCAAACAAGTCCTAATTAATGCAAGTGCCGGCTTTTAGTAGTTAAAGCTCTGTGACTAAATTCTGGAGGCCTTGGGTGGGGGTCCCCGGATGATATCAAGATGAAACAAAAAGAAAAATGCTACTGTTCTTAGTACATGTTTTACTGTAAATTCATTCAGTTGATCAAAATAAACTGTTTAGATACATATTAACTTGATTATAAAATGTTTTTCTTTCCTAAAGTAGTGTAAGAGGCAATAACTTTATACAATGGGGGTCCCGAGATGTTTACGTGTCAATTTTGGGGTCCCGGACAAAAAAGTTTGGGAACCCCTGACTTATAGTGTCATGAGTTACTATTTTTTTTTTTTACTCAAGTAAGAGTACGGATACTTCACTTTAAAATTACTCAAGTAGAAGTCAAAAAGTAATTGAGTAAATGTAACTGAGTACTACCCACCTCTGCCTCATATACAGCTTGAGGCAACCCAAGTTCTGTTAGTGCATCATACAAACATTACGTCTAAAACCTTGAGACGTACATGAAACGTATCATTTAAGACATGGCAAATTGTGAATACTGTATATGTATTACTCTCCAAAATCAGTGCATCTTTGCGGTCAAAAATGTGTGTGAAAGTACGTACGTAACCGCATTTAAAATCTGATTCCTGTTGCGTATGTGAATGTGGCACTGACGCCCACAGAACCCGCTGCTCGCTCGTCGCCCTCCTGTCTCCGGTGCAGATTAAGTATGGCCAGTGAAAAGCTGATAATGGCTGGAGCAGAGGTTAGCCTCATTTGTCAGAGTTGTCAGAGCGACCCACACATCTGAGTGGGAGGGGTCAGTGACAGGAAGACAATTAGTGAAATATTACACCGTCCCATCGCCTCTAATGAACCACAATACATGTACAAGAGTTTATTCCGTCAACAGAAAGGGCAAGTGTTGTATGGACAGCATAGTCGATTTGTGGAAAATAAAAGTGCTTTAAGTTTTTTTTTTTTATTTACTCTTGAGAGAAACCTTGAGGCAGACTAGAAGAGATGTGGCCACTACACTACACCAATTTACTTTCTAAAAACCACCACTCATTCATTCTGAAACAATGCAACAGATAGTGAAGTGGCACAAATACTATACTCAAGGACCAGTGTTGTTTTTGGCAGCCCACTTAGTTTTAGTCTCAGTCTTCTGGACGAAAATGCTTTTAGTTGTAGTCACATTATAGTAATTTCTAAATGTGACGGTTTGAGTCAGACAAAACTCAAAAAGGTTTTAGTCATGTTTTAGTCTAGCTTTAGTCAGTCAAAGAAACATGTAATAGAGTATAGTATTTCAAGAAATTATAGTTTGATAAGCCCCTCCTGGAACCGCCACCTTAACGTGATGGAGGGGTTTGAGCGCCGAATGATCCTAGGAGCTCTGTTGTCGGGGGCTTCGTGCCCCTGGTAGGGTCTCCTATGGCAAACAGGAGCGGTTCAGAAGCCCCTTATGAGAGACCAACAGGCCCGGTTAGAACCACAAGGCCGTCCTTCTGTGGACCCACCACCTGCAGGAGGAGCCATAGGGGCTGGTGCAATGTGATTTGGGCAGCTCCAACAGCTGCCCCCACGACCCGGCAACAGACAAGTGGAAGAAGATGGATGGATGGATGGATAGTTCGATAAGTATTGAAAATAAGTTCTGGAAATTGGGATGAAGGCGACAGGCTGGACTAAGCTTTTGACCGACAGATTACGCCACAAAAGCAGGCAGAAGTGTAATTGTGATCATGGCTTTCCCCAAAGGTGGCCGCTCTCCTCCTCCTCTGATCACTTTTTGTCTTTATCAATAGCGCCATCTTCACATTCATTAATCAACATGCTTTCTGCGTTCATACCGCTACTTTATTTAATTGGGAAAATAACTGTCCTGGGAAAGAAAACCTCCCTGCTTGGTTGCTGTCAGCTGTGCTCAGACCACGGAGCTACTGGTGCCGCGTGCAAGCACATGTGACCTCATGGCACCCCTCTGTCACATGCTTTCTATCTGTTCTGCAGCTCCACGCTCAAGCCCTTTGCTCTGTCTCACTCTAAAATGTTTATTGAGTTATTGAGGTTATTGTTTGTAGAATCATCAGAAGTACCATCTATGGTGCGTGTGCCAACTCCGTAAGAAGCCCGAATTCCGACCCCCCAAATGAATATCAAATATCCATACATTATTCTTCTTGTTCGCAAGGTCTCGTATAGGTCCCTAATTACTGGAGATACCAAAGCCCCTATAGAAGCAAACATGTTCATTCTGACGTCGTCTCTGCGCAGTCTTGTTGTAGGGTTAATTAGCTGTATTCATGACAAAGGTCGAGGCCTAAGAAATACATTCATTCCCCTTGAGGCTGCTGCTCTATCCTTCCTATATCCCTGTGCCCTTCGTTAGAGCATGTCCTTGGTTTGTTGTGCCTCTGTGCAGTTTGACACACGTATAAATAGGAAACGAGACGCGTATGTTGCCCGGAGCACATTGTTTCAAATGGAAGAATCGTAATTATCATCGCTGTGGAGTCGGACTGTGTGGGTGGAGTTTAGAAAGAGCAACAGAAACAGAAACGATAACCTCATGACAACTCATTATTGTGCTTTTTTGTGGATTTTTTGTGGTTATTTGCTAAATGCGTAAGGTTATATTGTAAAGTTCCCACATTTTTGCAAAGTTTGGATGGGAAGGCAACTCAGGTTCACGTCGCTTAGGCTGGGATCATTGCTTTGCTTTGTTCTTTGAGCAAATGTGGGTGGCAGGAATACAGAGCTTTGCAATTATAGGAATGCTATTTTCGAGAAGGTATCCATGATCAACGCTGAAAAATATCACAGACATATGGGGTGGGAGGGTCGATAGTTTCAGACACACACTGTTGAATGGACGTGGCCGGTATAAGAGCATACGGGTAATTAGAGGTGTGGTTAGGCGAAGGCAGGGGTTGTTGGCTGCAAGGAATATGGGTTAGTGGTTCCAGCAGAGGGACATCATTTTGTGCTAAATCGTAATGTTTTTTCTTTGTGATGTGTGTCGTGTTTACAATCGGCATCACACTTCTTCCCTGGCTTTATTCATATGCTACACTGCTCCGCTGCTTTCAAATGGTTATGTGCACACGAACGTCACGTGACATCTGAGTGGAGCCTCAGGAGGCGCTGCTGTTTCTGTCCCGTTATTGAGTTAGTAGTGGTGTCTTGTCCAAAAAAGTGAATAGCTCAAGATTACATGGCAGGCAGTGAGTTACTGGTGGACAGAAAAGAAATGGGTGTGGTTTATCAGGCTAAGTCACAGCATCATGTTAAAAACATTGCGTCAGCAGCAAAGACTTCACTGGAAGAAACGTGGACCACAGGTGTTCAAGTGGCCTCCAGGACAGGAGAGAGCAGCACTGTAGACCGGCATTTAAGTGTTTTTTCAGTTCATTCAGGCAAAAGTATCAACATCTCTTATACTAACAAATAACACTAGTAATTGTAATAGTTTACCTTTCTCCTTTTTCTCCAGATGGGTCAGCCCAACCCGACAGTGTCTTTGAATGTAGTGACTCTTGATGGCAGCTCCAGAACCACAGAACTGGGACCTCCTGAGAGCTTTCTAAAGAGGTACACAACTAGAAAACTCACAAAATATCAAGCAAATGGCTGTATATCTATATGTGTTCAGTCTAGTTAAAAAAATCTTAACTTAAGTTGTTCAAATGTGATTTTTTTGGTGTGATTCCCAGCGATTTCTACGTTTCGATGGTGAAGTGGACGGGCAGTGCGAGAGTCGCGGTGCGCTGGGTGAACCGCGCTCAGAACATGTCCATCCTGAGTCTGTGTGAGGCGTCCACCGGGACCTGCACCAAGGTAACACACTCTCACCTCTATTACTCTGTCTGCACCGTCTACCTCATCTTCTCTTGAATGTGTCTCTGTGTCTGACGGTGTAAATCCTCCATCCCTGACACTGCTCTCATGTCCTGAAATAGAAACATGTGGCGACGACGGAGAAGTGGCTCGACAGACAGGTGAGAGAAGACGGCCATTTTTTATAGATAACGGAAAGGCATTATAGTTACAGTCTGGCTGAACAAAGCATGACACCATTTCTCAGGGAAGCTTTGCCCTTACACCAACTACTACTTCATGTCATTATAAATAATCCAAATGTTATCGTTCAAAGGCTGGGACACTTTTAGAATATATAGGACTACAATAAGGCACTTACACCAAATTTCAGATTGGCATTTGGTTTATAAATTGTGTGAAATGTGCTCTCTTTTTCAATGTATTGCAAGTATTGATAACACTGAATCTCATTGTCTGTGTAAGCTCTCAGTCGTACAGGAGTTGTCTATCTTCAATGAAGGTTCTTGAGTCATCTTCTGTACTCTGTAGTTTAAGTGTGGAACGTTTCACCTCTCATCCAAAAGGCTTCGTCAGTGACACTAAAGGTTCAGCTCAGCCCGCAGACTATATATAGACCACTGGGAGGAGTTTAGCTCGGCTCAGTCCCTCCCCTCTACTGTATTAACAGCTACTAAACAACTTATAACTACAACGATGTTTACCTACAGGTGAGAGTTGCCGTTAATGGAGGGGAGGGACTGAGCCAAGCTGAACTCCTCCCAGTGGTCTATATCTAGTCTGCGGGCTGAGCTGAAACTTTACTGTCACTGACGAAGCCTTTTGGATGAGAGGGGAAACGTTCTACACTTAACCTTCATTAAAGAACAACTTAATCTTGAACTGAGTTTGCATTACACACTTTCCAAAATGCTAACCGTCCAGCCATAATTCTCACCATGCTATGATTTATTCATCTTTTGTTCTAACTCATCTTGACAATGATAAGATAAAGGACTAGATCTGAGATTGAAAGGCCAGTTGAAACCGATGCAATTATTTGTTGATGTGTCATTATTACGGTCTATTCATACTCTTTTTTTTTTTTTTTTAGAACGAGGAGCCAATGTTTTCCAAGGACTACACTACATTTTATGTTACTATGCCAATAAAACATGGAGGACGTGGGACTTTCAGCCACATCACAAAGATCTCCAACCAGGTAAGCAGACCTAGACTCTGTCACTCAGTGTGCAACAAAGACATGCACTTTGAATTTAGCAGAAACATCCCGTTTTAACCCATTGTAGTCACAATGAAAAATGATCACACGCATCACTTGTCACCACTGTTCCCTCTTTGAATCCCTTTTTTATACTGACTGCTGAAAACTGAAAACATGCCTCAGGAATCGTGCTAAACTATAGGACCAAATCAGGACTGAACCACGACTAACCTAAGACTAAACCAGTGCCAAAGTGACCACAGCAGACTGGAATACTTACCAGTGTTAAATTGGTGTGGTGGTCTTTTTTTTTGCTTCTATACATTTCTCCACAATGTCCCTGTTTACACTTTTACACTTAGAAATTAACTGCACTCTCTTGGTAATAAGCCTGCTCCTTGCTACAGACGAGATGGCAATTAAGAATATATCAAAGCACATTAAAATGACTGGAGCTGCTGCATTACGGCACATTTCAAAGCTGTATCTGCGTTTGAATGTGAAACTTTACATTACTTTGTATTGCTTGAAATTGCTTCATAACAAAACTCATTTGTGCTGCGTTTTCAGTCAGATGGCGGAGATTTCAACATCCGGCATTTGACGTCTGGGAGCTGGGAGGTCACGGATATTGTGGCCTTTGATGAGAACTCAAATGCACTGTAAGCTAAAAGGGGAATGAAATGATTAAGCCGAGAGGCAGTGACAAAAGCTCCTTGTTTCTTAACAGGTATTACCTAAGCACTGAGAATGGAGCGATGCAAAGACATTTGTACAGGTAAACAACAAAATGTGACACTTTTTTTGCAAAATAATGCTTAATGGCAGAGTGGCAACAGCAAGAAACCTGTTGATATGTAAGAACATTTGTAGAAATTGCCAATTAAGTGCATAGTAATCTGAGAGTTTGTTTGTTTGGTAGGGACAGTGCAAGTTAATGAACAAGCCACACCGGATTGTAGCCTTGGGCTAATTTCCATCCGTCGTCCCCCATGCGCACTCTCAAACACACTCTCATTCATCCTGGCCTATTGTACATGTTTTTAGTGGTAGGGGAAACCGGAGTACCCGGAGGAAACCTACGCAGACACGGGGAGAACATGCAAACTCCACACAGAAAGGCCCCGGCCTTGGTGGGAATCGAACCCGGACCTTCTAGCTGTGAAGCACGAGCGCTAACCGCTGTACTACCGTGCCGCCATCTACAAGCTCTTGTCTAGAGTGTGTGTCCGTGTACAGTATTTGTTTAATCAGTGATGATGGAAGAACTAGTAGTATTAGTAATGCTACTGTAATGCAACTGGATGTATCAGTAGTATTATTTTGTATATTATAGATTAGTTTCTTATTCAGCGGAGAGAGCGCCAGGGCAAACTATTGTCATTGCTTTGGTACCATGTACTTTACGCATATGACACATAAACTTGAACTTGTATTTGTAGACTTTCGTAGACAATAAATTTGTCCTCAATGTTTGACTCATCCTTTAAAGCTGGGGTATTTTGCTAAATTCACTTTTTACAGCTTTTTACCACGTGACAGTGTTGTTTTTCATTAAAAACATAACTGGGTTTCGATCCACTTGCACATGTTTGAGTAATCTTTGTATCTTCCCCAAAGGCTATTCTTAGCATTCTTAGCGGCTACAGCTCCCAAAAAGCTCCTCCTGAGGTCCTACATATAGGACCTCACCTCTCAAACTAATCTTAAACCTTTCACCGCAAAGTAAAAACACTCGCCATAGCTTCACTACAGCCACATGAGACGCACAGTCTTTTCTTTTTCTCCTTATTGAAACAGCTGCACAGCAAAGGGGAGCAAGAGGACAGGGGTGTAAGTGTCTTACGGTGAGATCGTGTGAAAATCAAGAAGTGAAACTATATGATGTTTATTATTTTGTTGTGGGATATTTTGTTTTAGCTGTTTGGATCAATTTTGCATTTTCTAACCAACGAATTGTAAGATGGATGGTTAGAAAATTCAAAAAATGGGTTTGAGATGATTACCAAATACCTGCAATTTGCTAATAGCTCTTTATCCTGTGTCCCCGGGAAATCTGTCCAGAGCAGTGAGCAACCCCAGTGCAGTGCTCGGGGACCCATCTCCAGGCAGGAGCTTGGTCAGGATTATCTAGGTGGAGGTTCTAATAATATACTACTAATGCATTAGTCGTATAGCGCACTCCACACTCAGTAGTGGTAAGATATGTTTGTTACCAAGGCTGCCATGGGTTAGACCGACGAAAAGACTGGTAATCGTCCTCTTCGACCACCACCAACCACTCACCCACTTTAGCCTACTGCGTATGTTTTGGGACAGTGGGGAAGCTGCACAGACAAAGGGAGAACACTCACACAGAAAGGTCGCACATGGGAATCAAACCCTGGACCTTCTTGCTTCGAAGTGGGTTTGTTGCTTATCACTTGCGGTTGTAGTAATACAGTAATTATAGCAGTGGCAGTAGTTGTAGTAGAAGTGGTAGTAATACAGTGTTTTGCTCCGTTGCAGAGTGTCCACAGTGGATCCCTATAACAGAGAGTGTCTGACCTGCTCCCTGTTTAAACCCCAGTGCTCCTTCTATAGAGTGGTCCTGAGTCCGGACTATCAGCATGTTCTACTGCACTGCACAGGTAACAAATCCAACTTTAGCCACTGATTTGCCCGTTCTACTGCATAACATGGAGGTAGCTCTCTAATTTCAGGGAGCATCATATCCAATAATGAGCTAGTGATTTATTTTAACATTGAAAAAGCCAAATGTGATCAGAATCAAATCCTGATTTCAAAGTCCAACTAAAATTAAGTTTTTTTGTAATGTATGCTGCGTCACATGTTGTACCGGGATTTGATTTGGTTTCTTTATTGGCCTTAACTGTCTTTCAGTTAAGGCCAATAAAATCATGAAATTGGCATTAAAATGGTATGATTGTGAATGAAATGGCAAAGTACTTTACAAATAAACTTATGTACAATAGCTGCTTCATTCTAGCATGCATGTTTGAATAATCCTGCATATTAATTTTGTCTCCTTCCCAAAGAGCTCAAAAGGCTTTATTTCATCTGATCAAGTCATGAGGTGGTGTCCAGATTTCAGATTTCATATTATGTCTCTTGCAGGACCAGGGATACCCCAAACCACTCTCCACGAACTCAGCGACATGAGCAGTAAGTCTGAACACTGTGACCTCTTATGGTTAGAGCAGCCCTTCTCTCTGTGCTCCTGGGTGTGAACAGTAAACACAAAGGGCATTACCAGATTAATGCCGTGATTAAGGCTCATTCAGTCATTAAAGCCCAGGGTGGGACACTGGAGACTTGACTAAGGCAATGTTTACCGTGTGGACATCAGGCTGATCTGTAGCATTAGGAGGGACTTATGCATGTGAACTATAGATAGAGTGCAGCCGGCATTCTTTCTCATGGATGATTTGTCTGGTTTGTCTGGCAGCGCTGAAGACGGTGGACAGTGGGCTGGAGTTGAGACATTTCCTCATCAACAGGACCCTTCCCAGACGGGAGAGGAGGATCATACCATCAACAACAATGGTGAATTTTCCACTACCTTTATACACTCAACAAAAATATAAACGCAACACCTTTGTTTCTGCTCCCATTTTTCATGAGATGGACTTAAAGATCTAAAATTCATTCCAGATACACAATATTACCATTTCTCTCAAACATTGTTCACAAATCAGTCTAAATGTGTGATAGTGAGCACTTCTGCTTTGCTGAGATAATCCATCCCACCTCACAGGTGTGCCACATCAAGATGCTGATCTGACATCATGATTAGTGCACAGGTGTACCTTATACTGCCACAATAAAAGGCCACCCTGAAATGTGCAGTTTTTTGCTTTATTGGGGGTCTGGGGACTCAGAACCAGTCAGTATCTGGTGTGACCACCATTTGCCTCATGCAGTGCAACACATCTTCTTCGCATAGAGTTTATCAGATTGTCAATTGTGGCCTGTGGAATGTTGGTCCACTCCTCTTCAATGGCTGTGCGAATTGCTGGATATTAGTGGGAACTGGTACACGCTGTCGTATTCGCCGGTCAAGCACATCCCAAACATGCTCAATGGGTGACATGTCCGGTGAGTATGCTGGCCATGCAAGAACTGGGACATTTTCAGCTTCCAAGAATTGTGTACAGATCCTTGCAACATGGGGCCGTGCATTATCTTGCTGAAACATGAGGTGATGTTCATGGATGTATGGCACAACAATGGGCCTCAGGATCTTATCACGGTATCTCTGTGCATTCAAAATGCAATCAATAAAATGCACCTGTGTTCTTCGTCCATAACAGATGCCTGCCCATACCATAACCCCACCACCACCATGGGCCACTCGATCCACAACATTGACATCAGCAAAGCGCTCACCCACACGACGCCACACACGCTGTCTGCCATCTGCCCTGAACAATGTAAACCAGATTCATCCGTGAAGAGAACACCTCTCCAACGTGCCAGACGCCATCGAATGTGAGCATTTGCCCACTCAAGTCTGTTACGGCGACGAGCTGGAGTCAGGTCAAGACCCCGATGAGGATGACGAGCATGAGACGGTTTCTGACAGTTTGTGCAGAAATTGTTTGGTTATGCAACCAATTGTTTCAGCAGCTGTCTGAGTGGCTGGTCTCAGACGATCTTGGAGGTGAACCTGCTGGATGTGGAGGTCCTGGGCTGGTGTGGTTACACGTGGTCTGCGGTTGTGAGGCCGGTTGGATGTACTGCCATATTCTCTGAAACGCCTTTGGAGACGGCTTATGGTGGAGAAATGAACATGCAATGCACGAGCAACAGATCTGGTTGACATTCCTGCTGTCAGCATGCCAAGTGCACGCTCCCTCAATGCTTGTGGCATCTGTGGCATTTTGCTGAGAGACAAAACTGCACATTTCAGGGTGGCCTTTTATTGTGGGCAGTATAAGGTACACCTGTGCACTAATCATGATGTCAGATCAGCATCTTGATGTGGCACACCTGTGAGGTGGGATGGATTATCTCAGCAAAGCAGAAGTGCTCACTATCACACATTTAGACTGATTTGTGAACAATGTTTGAGAGAAATGGTAATATTGTGTATCTGGAATGAATTTTAGATCTTTAAGTCCATCTCATGAAAAATGGGAGCAGAAACAAAGGTGTTGCGTTTATATTTTTGTTGAGTGTATATTGATATGTATTTTATGTGTGGGCCCCTACTCGTAAGCTACATATAGCTTCTGCGAACAACATGACTTTGCATATATGTTTTGTAAAATAAATAAATATAGGTGTAACTAATGTTCTTAATTTGTAACTAGAGACTATTAAATACTGCTGCGAACGAACCAAACCATGATTAGATAAGATTGGGCATTTACAAGGTGGTATGGCTTTGTAAACTTAATGTACTATACCGTGTTATAATATATATACTGTGGCATCAACTACATTTTCAGAGCGCTACATACGTGAGCAAACTGGACGCAGAGTAAACCAAACAGCCATTGGATTGGATTGGTTGTAGAGGTATAGCTATCCCGTCAGCATCCGTAGCGCCATCCTCGCTATCCAGATCTCTCTCTCTCTATCTCTCTCTATCTCTATACACACTGTCACCAACGATGGCCTGGGTCCCAGACTGATGTCCAAATACAGAGGGTTATCATTCTGGTCTCGCCAGGGCACATATAGTATAGATAAGGCATTCTGTAAAATGTGTTGGCATGTTCAGCAATGGTTTGTGAGCACATACCTGGTGCACACACACCATACTTCAGCACTCCACAAGCCTGTTGTGCTGTGTTCCATTCTTTGCTTTTTAATACTGTGTATTATTTATGAGGTAAACTGGTAACGTGTGATGTGCAGTCAGAAGCGGCTGCTTTTACTTGTAAATAAGTAATTGCTAAGTAATACCCTGACAGATCCCACTGAACCATACAATTCCAGCCATGCTTTTGTTGCTACGGTCAATGTGCAGGTGCCTTTGAGCTCATGTAAACCAGCGGTTTCAACCTATATTGTCGGACCCCTTGGACCATTTTGTGGTATCTCTGTTTCCCCCTCCCTCAAGAGTTGTTGCAGTTTTTTTTTTTAGAAAGCAGTCCCTCAGAAGGACTATTTGTAAGTAAAAAGACAATGTTGTGTTCAAATTAACCTAAAATACTCCCAAAACTATACATTTTACTGCAAAAATATATGTTTTTCCTTTCAAAATAATGTTTGGTCTCACCTTCTTTTTAAATCTGAAATAGTCCCGAGTCCCTGCCAAGTTCTTGAGTATCCCCTGGGTCCGCGTACCCTGGTTGGGAACCACTGATGTAGACAACTATTACAGGACTATTAGCTCCACATCAAGCTGGATGAAAGTCGGCACAAACCGTATTATTGCAGCTGTAGTGTCTCTCTAAAGCCTCCATCATGGCCTCTAAGAAGAGAAAGCTTTCTAATCTGACCTGAGAGTTCGAGTTCACACCAGTTAACACTTGGATCAGCTCCTTGGAGTGAGAGTTTACCACAAGCACCAGCCGCTTTACCCTATTCGTGATCCTCAATGTGCAGACTATTGTTTTTCTATCCTTGACTTGTGTGTTCTGTCAGTATGTTCACCATGTCTTGCTCTGTCTATCTTCTGTTGCAGCTCTTCGCCTGGAGCTGGCCGTCCCTGTGGATCTGGATGAGGGACAACTGCACCCACTTTTGCTGATTCTGTAAGAACCTTTTCATGTTTCTTTGGCTACAGCACATTTAATGAGACTTACAATATACATGAACTATCACAGGAAAACATGCCTTTGAGCCAAGATCATTTGTATACGTAAATGTGGTCTGTGAGTGTCTAATAGCTTTTGTCAGACTGAATGTGGCTCAGATACTTCCCACGGATCTGGTAAATGTTTCTACAAAAACAGACAAAACATTCAGTTAAAAAAACAACATGCAGTTTATCTTTACATAATGAGAGCCTTTTACATATCAGATTTGTGGCCCTAATACTATAATACAGACAATTTCAGATTAGGTGCAATTTGCTCAGAAATGGCTATATGCTATTTTCCAAATTGCACTTGCTATTTAGCACCTGCTTTGATAGATGACCAATATGACGATATATTTGTAATTGAGGCACAGGCAGTAGACTTCAACTACAACACCATTATCAATAGCTTTGTTGTTGTTTATTTCAAAGAGATCCAGAACCGCATTGTGTTTAGAAACTTTCGTTTATTTCGTCTATTTTACATTTTACAAAGACTGTGAGAGCGTGTTCAGGATAGATTATGGCAATGCTTACCACCAAGTATGGGGACAGAATGAATAATGAGTGAAATTAAATTTGTACATCTGGAAAAGCGCCATTGAGTCTTGTCTCGAGTCACGTGATTGTGTTCATCTTCCACTCTAATAGTTTGTGTTGTTAGTAAGAGCTGGAATGGGGGATATTAGCAATATTCAATTTGTATCTGTAATTTCCATCTCAATAAAACAATACAGCATGAGATTGTGGTGACGAAGCGTTCACGTCTTACCTCTCCAGTGACAGCACCCCCGGTGGCCAGGCGGTGAGTGAGCAGTTCTCCCTGGACTGGGACTCGGTGCTGGTCAGCTCAGACAGTGTGATCGTGGCGCGGTTGGACGCTCGGGGCAGCGGCTTCGAGGGACAGAGGCTCCTCCACGAGCTGCACCACAGACTGGGCATTCTGGAACTTCAAGATCACATCACCGCTGTGCAGTCAGTACAATCACGTTTATTAGATACTGTATGTTGATTTATTAATACAGCCTATGACAATAGAGCAGCTGAACATGTGCACTTTGGAATTTACAGGTACTTGACCAGACTGCCCTACATTGATGGCAGCAGAGTTGGAGTGTACGGAAAAGTAAGTGAGATCATAAATATTTTCTTGTGAAAATGTAGTTTAATGTTTAATGTGGTTCAAAATGCCGTCAACTGTAGATTTTCAATTGTCATTTTCATTTCATTTATTCATTTATTTCAGGCAATGGAAAAAATATACAGTATATACATAAAATGATCCATTTCTACCTGAAAGAGAGTGGGAAGAAGATAACTTATTAAATCCCACCCCCAGTTCCCCATTCAGAGCTTACTACATTCAGCTTCACTGTTACTTTGTTCAAGGATTATTTTACAAATGATATATCACGGTGGCATTACCACAGGTAACAATAATTATTACATTGCAATAAACTGTATGCAAACAATATAAAGAAAATTAAAGAAAAATTAACAATACCAACAATGGTAATGGATAATATACCAATAATGGTAAAAGACAAATTAAACCAACGATGGTAAGGAAACATTGAGCATTGTCAAAGATTATAAGGTGCAAATTCACCTTTCCTTTATTTTGCACAAGGAACTTTTATTCATAGTATTTTAGTGCTTTTCAAACATTATGAGTGGTGTAGTCTGAGGGTTTGGATGACTAGTTGTGTACTCCGATTTATTGGTTTATTTGGTTGGGACAGTGCATGTTAATGAACATACATGGGTCTCATGCATGTAAACACGCCACACCGGATTGTAGCCTTAGGCTAATTTCCATCCGTCGTCCCCCATTCACACTCTCAAACACACTCTCACTCATCCTGGCCTATTGTACATGTTTTTAGTGGTAGGGGAAACCGGAGTACCCGGAGGAAACCTACGCAGACACGGGGAGAACATGCAAACTCCACACAGAAAGGCCCCGTCCAGGTGGGAATTGAACCAGGGACCTTCTAGCTGTGAAGCACGAGCACTAACCACTGTGCTACCGTGCCACCGATGCACTTTAAAATCTGTCTTTGAAAAGTCAGTGAATGGAGCGCACATCGAATACACTGCATGAACAAAACAAAAGTAACCAGAAAAATGTGCTCTAATATGTTGTTGGACCGCCTTTAGCTTTGACTACAGCTGTGGCGGTGTTTAATTTATTTATTTATTTTTATTTTATTTATTGGTTTATTTGGTTGGGACAGTGCATGTTAATGAACATACATGGGTCTCATGCATGTAAACAAGCCACACCGGATTGTAGCCTTGTGTTTCAATAAGCGGATCAAAGATCCAGTGTTGCATTCATTTTCCAACATGACGATGGGAGAGTGTGACCACCGCGCAAAGCTTTCTCCAGCGCATCCCAAAGCTTCTCAATGGGGTTTAAGATCTGGACTCTGTGGCGGCCGATCCATGTGTGAAAGGATATTCCCTGAACCACTCTTTCACAATGTGAGCCTGATCAATCCTGGCATTGTCATCTTGGAATACGCCCGTGCCATCAGGGAAGAAGAAATCCATGAATGGACTAACCTGGTCATTCAAGATCTCAGTCTTTGGGCTCATAGTGTTGCGGAACCTAGACTTGACCAACTGCAGCAACCCCAGATCAGAACAGTTAGTTACATCCAGGTGGCCACTTTTTTTTGGTCTGGCAGTGTACAGTACATTCATCATCTTTCTTTTTTGATGCGATTAACTTGATCGTGCATGAACTTCAGATTTTAAACATTTCGGCTTGTCTGGGTAGAACAAAACAATATCTTATCAAATTCAGAAAATATGAAAATGTATTTATTCATGTGTAAGGATTCATGTCATTCCGTATCAACATTTACGTTATTTTCCCTTAGACTTAACAACAAACCCCCTGAGTCATTCTGCATACCACAAGGGGACCTCATACCACAGTTTGAGAACCACACACAGATTTGTATTTTTATTTTTCCCCTGTTCGTCTCAGGCGTATGGAGGCTTCCTGTCTTCCGTCATGCTCCTCTCTTATAGCCACATCTTCAAGTGCAGCGTGGCTGTCGCTCCCATCACCAACTGGAGACTGTACGGTAAGAACAAATGTTTACTAATCGAAAAACATAAGGATAAAATGTATTATAGCTGGATTAAGTTTCCACTACATCCGGATTTACCACTGCATACATCAATTCAAGTGCAAACGCATGCACAGCTTTCAAGAGTCTGTAGCTTTTTAAAATATTGCCTGCCTATTCATTGTGCGTTTGTCTTGTCTCCTTCACAAAGCGTCGGCCTTCACAGAGAGATACTTCGGACCTCCACTGAACGACGAGCACAAATATCAAGTACGTGTGTGGGCTCAAGGCTTCCCGGCACAAAGACGTAGGCCATCAGTGCAATGGAATAGTACAGTATTTTTCCTGACATAATTTTCCTCATAAAGGACATGTTTTCAATCTCACTTGAAGGATTTGCCTTATTAATGTGGCTTGTTTATCTATGAACTCTAGAAACTGTTGAAACAAATGCATTGGCTTGACCTTGATTTTAGGAAATTAGTGATTAGAACCGAAAGCTTAGTTTTGCAGCACAACAGACAAGAAAATGATCGAATAAAAATTTGCACTAAGACGTTAACCTTCACTATACGCTATAGAATTATGAGCACACAATACCCCCATGATGTACATCGGAACTTGAGGCCACTAGCTGTACTCCTGACCAAAAATAAATAAATAAAAGTTAATGATATTATATGCACAATATATCGCAAACAATATCATGTTGCGATATTAGGTCATGCAATATCCGTATCGCAAGACGCCACAATATATTGCAACATCGCTTAAAGCAGTACTAAGTAACTCTTGCCCCTAGAGGCCATAAGCGCAACTGCAGGTGTCTTAGCAAGTTACGATTTTTTTTTTTCTTATTAAATGTCTTGGAGAGTAAATACTACGCTGACAGAAAAGGTGAAGGGAGAGAGGGATGTTGTACATCCAGTTATATAATGGGAATCTTCAAAGAAGGTACTTGAGTCATCTTCTGTACTTGGTAGTTGAGGTCTCCAAACGTTTCGCCTCTCATCCAAAAGGCTTCGTCAGTGAACAAGTTTACGCTAAGCACGCAGCGTAGATAAAGACCAGTGAGTTGGGAGGAGTTGGGATTGACCCCGGCTCCTCCCCTCTAATCACAGCTACTCTAATCACAGCTACTCTACGCTGCGTGCTTAGCGTAAACTTGTTCACTGACGAAGCCTTTTGGATGAGAGGCGAAACGTTTGGAGACCTCAACTACCAAGTACAGAAGATGACTCAAGTACCTTCTTTGAAGATGGACAACTCCTGTACGACTGAGAACTTACACAGACATATAATGGGAATATTTTTTTTCACTCAAACTTGGCTGTAAATACTGTTTAAGTGGCGCTATCCCGCAGTTAGCTTTGCCCGTTAGCCTGTTAGCTTCTTCTCCGTGATTCTATTAGTGTGTATTGGTTGCTCCGCCCCGGTGGCAGCAAGTTGCAAGCATGGTTTTCTGGCCAGAGACACCAGGGGGAGATGAAAGACCTTCCAATCATCCCATTAATACTTGTATTACCCCCAGAGGGACTACGGAAAGGATTTATTAAGGTAAATTAATCTATTACCCCCCGCCTTAACCAAGCACATTTTCTCCAGTTCAGCTCTACCCAAATCCATAAGGTTACAGCCTATAGAACAGAGTTTTTCTCCCATTGTTTTTTGTTGGGTTTTTCGTCATATTTTTGCCACACTTTCAACACTCTTTTTTATTACTTTTTTTGTCACACTTTCATCGCTTTTTTGTTGCTGTCATGTTGCTTTTTCTTCACATTTTCGTCACTTTTTCTGTTGCTCTTTTTGACTTTTTTGTCTTTTGTTGCATTTTCATCCTCATTTTTTGTTGCCATTTTGACGCTTTTTTCAAGAAGCTTTAAGATTTGGGTAAAGTCGAACTGGAGAAAATGTGCTCGGTTCAGGTGCCTAAACGAGCACATTTTCTCCTGTTCAGTTTTACCCAAATCTAAAAGCTTTTTGACTGGAGTTTACGCTTCATTCGAAAGCCTACAAATTATCCATTGATGTCACATTTTTTAAGCGTTTTTGTCATGTTTTTGTCGCTTTTTTGTTGCGTTGTCATCCTCGTTTTCCGTCATTATTTTGACACTTTTTTCAAGAAGCTTTTAGATTTGGGTAAAGCCAAACTGGAGAAAATGTGCTTGGTCCAGGTAGAGGTTAAAAGAAGTTAAAGTTTTAGTTAAACATTTCATAATTTATGTTGAACGTATTGTATTGAAATGGCGATAATATCGTTATCGCGATATTGCACAGCGGTATCGCTTATCGCTTATATCGTTATCGTGCAGCCCTATAGCTCTAATATGTTGCTGGACCGCCTTTAGCTTTGATTACAGTTGTGGCATTGTTTCAGTAAGCGCAAAACCTTCTCCAGCACATCCCAAAGATTCTCAATGGGGGTAAGATCTGGACTCTGTGGCGGCCCATCCATGTGTGTATGAAAAGGCTATTTCACTCTCCCTTTGTTTTTGGTCAGGCAGTCCCTTTTTTTTATCCCTTTTTATTATTATAACTCATCGGGATATTTCTTATTGTCACTTGGACCATCACTAACATGGGGATTATTAAATATTATTTGTGAACTTTTAATTGTATTTTCTATTGTCTAGTTGTTACAATGATTATATGTTGTTTGTGTGTTTTCTTTTTCGTCAGATTTCAAGCCTGATCCAAAATTTTACAAGAACGAATCCTGTCAATTTCCTGATCATGCACGGCACCGCTGATGGTAATATAAATTTTTCTATCTTACATATACGATTTGCTCCGATTTACCTGTCACGAAGGACAAAATAACATGACCGAGTGAGCATACTTTTTGTGGAAATCTGTTTGCAATAAAATGACAGTGTTGCACCCACATTGTAAGCACTAGTTTAGACGGAGCAGAGGCTGTTACTGACTGTATTGATTTTACTGTAGCCTTCAAAATCTCTGCAGAGTGGTAGGAAGAAGTCATGTTTTCAAGGACTTTCCATTGTTTTATGTTTCGGGTCGGATCCACATTGCACATCCAAAAAAAAGTATTTCCTGCTATTCCTTTTTTTATATGTCAAAGCGGTTTATGAGATTTCGACATTTTGTGTTTTCGTGCAGCCACGGTTCACTTCCAGCACTCGGCAGAACTGGTGAAGCTGCTCTCGTCTCTCAACGCCAACTACACCCTCCAGGTCAGACAAAGATTTAGGTTTTAGGTCCAGAGCATTAACATCGGTGTATCCAATGTTAATGTTACAGTAAAAAGTGGATATTGATTTTTTTTAAATAGTATAGTAAACCGAGTCTGACATTGTTGTACTGCATTGACACCATCTGTGCCTTATGTGTTACTCTAACATAAGAAATGGGCTAAAACCAGCTGTACATTTTAAAAGTGTAGACAGCTCTAAGGATATTGCATAATAGAATAAAATCATTAAACATTTGTCTGAAAAGTTGCGAGTAATTCAACTGATTTGCCTTTCATGTCATGTTTCTTTAATTAACTGGAGTCGGTTGCTCACAGTTCATTTAACAGAGAGAAATAAAGTACTGTATGTACCGGTCAAAACATTAGTAACACGTTCAAGAGCATTTACATTGTAGCGTCTCACTGAAGGCGTTCATGAATAAACACAAAAGGAACTATGTTTTAAAGGAATAGGCCACTGTTTTTCTATACTGAGATATGTTCTTACCTGAGCTTAGACGAGTTGATGCGTACATGTCTGGTCTTTACGCGTGCGCTCAGTCACGCAAAAAGACCAAAGATGTTGTTAGCATTTAGCCTCTCCTCCTCTCCTCTATGGGGCCAAACGGGGGTGAAGTTAGAAGCGACCAAGCTCTTCCACGTTTTCCCTTTTTAAATACGGTTACGTGAGTAGTTACACCGTCCAAGTATAGTTACACAGAACATGTGGTCATACCGCCTTTGCTCTGCCCAATCCTGTCAGACCTTGGAAGCTAAGCAGGGAAGGGCCTGGTCGGTACTTGGATGGGAGACCGTTTGGTAACACCAGGAAGCCTAGCGAATGTAGTGAGTGAGTGGTTGGTGGTGGACGGAGGGCCGATGGCGCAGACTGGTTGCCTCGCTTCCGTAAGTCTACCCCAGGGCAGCTGTGGCTACAACAGTAGCTTACCACCACCAAGTATGGAGTGAATGAATAATGACGACAGTGTAGCGCTTTGAGAAACTTGGTAATACAGGCTTATAAAGCGCAATACAAGTTTAAGGCATTATTATTATTATTAACATGTGAATTTTCTAAGCGGATAAAAAGGGGAACTCTATTGTTATATTGTAAGGCGTAATAACACCTTAGGAGCACTTCGATGTCTGCGCAGTAATATCTTCATTACTAAAGAATTTTGAAGATATCACTGCACGGACGTCGATTGTGTAACTACTCACGTAACCGTATTTAAATAGGGAAAACGTGGAAGAGCTTGGTCGCTTCTAACTTCACCCTGGTTTGGGTCCATAGGAATATGGTGGGAGAGGCTAAATGCTAACAACATCTTTGGTCTTTTTGCGTGACTGAGCGTACGCCTAAAGACCAGACAGGTACACATCAACTCGTCTTAGGTAAGAACATATCTCAGTATGGAAAAACGGTGTCCTGTTCCCTTAAAGAGGGGGTATTATGCTTTTTTCAATCACATAGCACCAGTCTATAGCATACTACAATGATGACGTAACCTTCTGTTGGTCTGTATATGCAGTAAATTAAAATAACTGCCTTGAATAAAATTGCTCTCTCAAAATGGCTGTACTGAACGTCTTGAAATAGGCCTCTGTCTCTTTAAGAAGCTTTCCGACACGCCCCCTTCAGCACACTGCTGTGGCATTTAAACAACACTACTGTGTGGGGAGGGGGCTCTGCTGAGCTGAGGAGCAGTGGTTGGTGGCTTGGCTGGTGACGAAAGGTCCAGAGGCGTCTCCAGGAGGTGGGGGCGTTCCAGGGAGGACTGAGGCATAGCTACACCTAAAATGGCTGCCGTCTAAGTTTTTACTGATTACTCAAAAATATGTGAATGAGCCAAGGCAACACTCCAGGCATGTGTTTAATGAGGGAATGACATAATAACATGATATAAAGCTTGAAAAAGTCGATTTTACATAATACCCCCCTTTAAACAAAAAGGTTTAAATAAATTCTTCAAATTAGCCGTCACATTTTTTTACTTTACTTTTGACATTCTCTCAATGGGCTTCACGATGTCGTCACCAGAAATGGATTTCACTTCACAGGACTGTAGAAACGATTTCACTGCCTTATGAAACTCATTGAGAAAAATGAACAAAGGGTGTCAGTTTTGAAGAATGTGAAATGTAATGTGACTTTTTTCCACCTTTTTTCGTTTCCTACATAAACCCGTAGTTTATTATAACTGACTGAATGTTTTCCAGATCTTCCCCGACGAGGGCCACAACATCGCGTCAGTGAACAGCAGACACTACATGCTGAGCTCGGTCATCGGCTTCTTCAGGCACTGCTTCGTGGCGGACCCAGTGGTGGCGCCCGACGCGTCCAAGGAGGACGACTAGAAGAAGAAGCTCCTCCTGCGCGCTCATTGATTTATAATTAAACGTGATTAACTTTTATTATAAAACCGTGTGAGCCGAGGGATGAATGGGTTTGTGAAATGTTGGGAGAGACGCATCAAGAGCAAAGACACAGAAATTGTACAGAAAGACACCAGTGGATGCGATAATGCTATTCAAAATGTCAGGGAATTATTAAATGGTGTATTTTTACATTTTAAAAGCAAGTGTGGACCATAGACATGTAGTATTTAACCCTAAGACATGTACAGTTCCTCATATGGATGAATTGTTTTGAGCTTAATCTTATCTCGCTGCCACTGGTTTGTTTGAGGCGAGCTCGCAGGCTGGACACGACAGTAATGTGACCAGTAAGTTTGACCCAAAGAAGGCAAGACATCGGAGCTATCGCTTGAGGACGTTTGTAGACCATATTCTCTTTAGAGCGAAAAGAGCAGCGGGAAACACCTTCATATTTGACTCTAAGGTAGCTACTCAATGATGCGATTCCAAATGTGCTCCCTAATGACCTCCCCTTGTTTTGGCCTCTCTGGGAGTGAGGAGTCTTGCCCACGGACACGGTGGTAAATGTTGATTCAGAGCAAAAACATTCCACTCGACTGAACAAAAACATCCCGTATACGCTCTGTTATAGTTGATAGCATCATCAGGTAATACCATGTCTACGGTCCGTGCTGTTGGTTTATTAAAACTACTGTGAATATTTCTTTAGCATTGACTTCAACCAATTCAACAGGTGCCTTTACCTCATGATACAGTCCTCACCTTTTACAGCTGTAGCATTACTAACATGTACTCGTAGGCATGGGTAGGATTCCTTTTTGTTAGGCAGTGTAGGCTTATTCCTACATTATACAAATAACATGTACATAACAGTGTCTACTTTCTCCATCGGTTGTATTTCTACTGTAGCTTATGGCAGATCAACCTTAGAATATGCTCCTGACTAAATCTGGAAGATCAATACATATCAAGAAAATATGTTGTGTTTTTTTTCCAATCTCTGTCTTAGATGTTCTTGGTTCGTTATGTTCATCTAAAATGGCTCATTCAAATGTTCCCTTGTCTTCACTTTGACACAAGCTGTAAATCGCCTCCGTCCCTTTAAGACCCGCCTCTCCGACTCCACGGATGTGATACTGTCGGACATTGGCGCTAGTATCAGTAGGCTCTGTAGAATGTTTGGGTTAGCTTGCATAGGAGGTTGACAGAGTGCTTCCTGGTTACGTAGGGCCACAGGAAGAGCTTTGTGGAGGAGCAATGAATGGAGAAACCGAATCAGCCGCCATGGTACTGTACTTTGGATACTCACCACGGGGCATTGATAGATACAGTAGCTCAAACATAACTGAATGACTAGTTATGTTTTGATAAGAGAACAGAGTACCGCTCCAAGCAGGAGTGCGGGGACATGGAACCATTTCAGATTTACCTCTCAATCCCCACCTGAAGCGAGCACATTTTCTCCAGTGTGGCTTTACTCTGTCAAAAAACTGTCAAAATAGCAACAAAATTGAGCGGAGAACGAGGATAAAAACACAGCAACAAAAGAGCAATGAAGAAATGACAAAAAAGAAATGAATATGCACCCAAAAAGCCATAAAAGAGTAACATAAAAGTGACGAAAAGAAATGTCAAAAAAGGTTGCGACAACATGGCAACAACGCAAGGAAAAAGATCCATTTAAATCAGTTCTGCAGGTCTTAGCGTTCAAATGAGGCGTTACACTGGATTATAGGCTGTGAACTTTTAGATTTGGGTAAAGCTCAACTGGAGAAAATGCACTTGGTTAAGAAGGGGGTTAAAAAAAAGAGTCGAATTTTAAACAAAGGAAACTTGATTTGAATTTTTCAGGAAAAAAGGTTTGATTGTGGGAGTGTTTTAGCTTCATTTTGAACACAACACACTATTAAATACTGAATAATGTCAGTTCCGTTGGTCACTTTGTAATAATATTGGCAAGATCCTTGAGGTAAGGGGTAGCCTACTCGTAGTATAAATGAACAAATCAAAAGGTATGCGAAACAAACTAAACAAGTTGGGAACCACTGTTTTCGCTCTACAAAAAGTGCAAAATACCCTGGTTTACACACAAACGGGACTGAGAACAACTGAAAACTCATCATAAGCAGAAATAAAGTTGGTTTATTATACATCTCCCACGCTCATTACGCAGTCAACTTAAACACACAATACTCCCGATCCTATAGCTCATGACCTGGAGCACTTCATATGCACATGACAAGTTATTAAACTTTACTCATAATGTTGCAATAATAAACATTTCCAGGTTCTTGAAGGGGATAATGCTTTATCTTTTTGGAACCAAATCTCTTTTCTGCATGAGTATCCGCAGCTGTTGAGGTCCATTGTTCCTCTACTGTCTATCCTGTTCATCCCCTGTATACAAAATAGCCATAGAATGATATGTCCTCTATAGATGACATTTGTATATTTATTACTGATGTTTGTATATAATAAAATACAGTGTTTAAGACGTACTCTTTCGGTGTGTGTGTGTGCCAGTGGTTTTCCTCGACAGGGAAAAAGCAGCGGGACGAGGGCGCTCAGAGCAAAACTATTTTAAATTGCTGATGCTCGCCGACTACAGCGAGAAGCAATGACACGGTAACTATTTCAGTGCGTTGGTGTTTGCGGCTCTGGTTTTAAACTGGAAACACCAAATAAGTCAAGTTTGTGAAATTCTCTGTGTAAAAGTGCAACTGTTAGAGTGAACATTAGGAGGACTTGAATGTTTCAGAGGCTTCGGAGACTATCGTTTGTGCCCGGGGGATAGTACAGGGGATTTAGGGGATAGTGCAGGGGAGACACTACAGGCAAAACTCTTTCTTTTATCATTTTCAGGTTTGGGACAAATAAACTTTCATCTGGAAACAAAAAAATACCTCATCTTCACAATAACATGTTTAATTATTGCACTGATTCAATAGGTTTATTTGGAAAATTCTAATTCCAGCGTTGGACTGTACAATATTTTGAAGTCTTAACTCCTAGCCTGATTTATTGAGTTTTGAATTTCTAAAAAAACTATGCAAAATGTAAATGTATGCAGATTTTTCCACTATACATTTTAAAACTAATCAAGATATCCAAACCCTTTGAAAAAGTCTTTGTAATTAATATGTCTACAATATAAAACCATACATTTAAAGGGATATTTGAGTCTCATTTCCTAGTTATCCAGAGTGTTGTTGATGTCTGGAGATATTTTTTTCTTAAATTCATGCAGTTCTTATATTTGAAGAGTCTAGTAGCGCTAGGCTAGGGCAAGGCTAAAGCATTTCTATGGTATCAGTTAGCCTGCATTAAAAACAATCTGACCCACTCCACAGTGCACCTGAGGTAAATCACTTATAACACCAGACTAACAATATAAATGTCTGTGTCGATAGAATAATTTTAACCATTTTGCATTTAAAATAACTTATATTTGAGCAGCATCAGCTTCGTGGCTGTAAGCTAACACAGCGGTGGAGTGATCTGCGATAAAATAGTCCCTCAAAATGCGGTAATTCATGTGATACAAGGTCAGTTATATTTCAAAAAATATTAACAGACATTTATCGTTAGCCTGGCATTATAAGTGATTTACCTCAGGTGCACTGTGGAGTGGGTCAGACTGTTTTTAATGCAGGCTAGCTGATACCAATGCTTTAGCCTTGCACTAGCCTAGCGCCACTAGACTCTTCAAATATAAGAACTGCATGAATTAAGATAAAAAATATCTCCAGACAACAACAACACTCTGGATAACTAGGAAATGAGGCCCAATGTCAAAATCCTGAAATATCCCTTTAAACCTGGCTCGATCCATTATTCAGAAAATTATGCTGAAATATGTGAAATCAAATGACTTGCAATACATTTGTTTCTCATATTTATGTCAGTAATCTACAGTACAAGTTTCAAATTGATATCTCTGAATTTAAAACGTTTCTCTATTTACCTGCAGCGTCTCGCCTTAAATTGCTTTTTCCTTTTTAAGTATTTTAAGTGGAAATCGAGTGAATGGATATGGATATGCACTATTATGTTATTGCATATTTTTGCTCAAAAGGCTCCATCCTTTTCAGAATAATCTTTGAAGTCATGTATGGCTTTTTTGCACTCTGACTCGCCACATAAACGCTGAACTCGTATATCGCACTCGCCTGTGAAAAGGATTCTCTGCTTTGATGGAAACAGCCCGGATTACGAGTGGAGCTTGTTACGAGGTCCTTCAAACATTACGGGGGGTCATTTATCAAGGCAGATGCTAAACAGCGAGTGCACGCTGGAAATAGCATACGGCGTGTGGATTTTGGTTGTAGTTTTGATACGGGGGCTTTCACAGATTTCGCACTGTTTTTGTTTAGTAGCGAGGAGGGGAAAAGGCTTCGGGATAAATGACAGCGACAGTCACCTCAAAACCCGTTCACTCACTTTCACCTTTTTCTGAGGAGTTTGAAGAGGGATGTGTACCCTGTTATACCATATTTAAACAATATACAGAAGTGGGTAGAGTAGCCACGAAATTACAAAGTTATTTCACTCAAGTAGATGTAAAAAGTAATGGCCCAAATAAGTATTCAAGAAAGAGTAAAAAAAGTACATGGAGAAAAATTTCACTTGAGTACTGTGAGTACTCAGTTTGAACAGTTTGCACATATACACGTTTGATTCATGAAATAATGTGAAAAATGAAAGAAAATACTATCTTCAAGAATAATTAAGTAAATAAAACAAGAAATACATCTTTTTTACGCATCAGATTTTTCACTTAAAGAGCTACTCACAGTGGCACAAGTTACTGTTACTAAGTAAGGGTACATATACTTCATTTTAATATAACTCAAGTAGAAGTAAAAAGCACTATATGAGAAAACTACTTGCAAAAGTACAGTTACATCAAAAAGTTAGTGATAGTCTGGAAGTCTAAATGTATTACCAATTTTATACAATGTGCAAAATCGACCAAAGTCCCTCCTTCCCGGATCTCAGCAACTAATCAGAGTCTAGTATCCTCCCGCGTTGACCAATGAGACGAGCTTTTCCTGTGAACCGGGCCTGTCAGGTCCACTCAAGAAGGAGGGGGAGGAGCTTGACTGTTTACTTTTGAAAATTCTGTTCCTGGTCTCCTCATGTTGTAAACCAAGAAGGGCTTTCTGCTTAAACAGGGGAGACATTTCAGTTTGTAAACTTACAGACTATCACTTTAAGTACATTGAGTTAATGAGTACTACCCACCTCTGTATACATACCCCCCCCAAAAAACGTACTTTCTTTTACAAGACACTGGACACTTATTGTGTTTTTTCCATGTTTTATTATCATCATAATCATCACAAGAGGACAGTCACAATAACCCCAAAACTCTGACCCTGTACCATTTCCCTTCAAAACAGCAAAAAGAACAGCAACAAGCATTATTACAAAATCCATTCTAAGAAGAAAATCAACAGCTTTAATAAAGGAAAACCGGGAAAATAATATTACTCTTCAGTGTCATCATAATAATTAACCATGATAATAATAATAATAATAATAATACAAGACGTCCAGGTCAAATCAAACCGTCCCCATAGACTAAACTCGCTATGAGATCTGACATCTCAAAAATATAGTTATATACACACTCTGCGGTAGGTACTGTACAAAATGTGGCGACAGCGACACATTCTCTGTTACATGCAACCCCCCCCAGACTCTGTACACCTGTCCCACGCCACCCTTCCCCCCCCCCCCACCATTAACATTTTTATTTTATTATCGCCGTGAAATCAGCCAGGTAAATTCAGGCGTATGTGCGTAAAAGTTACAACAGGATTAACCCTTAAGAGCCAAGTGCAGCGCCACAGCGGCTACACCAAAACAAATAGATGGTCCACGGGTTATGAGCTCTTTTCCAGGCGTTACATATGCGTCAATGTAAGTGACATGCCTAGAGTGATAAGTTTAACATCCACAACTGTGACAAGAGTGAGTAAAACTGCCTCCAAAAGTGCCATTCGTGTTTTGCTCGACAATCCCATTGGAAATGTCCATAAACCTTTCAAACACGCAAACCAAAACCTGTAGGGAAAGTTAAAATGACTGAAATTAAGCTATTACCTTAATTTAATCGGATATCGGATATAAAAAAATATGATATCAGGCTACAATACCCGATAATGTCATAATTCTTCACTTAATGTAATTTTAATTGTGTAGGACTACAGATGGAAATTAGCATAGTGCTAAATCTGGTGCAGCCATCTTTTCAATGTAACTGCACACTGTCCTTTCTGTAAAACTAAACTTAAACAAATATCTGATACTGAACTGATACCAGTTTTGGCTCTCACTGCTTACCAACTTTTACCAACTTCACTTTGAAGCTAAGAACCTGGAGAATTCGATCACAGTTCACTGTATGTGAGTTGTTTATATTACTATAAAATAGCCTGTCCCAAGGATAGTGTCGTAACTCCAGTGATCCTTGTTACAGTAAATGTTTCTCCATTACCGTAAATTCCAGACTATTGAGCGCACCTGAATATAAGCTGCACCAACAACATTGATAAAGATTTTTTTTTTTTGTACATACATAGGCCGCATTGGTCTACAGTATAAGCCACAGCTGTCCATACTGTTCCAAGCGCATTTGAAGTGCCATCAGGTCTGGAAATACTGGGCTTTTCTCTTTGTGCGTGGTCAGTTTTACCAAGAGAATGGGGGCCTACAGGTACATCCACTTTTATTAAAGTGTGTTAAGAACTTTGATGATATTATTCTTTAAACACAAGTGTATTCAGTGAAGCCAAAGCACTCCCCGCACAGCGACTCCTCGTCGGGGAGTGTGGCCGTGTTTAGAGCCGCCCTCCTCGGCATGTTAGCGCACACAGGTGTTCGAAGCTCCTCTGAGACCCTCCATAATATTCCAGCAGTGAGATAACCAAACGCATTTATTTTGCACTCTAAGCCACATTAGCTATAGGGGAGCTAAAGCCATACCTACAGTATAGGAGGGCATCCTCCTGCCCTACTCCGGTGTGCAGTAAACACCGCAGACAGAGGTGCATAAAAATCTATAAATGAGCCGCACCGTTGTATAAGCCGCAAGGTTCAAAGGGTGGGGAAAAAAGTAGAGGCTTATAGTCCGGAAATTACGGTAGTTTATTAACAGATATAATTGATCTGTAACGTCATGACAAGACTTTGTTGATCTCACAATGGAGATAAGAGGACCATTCACTTTTATGAAAGTGTCTTGGTATCGGTTAATATCGGATATCGGCAGATGCTCAAACCCCCAGTATCGGTATTGGAAGCAAAAAGCTGGAGCTAATTTTAAGTGCAATATCTCCAAAATATTTGTTCCATTGGCAGATGATAATTTGACCTACATACCCAAACCGAGGTCAAATACACTTTCAACAATTATTTCAGGACTCTTTTTGCTAATTAGGGAAGAAACTCCACACTTTTTCACATGCAACACAATCATTCTTTTCCCCACTATGTTATATTGAGCAAGGAGAAATGTAACTCTATGAAAACTCCATACAGCAAAATGAGCAAAAATAAATGCAACACTTCATAGCTTAAATACAACCTGTTCAAGTGTATATATTCAAACAATTGTTGCTACTATGGGAGTACTGTCATATTATATTGGAAAATCAATATCAAAGCTATTTTCGGTACAAGCCAGATGTGGAAATCATTGACTTAATACATAGATGGACAAAGACATTCGAAATTCTGCGCCTGCTCTTGTGGCTTTTAAGGGTTAAAAGTTCTACGTACAAGTGAGGGTCCTCTAACTGCGGCTCCGAACTACTTCTACAGCACGCTCCTTATTGTCACTAAAACAACACATCCAAGAAACATCCCCTTTCGTACATCGACGGACATTGGCGGAGCGTCTCGACCTGAGTTGATATTTTCGGCTGAATGAGACTCTTGAGCAACACCGCGGCATAAGGCTTTGTCCACACACAGGAGCACGGCCTCACGGACTGAAGGCCAGAGGTGACGGGGGCCAGGGGTGAAGGGTGGTGAGTGCAGAGCAGGGGTTGCACTCGGATTTCGGTGGATTTCGCTTGTGGTTGTTGGAAAGAGATGGCCGTTTTCTCAGATTTCGCACTCATTTTCGTCCAGTATCGAGGAGAGGGAAATGAGCGTGGGAATACATGACAGTAGGAAGTACATACAGTGGTGCAAAACCCATTCAGTCACTTATTTTCGCCTGTCTCTGTGTTTGCGTTTGCCTGCTCACTTTATAGCACAGGAATAGAATAGAAATAGCACAGTGTCTAAGTGTAATTCAAGGTGGCAGCAAGTCGAATTTAATGCCATTTTAATGAATGCCTCAATACCATATTTTGAATACCACAAATGCAAAACATCTTGGTATGTTTCATTTCGTAAGATTTGTAAACGTTCAATCAACCAGACGAATGGGCTGTCATTTTGATATTCAAATCCAAATTGGACACAACTTTTGAGCAAAAGAGTGTACAATTTCAATCACAACTGAATTTGTTTTAAAGAGGGGGTATTACTGTATGCTTTTTTCAATCACATAGCACCAGTCTATAGCATACTACAATGATGACGTAACCTTCTGTTGGTCTGTATATGCAGTAAATTAAAATAACTGCCTTGAATAAAATTGCTCTCTCAAAATGGCTGTACTGAACGTCTTGAAATAGGCCTCTGTCTCTTTAAGAAGCTTTCCGACACGCCCCCTTCAGCACACTGCTGTGGCATTTAAACAACTGTGTGGGGAGGGGGCTCTGCTGAGCTGAGGAGCAGTGGTTGGTGGCTTGGCTGGTGACGAAAGGTCCAGAGGCGTCTCCAGGAGGTGGGGGCGTTCCTAGGAGGACTGAGGCATAGCTACACCTAAAATGGCTGCCGTCTAAGTTTTTACCGATTACTCAAAAATATGTGAATGAGCCAAGGCAACACTCCAGGCATGTGTTTAATGAGGGAATGACATAATAACATGATATAAAGCTTGAAAAAGTCGATTTTACATAATACCCCCTCTTTAAATCAAACCTTTTGTGTTTTTGACATGTGTGCAGTAAAAAATAGTTGAGCAATGTTGTTGTGGGTTCTGTCTCAAAGGAATTTATTTTTTCCAGGAAATTTAGATTCAATGCGAGTTTGAGTCCGATATAATGCTTTATAATGACTTTTAAGACCCTAATTTAACCTCTTCCCCCCACCCCTTAACCGAGTGCATTTTGTCCAGTGCGGCTTTACCCAAATCTTAAAGCTTATCGACTATAGGCCAGTGTAACGCCTCATTCGAAAGCTAAACGGACCGTTTTCCTTGCGTTGTTGCCGTGTTGTTTTCGTCACTTTTTACACTTTCTTTTTAATCTCATTTTTGCCACTTTTTTGTTGATCTTTTGTGCCTTTTTTTTAAATTGCGTTGGTCACATTTTTTTGTTGTTGTCACTTTTATGTTGCACTTTCATCACTTTTTGTCTTGTTTTTTGTCACATTTTCGTCACTTTTGTTGCACTTTTATCACTTCATTGCTGCTCTTTTGTGGCTTTAATGTGTTACTATTTGGCGCTTTTATGTTGTGTTTTCATCCTCGTTTTTGTCGCTATTTTGATGTTTTTTTCAAGAAGCTTTTAGATTTGGGTAAAGCCAAACTGGAGAAAAATGTGCTCGGTCCAGGTGGGGGTTAAGCGGTTAATGCTTTTAATGCCCCGTGGAAATCCTGTAATTACATGGTGATTGTGGTACCTACATGGAAACAAGACACAAGATAATTTATAATATGGAAACATGACTACCAAAACACTACCTGAATTACTCCGTTATCAAACCGTGAAAGTCGTAGGCAGTTGAGTAAAATCTATATCTAAAATTTAATGACTACAGCTTGAAGAATGTTATTCCCCAATATCTCTACTTACCGTGTTATTACCATTCTGTTAAGATTGTATTACTGTGCTACAAAGTAAACTGCAACCAAACTTTCATCATCATGGAATCTTTCCTTTCATAAGAATTGTAAACATTCTATAAAACTGAGGGGAAATTTTGTTATTCAAAACTAAATTGGACCCAAGATTATGTAACATTTCAGTCAAAACTGCAGCTGGATTTGTTTCAGACCATATTTTTTTGTATGTGTGACGAATGTAAAAATAATTGAATAGGTTCTGTCTCTAAGAAAAAATTAATTTTCTCAGAAATTCACATTTAATGCCCGTATGAATCCAATTTAATGCTTTGTTGATGCCCCGCGGAAACCCTGAAATAGGTCAATGAATAAATAATAGTCTATACATGATATGAAGGAATTTTTGCCTTAAGCTCCATTGTTATTTCAGGTTAACAATAAGAACCCCTGTTATTTAAAGCCACATTGCGTAGCATATAAGCGTTGATTTGCGCATCTTTACTGTGACTGGGCTCATCTCTCCTCAGAACATCATCATCTTCATGGAGATGCTGATGTTTTGCTTAAATGACTAAAAGCTGCCAAACATGAGGTTTATCGACATCTGGCTGCTCAATGTGGTATCGCTGGCTTGTTTGTTTATCAGCGTTTACCAACATTCAATAAGGAATGATCCGCAGTGTGGCTTTAATATGCAACAGTAAAGGTACAGTGACATTACGTCGGCAGATGCTAACATGGCTAATGGTGACCAGGGGAAAAAGAACCATGCACTTGGATTACAATGATCGAGAAAGTCCGGAGTAATGAAGTTGGATGTGCTTTATCCACAAACGGAGCGTCCCAAATCCGGCCTCAGCTGTGGCTCCATTAGTCCGTCCCAGCTCCCGTCAACGTGTCACTGCTTTTCAAACGAGCGTCTTTTATATTTTACAACTCTACTCATACTCACATACTTACAAGTGTGCACTCATTCACTCACACGCACTTCGAGAGCCCAGAGTTCTGCTCTGCGATAGTCCCAAACTGTCCCGAGTCCGTGCGGTCTCTTGGTCCAAAGGCTGTTTTTGGAGTTTAGTAAAAGTTGTTCCGTTGGGTGCGTTCACTCCTCCTCCTCCTCCTCGTCTTCGTCGGACAGCGGTAGCAGCTCCTCTTTGAGACAATCCCTGTAGAAGCTGGTCAGGGTGGAGTACAGGTGCTGACGGCTGGGCTCCGACAGGAAGTGGCCCTCGTCTGGGTAGATCTGAGAGGAGGTATGAGAGACACGGTCGGACTGGGTTAGTTCTGAAACATACTTTTTAATTTACCGTATTTTTCGGACTATAAGTCGCACCGGAGTATAAGTCGCACCAGCCAAAAAATGCATAATGAAGAAAAAAACATATAAGTCGCTCCGGAGTATAAGTCGCATCAGCCTTGGCAACTACCTGGGCAGTGAGGAGTAACTGCACCTTTTACAAGCCTCTCCCGGCATCACATTATTCAAGTAACCATCTGCAAAGAGTAACCTCAGGTTTTCGACAGTCTCTTATAAGTTTCCCGCTCACTCCAAACTTTACTGTTTTTATTTTTACTTTCAGTGGTACAGTAAGTAAGTGCGTGCTTAGTAACAGATATTGATACACAAGCCTAGAGCGCCCTCTAGAAGCTGTCAGTGTGAAAATAACACAATGTGAAATTATATATTTTGATATATAAATCGCACCTGAGTATAAGTCGCACCCCCAGCCAAACTATGAAAAAAGTGCGACTTATAGTCCGGAAAATATGGTAGATTTATTCATAATCTTTTGACCAAAATGCTTTTTAGTTTTAGCCTAGTATTATTCATAAATTGAA
This sequence comes from Neogobius melanostomus, assembly GCA_007210695.1. NCBI lineage: Eukaryota > Metazoa > Chordata > Actinopteri > Gobiiformes > Gobiidae > Neogobius > Neogobius melanostomus. Next base: position 368,668 of record VHKM01000149.1, read on the forward strand.
AATACATTTAGTCAACTATATATTATATAATTTCATTTAAAAAAAAAAAATCTTCTTTCGTAATGCTCTACATCATGGACCTACTTCCACATGTAGGGTACTGATACAGGACTCTTTCATACAGCGACATTGAAAGCTCACATCTTTATAATCGCTTTTTTATTTACGTACAATCTGGAGATTGCACTCTTGTGTTTCGTCTTAAGCACTAAGATAAGCATTCAACAATCAACACACACTTGAAATTAAAATGTTCGAGTATTTGAGTCAGTAAAATCATCTGTAAATCCTTCTGAGCTTAAAGAGGAGGAGACTGGGCAGCCATGTTAATCACACAGGCCACACAGGATCATTACTATGAAAGGGGCAGAATGGAACACCGGTTATCTCTTTATACAATCTATGGGTCATGACTAAACCAGGTCTTAAAATATCCCAAAATATACCTAGATTTTGTCTTAACTGAATAAACCTAAAGTGATTAATACCCAATTGAAATTAATCAAGTTGCAGATGAAAAATACAGATGACCTACATATATCAGAATTTTGATCCATTTCAATTACTTCCACATAAATTAATTCATTGGTCAATAACTGTGACTGAATCCATATTGTTAAGGTAAAGTTAGCAGCTAATGCATCAGCACTGATTTAGAAAGTAATATTTAAATTCATTATAATTTGATCACAGTAACATTCGTCATCTATCCCGCCTCAGTAATGCTCCACATTCTTCTAAAATTCCCCGTGAGCGCAGAAAGATCTTAACCGGGTACTTTATAATGTCACAGACACGAGGTTAATCCCGGTCTTGTTCAACATGACATTTGAGCAGCGCTCCTCGCTCTCTCTGATCTCACCTGCATCGAGTAGTTGGCTCCTACTTTCACCAGGTTTTTGACCAGCTCCGCCGTGTGCTGGAAGTGGATGTTCGCTGTAAAAGAAATGAAAGCTGTCAGCAAAAATCCCCGCTCTGCGCTAACGCCGGCGGCAGTGGAGACAATCAGATTTGTAAAGGGAAAAAACTCAGCGTGTGCAGCCTGTAGAGGGGATCTGGGAGATACAGTCGTAACTGACTCTAAATCTCAATCTAAATGTTCACAATATCAACTGGTCAATGTATCAATAGAGCAAACATGTTCTTACATATAACCTTAACACCGATATTTGTTTGATTAAAACAACAGTACACCCTGTAGTAGAGCTCCATTTTCTGTCCATCTTTTCCATAAAGGCACATTTGGCTCGTTAGCTGTGTGTTTTGTTTTCATTTTTGTGATATGTTTTGTGTTTTCTTGGGTCCTACCATCTGCTGTGCCGTGAACCAGCATCAAAGTCTGGTCCCGAAACGCCTGGACGTTCTGCAGCACACTGGAGAACTGAAACAAGGAGATGAGGGAAATGGCATGATTTATTAGTCAACAAAATGGACAAATCACTCATAAATTAGGTTTTCTATTAATAATACAGACATAAATTACAGTATGCAGCTTGTTTTGATAGAAGATGGCTGGAGTTGAACACACACACAACACTGGCCCTTTATATACACTACCCGACCACCCAAAAAAGTCGTTGTGGATTTAACTAACTGCACTGATCAGGTGCCACCTCACTCAGGGGGGCTGCATGAAGAAGAATATTTGTGGCAGTGTTTCCTCATCAGCACATCCCTCCCCACCCACAAAATCGTCAGAAGAAGCCTTTTGTTATCCAGTGCAAACGAGTGCTAAACACATTGTTAAGACAAGCATCTTTACCATGATAGAATACAAAATGAATGGATATTAATGCTATAGTGCCAATAGACACAATGAACGTGTAAACGAATATTAATGCTGACTGACCAACCCATTTTGTTATACTGTTAGTTATTGCCCTGCTTGGATTTTTGGTTGATTGGTCCAGTAAACAGATACGTGGCATTTGTTTCAAACATTGTTGTGCTTCTTTTGCCTGCCTTTTTTCCATTACTATTCAGCACATAACATAAAATTCATTAAATTACACCTAAAGCTGTAAAATAACATGAAATTGTTCATTTGGTGTTCCTCAGACTGTACGTTGTGCATCACTAAAAACAAGCAATGAAACCCCCTGTCCTTGTGCCACCCCAGGCAACCCAGAACAAAAGGTCTGGACCAGCCACTGGCGGCAGTTGGTCAGGTTTAGGTTCAGCAACACTATGAGGCCAAAAAATGAGATCAGCTGACGACCTGAACATCCTGAATGACCAGGTCATTACATCAATGGAATATCCTCTTCCCTGATGAAAAGGACATATTCCAAGATGGCAATGCCAAGACTCATGGGGCTCACATTGTGAAAGAGTGGTTCAGGGAGCATAAAGCATCAATTTCACACAGGATTGACCACCACAGAGTCCAGGTCTTATCTCCATTGAGAATTTCTGGGATGTGCTGGAGAAGGCTTTGCACAGTGGTCACGCTCTCCCATCATCAACACAAGATGTTGGTGAAAAATGAAGGCAACAATGGATCTTTTGACTTTGCAGATGCTTATTGAAATATTGTCCTGTAATTAATGCTAAAGGCGGTCCAACAAAATATCAGAGCGTGTGACTTTTTTTCTCCATTTTCCACACTAGAGTCTTTACCAGAACAGTTCATAAATTCTTTACCTTTGGCCTCCTGCTGTTCCGAGTTCTTTCGACTTCAGGAATAATAAATTAAAACTCCCCTGCCGCTACTTTCCAACTGATTTGACAAATGCACTACTTCCTATTAAAGATCTCAGGTATGTGGGGGGCTTTTGAGAGCCGAGTGAAGCGTCGCACAAAGCTAAGATGAATAACATAGTCCTACAGAGCATGAGAAGACACAAGACGAGGTGTAGCTCGAGTGCGTTTGACTTTGACTTTGATGTGTTCCTGTAGTGCTGTTCCTGTAGTGCCAGTGATGAAGAGAGAGCTAAAGAGAGGAGTAAAGGCGTACCTGATACCTGCTGTCGTCTCGGAGTGGTAACCCAAGTATCGCTCTGAAAAGGCTGAGGCTGTGGGCAGAAAGAGAGACACAGGTGAAGGCCATGTAACAGCGAATCAGCAGAGAATGGTTCGCTTTATTTAAAATGAATGAATTGAAGTATTTCATACTCTGGCAAAAAATATGTGATAATTTGAGAGCAAGTTTAACATGGATTATTGTGAAATATAAGTGAAACCTGATTAAAAGACCATAATACGGATTGTGGCTTATATAAACCTGCTATTTGGCACTTCTCTTGTGATATTTTAGACATTATAGGATATAACTGGGGGCGACAGTGGCGCAGATGGTAGAGCGGGTCGTCTCATGATCGGAAGGTCGGGGGTTCGAATCCCGCCTCCTGACGGTGCACATTGTCGTTGTGTCCTTGGGCAAGGCACTTCACCCACATTGCCTCCAGTGTCTGCCAACACTGGTAGCCCCCTAGGAGAGACCAACAGGCCCGGTTTGAACCGTGAGGCCGTCCTTCCGTGGACCCACCACCTGCAGAAGGAGCCATGGGGGGCTGGTGCAATGTGATTTGGGCAGCTCCGGCGGCTGCCCCCACGACCCGGCAACGGACAAGTGGAAGAAAATGACATGACATGACAGGATATAACTGATCATTTCTGTCCATGGAAAGGAGATTTTATTTACAGTGCATCTCAAGGTTTGGTTGCAGCGCCCTCCATGGGCAGCAGAGGGAATCAAACATGCTATAAACAGTATGTGAGCCTCCATTTTTACCCAACAACATGCAAACAAATCAATAACGGTGCTGTGATGGTGCAGAAAGGACACATAATCAACATAATCCAGGACATACTGTACCGATTGAAGAACTCTAAAATAAACAGGATTAAATACTAAACCACAAAGTACTGTGGGTTTGTGAGGAACAAAAAAGCTGAAAAAAGTAGATTTGGCATGATATTTCACCAATTGTTAAAAAAACTTGTAAATGTAACAATTAACAAATATACATATGCATTCACAATAACATGTTTAATTTCAAAGGAATTCTCACCATAGAGTTTCCAGTCCGTCACTGGAGACATGGCGCAGGCGCATTTGAACAAGCCGTCAGTGGATTTCAGCAGCATCAGCGCCAGGTACGCTCCATAACCCTGGGGCACACACATTCACAGAAAAGATTCAGTTATTTTTTGCACCTTGGTGGAACGATCAGAGGTTTGTAAGACCTCTAAGAGACAATAAACTCTGTCAATCAACTCAAATTGGTCTTATTTTGAAGCTGGACTCAAGCTAGCAATAAGTAGCATCCAAATCCCCTTCGTGTGCACCGTCTACATGCAGATGGTGCTAAGAGAACATCCTGACCAGCTGCATCCATGTTTGGTACATACACATAGTGAGAGCAGCTGAGGGATGCTGCTAGCTACCTTTGTATGCTAAGCAGAAATGTTTGGATTGTATTTCCAAACATCTCACAATTATTCCCATTATTTAATCATAAAACAAATGTTTGCATTTAAAAGGAGCCTCGGTCAATGAGAGCGCGGAGCCAGCAGCGGGGCTCTTTATTATGTATGTGAATAAATTAGACAGAATCGCCCTCATCAAGGACCAGAGCTCACCTTCCCGAACAGCGCTATCCTGGTGCGGTCGATATATGGAAATTTCAGCATGTACCTGGAGAAAAACACAAGAGGTTTGATAAGGATGAAATGCATGCAGAAGGTGTATAAATTAAGCATGTGCATTTACTAAGGGTTTTATTAATCTGCAAAAGCTATTCATTCAACTAATGCGTTAATGGGAGGTCATTGGAGCTATCTGTGGGCCAAAAACACAAAATCCAAGGTTTGATATCAAGAATGTTAATGGGGGGTATTATGTAAAATCGACTTTTTCAAGCTTTATATCATGTTATTATGTCATTCCCTCATTAAACACATGCCTGGAGTGTTGCCTTGGCTCATTCACATATTTTTGAGTAATCAGTAAAAACTTAGACGGCAGCCATTTTAGGTGTAGCTATGCCTCAGTCCTCCTAGGAACGCCCCCACCTCCTGGAGACGCCTCTGGACCTTTCGTCACCAGCCAAGCCACCACTGCTCCTCAGCTCAGCAGAGCCCCCTCCCCTCACAGTAGTGTTGTTTAGATGCCACAGCAGTGTGCTGATGGGGGCGTGTCGGAAAGCTTCTTAAAGAGACCGAGGCCTATTTCAAGACGTTCAGTACAGCCATTTTGAGAGAGCAATTTTATTCAAGGCAGTTATTTTAATTTACTGCATATACAGACCAACAGAAGGTTACGTCATCGTTGTAGTATGCTATAGACTGGTGCTATGTGATTGAAAAAAGCATAATACCCCCTCTTTAATACTCAGTGTATGATTACAATGGCAGTTCATGATTCATTGACTCCTGGGTCGTAACCCCTCAAGTGCTGAACTAGAAGACTATGTAGTGCATTTACTCAATCTGCAACTCAGACACACAGCTCAATACTTTCTCCTGATCATGTGAAAGGTACTTGGGTGGAAACAAAATTTGCTGAATTCCAAAAAAAATGTATTCCTGCCAACAATATTGATCACATTTCGGTGGAAATTCAATATTAATGGATAGATACATTAATGTTTTATCTAACTTGGATTTCATGTTAATGAAGTGATAACCTGGATTATTGAAACTATTATTAAAGGGGAGGCTATCGATCATTTAACAACTCAAGCTAAAGGTAAGAAGTAGCGTTGGCGATTTCGCGTCTGTCAGTATAACGTAACGGAGGGGGCGGCACGCGCGCGGGGGGGGGGTGGGGGTTGGTTAGTGCGCACACTAATGGTTAACCGAGTATTAACCGCTAAGGGCCTCGGTTAACGGTTAATGAAAAACTTGATAACGTGCAGCCCTATTTTTGATAGAAAGATTTATGATCAATGCCTAAATCCACTGTTCTCTGCAAACAAAGTCTGCATTTTGTTATTATTAAAGGGACTAGATGCAAGTTGGTCATTTTATACTCACTACTGCCACCTCAGGTCTTACGTGTAACTGCAGCTTCTATATTAAGCCTGACGGCAATTCGGACCCGAATTAACACCTTTTTGAGTGACAGTGCAGGATTTTAGAGGCAGTTGTGGTGAACAGGTCTGGGCTCATTCTACACATTAGGAAATTGCTGGAACATAAAGGGGGGGGAAATACTTAATTTTAACATTTTTAAACTCCGTATGGTCCCTTTAAGTATTGTAAAAAATGACCAATTTGCAAACTATTCCAAATAAAAGTTGAAATTAAATGTTGGGGATCGCGACTTGTCATGATATGTTGAAGGTGGGTCCCGAAGGTACACAAGTTGAGAACTACTGCATTTATAGAGCATTTGTGACTGTTTTCATTCAGTCATGTGTCCAATTCAAGGTTTTAACACCAAGACACACACATATTCAAAACGTGTGCTAGGTCAAACAACAATAAAACAGGAATGATATTAAAAGAAAAGTCTGCATAACTAAATAACTTTGAATTGTGGTGGGGAGACATTAAAATATGTTTTTGTCTGTTATGTTTGGTGGTGGCGTCGTGATACGTACTCCACGGCGGTGATGTGGTCCTGCAAGTCCAGAGTGCCCAGTCTGTGGTGCAGCTCGTGGAGAAGCCTCTGTCCCTGGAAGCCGCTGCCCCGAGCGTCCAGCCGAGCCACGATCACACTGTCAGAGCTGACCAGCACCGAGTCCCAGCCCAGAGAGAACTGCTCACTCACTGCCTGGCCACCGGGGGCAGTATCCCTGAATACAAGAGATAAATACCAATTAGGAAGAAGCGATAACACCCTGACCAGGAACTGATGCTGGGAGTAAAGCCTGGGACACACTTGTCAAACATTTCTATACAACTTGTTGAAATAACGACTAGAAAGAATACATACATGACAAAAAGCACCCCGTAGTGCCGTGCCTCTGAGAAGTCTGTTGGGTACGAGATCTTCAGTGGCAGATCTGAAAGCGAAGACAACAAAAGCCTTCAATAGTATTCCACAAAACCAATCAGCAGAGGTAAAGGAAGTACCATGAGCACTCACCAAAATGTTCGATGGGGACCGTCCTGAACTCGGACAGCTGGATCCTTTTGTATCTCAGAGCGGCCTGCAGGACTTGGTTATTCTCCAGGATGTAGTAATCTGAGGAGAGAAAGAGCAAACGCCATGAAACAGTTTTCACCCAAACACAGTGTCCTCTTCCATTTAATGGTATTTTATTGACTGTATTCAAAATACATAATCAATACAAACACATTAGTATGAGGACCACTGCCTAAACAACTGTAAACGGGACACTCACACATTTAAGTTCTGCTTTGATTTCTGCTTATTGCCTCAACAAGTATGTAGATTATTATTATTAGTATTATTTAAAGAATACATTATGATCTGAATCTTTTCGGTCAAATACTAAGGTATGAAAACGTCCTGAATCCACATTACCCATAAACTATGCCTATGCATGAAACTGAAACACAGCCTCACCGTGTAGTGTCCTGACCCTGAAGTTCTCAGAGCCCGAGATGGTTCATATGGCTCTAACATGTCAGAGATGGACTTTGGTGCTAAACCATGAAAAGACTTGTACAGAAGGAGACATGCCTCATTAAACTAATGGTGAAAGAAAAAACATGTACATTGTCAGACTTGGTGAAATGCCAGGGGTGGGAAAGTTTGTTTGGTGGAGGGCCGATTTTCTTCTTCGTCAAAACACCAAGGGCCGAACCTCCCAATTTTAGCCTAAAGTAAAGCACCACATCCACCATGCCAGTGCTGTATAGCATATAGGATATTTGAGCTCCGAAGTGTGTAATAATACTTCTTAACTTAGTTACAGACTCACTTGCACTGTGTGGTGTGTCCACACTTGGACCCGCTGCTATCACTTATCACTAAATCACTTTATCACTTTATCACTTTATATGCCTACACATCGGTTAATACAATCCCGCTGTTGTTCAATGTCAAATTGTTGTTGTCTATATGTCATATGTCACTTTATTTTATCTTATTTATTTAATATTTTTCACGCATGCCCCTATAGCCTTATAGTTTTAACGTTTTTTAGCTTATTTTTATCTTAACTCTGTGTTATACTGTATGTTGTATGTCGCATGTTTGCACCGAGAAACAATCCTAGTTACCATGGCAATAAAACCGATTCTGATTCTGATTCTGATTCTGAAAATCATCAGAAGGGCCAAAGGTTTTGTGCTTGAGGATCAGATTTGGCCGGGCCTGATATTGTCCACCCCTGTGCTATACTATCTCTTATCTTATAAAAGTGTTGGTTAATATTAAATCTTTGTGAAAAATGCTTATGGTTACAGGTAAGGGGAAAAGCATCAACTTCTGCTTATAAATGTATTTATTCAACCATTATTTGATCAGGAAAATACTATTTAAATTTGAACTGTTTATCTTTTTGGTGGTAGGGGAAACTGTAGCACCCAGAGGAAACCTGCACTGACATATGAAAAACACCCAGCCCAGAATCAAACAGCAGAGACTAGAGCGCTCAGTTATTTGACTTATTTGCTTAGTAATCCAGGTGGTATCTTTTGTTTAGACAGGTACTATGTTGCTTGGTATTCTCATTAAACAAACATGTATATTAGACTTATACACGGCTCTACCACTTCTTCCTTTGACTCACTGCTTATGTTTTCAAATACAACTTAGTGTCAAATGTGAAATGTACAATTAAAAACGTCCATCAGTTTCACATGGCTTTGCCTTCTCAATCCATTTCAGCATTCTGACCCACGCACACAATTAATTCATGTTTTTCTTGTATTTTATTCAACGAAATAGCCGAGTGAGATAGAATTGCTCCAGCATCTCTTAATAGAAATCCCCAAATCGATAGCGGCCTCATTAAAAAAAACGCCGGGAGCATTGAATTTCCAGCTGTGACTGAGCCCTGGCCAAATATCCACAGGCAAAGAGCAGGCCTCCATCCACACAGATGTAGAAAAGGCAGGAAACTGGCACCAGAACAGCAGCAGCATGTGCGCTCAATATGCACCGGGGGAAGCAATCAATGACAAACAGTCGTGTAGCCGGCTTAGATTTGGGGGGATTTTTCAGCACGCGCTCAGACCAACTTTTCAAACTTTATACTTGATCATCCAAATCAGAAGGATTTGAAGGAGCAGTTCTAAAGTGTCGATGGGAGAGAAACTGAGAAAGAATTGATCTGGTTCTAAATACAGAATAGTTCAATAATTTATAATTATAATCCAATGAGATGAAAGGCTTTGTGAACATCTCAAAGCGCTTTCACATTGTTTACATCTCTATTTATTATTGACCAGCAAATATGTAGCCATGCTTGTGTAGGATTTTTTCATTTTTGAATGGCTTAAAAGTAAAGTATACACTGCTTTCCTTTTTTGTAACTCAAAAAAATGAACATATACTGTATATAAAACAAAACACTATTGTTAGCCGCCATTACAAAGAAATACTTGTGACGACAAACTGAGCAGTACAATACATAAGTACTTATTACTAGGGTTGCAAAGGGGTGGAACATTTCCATAAATTTCCCAAAAACTTTCAATGGGAACTTTAGCTCGGAAATGTTGGGAATTTTCAAAAATTAAAAACTGCCCAAACACTTAGATAAACTGTATATTTTTGCATTTTCTGAACTAAACTATTAGTTATTATTATTAACTATTAGTGAACTATTAGTTCAAAAACATGCTTTTGACATGCACCCTGATCCATATAAGAAGTGGGAGGCTTCATATCGTCAAAACACAACTTTCCTAAGCCTAAATTTGGCTTAATTCTCTTTCTAATAACCGGTGGGACAAACGACAAAATTGTATATCATGATTTTGTTTTATCACACGATCGGTTATAGTCACCTGTCTCTAACTCAGATCATGACAAACGGTGGAGTGGACTGCACGAGTCTGACACAGAACTGCATTATGAGAAAGGAAAAGCAACGCACACCACAAGTAGTCTCCGAGGTGCAGATGTAGGGGAAAATCTTCATGAATCAAAAACAACATCGCACACTCATAAGCCGATGTCCAAATTTTAATGATTACGTTTCGCCATTAGCCTTCATCAGATCTTTCTTTTTTCTTCTTTGAACCAAAGTGTATGTGGAGTGGACCCGCCACCTGGGCTAAAGCCAGAAGTGCATTAAACAGAATAAACCTTAACTATAGAACAATCTTTATAGACATGTCTCATGGCACAGATTCTGAAAACAGTATAAAATGTACACAAGATACAGACAGATAAAGGAGGAAATTCTGTACAGTATCCTGTATCCTTTGGAATAAATTCCTTTTTTTGGACTATATTCCAAAAAAGAAATAAAGTGGAAAAGGACTTTATTCCATTTCCAAAAGTCCTTCTTTGTATCGGCCATGACCCTAAAACACTGTCCACTTCAAAAACACTGGCGCTCATGCATGACGAAGATGATTTCTTAGAGACTTTTCATCTCCCCTGTGATAGATTTATAACTATCAAATCAGAATATTATGCTGCCGTTCCTATCTGTCTGTAAGGAAGCAACATTCAGTTCTATTTATTCCCTGTTTATATCCCTGTTAATTCCCATGGACAATTTCTGACATTAAAATTCCCAGACCTTTGCAACCCTATCGCCCTTACTCTGTCAAAATACATTGTGATTAATGGTTCGAGGAGAGTGGTTAACAGTACTGCGTATTTGTAAGGCAGATTACTCCGCGAGGCTCCGGGTCTCAAACGGGGAGAGCCAATCAGATCTGCTCGAGTGTAAAAGGCAGCTACAGCGTAATAGAACAGGCCTTAAACCGCCACATCAATCACTATTTCGCCGCTAAAGCTAACAAGAGGCTGCGCACATTTCATGCCTGTATAGACAGGATCTGGAGCTCCCGTTACAACCGCCTCCCTCAATCCCAGCCTTCCGAACGGTTTAGCACAACAGGTGGCGGGATGCGTTTGGGCAGCTGTGCACCGTAATTGCATGTTACAGAGCGGGATGCGTAAATGGACGGCAACTAAACGAGAATATAGCACGGATTGAAAGATGTGGGCCGTGATTTCGCTGGCCTCATTTGAAAGTATAATTGTCTTGCTAGGTCTATTTACTTGCGGCAAACCGATCAAACTGACTGGCAGTAAATTATCTTTAAACATGGGGGGAAACGGTACAAAGCCGACTTGGAACCATATGCCTCTCTTAAGCCCTGCTATTGTACTTTTTTGGCTACTTTGTGAAATCCATCTTGGTAATATCTTTCTATGGTCCTACAGACCTTTTAGTCCGGGTCATAAATGGAGTCAATCCTTGTTTTTATTCCTAATTTTAGACCTAGTACCAGTCTAACCATTGCCCAGTCCACATATTTGCGGCAATTATAATGAATAGAATTGGTTGTGGCTCTTTACACTGAAGAATTAAGTATGTTCTGGAAGAATTGTGTCTTTTTGTTCTAGTTCATTTGTATAAGCTCTTTTTAGTGAACCATGAAACAAGTGGAAAAAAACGTTGTTTGACTGATCCATTAGTGCAGGAGTTAATCCACTGATCGTGTGAATAGTACATACAGTAATATGCAATTCTTCAAATGCATAGAGAGAACTAAATGTATTTGTTACCCCATTGATTACAAATATTTTGATTGAGAGGAATGAAAGATTTGAAACACAGTGTAACTAAACTTGACTTGCATTGATTCTCGACCACAACGTTTTGGCAGAAACTATAGTAAAGTTCTTTTAAATGCACATGCGTCACACTGAGTGCATATTCATATCTGGTTTACGCCTACCCCCAAATCTGCATTTTGTCTCATGTTTTTAAAAATCACCCCTTTCCAAGCAAGATTTAGACATGGACATTTTGACACATTTTCCCATTTTGTTCCACAGAAAAACAACACTTTCAAGCAGTATTTTTTGAATAATAATGATTTGAAAGCTTGATATTGCCTAAAGTGCCTGTCATAGTTGCTAATGTATGCTCTTCCTTTTCAAGGACATCGTTTTAGTTCACCAAGTGTAGCAATCAAACTCGAAAATCCTGTACACAATGATACACTGCGGCGGCTTATGAGTGATAGTAATGCACACATTTACCAGCAATGCTAAACAGTATCGCACGGTAGATGGTTCTTACTTGATGTATTGAGACTATGCAGAATCACAGCGGGTGCCCCAGGTCCTGAAAGTACAAATAAACAGAAATCGAGTTACTCCACTATTTATATCACAGTCTTATGCATGATTTAGTATCACCTGCCTGGACATTGTGTTGAATGATGGATAATTTGTATAAAAGAGACATTTTCTCAGCTTTCGTATTTATAATTTATTCACCTCAAAGAGTTTGTTGTTGTAAGTAAAAAAGGCTTTTTTAGACACGTTGTTGTTTAGCCATTAGTTTGCTGTCATAACATTATCAACTAAAGGTTAAGGGTCTGCGCTGATGCCACGATAATAAACCAGGATTGTCAAATGAGTTTCACAATGGTGTTTTAAAATGCGCTCCGGGATTTGTTAAACCTTCTCGTAGATCAAAATGTTGCCGGTTAATGTATTATGCTGAACAGCGATATTTGAAACACTTTTCTCAGCTTCTATAACTTTCTCAAAGTTGATTTACTTTATTCATTCACTCCTCACACTTGATGGTATGCTAATTTTGTAAAAGTTGATGAAACTTTTGATGACTCCCATATACAGTAGTGCCACAGCCCCTCTGAGTTGAGGTCGGCCATCAGATTCTTCCCCAGACACACCCAACGATTGCACTGAAGAAAGAATCACCTACAGCCTTTCCGACCACCACCAACTACTCACTCACTCATTCACTCACTCATTCATACAAAGACAAGGGGCCTCATTTTGGAATTGACTGTGAACTGTAAAAAATTCATCTAAAGTGCTATCATGAACTACTATTGCCTCCTACCTTAGCCTCTCTGGAATAAACTTTTCCCTTTTCTCGTTTGTGCGATTGCTTTCCCTTTTGACCTTTGCTCACTCTTTCTCCTCCGTGTCACATCGGCGGGTCTATATTACCCACAATTCCCCAATAACTCGCCTTTATGTTCAAAATTAAAACTCTCGATAGAAACCGTGCCGGCGCAACAGAGTCGGGGCGAGGCCAACTCCGCTGCTCCTCTCGTGACTCTTTCTTTATTATTTTTATTGCTTTGGGAAACGGGAACACTGTTATTGTCCAATAAATCTGGCGCGGCCTGTGCACCAGTGTGTTTGTGACCCTTTGCACCGGAGAATAAATAGAAACTCCCAATAATATAGAGTTCTCCGCTATTAAATAAAAGCCACATAGCCCAGTGGTGTTAAGTAAAAGTCATTATGAGCAATGGACAGGCTAATTGGTTTGAAACTAATGGCTCTCAGTCAGAACAGATGATTCTGGGCTGTCGGAGAGTGACTGATTACAAAGTCTGCTGCTGCTGCTGCTATGTGATTCACAGCAACGCAATATCATAGTAGAGTTAAGTGTCTTTCATATAGAACTGTAATGCTCTGTGTGTGATACTATTGCTGCAACACTTTGAAAAGCTTCTGAATGAATCTAGAACTGTCTGATGCTGAAATAAAGTCATACTGTATGAGACAGTGATTGGCAGTAGGCAAGAAGTAATAGGTTTTAATTCTGAATTAAAAGGAAAAAATCATAACCTTAATAATAACAATAAAGAAAGAAACATTTTGGTGTAAGACAGACCTGACATTAAGGTTCTAAGTCTGAAAAATGTGTCTCACCACCAGATTTAAGCCAGGGCTTTAAAGCAGAACTAAGTAACTCATGCCCATTGACAGTGGAAAAATATACTGTCAATGCTCATGCCCCTAGAGGCCATAAGCGCCACTGCAGGTGTCGTAGCATGTTTCGTTTTTTTTTTTTTACTCATTAATTGTCTGTGAGAGTAAATACTACGCTGACAGAAAAGACAAAGAGAGAGAGGGATATTGTACATCCAATTACACAAAGGAGATGTTTTTGTTACTCAAACTTGGCTGTAAATAAATGCTAAAGTGGCGCTAGCCCGCAGTTAGCTTTGCCCGTTAGCCTGTTAGCTTCTTCTTCGTGATTCCATTAGTGTGTATTGGGTCTCCGGTTCAGAGCAGGGAAAGCTGCTATAGCGGTTTTCTGGCCAGAGACACCAGGGGGAGATTAAAGACCCATCATCCCATTAACACTAGTATTACTCTCAGAAGGACTATGAAAAGGATTTATTAAGGTAAACAAGTTACTTAGTTCTGCTTTAAAACCTCTCAACCTCCTACCCCCCGCCCAAACCAAGTGTATTTTCTCCAGTTCGGCTTTATCCAAAGTTCACAGCCTATAGACCAGAGTAACGCCTCCTACAAAACTGATCTACATAAATTGATCTTTTTCCTTGTTGTCGTCACTTTTTTCACTTTCTTTTTCTAACCATTTTTGTTGCGTTTTCATCCTTTTTATCTTCTTGGTTTTGTCACTATTTAGACGTTTTTTTTTCAAGAAGCTTTTAGATTTGGGTAAAGCCAAACTGGAGTAAATGTGCTCGGTTATTATCAGTTATTATCAGTTATTATCCAGGCATTACTCAAATTAAAAAAAAAAAGTTATTAAAACAAGATGAAACTGCAACAAAAACGTGACAAAAAAAGTGACAGCAATGCTCCAACAACGCATGGAAACACAACCACGAAAAATCTTAGATCAGTTTTGTAGATCTTACAGTAACTTTCAAATGAGATGTTACACTGGCCTGTAGGCGGGAAGAAGCTTTTAGATTTGGGTAAAGCCGAACTCAAGAAAACATGCACTGTTAAAGTTGGGGTAAAAAGGTTAAAGGGGGGGTATTATGTAAAATCGACTTTTTCAAGCTTTATATCATGTTATTATGTCATTCCCTCATTAAACACATGCCTGGAGTGTTGCCTTGGCTCATTCACATATTTTTGAGTAATCAGTAAAAACTTAGACGGCAGCCATTTTAGGTGTAGCTATGCCTCAGTCCTCCTAGGAACGCCCCCACCTCCTGGAGATGCCTCTGGACCTTTTGTCACCAGCCAAGCCACCAACCACTGCTCCTCAGCTCAGCAGAGCCCCCTCCCCGCACAGTAGTGTTGTTTAGATGCCACAGCAATGTGCTGAAGGGGGCGTGTCGGAAAGCTTCTTAAAGAGACAGAGGCCTATTTCAAGACGTTCAGTACAGCCATTTTGAGAGAGCAATTTTATTCAAGGCAGTTATTTTAATTTACTGCATATACAGACCAACAGAAGGTTACGTCATCATTGTAGTATGCTATAGACTGGTGCTATGTGATTGAAAAAAGCATAATACCCCCTCTTTAACAGTACTTTGTCAGGCTAATGCGTCTTTCTTTCTTAAAATGCAGTTTTCTCGCTTTGAAGCCACTCTGCGTAACATTTTCGATTACAATGTTGCCAAGAATACAAAAACATGCACCTAATAGCCAACCAGACACAGAAAATGCTATTTTTGCAGTGGGTAATCAAAGATTTGGCTGTCTTTAGTCGACATCTGGAGCTGGAGACGTCGGTCTTAGGAGAGCTGGGCCGCTCACGGTAAAAGCACATGTTTGTTTATTCATATTTTAGGTATTTCTCAACTATAAAAATATCCGTACAATAAATGCTTGTATCATATTCAATTTTGTGGGTTAGATGTTATGCGGTGTGGCTTTAACCAAATCTGTTTCCCTAACCCTAACCCTAGACATAAACATAACCCTAACCTTAATCCCTAACCATTTGTAAAACACATTTAACTTAATAAAGCCAACTACAGCTTGTGTTGTTTTAAAATACAAATTTGTTTGGCTTGTATTGGCAATTATATCCACAATCTATAAATTCTATTCCTCTTTCTGCTGTTTCTAAAGTAAATGTTTAGACTTAAGTAATTGTTGTAACTCTTTGACGGACGTTTTCACACCATGCGCCCAGATGAGAAGGTTTTCCAAATGTGACTTCTTACTGCGACTAATCACTTTATGTTGGGTCCAGACACCTCCTCAAATAGAACATGGATGGATTTAAACAGATATTTTTATCCACGCGGCCGATGTCTCGAAGTGGATCAGCCCGATGCCATGAATCAAAGCCTTTATGATGATACAGCGACTGCAGACGTGGCACATCAGAGAGAGGGCGGAAGAATGATGTCTGCTTTGAAAATTTAAACATGGATAAATTTAGGATTTGGGTATTTTAAGAGGGATGAGAGCTGCTCACATCCGACGTCCGGCGAGTTTGGTGATGGTATGGAGAGGAGGATTAAAAACGTATGTGATTTCAGGAAGTTCTGGTATTCCTTAATTAATCAATTGAGAGTTTAAAATGTAATGCAGCTGTAAAATCTTAGGTCGTAGGTCGTACAGTGAGACAGGGACAAAGATTTAAAATAGAACCGTTGTACGACCAAAGACGAGCTACGACCGACATCAGGAAGTGTCTGATAGTTTGGAACACTAGGCGCAGAGTGAGCCTCCTCTGTGTCCCGTCAACACATCAGCACAGAGCAAGCAACAGAGGCCAGGCATGAACGGGTCCCACTCCGCATGGACTTTCCCTGCACTTTTCCCGCGAAAATGAACCCCGCTAGCTTGCGGCATGTAGTTGCAGAAATTACTAATAACGGAAATCAAACAGTTGTCTTTTGGTGATTTATTATAAGCAGTAGAAAATGATAATTTGTGAATAGCAAATGAATAAAATAATAAAAATATAAGTGAGACTGACAAGACAATAATATGATCACATCAAATCCTAAAGTCAAGTCTGAGGTTTCTAACCCCTTCACTCCCAGTTATACTTCCTCCGTTGACCCTCCTCCCAGAACAGCAAGCTGGGAGAGAAGACACTGATCAAGCCTGATAAGAAACCCATAAACAATGTAAGGCAGTTTTATGGTTGCTTCTCGTCCTGTTTAGACCAGAACTGAGATCACCAGATCAGACAGGTCAACAGGTCATCTTTGTATACATTTTCCCATGGGGGACACCTGAGTCTCATACAAAGGTTCACATACCAAGACGATTACAAAAACACTTCAGTGCACAATGATAGTTTTCATGGAAATTATACAATTAAATCAATTTCCCACAGGCACTTGCCTAAGCTAAATGACTTCTGAAGCCTGAAACTGCTACAACAAAACTTTGATCATAGCTACGATTGCACCATTGGACAGTGGAGATGAGAGCAGCTCGCGATTTTACAATACCCACGTCATGCAATGTGACTCTACAAATCTTATGAGACAATAAAATTGTACAGTGTACACCAGGCATTAGGCGTAGTGTACAGGCAACGCTGGCTACGACAAGCACTTTGATGCTTCCCCTTCGCTCCCTTCTTCTTTACATTACATTAACGTTATTAAGTGCTCGCAGGACAAACTACAAACTATTTCTCACACTTTGGGTTAAACACTGTCTATGTCTCTGTATTTTCTTGAATTTCCAATTAGCATTTTTATGTGACAAGCGCCATTGTATTTATCTAATTGCCTCAATGCCAGCATATTAAGTAACGTGAGACCTTTAAGCTCCTTAGACTATATCACAATTACACTACCGGTCTATAGAATAAGATGAAGCGTGTACCTTTGCACTGCAGGATGATGTGCTGGTTCATGGGGCTGATGTCTGCGTCGAAGTACAGACAGTGAGCCTTGTTCAGTTCGCAGGTCAGACACCGGCGAGGGAACAGACCCACTGTTTTTACACTGGAAAGGAGGAGAGATAGAAATAAATGAAACTAAACAATCGAATCACAATTTTTATAGAGAGGATAGACAGGCTTTTGGGGTAAAGAACAGCAATACATACTGTAATGATTAGCTGACAGACAATTGTAAAATCATACAAACTCAGGTCTAGTCAATACAAAGTGTCCATACAAAGTGATCAGCTTCAAAATGTGGCAAATGTAGCATTATTAACCATTACTCCAGCTAAAAAGCCAGTAGATATGCTGAAATGTATGTGCATGATTATGGTGTCACCTGTAGAGCTGCCGTCTGCGCAAGGAACCTTCTGTGCTCAGGAAGTAACTGTGAACAAAAAGGCCAAGTAAAGAAAGCATCTCGGCAATATCCGTACAAAGAAATGCAGTGAAAATAGATGAATAAATAAGAGCATTTGAAATCGTGTGTGGACTTACAGGTTGTCTGTGTTTTCGTCGTACGCTATGATCCTGGTCACCTCCCAGTTCCCTGAGGTTAGATGTCTCACTTCATTCTGATCTGCCCTGAACTGAAATCAAAGACGTGCAATTCTTAGTCCTTCGTATCCAACATTCAAAGCCTGCACGAGAGACTGCATCTTGTTTCTATACAGTACAAACAAAAGACCTAAGCACTGTAATCGTACACTGTTACATAAAGGAGATATACTGAAGTTGTTAGGCGTTTAAGCAATAGTGTTTTTTTTCTTCTGCCTGTACGTATCTGCTGCGAGCACAAGCAAAAATACCTTTGAATTAACATGTACTGCATTCGAAATTAAGTAAACAAAATCTATATGAGCAGAGAATATTACTTGATGTCAACAGGATCAACATGGCAAACAGAATTACTCATTTCATGTTTACCTGTGTGCTGAACATCGCGATGTGGTGGAACTCTCCCCGTCCTCCCTGTTTGACCGGGACCGTGAGGAAGAACCTGCTGCCGTCCCGAGAGAACACCGGCTCCTGTGTCTGGATACATAAAGAACAAAAAGACATTACTGCATTATGCAATCAGTTTATACAGGTTTTTAGGAGTTTTGGTGTGATGTTGTTTGTTCAATTAATGTGCTGAGGTTTGAGTTCACCCTGGATGAAAAATACACACATCGAGTAGCACCGCATAAAATAAGTCACGTTCCGGTCCATATTTTAACCTCTTAGCCTGAACCGAGCATGTTTTCTCCAGTTCAACTTTACCCAAATCTAAAAGCTTCTCAAAAAAAAAAAAAAAAAAAAAGTGTGGATCTCAGTCAGATGAAGACTTTAGTGAAGTTGCGGATATTGCATCATCTAATATCGCGATATATTTTTTGCGATATATTGTGCAACCCCCCCCCCCTCCTGGAACCGCCACCTTAACGTGGTGGAGGTGACGGGTCAGACAAAGAGCGTTCAGAAGCCCCTTATGAGAGACCAACAGGCCCGGTTAGAACCATGAGGCTGTCCTTCTGTGGACCCACCACCTGCAGGAGGAGCCATAGGGGCTGGTGCAATGTGATTTAGGCAGCTCGGACGGCTGCCCCCACGACCCGGCAACGGACAAGTGGAAGAAGATGGATGGATTGTGCAACCCTAGTTTGAATTACCTCTATATTGTGCTGTTCTCTCAGTGTTAGCTTTTATACGTTTATAAATGATGAATAGATGGTTATTAACATCACAAACACAGAGAGAAATGAGCAAATAATTCATTTCTTAAGAGTTCTTATTTTTGTTATATTTCATCAAACAGATGAAAGAGAATTGGACAAAACATATGGTCAATTTCAGCCAAAATTGCAGCTGCATATGTTTTAGACCATCGTTTTGGTATTTCCAGTAAAAACTGTTGAGCAATTTTCAATAAATAAACTTTGAATCCAACTGAATGCTGACATTTAAGCCCTTCATTTGGTCACAATTCATTTAATGACTTTTAATGCTTAAAGCAGAAACCCTGATGTAGAAAGTCTGTAGAGCTATTTCGAAGGGACTGGAGAGCGACTGGTAGCAGAAGCCTGATCTAATATCATTTTTTGTCTGTTGTGTAAGAGACATTTCTTTCTCTTACTAAATAACATATCAGATCCATCTCGCTATTTCAACACAAGTAACTTACAGGCATCATTATTGCAGCTCAAATCTAGAATATGCGACATAAACATGCTAAACATGCTCTAATTTCTATGCGTCGTGTTTAAACCTACGGAGAGTAAACAGGATTCGCAAACACAAATCCAAACGGTGGCTCAGATGGTAGATTTAAGGTACTTAAGCTTTTCTCTACATGGCAGAAGATCTCCTAATCCTCATATGGTACAGCGACATTAGCATGCAGCCTCGGAGAGCGTACACAGGACTATAGGAGGAGAGATTCTTGGAGATTTACACCCGAACACCAACGATAACTCAAGCCAAAACATGCTCAGGCCAAATGGTGTGATTAACCAAACAGGAGCAGATATGAAAAAAATAAACTACAATCTTTTAGTGCTGAAGTGGGAGCCTAATAGATTACATACTCTGCTGCCAAATAGTCAAGGCTAATTTGGCACTTTTGGATCGAACCTGGTGCAAAACATTGACCTAACCTCGGAGTGCAAATTTCAAAGTTATGCAATTCTACATTAAATTAAAGTTTTCCCTGAACACGGCACACTATTTTCTTTGTTAGAATGGCCGATATCGCAAAGCCAGGCACTCTTAGGTCTCAAGACACTTTTTCGCAGAGCGGATTTTGGAAACTCAGCCTGCATGTGTGAATATGTTACCAACAAAGCAGATCACTTGCACAAACCTTTACACCTTTGTCGCGCCTGGTGAAAAACGGTCTGCTTTCGGGTTAGACATGTACCCATAATGTAACAGGGTTTCCGAGGGGCATTCAAATTCATGAAAGGAATCGTGCCAAAATCAAGGCCTTGTATGTCACTAAAAACCTAAAATATGATTCAAGCTGGCATTAAGTCTAAATTTATTGGATTTTTTTTTTTTTATACTGTATAAGTTCCTCAAAATGACTAAAATGATGGAATTGGCCACTTTTTTTTTTTGCTAAAAAGTTGCCTGTTTTGTCTGTTGATGAAATGTTTGCAAATCTCAAGGAATTAAATATGCGCAGATTTTTTTTCTCTATTTGTAGCATTAAAATATAGTATATGAACATTAAAAATTGCATTAAAAAACATTAAATGTGATTTTCTTATGCCTGTGTAAAATGATGATTCTGAAATCAAATGGATGTGTATAGATAGAACATTGATTTTATAATGTTTGGGAAGTTGTGTTTTAAATATTCCTTGTGATGTAAATTTCCCCAACAGATGTTTACATCAGTCTGTCTCTCTTGCTTGTGTTTAATGTATATTTTGTACTGTCCATGCTTCAAATAAATAAACAACTAAACCAAAAGCACACTTGGTCGTAGAGATGTGAACTTTTTTGTCAAAACATTTCACGCACGCAGCAATATACAGTCAGAGAGAGCACAGCAAAACATGAAACACTGTTCAATCAATGCGTCTTCACATGACTGCAATGGCAAATAAAGTGTTTTACATCAACTTTAAAGTGCAATGAAGGGTTTTGAAGCTGCAAATTAATGAAGAAATGTTAGGAAAAAAAGTTATTATTATTTGAATGTTTAAGCTACTGGCAGGAAGTGACATAGATAGAGGTAAAGTTCCATAGCAGTTTCCCATTGACATAACATGGTTGGCACGGAAACAGTTTAAAATCGTTTATGTCACTTCCTGTCAGTGTATGATAAGGAAGGGAAACTATAAACATCACAAAAATTGTCAAATTAAAGAAAACTGGGTAAAACTTAAGCAAAATCTTAAATATAATTGTGTTAACTATGTTTTAGCAAAAATTGTGTCTAACATGTCAACAGATAATACGGTTTAATTGAAGTTGAAGGGTAAGGGTTTGGGAACTAAATGTCTTTTACGTTTTAACAAAAAGAGACATGTTGATGGGTTAATGGCATTTAGTGTCTTAACAATTGAGAAAGTAACCACGACAAGCTAAAGGCCCAACAGCAGTAACCTTCTGAACTAGAAATTGAACTCCAAATTTACACACAATTCGAGTGCTATGTTAAAGTATTATATATGGCTATAAACTTGTTTTTCTTGGTGAAAAGCTAATGGGTCGCCATATACAGTAGAAGCCTCGAGCTCCCATTGGGTCCAAAGCCGTATATCTGATCCAATAATATACAATGGGCTATGAAGGTTCGGTTAGTGGGCATTCTCCATATATTTATTGGCCTCTTTGGCAAAGGCAGTGCTGGTAATAAAACTCCTGTCAGAACATTGCTGTGGCTACAAAGTTTTATTGCGAGTGAGGGAAATTGATTATGAATAAAAAAAAAAGGCTTTCTCCAAATGCAGCGAGGAACTACGGTGACAGACTTTGACAGATTGGACTCAGTGGGACTTACCTGCTTCGACAGCCAAAGTTCAGAGCTTTCTTCATGTCTCTGCAAAAGAAATAGTTACTGTCAGATGGGATTCGAGGTACAACTTTCCCAAATAGAAAGTTTCTAAATGTCAGGTTTGTCAATACTGGAACAAATCTCAGCTATTGTAAGGACATTTTGTTCCTACACACACTGTTGTTTTTTTTACATTTAGGCTGCATTTCTTTTATCTCTATATCTGTTTATGGGATTAGAATGGTCTTCATAAAACCAGGGTGACCAGTTTCATAAACATGAAGTTTGACCATTCAACGCGTGCTCAGTTATATTTACTCAAGTAACTTTTTGAAGTATCTGTACTTTGCAAGTAGTTTTGTCTTGAGTTAATTTAAAATGTATCAGTACTTCTTTGAGTAAAAGCAATAGTAACTCGAGACACTGTGAGCAAATCTTCATTACATTATTTCATGTTTTGTTTCATAATTCATGTCACTATTGAAACTTTACATCACACTTTTATGCTCAATCAGTTACTAAATACTCACAGTACTTGTTTTACTCTTACTTGAGTAAATATTTGTACCAGTACTTTTTTACTTTTTTTGAGTAAAATTAGTGGAAAGCAACGTACTCTTACTTAAGTAAATATTTTGGCTACTCTACCCACCTCTGGTCACAACTCCACACCAAGCGCCGTATATAGCAGGTTAATGTTCCTGCACTGTCTGAAGCACTGTTTACTCAATTGAAGCAAAAGTCTCACATATTCTCAACAAAAGAACTGACTTGGAGCTGATGTGTTGATTTGTCCAAACGGCTTTGAAATATCTAATTCAAATGTACAGGTGTCAGTGCTAGTTAGTCTCTCATTCAGTCACATTACTCATATTTTTCAAGAACCAGAGACTTGATTATAGATCACCATTTTCATAAAATCTGCAGTTTATTCCATATTGTGTTTTTATACCGATTGTCAAGCATCTATATTAAACGTGTCTTCTTACATGAGACTTACTATGTCATCATTATTACAGCCTCCAAGTGAATGCCTTGACATTATCTGTATGAAATAGTAAGCCCTGTCTGGCCCTTCCTTCAATAACACAGTGGGACCTCATCTCCAGAGCTGAGTCCATTATCAGGAGTACATAGCTGAAGGATTTAGCCCATTGTGCATGTTTTGGGATAAAGGGAAAATACTGGATTGTGCCACCCCGACACAGAAGGAGGACACGCAAACTCCACATAGAAAGATTAACGGTCCAGTCAGGCACAACATTCTGAACAACATGTATTCTTGTTAACATTTCTTTATCTTGCTTATTGTTGATCTTGATTAAACTTTTTAGTGCGGATGAAAAGGTGCACTTAAACAGAGGTTAATACGTGTCACTCTAAATCCTCCGTGGTACTTGTAACTTCACAGCTTGAATAAAACATGGCACAGTTCTTCCTTTGAATTTAAAACCCCAATTGAGCACAGGACTACAAAGCAAATACTTAAATGCTCGCTGCATAAAATGGAGGAATTATTAAACCTGACAAAGGAGGAGAAAACGAGGGAGAAAATAGGAAGGATAAAAGCACTGCGAGAGTTTTGAAATTAAATCAGATTGTATTTGCGTAGGCGCCTGAACAGGGGCTAATCCAATATAATCTGGAAATACTGGACATTTCATAGAAATGCAGGGAACCAACTGGGGATATTGTATTACAGTTAATGACATTTCCATCCTCTATACATTTAAGTAAGTTTATGCAAAGTAGACTTGGGTTTGAATGTACGGAGGTATTTACATTATTCATGTTTGATAATGGGAAATTAAATAAAGACCTTAAAGTTAAAGTTAAATTAGTTGTACGGTAGAGGTCGATCGATATGGGTTTTTCTAAGGCCGAAGTAGATTATTTTGGAGTTTTATTGGCTGATGCCGATATGCACGGCTGATATTTTTGACCGATATTTTTGGCTGATTTGACCAAATGTCTGGTCTATAATCTTGTAAAAACATAAATACTTGGCTGATTTAACTGTATTACTTTAGGTAATTCAATCATAGTTTCTGTCGCAGCTTTGATTAGCTGCCATTGGCATTAGCATAGGCTACAGCTGCTTGCCGTGGCATATTGGCTTGTTGCATGTTGGGGCTACGCTAGTTCCTCTGACCTGAAGTTGTGAGCGCTAGCACTTCCTGTCCGTAGCAATTTCCATTAACATCTTATCCCCCACCTGAACCAAGCATGTTTACTCCAGTCGAGAAGATTTTCATTTGTGTAAAGCCGAACTGGAGAAAATGTGCTTGGTTAAGGTGGGGTTTAAGAGGTTAAGATTAGCTTATAACCCGCTCGCATAAGCTTATTTTTTAATAATTCTGTAGTGGACAGTGAGTTCCTGGTAGATGACTTACAACTTCCTGTAGGATGTAAATATTTCAGTGGAGGAGACGCCTGTGTTTATCAAGACTGTGAGAGAGTTTGTCTTGAAGCTAAAGGCTAATATTCATTTCATGCGTTATAAAAATAGAAAAGTGCCGCAAATGTTTACCAATCTGCATAAAAACAAAACTCTTGCCTATAGTTTTAATGTTATATAGGTATTCATTATTTTTATTGTTTTTATGGCATGTTAGCGATTAGCTTCAAGACAAACTACTACTAGCGTCTCCTCCACTGAACTATTTACATCCTACATCAAGTTTCTAACACGCAGTAAGTGATCCTCTACCAGGAACTCACTGTCCACCTTTTTTCGAGAGGGTCTGAGCTAATGAATATGGACAGGAAGTGCTGGTGCTCACAACTTAAGGTCAGGGGCACTAGCATAGCCATATCATGCAACAAGCCATATTGCGCTGCGATCAAAAATACAATTGAGGAGGTTAAAACTAACTCAGCGATTGAATGCTCCGGGTTCTGTGCTTCAAAATGACATGCAGCATATTGACGGAGGCTTAGTTGGGGAAATTTGTGTTTAACAAACTTGTAGCCAACAATTGTCATCACGATGTTTCTCTGTTCCCCTTAGGCCTAGGAAGTTTTAAAGCCCTGACTTTGCTCTTTCCATTGCAAAAAAACGGGACGTCTCTATCGCTTTCGGTCCCAGAGATATCGGCTTTTATCGGCGCTAGATCGGCCGATATTGTAAAATCCCTAAATATCGGCCCCAACCTCGAATTAGCTGCGAAACAAAATTGTGTTTAAAGTCCAGTACGGTTGGTACAATTGGCTTTTAGTAAGAGATTGAAGACTTTTACATCAGTGCAATTTGAAATACTGTGATCATTGATATAAATTATATAAATTCTTTTCTTTTCTTATTTTTTTGTAGGGCTGGGATTGATTGGATTTCAGTTTGTATATAATATTTTTTTTCTTAAAAGTTCACATCTTTTAATCATCCAAACTCCAAACCATGCGCTGATGCAGCCACATAATTAAACCATGTTGGTAATTGAGATTGACCATATAGTTTAGACCATAATTTGACGAAAATTTAATTTACTGCAAAGCTCTGTTTGTTTTCTCAGAATATCATCACATAAGATAACTTCTGTTTTTGTGGAGGAAACTAATCAGCATATTAGTCACGCAGGCTATCAATGTTAGACAAGCTGAGTTGAATTTAAAAAAGAGTTAAACACAAACACAAAATGAACGGAAACGTTTCCTGCAGACTCACCGTGACGCAGGCTCCGGTCGTGGTGTCGCACACCGTGAGGATGGAGATGTTCTGAGGTCTGTTCAGCCAACGCACTGCAGTCTTTGTCTTACTGATCCACTTCACCATCGTCACATAGTGCTCTCTAAAGGGACAAAAAGCAATCACGAAAACGTCACTCCAGCTGGCAAATTAACCACCTCATGTCGAAGGTCATACCAGATTTCAGAAGTTATTTGTCATCGTGAATAATGCATGCTGTGAATGCAATGACTAAATCTAATCTGTGTTTAAAAACTGCCCCCAGGGACTTCAGACTTTGAAAAATGTAGCTATGCAAAATGCTAGAAAAGGGTGCAATCTGCCTTTGTAACGCTATGGAAAAGGAACCAGTTCCAAAATAAATCTTGAAACAATGGTTATACCCAACATGCTAAACAGTGCAGAGAAGAGAGTTTGACCATAGATAGTATCAGGACAAGTTTGTAGAATTGTGTCTGGTCTTTCAAATGATTGGTGTGAGAGAGAGTGAGAGTGTGGACTGGCGTTTTAAGAGCGCAAGAGGGAGACAAACTAAATGTGAATTACTGAAGCAAAACATTACACTCTTTATTTGAATAGGCTATTACAAATGCCAATGTTACAAGTCATAGAATAAAAAAGGAGAAGAGGGGGTCATCTCAATCAGAAACAAAAGTCTAAACCCAAACTAAAGTCTGAACTAGGATTAAAACACGTCATAACCAAGATTAAAATACTAAAATCCACACAAAAGACCCCTGTGCTTTGTTTGCTGCGCTTTATCTTCCCTTTGATTACTCCCGTTTACTGCTGTATAACTGTGAATAAAAGCGTTTCTCACTGAGGATTTATCGACCAGGACTCAAGTAGAGCTCTCAAAAAAAAAAAAAAAAAAAAACGTTTTTAAAGCAATCTTTCAAAGAATGAAGGTTTAGCAAAACTGTTTTCTGAAGTTGAACTTGGAGCAAGGTTGCCAGATTCGTTCCCGGACGTCCTCGTTTCAAGTGTGTTTACTGTGTTGTAAGCAAAGTCACCATTTAAATCTCAATGCCCATGCTTTTGGTTGACTCTTTTTGTTGTGAGTGCCAGTAATTCATGTCCTATTCTTATGGAGGTTAGCTTACATTACTTGATGGACAGTGAGTTTCGGTAATTGATCACTTTGTGCATGTTAGACACTTGATGTAGGATGTAAATTCTTCATGCTGTTTATAAAAGTAGGGGAGTTTGTCTTGAACATTTAAATAAAAACAAATAGCCAATAAATGAAAACTATTGACGAGACGATTTAGACATTTTTAATACGATTTTAGTATTTAAAAATGTATAATGCATCAATTTGTTAGCTTTGGGTGACATTGGTGCAGGTGGTAGAGTGGCTCGTCTCATGATCGGAAGGTCTGGGGTTCGAATCCCAGCTCCTGAAGATGCACACTGTCGTTGTGTCTTTGGGCAAGACACTTCACCCGCCTTGCCTCGAGTGTCTGCGCACATTGGTGTATGAATGAGAGTGTGAAAGGGTGACTGGTTCCTTGCTGTAAAGCGCTTTGGGCCTAATGAAGGTAGAACAGTGCTATTTAAAGCAGTACTAAGTAACTCACGCCCCTAGAGGCCATAAGCGCCACTGCAGGTGTCGTAGCATGTTGCGTGTTTTACTCATTAATTGTCCGTGAGAGTAAATACTACGCTGACAGAAAAGACAAAGGGAGAGAGCGGTATTGTACATCCAATTACACAAAGGAGATCATTTTTTTCACTCAAACCTGGTTGTAAATACTGTTTAAGTGACGCTAGCCTGCAGTTAGCTTTGCCCGTTAGCCTGTTAGCTTCTTCTTTGTGTTTCCATTAGTGTGTGTTGTCTGTGTAAGCTCTCAGTCGTACAGGAGTTGTCCATCTTCAATGAAGGTACTTGAGTCATCTTCTGTACTCACTAGTTGAAGTCGTCGAATGTTTCTCATCCAAAAGGCTTCGTCAGTGGACTAAAGTCCCGCTCAGCCCGCAGCTTAAATAAAGACCACAGGGAGGAGTTGGGATTGGCCCGGCTCCTCCCCTCTAATCACAGCTACTCTCACCTGTAGGTAAACACCTTTGACGTAGAGCGTCTCTAACAACCTGCTCACCCCAGTATCGGTCAGTCCTGTCCTATTCATAGCTGATCACTGCCCATTATCTGTCCTATTCATAGCTGATCACTGCTAATCACCTGCCTATTGTTCTTTTGTCAGCTGAGGTGCCGTCTCCTTGGACTGGCTGTGCCCTGTCAGCTTTCCCCGAAGGAGATTGGAGTAGAGTGACGCAAGATTAAATCTCAGCCCACCATTGCGGTTCATGGAGGGATTTTCTTTCTTGACAAAAATAGCTTTTTTTTACTCCTCTTTCAAACCACCGTTCTTCTTTAGCTAAAATTTTGACCTCCCCGTCCTCAAAGGAGTGGTTGGAGCCTTTGAGGTGGAGGTGCACCGCCGACTGAGGGCCGCTTGTGCTTTCTCTTCTGTGTTGATAAAGTATCTTCTGTAAAACTTGTTTCGTTTCTCCAATATAATGTTCTTTGCATTCTTCTTCTTGCTTTCGTGTCTTTGGGATGAACTAAAGACATAAAGATGAAAGACCCCCCAATCATCCCATTAACACTTGTATTACCCCCAGAGGGACTACGAAAAGGATTTAACAAGCTACTTAGTACTGCTTTAAGTTGAGACCATTTAGCCTTAAGACAAACTCTCTGACTTTTATGAACACAGACGGTTCTTAAGCACTAAGTGATCTACCAGGAACTCATCCTTCACCACGGCCTCTTCAGAAAATATGATATATATATATAGATAATAATATATTCTCCACAGGAAATGAAGAGAACCTGCAGTAATGTTGCTCACAACTTAAGGTAAGCGGACCTCATAGCCATTTTGCGCGATGAGCCATTAGGTCTTAAAAGGAGTGTAAGAGGAAGAGTGATTCAGAAGTAAGTGTGCATGAAAATAATCTCCTTAGGGTAAGTACTTACGTAATTCTCATTCAAAAACAGATCCCTCAACGTGTCAAAGCAGATATTCACAAATTCACAAATAGGTGCAGGGTCTCACAAAAAGTGTTATGCAATACAAAGATCTAAAGATGAACCTTTGAGTTAGGAGTTAAGGACGAATGCTCTACCACTGAGTCACTATTAACAGTAGTGTGAACGTTCAACTCATCTCAAGTCAACAATTTATAATTTAGCCCAAAAGCAAAGTGAGTAAAGTAACTCTCAGTGCATTAAAATGGCAGACCAGACCCTGGAAAATTATGCAGTCCTTTCAGTCTCATAAGGTTAAATCAGATCTTCTGCCGCACTTTTTAATACAGCCGCATAGCGTTCATTCTGCAGTTATTCAGTGAGATATGAGGAGCAGATAGCATCGGCTGTGTTCTCTGTGGGCTGAATAATATTAGACTTTTATTTACTGGTGTGGCTGCGTCCTTGGTTTCTTCTCTACATTGGAAATAAAAGGTGAAGGCTCGAGCAGACTGCGGCAGAGCAAGTACAAGAGTTTGCAATTAAAGGAAAGGTGAGGGGGAGAGGAGCATCTAAAATTTAAGAAGTCAAACGCAGCCTTCAAAGAGGGAACAGGGGGAGAAAGTTTCAGAGATACACACTGTGGCATGATGAACTAAAATAAGACACTAAAAGGTGATACTTTTTGCTGCTCCAATAGAGAAAGTAGAAACAAAATGATTCAAAAAGTATGTCTGACCGTAGCTTGAGGCTCTCGGGAGGCATCAGCTCCAGAGTGTGAGTCGGTCCGTAAAGATTCACCACAAACAGCTTCACTGCTGGGTTTGGTTGACCGGCCTGTGCAATGAGACATACAAGAGAAAACAAGGTCAGAAACAAATATATAATCAAACTCTATTGTATGGGAAGTTTAAGGGGAGACACTGCTGGAAAAATGTATGTTGTTTCAGGCTAAATTGTTCTCTTAACATATAAACTTTCACCTGGAAATGAAAAAAAATAAAAAATAAAAAACATTGTTATTTATTGTACTGATTCGATGTTTGTCCACAAATGTATTTGGGAAATTGTAATGTCAAGGGCCATTTACGCAAAATGGATTTCTCTCACATTGGTGCAACAATATTTCCACGTAAGAACTCACAGACTTCAGATTTGGACAATGAACAATATTTTTAAGATTTTTTTTTTTTTGTGAGGGATTTTTAATATTTTAATCTTATCTTAATCCCAGCCTGATTTATTGTGTTTTTAATTTTAAAAAACAAGGCTTTTTCCCCTGTTTTTACAGATTTTTCCACTAATAAACAGCTTATTTTAAAGCTTCACGAGATATCCAAAATGTCCTCTGAAAAAGTTTTTGTAATCAACATGTCAATGAAATAAAACCATACATTTAAATCTGGCTCCATTATTCAGATTTTGCTGCCGAAAATATGGGACATTTTGGGCATTTTTAGGCATAAAAAGCCTTATTTGTATATGAAAACATAAAATGACAGAAAACTTGCAATACATTTTTTTCTCATATTTATGCCAGTAATCTACAGCAGAAGTTTCAAATCGATATCTCTAAATTTAAAAAAGTTTCCCTATTCACCTGCAGTGTCTCGCCTAAGTTCATGGATTAGTAAAATATTAAGGGTAAAGTGGACTTCATTATCATCACATAAGAACATTTTCTCCTTAAAATTTGACTCATCTTTCAATGGGGAAAGCTGCCAGGAGCAGTGGGGGCCCATCACAGGAGCCATGAGCCAGGTTCACCGTCAGAAGCAGTGGTGTAGTGTTGGCTAATAGCACACCCGAATAATCTAGTACTAGTTACTTTTTCAACAGAGTAAAAGCAGGTATTTGTGCTTGGGTCGAGAGGAGAAGCTGCTGTTCCAACTTTGAGCACGTTTATGTTGGCTGGTTGACCTTGTTTTGCTTGTAAGCGCATTGAGTTGCGGTGTGTACAAAATGCGCGGTATAAATAAAGTTGCTTTGCCTATAGTCTGTCTGTTTGCTTTACTCACCATGTGCTCCCCGTGAAAGCCAATTTGTTCATGTTTAGAAAACTATCGCCTGGCTCATTGCTTTTTAAGGATGCTAGCATGTTGATGCCTCGTAGTCAGTATAAATACATATAGAGAAGCATTTTTATCCCGCTGTTATGTGTGCATTTACTCGTTTCAAGCTGTTGTTTGCAGGCTTTGGGCAGCTTATG
Source organism: Neogobius melanostomus (assembly GCA_007210695.1). Taxonomy (NCBI): domain Eukaryota; kingdom Metazoa; phylum Chordata; class Actinopteri; order Gobiiformes; family Gobiidae; genus Neogobius; species Neogobius melanostomus. The sequence goes on from VHKM01000149.1 coordinate 399,694, forward strand.
CGGCTCAGCGTGTATAATGAAGCTTTCGGCGTCGGAAAACAAGCCCGTCAAAAATAAAGGCTACATATAGATGTTTATGTTTATGGAAACTCAGTACGAACCATACAGGACAGGCAAACTCCACAAAGAGGATCCCAACAAATCATGAAACCAGCACTAAATAGAGCAAATAGTAATTAAACACTCTATATTTTGCATGAATCATTTTGCTCCTCATTTAGGCAATTAGGTAATGTAATCTAATGGTGGAAAATTAATCCTGCAAATTAATTGGCATTAGCCGTGTGGTAATGCTCTTATCTGAATATATTACGTACATGCAGAGCAGCCAGATCATTTCAGCCCATTGAGTTATTATATTATGGATTATTCCTCATAGCACCGATTCTGAGTGGGATACATTTGAAGGTTTCCATTTTGTCTCAGAAAGTAAACCGTTTGAAGCAGTTTGACAAGTTGCGCCGTGAGTGAGTGTGTGGCTAGTTATAGTTTCCAAAATTCCTGAAGAAGTTATTAAAACCTTTTGTATAGTTGTTGCATTTGACGTCTCTGACCTTGGGATAGGGGTAGTGCTTGCCGCGGGGGTATAGGGTCCCAGTGAAGCGGGGCAGGACCATGTTTGGGACCAGACTGTCGTTCAGGACCAGGAAGGCCAGTCTCTCTCCATCAGGCGACCACCAATGTGCCACGTGGGTCTCCAGGATCTCCTCTGCGCACAAAAAAATTAAATAAAAAAACTCTTTAAAACAAAAACTCACGTTGCCAATGTCGGTTCAGTTTCCAAGTTTAAATCGTGGCAAAGTCGTAATTACGGCCGAGCGAGTGCCGACCGGCTGTAGGCGACATCTCTTTCTCTCGGGACACGGACATTGTTCAGCTCACGATGGGGTTAATGAAGTTTTTAATTTGACCTGTGAAAGCCTATAATGCTTTAGGAAGAACACAGCGCCATGTAAACGAGGAAATGAATGTGAGGCTGCCATCAGAGCACTGCTCTCAGTGCTGCTTGTAATAAACCATGTCTCAGTCGACCTCTTCTCTTTTGATATGCGACACCCTCTCACATGTGGTGCAGGCACATTGCGCAACAGCTGTGCACAGGGAAGATAACCATAGCCCTTGAGGCTTGCGCTGTCCTTGCGCCAGGCATAAGATCTGGCCCAGAATGTTCCACAGCGTGACTTTAAACAATATTTTTTCCTTGCTGAATTAGTCATTAGCTAAACCATGGAAACAAATGACTTCCAGATCGCCCTGTATCTCGAGATCCGCCTTTAAAACTACAGAGCTTTGACAAGAGTTCATTACAAAACCAATAGGGAAAAGTTCAGGTTGTTACAAAAGGCTACGTGTTCACGCTCAAGAATATGATAATGTTAAAAATAGATCAACAGACCTAATCATTTGCATTTTGACCATTTAACATCCATTCTTACTTTTAACCTCCTCCACCTCAACATTAAACTATTCAGCCTCTACTTTATTATAGAAACCAGGTCAATTCAGACGAGTCACACCAGAACTTATATGAGAAGACATTAATTTGGCCTCAAGGGAAACACTTAAGTGAATGTAGTGCACATTTTTAATTTCCAGAACATCAGTGCTTAATCTGAGTGGGGACGCGGCTGCACCAAAGCAAACATTATGAATATTTAAATGCTGTCTCACACTGGAGAAGGTAATGCTGCTTAACATTAATGTGGTGAGCATTCAGCAACACTTAAAACTCACATAACGTGTCACTTTGCTCATTTACAGTGTTTCAGAAGTCAGGTCTTTTTTGGATATATTTTACCAGACATTGTTTTCGCTGTGTAACATTTTTTATCAGAGTAATTTTGTGGGATTGTATCCTGTAAATACACATGCATAACTCACAGCGCTTTGGCCTACATTTCCTGGAATGTAAACACCTACAGTAGACTAAACTGCAACACTGTGTCTTATTTTTCACCTCGTTTATTTTATATTCCCATTCCCATTCTAGAATAAATGTACATTCATGAGCTATGTAGCGCTTGTAAAACACAGCTACCGCAGAGAGAAAAATGAGATGTTGACAGCAAACCTAACACTGTGTAAGAGGTACTGCTATCATTGAAGTAATATATTGAAAATGTATCGATCAATGACAAACCCTCGTAGAGCCAGTCTGCGATCCCGTTGAAGATGACCCCCTCTTTCCCCGAAGATGTGAGCCTCAGGGAGTTACTCTTCACGTCCGACTGGTAATAGATGTTATTCTCAAATATGTAGATCTGCAAACACAAACAAAAGATATCTTAATAAGGTATAATACAAGTTTGTTTCTCATAACTTATTGAGAAAAGTAGCCTTTATTTTAATGAAGTAAGTTATTTAAAAATGTTGGAGGAAATGAATCCCCATGATATATGTTTTATGTATTTATTTGTTCATTTCAAACAGTGCATGTTAATGATCATACATGTAAACACTCCACGCTGGATTGAAGCCCTAATTTCTGTTGAATATGTCTATATATGTTTTTGTTATAATAGGCTTTAATGATTATATGAAATTGTGTTGACTGTAATCTGTGCTTTGGGGTGATTTGAATTGAATTGCTGTATTGTTGTCCTTACTCTTGGAATCCACTGGGGGCAGTGTGTTATAATGCAGTCAGATCGCGCAGCAGAAGAAGCATTCCAAGGACATTGATTGGTTCTTCAACAAGTAGCCGCCTACTTTCTGTGTCTATAAAAGGCCAGGACACGGAGCCGCGCCCCCTCTTGCCCCGTTCCATCCCTCGCTGGCCACTGAAGATCACCATGTAGCCTTTAGCATAACTTTTGTTTTAGATTGTAAATTCAGGGAATAAAACAATGATTTTGATTTTAAAGAACGAGCCTCCATCTTCTCTCCATATTAAAGAACACAACATTTCCATCTGTTGTCCCACACTCCCACACACTCTTATTCATCCTGGCCTATTGTACATCTTTTTAGTGGTAGGGGAAAGCGCAGTACCCGGAGGAAGCCTACGCAGACACAGGGAGAACATGCAAACTGCACACAGAAAGACCTCGTCCATCAAACCCGGGAACATGTTGCTGTGAAGAACCAGCGCTAACGGCTGCGCCACCGTACTGTCCCGATGCATGTGTATACCAATACAGTGTTTATGATAAAGTACATGAACTAAGTCGTCTTTAGACTTGTTGTGACTGCCTTCCAGACTCATATCTTATACTTATACGATGCCTCGCTGTGCTCACTCTGAAATGCCCAGTGGAATATTACGTTGCATCCATTTAGCCAGACTTCCTTTTCCTGAGTGTGTCTTTGTAATCGGATGGAAATGTAAACTTAATAATACCCCCTTGCTTTACTCCTTACATCTTTAACTTATTGCAAACAGAGCAGCCAATACACTCATGGAATTAAACGTAAATTATGTCTTCAAATAGAATCTGCATTATCATGTTACCATGTGCTCATTTCTCTTTCTCCCAGGCCCTATCCTAACACAAAAAAGTATAAGGAGAATAAGGCCTTTGAGGGGAAATTGACACTTTGTAATAGTTATTTTATGTGCTCCATATGTCGGCAGCCTATCACAATGTAGTCCTTGATAAGAAACTTTTTTTTTTAATGACATTTTACTAAATATTTAAAAGCAGTTTACTCCATTATTCGATGTTGCTCATTTCTGTGTCGTGCCACTCACTCCTGGATCATCTCTGTAATGACTCAGCTTGTTCTGATCAGTGCAGCCGCGTTAATCATATTTAAGCCCATTTTCCCTCTATTCTCTGCTTCATAAATGTCATGGTTTCATACGCATGTTGTACTGAAGATACTGTCGGTCCCAACTGCTCATCTTCATAATGACTCTTCCATGTAACCAGCACACTTTAGCCTTTCGCTGTCACTAACACAGCAGATAAACAGTGGAGTGTGCATCTAATTACGGTTCCTCAATCTGCAGACTGCTTTTACGGAAAGGGGTATTGGTGTAAAAGCCAGTCTAGTGAATAGAAAAAGGGAACTGCCTTTATAGCCTTTGTGCTGGTTACACATTTTACATTACACACATGTAAATAACTGCAGTAACTATTGAAGCAGCTTAACACTAGTTCTCTCTTTGTAAGCAGACAAAAAAATCTTCACCCAAATACAAATCATTTTAACTTTTTTGCAAAGTAGAGTGCATCCTTTCTTTTTAATGGGCAAACATTGCAAACGCGCATTTGGTGGATAATAAAGTAAATAATAAAAATATGCTGTCAAAAGATAATGCGCTGCCATTGTGGGCCAACCTGACCAGCATGTTTTTGGAGGTAGGGAAACGGAGTACCCGAGGAATCCTGACTGGCTGCCTCCTCTGAAACAGTGCAGCGCCTTTGTCTGTTTCAAAGCGTGGTGTCCTGCACTGGTCAGCTCCACCTCGCTCCTCTCGCTCCTTCTCGCCCTCTTGTGACGCCTCAACTGTGCTACAGAAGTAGGGGCCTCTTGGTGCCTCTTGAGTGCGTCAGAGAAAGAAATCTGATTTGTAGCTAGCTTGCGTTAGCTGTTTGTTTACTCAAAAAAAAAGAAGGGGAAAAAAAGAAGCTGTTTCCTACATGGCCAGCAAGGACTCTCCACAGCAAAAAAAAAAAATCAGCTGATCCTTACAAAAACACAGCAAAGATGCACAAAAACATCCAGCAAAACAATGTGGATCACAGAAACTGCAAATCCAGTTCACAACAAAAGGCAAAAAACGCTGCTGCGCCAAGGAAGATATATTGATAAATATATTCATAGTAAAAAAGAGAAAAAAGAATGACTCCATTGTTTCACAGCAAGAAGGTCCCGGATTCGATTCCCACTTGGACTCCGGTTTCCCCTCCCGCTAAAAACATGCACAATATAGGCCAGGATGAATGAGAGTGTGTTTGAGAGAGGAAGTGAGGGACAACGGATGGAAATGAGCTCATGTTTGTGTTCATTATATGCAGTGTCCCCAGTCCCGACCAAATAAACCAATACATAAAAAAGGGGAAGAGGACTCACCAGTTGTTGCCCCTGCACTCCCCAGGCAGCGTACTGCAGCACCGAGTTGCCCACCTCCGGAGGGTCCAGCGCCCACACCTCTCTGAAACATCACAAGAAACAGTGGATTTGACTGTTTACTGCCACCACAGCAACAGTGGGGCGTGTGAAGAAGTTTAAAATCTGTTGCCACTGATATAGTCATGGATAGGATTTTGTTGAGAACAGTGTACATGTAAAGCTCAGAAAGTCAGAGTTCCCCTTATATTGTTTGCACTGACCTTGTGTGGATGTTGTAGATACTGTAGGACGCCATGAAGGAGTGACGATAAACCTAAAACAAAACAGAGAGATTTATGTTGGTAAACTTTAGAGGAACATTATTTTCCCACATCCCTGTCACACTTATGTCATGGTAGACTACCTGCAAAGAAGTGGCCCAAAATCACCAAACAACATTATTTAGATCGAACTTATGGCCACAAAGTTGGGTAATCAAATAAACACAAGAGAGATTTTTGTGATTTTGACAGAAACAAAATCGGACTTAAACAACCAAGGCACGCTTGATAGTGAGCGAAATCAACAAACCGAGCGGGGAGAAAGCCTCAAATTGCCCGCTGCTTGTTTGCAGAGATAGTATCGGGGACTCATTTGCATCAGTGACAGCTATGGGATGAGACGTTTTAATTCCACCTGAAAAAAAAGCCATCAGCACCACAGGGCCGGAGGAAGACAAGGACACTCCCTTCCCTCCGAGGAGTTGTGCCTGACATGATAATAGACCTCCGGCTGAGAGCAAATGTATATGGGACGCACCAATGAGGCATTAGCATCTGGAGGAGTGACACTTATGGCGAGATGTGACAAGTAGGAAGTTGCTGTTTTGACAAGTGGGTGCAAAGGATTTATTTATGCATGAGGGGAAAGAATGAGATTTAAATGTATTAGCAACTAGATTTCATTGTTTGTGCTCTTAACGTTAAGAGCCCTTATACACAAACTAAAGCACAACAAACTAAAACGCTGTGCATTTTTACCAATGACTTCATCAAAAATATGAACTGCGGGAGTTTATTTAGGATATAGTATATTGTGAGATATTATCAAATGTCTCATAACATCATATATCTCTTTGCAACAGACAGAATAGCAAGACAACGAGTCTCAAGGCTAAAACTGTGACATAGAGCATGGTTCAACATCATTGACCTACAGTAACTCAGGGGTCTGCAACCTTCAACATCATAAAAGCTTCTTTCAAACCAAAAGAAAGTCTCAGAAAGCTGCAAACAACATGGCATTTAAAAAAATAATAATAGTATGATGATAAATGAATGAATTGAAAGTTAAAACACATTTCTGTAACTGTATTGACTGTATCAGAAGGAAATACAGTTGAAATGGAGGGTCCATGTCTGGAAAATATGGCCACATAATATGTTACTGCCTTCATTTTGGCTCAGATGTAGCCTAATACTGTAACAGCGTATCACTCATAGTAAACATACTTTTTCCAACAAAGACCAAAAGAGCCACACCAGAGGCTTTAAAGAGCCGCATGCAACTCTAGATAATGATTACCAACCAGTAGAGTTGCATTTTATGTAATAATGTTCTAATTTTGCAATATAACTCACTATAATGTGATGTAACACTTTATGATGACTGTACAATATTAAAGCATTTGTATTATGCGTATTTCATCATTTCCAAACCTTAAAGCCACACCGCGTAAAATTTTACCCAATAAATACAATTGAAATACAAGCATTTATTTTGTGACAGATATATTTATAATTGAAAAAAATACCCCATAAATGTACAAACAAACATGTGCTTTTGCTGTGAGCGGCTCCCCTTCCTTTCCTAAGACATGACTGTAACTTTACCGGCGTACGTCTCCAGCTCGTCTCCATGGAGATGTGGACAAAAGGCAGTAGACTTTGAGATTTAAACAGGTTAGCTTCTCATCCAAATCCATTCTTTGATTACCCACTGCAGTAATAGCATTTTTTGTGCTGAGCTGGTCATTAGGAGCATGTTTTGTACTGATGGCAACAGTATAGTCCAAAATGTTACACAGTGTGCCTTTAACTATTGCTGACTTGTGCATTAACCAGACACAGGGATTGTTACGGTTGGATCTGTTTTAGACGCTTATAAATGGCAAACAATGGTTAAAAAGGTGTGTAAATGTTTTAGAAATGATGAATGAAGTATACCAATGCATTACAAACTGTCTAATAATGCAAAGTTAGCAAATTTAGCACAAAACAGAATGAAAGTTTGGGATTTTTATTTTGTTCAAAACTATAAAACTTGCAGAGCAGCAAAACATTGTCATAAATGATGATACAGTGACGGATGACCAGGCCAGTGTCCAAAAAAAAAAGGCAGCTGCACCACACATTAATCTCGGGCCCAAATACCATGACAAATATTGATTTACTGAGGCACGAGTAGCATTTCTGGATCCATTGGAGAATACAGCGACAACTCAACACAAGGTCAACGCTTAAACACACAGCTTTTCAGTAGCAGGTATTTTACAGTAATAGTGCGGTCAAACCAAACGGTCGTCACCACAGCTTGTTAAAAGCCACTTAGATACAAGCTTTAATGCAGGCACCTGTGACAACTCATGTATAAAATATGCTCAAGTGGACACGCTTCAATAGCCAGTCTGTCAAGAATATCCGCACGTTTGCAGACCGCATTTGCTGACTGTATCAGGCTATAACAGTTGCTCATACCTTTTTTCATATTGACGTACCATGACGTGGAGTTACATTTGTGCAATTGGCCATGGACACAGACGGCAGACTGTCACTCCAGCCGTACTTCTGCCGCTCCTTGTTTTTTTTTTCTTCCAGTTGGTAAATTAGCCTTGTCTCGCTCAAATAAATACACATTTTAAAGCAGTACTAAGTAACTCTTGCCCCTATAGCGCAACTGCAGGTGTCTTAGCAAGTTACGATTTTTTAACATATTAAATGTCTTGGAGAGTAAATACTACGCTGACAGAAAAGGTGAAGGGAGAGAGGGGTGTTGTACATCCAATTATACAATGCAAATATTTTTTTTCACTCAAACTTGGCTGTAAATACTGTTTAAAGTGGCGCTAGCCCGCAGTTAGCTTTGCCCGTTAGCCTGTTAGCTTCTTCTCCGTGATTCTATTAGTGTGTATTGCTTGCTCCGCCCCGGTGGCAGTCAAGTTGCAAGCATGGTTTTCTGGCCAGAGACACCAGGGGGAGATGAAAGACCCCCAATCATCCCATTAACACTTGTATTACCCCACAGGGACTACGGAAATGATTTATTAAGGTAAACACGTTACTTAGTACTGCTTTAAGAAAACAATGTCGGGAACAAGTTACGTGTGGACGGTCACTGGCAACAGGTTGAAAACTGAAAGCTGCTCCGTCGGTATGTCAAACAAAGGTAGTTGAATTAAACGATTGTTCACTTGAGTTAATTAAAAGCATAATCTCGGCTGGGGTTCATGGCGAGACAGAGCTGAGACGTGAACAGGGCGGACTGACAATGCTAACAATGTGCTAAATTAGCCTCTGACTTCCTGATTCGTGCTGGGAGAAAGTGTGCTATATTTATGGTGCATTCCAGGCGGCTGGTAAGTTTCCAACCTCCCACCCGAACGCTGCTCAAAGTGATAATTACGACTTGTAAACTCGGAGATGACCAGACTGCTCCGAGTTCAGATATGAAATGAAGGCAGTAATGATGGCCTACAGTGGGCGAGAGTGGCCAGTGGCATAGCTTTCTATTAGGCAAGGCAGGTGGCTGCTTGGGGCCCCCAGCAGCCAAGGACCCCATGAACTGCCTCATTATTTATAAACTTAATCAAATGCTTGACATACACAGCCTTCCTAATGACTTTGGTGCTGCAGTTACACCGTCTCTCCACCAATGCTCTCTAGTGCTATTTATACCCCTCCTGCTGCTGCTTTAGTGAGTCATGGTTCCCTAATGTTAACTTATAATGAGCGGTGCACAGACTTTTTACTCATGGCTCCACCAGATTAAATTTCTAATAGTGAAATTATGGGAGTTGTCCTGCCCACGTGACGTCCTCTCTCCCAGTGTGCAGTACACAGGGCGGCCGCCAGAGGGCATCCTACCAACGTTCTTATTTGGGGCCCCTTGGTACCCCTGCTACGCCACTGAGTGTAGCTAATGATAACACCTTAAAACCACTGGATCAGTCAAGTGAATGTTACTTTTGATCACAGCCTTCAGGATAACGTTATCTAGCTTGTTTTTAAATATATCTGGTGTGGAGAAAAAAAATCCTACAGTATATTGTTAGCATCGTATTAGCTAACTGTTGTAGCATTAGCCGTTTTGTTTACATACAAGTACAGTCATAATTTCCATGTGGGATAATTTCCATGTGGGAAAAATACCATTTACCAGTTGCCTGGAACGCACATAAGACACACAACAGCCCACAAACTTTATTTTTCTTTCATAAATGTTGTGTTTACAATGTAGATCTAATGTAGTATCCTCTACTATAGGATGGAAATACTTTTAATATTATTGAAACTACAATGTAAAATTAAACTGAACAAAGTCTTAACTAAAGACAGACAGATTCAATTCAAATCGTGATGTAATTTAATGTTTTTTTTGTGTGTGTTACCAAATGAACAATGATTCTTTAGTCCATGCTGCCAGTGACTGTCCATTAGTAACTGCCTGTCAGCTTTGTAATCTTGAGACACCCGCAATTTGCTTTGGGAATACGCAGATGGCAGAAGGAGGACTGTGGTTTGTCAGTCCAATCCGAGTTCACGTGTCGCATGTGTAAATATAACCCAGTATTTGGAGCTCAGACATCTTCAGGCTGCAATATTCCACTTTATCTTCGGGAAAAGCAACATCCCGTAGCGCAGTCAGCCTAGTGCACTGTAAACTGCCTCCTGCCCTGATAGGCCATCTCCGCCGGCCCCGCTACCCGTGTGTCTGAACTCTGTCCCCGCTTGGCCCGGCTGCTCTCGGCGGCGCGGACCGGAGCATTAACAGTTGTGTGCCGAGCCGCGGGGGGCTGTAGCCGGCGGCAACCTTTCCTCCGCTCCACTGCAAGAGACGGCTTCACACAAACGGTTCTATTTGAACTTGCTCCTCGGGCCAGACACAGGAGGGAAGGCTGGGGGTCTTTTCTCATCTTCAGGCGCTTTCGCTAAATTCTACAGCAACACACACACACAGACATGACACTACGCTAACGTTATCGAATATGGCTGACACGAGTGAAAGGAATGCTCATGGTATGATTGGATTATTAGCATTCACAAGCTTACATTTTATTGGTTAGAAAATGCTATGTTGATCCAAAACAACTTTTAACCTCTTAACCCCACCTTGACCAAGTGCATTTTCTCCAGTTCAGAGTAATCCAAATCTAAAAGGTTACAGCCTGTACGCCTCATTTGAAAGCGAAGACCTACAAAGCTGATCTGAATGGATCTTTTTACCCGCAACCAATAAGAGTACGTCTGTCAGGAAATTATTCTGTTGCTCTGACTCTTACAACTCTCTGGAAACGCTCTGTTATTTCTGCCACAGAATATAACAGATTAAAAACAAGACAGACATGAGATTTTTCATTACTCGGTACCGAGGGGGAGAGAGATGGGATTTCCGACAGCCTCTTGTCAGTCAACCCTTCTCAAAAGAATCCCACCCTGCTCTCTCCTCCTTGTGGTTTTATTGAAATATACAGTAACCCCACCCACACAACCTTCAAACACATCACTGGCTTACAACACATCACACAGAGAGGTCTGTGGCAAGCTCTGCCGAACAGACTTTGTGACCAAGCTATATAGGCGAAGACAACACGGCAGGACACAGGAACGGTGATACAGTATGAGACGTCACAGCATGACCGTTTGTGTGTTTATGCAGATGAATAGCAGACGTCTGGACCTATTGTGATGTCTAAACAATAGGCCTTTTGTTAAAAGGGGGCAAGCCTGTGATGTCCTTAGGTGTGATGCAGAAAGCCGGCGCTCTCCAGCAGTTTGATTAATGGCCCAACAGGTACCTCACAGTTTGTGTATTGCTGCAACTAGTTTTAGTTAGTTGATTCTGAAAACTGTCATAACAACCTTTACCCATGGAGGCCATCTGGCTTTGGCACAAAGTTCCACCTCAGTGCACCTTGGTGATTACAACACACAGATTCATTTAGCAACAGTCAAACTTAAATGTAATACTTCATGATAACTTCATTTACAGAATTCTTTAAAGGGGGGTATTATGTAAAATCGACTTTTTCAAGCTTTATATCATGTTATTATGTCATTCCCTCATTAAACACATGCCTGGAGTGTTTTTGAGTAATCAGTAAAAACTTAGACGGCAGCCATTTTAGGTGTAGCTATGCCTCAGTCCTCCTAGGAACGCCCCCACCTCCTGGAGACGCCTCTGGACCTTTCGTCACCAGCCAAGCCACCAACCACTGCTCCTCAGCTCAGCAGAGCCCCCTCCCGCACAGTAGTGTTGTTTAGATGCCACAGCAGTGTGCTGAAGGGGGCGTGTCGGAAAGCTTCTTAAAGAGACAGAGGCCTATTTCAAGACGTTCAGTACAGCCATTTTGAGAGAACAATTTTATTCAAGGCAGTTATTTTAATTTACTGCATATACAGACCAACAGAAGGTTACGTCATCATTGTAGTATGCTATAGACTGGTGCTATGTGATTGAAAAAAGCATAATACCCCTCTTTAACAATGTCCCACAGACATTAACCCCTTCTAATGAAACCCATGTGGATCAAAATGGCTCAGCGATACCAAGAGGCATTTGTGTCGTCGTGGACAGATTGGAAAAGGCTGACGCGGCGCACGGGGCATATCGGGAAGTCACACAGACGTGAGAGAAATAGGCTTGTCGAGGTTTTGGATTGGAGCCGACTGTCGCCGCACAGGAGCCACTACAATGCGCTGACCGCATCAATAACAGCTCCGTTCGAAGAGAGAGTAAAGGAGAGGGACAGGAGTGGATTGACTGACTTGTGCAGAGGGAACTGATCACAGAATAGTCCTCCTAGTGTTGAAGCTGGGTGTTTTCGTAATCTAATAATAAAATGCAGCATATTTATTTCTGTTTAGCTAACCACATGAGTGTATGTTTTAAGGAATGATCTTGCTGCTCTGTTTTGGGTCAGCGGGCCAGTCGCACGATGATATAGCAGCCGTTTTTGTTGTAACCAGCTAATTAATTTGGGTAATGATGCACAATATTTTGGGAAATAAATAGATAAGAAACACACGCATTTAATTGTATAACTAAAAAAGCACATCTGTCTTTGGTGCGAGTGAATGTGGGTGAATGATTTGGCATGTTCAAGTCTAATGAAACGTGTGTGTCCTGTGCAACTTAAAGAGGGGGTATTATGCTTTTTTTAATCACATAGCACCAGTCTATAGCATACTACAATGATGACGTAACCTTCTGTTGGTCTGTATATGCAGTAAATTAAAATAACTGCCTTGAATAAAATTGCTCTCTCAAAATGGCTGTACTGAACGTCTTGAAATAGGCCTCTGTCTCTTTAAGAAGCTTTCCGACACGCCCCCTTCAGCACACTGCTGTGGCATCTAAACAACACTACTGTGCGGGGAGGGGCCTCTGCTGAGCTGAGGAGCAGTGGTTGGTGGCTTGGCTGGTGACAAAAGGTCCAGAGGCGTCTCCAGGAGGTGGGGGCGTTCCTAGGAGGACTGAGGCATAGCTACACCTAAAATGGCTGCCGTCTAAGTTTTTACTGATTACTCAAAAATATGTGAATGAGCCAAGGCAACACTCCAGGTATGTGTTTAATGAGGGAATGACATAATAACATGATATAAAGCTTGAAAAAGTCGATTTTACATAATACCCCCCTTTAAAGTTAAGTTAAATTGTTGTGCCGTTATTAACCTCTTAACCCCCGCCTAAACCGATCACATTTTCTCCAGTTCGGCTTTACCCAAATCTAAAAGCTTTTTTGAAAAAAAGCATTGAAATATCGACAAAAACAATACGTATACGAGGATGAAAACACAGCAACATAAAGTACCACAGACGTGACGAAAACGCAACAACAAAAAAGTTACAAAAAAGTGATGCAAAGGTGACAAAAGAGCAGCAAAAATGTGAAGAAAACACAAGAAAATGACGATTAAAAAAAGTAAAAGTAAGTCACAGCAACACGGCAACAACGTGAAGAAAAATATCTGTTTAGATCAGTGTAGCTTTCAAACGAGGTGTTACACTGGCCTACAGTCTGGAAGCTTTTAGATTTAGGTAAAGCTGAACTGGAGAAAATGTGCTCAGTTAAGGCGGGGGTGAAGAGGTTAAACCACTTAGAGCGCTTCCTGTAGACATTACCTTTAAATCCAGGATCTTCATCCAAATTACTTTTGAATCAGTGTGTTGTGTTAGTTAAGTTGCTCTTGTGATCATTGAACTACGGCCAATAAACAGTAAGATTACATTAGGTGCTATCTTTTTAAACAGATTAAAAATAAACAGAACCTGAAATGAAGTTTGCACATGACCCTAAAAAAATACATCCATAAAAACCTAGCACTTCATGGCTAAAAAGCAAACTCCAGAGAGGGAACAATATGTGACTAAGCCTCTATTTCCCATCTTAGAATGCTAAATCTATCGCTCGCCCCTCTCCATACGTCCTCCATATGACAGAGCTTCATTTTGGAGATGTGCTGGTGAGGAGTCTGAAGGGAGGAAGGGGCTCTCATCAGTATTCAGCCTGTGATTTCTCTGTCTGTCTCTGAGCCTCAGGGAATGCAGAACTAACAGTAAAAACTTGTATCTGGCAGGAAAAGTTAGGTCTAACGTAACTTTAATTTGAGGTCGTATTGCTGTGGTTTGGAAAGCACCACAGCAGGACTATAGTGTAGGTAGTGTCAATTCCTACAGCTAATTGTGTGGTATATAGTCAAAAAGTTACAGTTGAATAATGTAAACCATCCGTAAATCTTGTTCAACACTTTTACTTTGTATATTTGTCATGCAAAAAAGTTTTCTGGCTCCTGTCCCCATCAGGGAGATAAACAGCGGTACATTCTGCGGACTGAAAATCTCCAATTTGTTACAAATAGGTCGTGGTTGACTTCTTTTTACTCAGTTGGGTTAGTGTTGGTAGTTCTATTCTTGGTCTAATAGCGTATTAGAAAAAAGTGCTAAATCCACATTGTATGCTTCATATCGCAAATGCAGCTAATAATTGATATCAGGTTTGATTCCAATGCCATTCTGAATGGTGTTTGTGTGTTCTTGCACCAAGATCACCCACTTCCGGTGGCTGGCTGGTTTATTTTATGTTATCTTTATATGTGCATGTTAATGAACACAAATGGGACACATGCCTGTAAACATGCTCTGCATGTGTGAAGCACTTAGTGTTACATTTGTAAGAAAAGTGCTTTATTAAGTTTTATTGATGCCAGATTGTAGCCAACTTCCATCCGTTCACACTCACACTCACTCTCATCCTGGCCTATTGTATATGTTACTCGTGATAGGGGAATCCAGGGCACCCAGAGGCATGGCATGGGGGAGAACATGCAAACTCTACACAGAAAGGCTTGAACCCAGGACATTCTAACCTCTGCACCACCATGTTGATCAAATACACACATTTTCCAAAGGTGAGCCAAATGCAGAGGCAAATTTCCTTATAGAGCTTCTGCAAATGACGTTGTAGCATAGCAACAGCATAGCAACAGATGCCATATGAGTGTCAAGTTTTGTTTTAAGGGTTATAAGGAAAATAACATGTGTGTGTCTATAAAGACATTGGTCCTAGACCAAAATTTAACCAATAAAATAAGGTTACAATATTTATGGGTGGCACGGTAGCACAGCAGGTTAGCACTTGTGTTTCACAGTGAGAAGGTCCCGGTTCAATTCCCACCTGGACGCGGCCTTTCTGTGTGGAGTTTGATTGTTCTCCCCGTGTCTGCGTAGGTTTCCTCTGAGTACTCTGGTTTCCCCTACCACTAAAAACATGTCCAATAGGCCAGGATGCATGAGAGTGTGTTTGAGAGTGCGCATGGGGGACGATGCATGGAAATTAGTGTGGCTTTTTCATTAACATGCACTGTCCCTACCAAATAAACCAATAAAAAGAAGCTACAAATCCCCAAAGAAAACTATAGCAAAGAGTGAGCTTAACTTCTACTGGAAACAAAACACATCCAAAAGTAGTACACTTGTACACTAGTCACTTTAGCTCGGAGCTCTAACAATAAGAAACGCCGCCTCTTCTTTGGACTTCCAACTTCTATAGAGACAAAAAAAAAGAGGCCAAAATCAATAGTAAAAGAATAAGAACAACTCCCTGGGTAGCAGTACTGTACAGCGGCAAATAACTACCAACTGATGCACTGTGGGATACGAGGGGGGAGGTTGTCATGGAAACATGGCCATGCGGGTGTGTTTATAATGATGTGCTTCAGACTTTAACCTTCAGCATTGCTCTAAGTGTGAGAGACTGCATTAGGAAAGAAAGCGATTGCACTTTGTCAAAGACCTACACTCAAATATACACACATAAATGGTGTCTACGGAGAGGGGGGACGTTAAGGGGACCGTTCTTATTTTTCGTACTCCCAATATTATTATTAATCCAGTGAAACGAACCAAGTGGCACATCTTGACCCAGAAGTGCTTGAAATTTCCACAGTTGCGACAAGGCACAATTTGTACACAAGGCAATTCAAAGTAGAAGTGCAGAGAGAGCGCAGATAAAAATACTTTTAGTTTAGTCAAATGCACAGCTAAAAAGACCTGACTCTGGGACCAGCAGCCAAAGATGGTTCATATGTCAAAGATATACTTAATCAAACAATAGAGAACTAAAACATTCAGGTATACTAATCATAAGACCAGACGTTTAGTGGCGTAACCCAGGATTAAACCAGCACTAAACTCGGACTAATACGCAAACCCATTTCTGACGCTTTATCCTTGAATCTTTTTGTGCTGGACAACCTCTAAAGCTCCCATTTCTCAAGCCTAAAAGCCACTTTTGACAGTTTGATATGCGGCTTCCGTGGTGAATTGATATTGCTGCATTATTAGGATATAATGTAGCAGCGGGTTTCAAAAGCCCCTTTTTCTGACAAACTGAGAGTGGCCACACTGTCTGCAGGTGAGGGGCGCAGGTGCACTGGATCATGAGGCATGAATGACAAATGCGCTTCCTCAGGCTTTCAACACATCCCAAATTATCGGGACAGAAATTGTTTTTTTGTGCTCTTCATATTCTTATTACATCCGCGACACACCGTTTTCATTTGCCACTTTAGATTATTTGTTTTTCATTAGCGCTTTAGCCTGAAGGAGCCCGCTTCCAATAAAAGAAGTCTGCTGACATAAATCTCATGAAAATACGCTTTTTTTCCCCCATTGCGAATGTCTCCGAGTAGGTGTAGTGAGGGAAAATACGCCGACAAGCAAACTATTCACTGTTTAGGGCTGAAACAAAACGTGCTGCCACTCACTGTCTTGGCAACGTCAAACCCACACACTTTGTTTCGCAGCTTAGAGCTACTTATTGTGCGCCTGCCTTGTGAAATAACAATAATACACAGTGCTGCAAAGCCTTAAACCAGGTTTTAAGAAAGCAACAGCAAGGAGCAAAGCATTATAAATGAACAAAAGGGAAAGGAATTCAATAGGGCTCAGTACTGTAGATTTTCACACATTTCTCATTCCGCACATTTCTTAACAATGTTTGTGTTGGCTCTCATTTGTCCAGGAAGTATTAATCATAGTGACCCTGTGTTCACAAGTGAATCTTAGATCAGTACTTAATGCTAGAACTCAAAACTGAAGCACTAGTTGAACAGGCCTCTGCAAAGGCACTCGTTCTTACATGTAATGATAAAATATTGGGCCTCATTCATGAGCATCTTAAGAAACGTCTTACAATCCGTACTTACGAAGGCAGTGTCAGGAAACTGCAGCAGATTCACCACACGTTCTTAAGTTGGGGAAATACTTTGCACGTGTGTTCTGAAGTTGGAGAATCCCAACTTGGAAGCGCGTGTGTGTGAGGACTAATTAGCATACAGTATGTCACCGCCTATCATTCACCATATAAGAACAAAAAGTGTGCCGTGTGCCTCCCAGAGGAGGAAATGAATGACAAAACACAAATCCAAAACTAATAACCAACAAAACCCCAAAAGAATAAGATTACAGCCATCGGCGCCACACACTCAGAACCCACCTAGACCTTTGGGCACTCGACTTAGGTCTCAGTACAAAATGTTTAAATAGATATAACGCGAAAGGGTTTTCCTTCTCTTTCTGCAGGTCAGTTCTTTATATAGGTGCGGTGACAGCGGTCTGACACTCCACCTGCGTAGCTCAACGAGCAAAGTGCGCATTCTTATAATCACACGGTCGTAAGATCAAGGCCGATGCTCGTCTTTTTGCTTTTGAGGCATTGGAGAAATTGCTTATATGGACTATAATAATTCCCTGTTTTATTTGTCTGCCTGTCTCTTTTACATGTTTCTTGTGGACCTTTTTGAGTCTGAAATAAAGAATATAATATCAAATGTTAATGCAGTGCATTAAATGCTATGGTGAACATCGGTATTCAAAAGTTTTAGCAGTAATACATTGGTACTTTACATTAATAAAAGTAGGCTACAAGTTATATTACCAACTTATTTCTGACTGAAGGCATCTGTAATTTATTATAATTATATCAACATTTTGGAATTAATAAATGGAGATAAGTAGTTATCTGAGGTTCAGGAGCAGGACCAGACCTCACGCATGCCCCTTCCGGCTGCCGGCCTATTTAAGCCCCCGTTTACTGACCTCATCCTCTCGTTCGGGGTTTCCGGCCCCATCCTCCCTCCCTTTATGAATTCTATTCTGCTTCTCCTACAGCATGGGGACGCGAGCCCGGGAGCTTACCTCATCGAATCCCCAGAACGGCTTATCTACTTTTGTAAAAAAACGTTAATAAACGTATTCCTTGTGCATAGTGCATACTATCAGAGGTTGTGGTCCTTGTGAGTGAAATACATGATTTATTATGTACAAATATTTATGACTCAGAATGTTGGGTTCTATCAGGAGCAGGATCGTGACCAGAACTGAAGACTTTTTTGTTCGTAAGAGTCCTCCTATTTTGAAAGCCAAAAACCTTCCTAAGAAAGCCTTAAGAACAAATTGGTGAGTAAGAACGTGTCGCAAATGAGGCCTATTGTTACCAGACCCAATGTTCCTCTTAGGGAAAAAAAAAAACTTGTTGTCCGCCGTTGTAAATGCTTTCTTTATATAATAATGTAAAAAAAAAAGTGCCTTTCTTACATGTCCATGAATAACTGGAAGAATCTGTTGCAAAAACCTGCAAAACCCTCTCACAGAGTCTAGGAACCGGGAACCGGGAACCGGGAACTTTCTTGCTGTTCTGAGTTGAGATTGCTAAGTACTTTCCCTCTGCGCCCCAAAGTGAAAAATACCATACTATAGCAACTCTGGCTTCATAGAAAGTGCTCAGTGCCAAAATCTTGTCATCTCTAAGTGGTGCAGTCGGGTTGGGGGATTTGCTCTGACAGAGAATTACAAGCGTCTACAAGCCGAAAGACACAAGAGGCATGTCGAGTGTGACAAACAGGAAAAGGGCAGATTAGGAGCTTTTATGGGACTAATCTCTTCTGCAGAGATGTTACGGTGATAAACCTGTAATCCAGCATCCGGAGGTGACGGATACATGCATGATGCTACCTAATACACACCCGGGAATGGAGAAAAGGGTTGGCATGTAATAAAAAGCTATTACTTGGATTTGAGCCGAGGTTTTTGACCATATTGTTATTTTTTCTACACATTTTCAAACTCCAAACGGGGTATAACTGAAAGACTGTGGGATTCAAGCGTCCCGGATGATGGAGGTGTTTGTAATGAGAGGGAGTGTGGTCAAAAGTCAAAATCCACGTTCTGAAGCCAGTTGCAGAATAATTATGCAGCCATTTTCAGGCCGTAAAACGTTTGAAAGATCTGTCTTTAGATCATTCCTGACCCAGTCTAAACATTCCAGTTCATGTGTCTGTTAAATAGTGGTAGTTTTTCCACTTTTCTCACATTGGCGATGTCTCTCAGCACTGAACAGGTTGGTTACAGCTAAATGGCAGCACTGGTAGATGATGGATTCCCGATGGCTTGATTTCCTTTAGTCTTTGACCTTTACTTTGCATCTTTTTCTTGTCATCTCACTTCTTACGACCCTGTTGGCAATTGGCAACAAAACATTTGATGGTTCTGTGTCCCTTCTCAGTGTCCTTTTTATATTTCAAGAGGGCTGCATCCCTCAGGCAATTTGTAACTTTTTCCGTCTTCCCATTTTCTGTGAGAGAAAATAGCTGCATAATATTTCTGCACACTTTATTCAGAGCATGGACCTACTTTGGCCACACTTCTTCTAGCTACAAACATCGGCATCACATGGGACACTTGAATCAAACAGCCGTTCAGTGCTACACTGGTTCACACATGGCATGGTCAAAAAACTCACTTGTGTAATAATTGTGCACACAGTGTACATGGGCAGTCACCTTTATGTGTGAAGATGACATGTCCTCCATGTGTCTGGGTTGGATTCTTAATTTATTTTCATGGGACAGTTAGGAGCCAAGATGATATTTCTAGACAATTAAAGAAAACTACTACATACAGTACTTCACTATCTTTACACAAATGTTTGCAGATTGGGCAAAGAGTTTATACAGGAGCGATCTTTTTACTTAAAACCTGAGGATGCACAATGGAAGCACACTATTCATCCAAACCTTTTTGACTATTGACCAGTAAAGGAACTAACTCAAACGATCTATATTTCATGGAACTTATTGGGTGGGAAAGTGAACATTTTGCCCTTAGAGTTGATGCAACCAGAGGCTACAACCAGAAAACTTCAGTGATGGCTAGACTGCAGCTTTTGTGGGATGTTCTGGGTTAGACCTGATTTAGTCCTGGCTTTGTGGAGAGTCCCTGTTTTTCATTTTAAACTCTCATATCTTTCATGCTCCACATCCCGCCATCATCCGTTAAAGGGGGTATTTTTCCTCAGAGCTCTTGACAGACGGGGTTCTGGTGGCACTCTGCATCAGCTTTGAACTGAGACGTGATTGATGGATGTCTCCCATTAGAGACCTGTTATTATCATCATTGTGCCATTAGCGACACTTCAAGCGTCTTTTCTTGATGGAAGAAATCCTCTTAAAGCTGGGAAAACTCAACTTGACAAAGTGGGACAAAAACCATGTGGTTACAATATGTTTTAATGTCTATACTGCTATGGATTCCCTTCCTTACAACCACTATCCAAGTTAAAGTGTGCATAGTTTCTGCTTTCTGGTGCCACTACAAGTATCTTGGAACAATTATAGATTGTAAACTGAATTTGAATGAAAACTGTGCTGTTGTTTGTAAAAAGGGTCACCAACGACTGTATTGTCTTCGGAAACTGTCCTTCTTTCATGTAGATAAAACTGTGATGACACTTTTTTATCGGGCATTCATCGAAACGACCCTAACTTTCTGCTTGGTCAACTGGTATGGGAGCTCGTCTGTTAGAAACAAAAACGCCCTGAATCAGCTGGTCAAGTGGTCAAGTAAAGTCATCAGCTTCAGACCAGTTTGGACTTTCTGTATGATAGACAGTTAGAAAGGATGGCACGAAGCTTCCTAAAAGATACTGCGCATCCTTTGCATTCAGAGTTTCGATTGCTTCCATCTGGGCGTAGGTTTTTAATGCCAATAAGCCATACGAATCGTTTTAGTAAAGGCTTTGTTCCCGCTGCCATTTCCTTGATGAACAACTAGGGATCTAATCGCCCCTGACACGGATTCTTATCTTTGTTATTGTCCAGTGGCTTAAATTTCTGTTGTATCTTTAGGCACATCCTGTTAGTATCTGGAGCACTTTAAAATTTAAAAATGTACGTGTATAATGTGTTTTAATGTTGACTAGTTCTCAGAATTGCAAGACAAATTTACCTACGGGTACGAATAAAGAAACCTAACCTAAACCTAACCTAACCTAACCACATCCCACTAAATACTATGTACAAGTTGTAGTGCTCATATACAGCGTTTCGTGTTCAGTTTAATAAGGCTGTGAACTAGGCCAGTAAGCAGAAGTCTCTGGTGTCACAGGTGTGTCACAATGTGCCAAACATAAATAAACTCTTATAAACCTACTGAAACATCTTGTTGTTGCTACCATCTACAGACAAAAAAGTGGCTTAGTTTCCTTTTTGTTGAAAGAGGTCACTGGATCAATTCCTGGAGTGACGCAAAAACAACTTGTCACAATTGCTAAACCCAGACAGAGGGAGAGGGATGTGTCAGGAAGGTCATCTCATAAAAAGACAGTGTTTATCATATTGCGTCAAGCTGTTTCGGTCGTAACATCTCTGTAATTTAACCATAATGTTGGCACTGTTTTGGCTTGCATATCCGTATGACGCACAACAGAGGTTATGGGTGACTTGAATGGTCAGACTATAGCGCTATATCTTCAGTTCATGTTTCCGGGTCCCTTACTGATGGCAAATAAACTTCTCCTGCATAAAACATCCAGATTTCTCCCAATTTTTCATGTATCCCCTCAGACACCATTGTTTAAACTTGATCTAATTTCCCCAAAAAATCAAGATAGTTGGTGATGGGGAATTATAGAGTTAATTCGGCCCTCACATATTGCCCTTATCATATAGACTGTTAGTCCCTACGTGTAACCGAGATTATTTAACTCTCTTCATGTGGAAGTATCGCCAGACTCTGAATGATCACTGCCCTGAACACTGTGTGACTGTTCAAATGTCTCCAGGCCTGTATTACGGTAATAAACTCCTTCTACGTAAGACATCAAGACTTCGTCCCATCCTTCCGCTCATGTCTCTCCGGACGTCTTTAGTATTTCCCTAACAGTTGGTAATATGGAAGCAGGGCCGCAAAACGCATGATCCATTCATTACCATGTGTTCTGTAAAGTGCTACCAAAAAGGCAAAAGTACTCATGATGATGATTGCATTTTGCATTTCAGATTCGACAATAATTTTCCTGCCCAACAAATTGGCTACTATGATTTCGCGCACTTGGAAGAAAAACAAAATCTTATTTCTCTAGTACGCATTGCTTGTATGGTCATAAAATTAATTGACTTGTTTTAACTGAAGTCTAAAGAGAACAAATTAGAACATTGCAGATAATCACCCAGTGTGGTGCGCTTCTGTCCTGAATATAGAAAAACTAAAACAATTATCTCGTAACAAAAAAAACAGAAAAGCTAATTTCTCTTATCTAAATGAGGCGGTTTGTGTTAATTTCCCCACAGCAGGTCCGTTTATGAAGACGCTAACCACCACCAAGTGATACGTTAATAATGGCTTTTGCATTTTCATGACTAGCTTATTTATTCTCAGCAGTTTGGCAGCGTTCCTAGTGTCTGCAAAACGCAATGTGGCGCTCTATACAATATTCATCAACCACTGAGCCACCGTTGAATAATATACGGTAGAAGTAAAAAAGATGTGATGGACAAAGTTGCTCAAGAAAAGGCACATGAAAATACACACACTGACCTAGGAAAAAGAAAGAAAAAATTCACTTCAGTATTTAACCCCTTAACGCCTAGTGTCTCTAATTCATGACATACCTCTTCTTGCAAGACTGTGGCTAAAATAATGCATGTTTTCCCTTGATGCCTGTTTGCCCACATCCACGCCGTACCTAGGAACCTTTTGCAAGCACTAGTTTCTCGTAGGACCGTTAGAGAAGGAACCACATCTGGGTTATGGTAGCTACTTTGCGGAAATAGCATTTCTGCAAATCGAGGCTGCAACTTCGACGAAATCTTCAAATGTAAGTTGAGTTGTGTTAAAAAAAAAATGTAGCTGCTCATTGTTTCCATCTTTAGATCATTTATTGGTATGAACTTCGTGTGATGGATTTTTTTTTCGTTATTGAAGATTTAGGTACGTCGCGAATTAGCGACGTCAGGCCATAATGGAAAACTGCAATAGCCATATGGTGGCATTCATTCACCTCAGAAAAGGGAGTAAAATATGATAATTAGTAATAAAAATGGTGACATGTCTATGTTACGTAGATAAATTGTCTGCACCTTGCTTTTTTTTCCTACATCAGGTGATGAAAGCAGCAGCAGCAGCAGCAGCAGCAGTGAGCTGCTGTATTTATGCCTGTTGTCGCAAATTAGTGACATACCTAAAACTATATCTATACTATGTTCTACAGATAAATTAACAATCTCCACTTAATTTAGCATCAGCTTGAAGCAAAAACACTGATAATATATTTTTTCTATAATTGGAATTAATTCAGGCGTTAAGGGTTAAAACCAGTGATATTATTTAATCACAAATGTGTAATAGTTGTCAAGTGAAAGGACTTTAAACCACAAGACTAATACGGCAAGTTTGTGGACCTAGGTTCAACAGCCAGCCCATTTCTGCCTTTGGAAACTATGACATAAAATCATAAAATGACGTTAAGGCAACCTATTAACGCAGGGCTATAAAGGAATGTCACAGACCAGAATATCCTCCTTTGTCTTGTGGCAGAAATAGCCTGAGCATGTGACTCTCTAGGCTTCACTGTGCCAAATCCTGAGGTGCAGCTAAAAATGCAAATGATAATAGGCTTGTCTATAGCGCTCAGAGCTGATCCCCTCCACTGTGAAGAAGACTATTTGCATATCTTATTCCAGATCTAAAGCTAATGGAGAGTGGGTAATTGTGGAAGGATTTTTAATGCGGCTTAGTATGAAAGTCAAAATATTTAAGAAAGAGATTAATTATGCTAAAACAACCTCAGAGGTGTGGAATATCATCATGTGCGTGATCGTTGGAAAAGGCTTCAGACTCAGGCAGAGTATGTGAGATTGGTATCCCTCAACAGGCATGGAGGTCTCAGGAAGGGCTGGGAACCGTTATTTTCTTTCCCAATACTTTAACAATACTTGGTTTACAATACCTGAATGATACTTTTTCGATACCTAACTAAAATATTTCTCATCTAGAATCATATTACAGAACACTAATGTTAATTTGTTAATGGGCCCGACCTTGCCTTTCTAAACGCTGGTAATACTGGTGCTAGAGCGGGATATATTCGAGAGCTGGACAGTGTTTGACTCACAGTGGGAGAAGTAGTTTGTCATTTGTCCTGTGAGCGCTTCATGAGATGCGCGAGGCTGCATGCAATGTTAATGTAGAGAAGAGGAGAGCGAACACAGCGCCTCAGCCGACCCCTTTTTTTATAGGCGACGCCTATAAAAACGCCTGGCGAAAGCACTGGCACACCCTTGTTACTACATAAGATACCAACTTTGTTTTGAGCAACGCCATTGTTGCACCAGGCGGAAGATTGGGTTTGTATCATGAATTTGAGCTGAAACAACCAAGTCACTTCCTTTAAAGGGGGGGTATTATGTAAAATCGACTTTTTCAAGCTTTATATCATGTTATTATGTCATTCCCTCATTAAACACATGCCTGGAGTGTTGCCTTGGCTCATTCACATATTTTTGAGTAATCAGTAAAAACTCTGATGGCAGCCATTTTAGGTGTAGCTATGCCTCAGTCCTCCTAGGAACGCCCCCACCTCCTGGAGACGCCTCTGGACTTTCCTCGCCAGCCAAGCCACCAACCACTGCTCCTCAGCTCAGCAGAGCCCCTCCCCACACAGTTGTTTAATGCCACAGCATACCTCTCTCGTAACTCGGTGCTAGTAACCCTCTACTTTACTTCTCCAAAACAAGTGCTGAAAGTTACGTGGTTCCTGTGTTACTGTTGCTGTTTGTATTTCAGTCTTCTCTGAAATGGTATTGCTCCTACAGTCGTGCTCTGTGAACGAAATCTTGAATCTTTGAAACACAATCATTGTAAGTTCAAGTTACATCACAGGAGTCTTTCTGCAGAATAGCAAATGAGATACAAGAGCGGAGTGAAAGACGGCAGATTATCACCCACATAAACTGCCTCTCACCTCTCAACTCCACATATGAAGATAAACACTTTTTTTTTGTAAATGTGAAGAGTTGAATATAATGGCTCTGGAAGTGTTTGGGGAGTGCTCAACTGGCCTGACAGACAGGACTCACAGACAGTCCCACTCCGACAATAGGACGACGTGATTTCGAGTGAGAGGCGGTTTGTGAAAGAGTGGATTATTTCACTCAGCAAAATATGAAAATCCGCGCTGACACGGAGCTCAGCGGCCATCAATCACGCGGTAGATTTATGTCGTTTTAGATTTTCTATTGTCTAAACGTAGTTCCTTTCACACATTTGTTGATTTTTGGATTGACTGCTAACACCTACAACCTTTAAAGGGGGTATTATGTAAAATCGACTTTTTCAAGCTTTATATCATGTTATTATGTCATTCCTCATTAAACACATGCCTGGAGTGTTGCCTTGGCTCATTCACATATTTTTGAGTAATCAGTAAAAACTTAGACGGCAGCCATTTTAGGTGTAGCTATGCCTCAGTCCTCCTAGGAACGCCCCCACCTCCTGGAGACGCCTCTGGACCTTTCGTCACCAGCCAAGCCACCAACCACTGCTCCTCAGCTCAGCAGAGCCCCCTCCCCGCACAGTAGTGTTGTTTAGATGCCACAGCAGTGTGCTGAAGGGGGCGTGTCGGAAAGCTTCTTAAAGAGACAGAGGCCTATTTCAAGACGTTCAGTACAGCCATTTTGAGAGAGCAATTTTATTCAAGGCAGTTATTTTAATTTACTGCATATACAGACCAACAGAAGGTTACGTCATCATTGTAGTATGCTATAGACTCGTGCTATGTGATTGAAAAAAGCATAATACCCCTCTTTAAACTATTCAAACAGTCTGATCTTCTAAATTGAATTGCTTTAATGCAAATCAAATTCCATATGCTCAGCTTTTTATGCGTGGTCTACGTCCAGCTATGCAATAAACATGACAATAGCACACTAACATACAGAGCAGACATCAAGCAATCCCACATTAATATCATTATTACATTTCCATAGAAATCTGAATTGTCTTGCAACTGTGGACATGCATTGAGTGTTTCTTACTTGCTTGACGTCGTATGCGAACAGCACATACTTGAGGTCAGGAGACAGCGAGTACTTGGCAACGTTGAAATTGATCTGATGGAGAGAAAACACAGGAAGCAGGCTGAGAAAAATATTAAATGTTGACTCTCTGTAAACTCTCTTCTAATACAGAATGTAGACTGATAGGACAATGACGAATGAGTCATTTGAAGCTTGTCAGAGTGTTAAAGGGGACAGATCTGGCAAATCTTGTCACTAGTATTCTCAAATTTAAAGACACCACTTTCTTTACAAACACGCCTAGGTGGCCAGAGCATGGAACCCACAAACCATGAGACAAACATGTATTTAATACTTACAAATGTGGTGTTGGCCAGGATGACGTCGGTTTCGTTGGTGAAGATGTTGAACTTGATGACGTGGCCATCGCTGTTTCTGTAGATCACCTCAGAGTCTGAAACGGAGGGAGCAAAAAAAGAACGGACTTAATTATGACATTATAACATCACAAAAAACCTTCAGAAAATGTATTTCTGACAATTTTGAGATCGAAAACAGCAGTCAGAAACAGACACTACCAGAGAAGAATATCTAGTAATCTTGATTTAGAACTTATTGATCAAGAAGAGCAGCTCAATAGGTAAATCGAAAGCCATGTACGATATACTGTACATTATAATAGTGTTAAAACGATATAATAGTGTTAAAATTGCATAAAATACGTTTTGCTTGTACATTTTCCATTAATCAGTGGTTCTCAACTGGTGAGTCGGGACCCAAAAGTGGGTCGGAGAACGATTTACAGTGGGTCCCAGAAAACATTATTTTCAATCTATCAACTAAAGTAAGAGTCTGAAATTGACTGGTACAACAAGTCGTTTTAACCATTTCAGGTTTATGAGCTTATGATGATGAATGAGAGTGTGGTTGAGAGTGCTCATGGGGACGACGGATGGAAATTAACCCAAGGCTACAATTCGGTGTGGCTTGTCATTAACTTGTACTGTCCCTACCAAATAAACCAATAAATAAAAACATTCAATAAATAGAAAAGGTTACATTATCAACTGGACTGGGTTTTGGTAAAGTCCAAAACTTTTCGTTTCACTTCTAGTCACAGAAGCTTCTTCTTAGCTCTTAGGTCATAAATGACACTATTACCCAAACTGGACTAAATATTTAGTCCACTCCAGTTTGGGTAAAAGTGTCATAAATGGTAAGAAACTGAACAGGAAATAATGTTAAAATCCTATTTCACTGAAAATTATTTAAAAAAACAAATCTGAAGAATTAAGTAAATGAAGCACAAACTACATCTATTTTATGTGTCACATGAAGCTTTTGCCGCTTAAATATTTACTCACCGTGGAATGTAGTAAACTATTTGTTATACTCAAGTAAGAGTACAGATACTTCATAATATTACACAAGTAGAAGTAAAACTACAAGTACAGTTACTTCAAAAGGTTACTCAAGTAAATGTACTAGAGTAAATATAAAGTAATCTACCCGGCTCTGGTTTTGTTAAATGATTTCTGGTTTTACGATGCCTATTTTGTTTCATGATTTCCACATACTGTATCGCTATGTTTGTTTTAATCAGAAAAGATCTGTACAAAACTGAACATGTGAATGAGTAGTTAATGGCAAAAGCCCTGACCCTCCAGTTGAGAACCACTTGTTTAGACCTCTACAATCGTTCATGCTTCGAGACCTGTTCAAAATGTGCAATGTCAACCTGATCCTTTCCTCGAACATTTCTGATTCAAAGTGCATTGTGTCGAATAGATTGTGATTGCACTGAACCATACATGGCACAAAGCAATGTTGGCACAATGGAATTATTCATGTGGATCTAACTTGTACTTTTGTGCTCTGAAAACCACAAAGCTATTTTTCATCTTCCTGGTATCCGTATGTTCACTTGATGAGGAGCGCATTGGGTGACATCTTTTGTGTTCAGCCCAATTGTTCAGACATGACTCACTGTTTTCTCTATTTTTGTTGTTCGATGCCGAGCATTCAGACAGGAGTTTGAATGTCGCGGAGGCATTGTGTCCATATGGCTTCCATTTCAATCACTCTCCAATAACGCGCGACCGAAACAGATGGCGTGCATAACAGTGCCTCTAGTGGACCAGCAACCAACGCGCGAGCCAACAAATTCAGACCTTCTCTCGCAATTAAAACCCGCAAGAAAACAGCCGGAATCTCATCAGGAAGTAAAGCAGATTGTATCGTGAGCAGGTGCGAGATATTAGAGACATTTTTTTGGCAAGATAACCAAAAACACCACAGAATTTTACCGATATGTCTTCAACTTGGCTTATCCATAAAGTCTATTTTTTAAGAGCAATACAATTAGAAAAAAAGTAGAAATAAAGAGGAAAGAGTGAGCAAACTCAGATCTATTTAACAATTTAATCTTTGCCTTAAAGGAACAGGCCACCATTTTTCCATACTGAGATATGTTCTTACCTGAGCTTGATACATACCTGTTTGGTCTTTGACCAGACAGGTATGTATCAGCTCGTCTAAGCTCAGGTAAGAACATATCTGGGGGGACGGGACTGTTATTTCTGGTGCTCGTAAAGCCAGAGCGGCTCATGCACGAGCTTATCATGGAGGCTGCAGTTACGTGTTTGGCCTGAGGGGGAAATTGCGAGCACAACACTGCTAAACTCCACAGAGCCCCTTTAAAGGGACTATACAGACTTAAAAAATGTTAAAGAGGGGGTATTATGCTTTTTTCAATCACATACTGTAGCACCAGTCTATAGCATACTACAATGATGACGTAACCTTCTGTTGGTCTGTATATGCAGTAAATTAAAATAACTGCCTTGAATAAAATTGCTCTCTCAAATGGCTGTACTGAACGTCTTGAAATAGGCCTCTGTCTCTTTAAGAAGCTTTCCGACACGCCCCCTTCAGCACACTGCTGTGGCATCTAAACAACACTACTGTGCGGGGAGGGGGCTCTGCTGAGCTGAGGAGCAGTGGTTGGTGGCTTGGCTGGTGACGAAAGGTCCAGAGGCGTCTCCAGGAGGTGGGGGCGTTCCTAGGAGGACTGAGGCATAGCTACACCTAAAATGGCTGCCGTCTAAGTTTTTACTGATTACTCAAAAATATGTGAATCAGCCAAGGCAACACTCCAGGCATGTGTTTAATGAGGGAATGACATAATAACATGATATAAAGCTTGAAAAGTCGATTTTACATAATACCCCCCCTTTAATATTATGTATTTTCCTCCCCCTTTATGTCCCAGCAATGTCCTAATGTGTAGAATGAGCCCAGACCTATTCACCTCAACTGCCACTAAAATCCTGCACTGTCACTCAAAAGGTGTTAATTCGGGTCCGCAGTGCCGTCATGCACGAGCTTAATATAGAAACTGCAGTTACGCGCAAGACCTGAGGTGGCAGTAGTGAGTATAAAAATGACCAACTTGCCTCTAGTCCCTTTAAAAGAGAGACAACACTGTTCTTACTCACACACACACCTGCTGTTAAATTGTTTTTATGTAGCTTAGGTGATTACAGAGTCATTTGCGTTTGTTTGACAACCCCGAGTAATTTGCGTGTAGTGAGGCAGTAAATTGCAACATGTAACAAAAACTATACAAAATACCGTATCCTTGATCACATTTATCCCTTTAAAACTAATACGAAAACAGATATTTTGTGAAGTGGGGATTTAAGCAAGTATTTAACCTCTTAACTCCCCTGAACCGAGCACATTTTCTCCAGTTTGGCTTTACCCAAATCTAAAAGCTTCTTGACAAAACGCGACAAAAACGAGGATGAAAATACAACAACAAAAAAGGAAAAAAGCCACACTAGAGCGACAAAAAAGTGACAAAAACCCAACAAAAAAGCGACAAATAGGAAACGAAAGAGCAACAAAAACATGGTAGAAAAGCAAAAGTAACACGATTAAAAAGTGACAAAAAAGCAAGGAAAATAACACAACAACAAAAAACTGACAAAAAAGAGACAAAAACACGACAATAGCACAATTAAAAAAGCGACACAAACACAAGGAAAAAGCAAGGAAAAAAGCAAAGAAAATGTGGCGACAATGCAACAGAAAAGTCACAATCAGTTGTAGGCCTTAGCTTTCAAATGAGGCATTACTCTGGCCTATAGGTTATAAGCTCCAATCGAGAAGCTTTTAGATTTAGCCGAGGTGGAGGTGGGGGTTAAGAGGTTCATTTAGTTATGAGAGTTTGTGCCCTCGAATAAGATGAGTCACCAAAATAACCCACTAATATAAAAAAAATCCTTTTGTCACTATAACTTCAAAACACTCTCACACTGAAGGTCTGCTTTAACCTTCTTATTAAGGAACATATGCAGTACGGATGGGGGCTTGAGGCGGCCTGTGCGCACCCACGCGTCAGGACAACAACATTCAGTGACCACAACTGAGTGAACCTGTCCACTGCCTCTACAGCAGGAGTGTGTCTGCATGACCAGCCATACACATCTGACTGTGCTGCTGATTATTGGTCAAAAACGCTGGGAGCTTATTTTTAGCTGAAAGACGTCGCCTACTGGAGTTGGTGTGAGGAGAGGAGTTGCTGCTCTTACTGCCTCAGTCGGGACGCCCCACGGGATTTACAGAGGCCAACAGCACAACCATTACCTTAACAAAATGCCTACCAGTGATTACCTACACACATCTTAGGTGAAGGTTCTTGAGTCATCATCTGTACTCTGCAGTTGAAGTGTAGGACATTTCGCCTCTCATCCAAGAAGCTTCGTCAGTGACACTAAAGAATTCTGCCCACAGGCAGACTAAATAAAGACCACTGGGAGGAGTTTGACTTGTCATAGTCCACAATCAGAATACTTTACTAATCCACAGGGGAAATTCATTGGTTGCTGAAAAGAAAGGGAGTCAGGACAGTACCCTGAGGAGACCCAGTGCTGCTGAGTATTGTGTCAACCTTTGTTGTTAAGTGAGTTTCAGTCTCAACAACCCTATACTCACCTGATCCCTACTCGTTACCAGTCTATCGCTGTGTCTCAGCCTCATTAGCATGACAGAGTCCTCTGAGCTTGGGGCAGAAGATTGAATCTGAGATCCCCATTCCTGTTTATTGAAGGATTTATTTGCTTCTTTGACCAGTCTTTCAAACCATGTTCCATCAAGGGAGTGGTTGATGGCTTTTAGATAGTGATCACATGCAGACTGCAGGCCACTAGACCTTTCTCTGTGGTGTTGGTAAAGCCGCTTTTGCAGTTGTTGCTTAGTTTCTCCAATACAATGCCTTTTGCACTTTTCTTCTTTTTTATTTCTTCTTCTACACATCACATTCACACATGCATGTGTATGAAGTGTCTTGCACAATGACTCAACAAAGCTGTGCTTAAACCATCAACTTTCCTGTTATAAAATGGCCGCTCTGTCAGCATCCATCCATCATTAATAATTTGATGAAAACATTTGTATCTTTAGCATAGTTCTCATTGTTCTCAAGTGTGTGCCCTTTTAAACATAGTCTTTTGATTTCGCCGCTCCACTTAAGTGCCCTATCTCTCTGCGACTGCTTTACTGTGAGTTAAACAGCCCTATTATCCTCGCTGAAACAAAGGTGCAAGTCAATGGCAGACGCCTACTTATAGCTCACAGCCTTTTTATTTAAAGCATGTGAACAACTCTTTTGTATCAGAACAATGTTGAGCTAACAGGAACAGCACAGTCTGAGTCAGCAGTGGTACAGGCGATGTCAGCAGCCTCTTTAAGACCTCGCTCCAAACAGAAAACACAGAAAGGCATAAAACGCCTCTGTCTTTTGTAGTATTTACATTTCAATGTCTGCTGCACTAAATACTTGGTGGTACCTGAATAGAACTTTCAAGTACCATCAGACCTAGATAAAGATCAAATGAGGACAAAATAATGTCGAAACTGGTGGTACATCATTGTATGAACTAGAAAAACATAATGACTTACTACAGCATAGCATAAAATGACTATTTCTAATATGAGCATTTTGTCGAAGTTTGAGAACTTAGTTTATCGTTTAGACAACTGCATACAGTATGTAGTATGGAGTACAGTATGGAGAACTTTATTGTCATTGTACAACTGTACAACAAAATTAGATCAGATTAGGGATGTCAAGATTAACCGGTTTTACGATTACCACGATTATAAAAGGACGCGGTAGGTTATCCGTAAGAATTTCAGAAGCAACGGTTTACCGCGGAAATTTTTCACGCTGACGCACGAGCCGCTGCACGCCATAAACAGCGCGTAAACTCACCCATAGTTGAGCAAGGCAGAAGGACGCTCTCCTCCAGTGTTGTATCCACCCAAAAACGATTGAAGTCAGCAGAGTGGGACGTCTTTAGGATCCAAAAGATGACCAAGGCGTTGTTGTTGTCGATGGAACATCCGTTATGCAAACACTGTCATCAGAAAGTTACAGCAAAAGGCGCTGATATCGGCTACGTCGAATATAAACAACATCTTGGAGATAATCCTTCGCTGTAAATGTCCAGGTCAAGGTAACGAACTGCATAATTCCCAAAAAAGTTGTCCAAATGTTGGGAAATAGCCACAACTGGCTCAGGATGTAAACAAAAAGCTAACCCGCTCCACTCTGCTTCAGCGACAGAAAGGAAAGTGAAACCGCACACATGTGGAAATCAGCTGTTCAAAAGAGTCTCCTTAGTCATTTTGTAAACACGTTTCATTCTCTGTTCATCAAAACATCTGACAAATAATTAAGCAGCAGAACTTTAGAGAACATAAAACCTAGCCTAGATTGTGGCCTAATAATATATAGTAAAATAATTATGATAATTATGGTCATTATAAAGAAGTAAAGTTGACATTGTTTTGTATTATTTATTGTAGGCAAATTATTTTAATGCAAAACCATCTTAAAACATTTTTCATTTTTAGAAACAGTGAATGTTTACAAGTTTAAGTATTAAAAAGCTTTTTAAAGACAAAAACTAAAATATCAGTTCTTTCCTTTCATTTGGTCGATAATCGTGAATAATCGTAAAATCGCAATATTTTCTTTCACAATAATCGTGACTCAAAAAATTGAAATCGTGACACCCCTAGATCAGATGTTGGGTTAGTCCTGAGCCGCTGCGACTCTGAGCACGGCAACTGTGGGCCAACCTGACCAGCATGTTTTTAAAGGTATGAGAAACCGGAGTGCCCGGAGGAAACATCTGCAGCCTTTCCAAAACCATTCCCTCCTCCCTTGCCCTACACCCCTCCACTCAGGCCTCAGTGAGGGCACCTTCAGAGGTTCACTCTTCAGAGAAATTCAAGCTGTGACTTTCAGACACACTCCCCCTCGCTCCCAAACAGCTGCCTGGACAGACCTTAATGCACCCTGTCCACGCACCTGTCGCAAGAGTTTGTCTGAAATTTAGGAAATCAGGATTTACTCAGACCTGCAGCTCATGACCAGACTGATCTGAGTTTTGCAGCTTTTGTGGAAAGTGTGAAGATAACGGTGAATGACTCAAAAGCTGTGAGAGAAGTTATTCAAGGGGGACTTTTCGTTTTTTTTAAGCCTCAGTTACTCCACAAAACAAAGTCGACAACATTTCCAAGACAACACAAAATAACCACTGTGTCCCCCAAAATTATAACAGTAATGTACTTTTAATGGCCTGCAGTGATAGAAGCTCCAGTATGAATTCTGCACATAGCCGGGGGATAGAAATTAATATTTAGGGCTAATAAAAAGACAGACACTTCTGTAATCTTTAAAACATTAGCGGGGCCTTGGTTTTGCGCAGCTCTGCTCTTGTCTGCTTCAATAATGGAGAGTTGGCAGTAAAAAAAGAACAAGTTAGGACTGTAATGTTTAAGTAATGCAGTACGTCTGTAACCCACTGAATAATGTAATCGTCGTGCTCCTTTCTGCAAGCCTTCACTTTGGTCAAATCAACTGGACGTGAGGAGAGCAATAACAGACTACTGCATGTGCTGCCTCTGCAGAGGAGGCTGAGAAAATGTGATATGGTCGTGTGTGACGGACATTAACTATGCATCCATGGTATAATTATTATGTGCATGATGTGACTCACTATGTTGCTGTTATTTATAGCACAGTCAGTGAGTAAATGTTTAAATAAATATGATCTTTTGAAATGTTGTAACTTTAATATGTGTAAAATCGAAATATGATTGTCTTTCAATAGCACATAGCAGATAACATGGAATAGGCCTATTGAACAAGAACAAGGTCAGAACATTTTACATGCACTACTGTGCATGGACAAAAGTAACTTTGGAGCTTTTCAATAATAGGCTCAAAGTCAATTAAAACTTGTGTATCAACTGCTACAAGTGAGAGAATAAATGCTGTGCTCATTATGTATTATTATTTGTTTATTTGGTCGGGACAGTGCATGTAAACACCACGCTGGATTGTAGCCTTGGGCAAATTTCCATCCGTTGTCCCTGACTCGCACTCTCAAACACACTCTCACTCACCCTGGGCCATTGTACATGTTTTTAGTGGTAGGGGAAACTGGAGTACCCGGAGGAAGCCTGCACAGACACGGGGAGAACATGCAAACATCACACAGAAAGGCCCCGTCCAGGGATCGAATCCGGGACCTTCTAGCTGTGAAACACAAGTGCTAACCACTGCACCACGTGCCGCCCTTAATAAGGTATTAATAAGCATTAGTAATTAACAGGCCGTGAATGATATGCTTGTAAATATATGAATGAGCTGCTTATTATACTATTATACAGTATATTAACATACTAGTAGGCCATTAATAATAAGCTTATAAAGATATTAAACTGCTCATTGTACAATTATAAACTAGTCTATGAATAATATGCTTATTCACAACCTACCTTAACTCTAATGCTAACCTTAACCCCAACCCTGAACAGATTACTAATGCTTATTAATACCTTATTAATACTTAACAAGCACCATAATATAAAGTGATACCAATACAGCATTGCAGAGGAAACACCAGGCCGGAGTGCCATGAGACAATCAGGCTCTCCGATAGCCCTGAATCTGGTAGGAACAACTGCTGCTACCAAAACCATCACATCCACATCTCGAAATTACCATGTACAAAAAAAAAAATGAGTGGGATGAATGGCACTAATTGTATATTCCCATATGTGAAAAATGTAAAGAGAAAACAATAAAATGGCACCCTACATGTGGAGATTGCACCTTCAGTTGCGGAGCTGTCCATGGTACCAGTCACTATGTCCATACAAGTTTACAACCTTCCCATCCCTAAACGACTGTTAATATAGCGCTGAAAGAAGCAACTATTTCCTCTGAAGTGAGTCCAATTCTGTTATTCTTTCACTACCCGCGGTAATTTATTCACAACTTAAGTAGAAATTTCTATACAGCATGAATAATTTATGGAGAAGTTCAATACAAACTTTTCCAACTTCAGAGACGTCTCTCTGACTGCACCGGCCACTTGCTCTCTCACAATTATGTCTGCTGGGCTGCCATTCCTGTCTGTTTATTTTAAAGGTATAAAAATGTCTATAGAAACTGCAAAGGAATCTTAACAACCCTATGAGGAATGTACACACACTGCACAGTGACAGTCTTTGTTGTTCAAAGGTATTCACAATATCCACAAGCAAGCCCTCAAAATAATGGGAAAAATGTACTCGTAGACAATGGTGGATAGGCTTTTAAAAACACATTAGAAGCAATTGCCGACGTTGACAGGAAAGAAATGCACGCTGTCACCAATTTGCCCACAATAAATAATTACAATGTTTTGGAGAACGACGCCGGAGAAGGTTTTATTTCAAAGCGAATGGGGACAAACTGAAATAGCCCAGTTTTAATGATGACTCGCTTCAGAAATCCCAAAGACACGATGTAATTTTGAAAAGTGGAAACTATTTATTTGGGATTTTAAGTGTCCGGACTCGGGCCCCGCAACTGTCTGGGCTGTCGGGAAGTAAAAGATTAATTCCGGCCCAGACTCTGACCGGTATTAAGGGATAACTCCTCTCACTGCTGACTATACAGAGCAGTAATAACGCCGGCTTTTAATTGGACATTTTGTAAAAGGCAGTGATACGGCAGCTGAAGCTTGGATGATCATGGTCAGTATGTTTTCGACTAGATAAATCTTGCCACAAGGACAGCATGTGCTTCAGTTGGTGAAGCACATCGTGTTCTTTCTCTTCTTTGTTTGTAGAGCATACTTCAAACACAAAGCAATTCAATGTGCTCTACACTTAGATAAAATCAGAAGAAGTCAGATGAAATAAATCCATTAAACATCAATATAATCAAGCAGATAAAAGGCTTTCAGATATCATATGCAACCTGGATTTGAACATTGGTCGAGGTCAATTTTATTTCTATAGCACATATACAACAACCACAGCTGCCCAAAGTGACAAGAACATTGTCAGAGTTAAGGCCTGCAGCGTAAAACTAAACACAGCCACGTTTAGTCCTGACTCTGGGACCTCCAAGAGACGCCTTCCTGACGTTCTCCGAGCCCGAGACAGTTCACATGGCTCTAATATTTAAGAGATGTATTTGGTCTATGCTCTGAGTGACGTAAACTGACGTCAGTTCGGAGACCTAAGCACTGGACTAATATGATCGTATTGCCTGGTTCTAATCAGAAGTCGAGCAGCAACGTTCTGGATGTACTTTACTCAGTCATTCCGCATTCCCATGTGAAGAGCACTTATACAAGGAGGTAGAAACAACACCGAGTTGCCAAGAAGACAACGGGCCCACTTTATAGAAGCTAATTGGATCTACATAATATATGCTTTGATAAGGCAGTGATCATTCCAACCACAGGCCTTGGTTGGATTCACATCATTTGCAAACAGCATGTGACAGAGGCATGCTGGGTAATCAGGGGAATCACAGTTGTGCTATTCCAGGCCTAAAGGCTTTACCCGGGCTGCAGCAGAAGCCTGGGCTGCTGTTCCAGATATAAACTAAGTAATTGTCAGGTAAATCTATCAAAATAACAACTGATGTGTCAAAACTTTTCACCCTCGTGGCAGGGAGATACCATTCGACATTGAACTAACTCAGAGGGGTGTTTAAGCAGAACACTGGGCCCGGTCTTCTCTAAACTCCTGGGCCCCAGCACACCCGTGACATGTGATCCCCAAACTTCAAACCCCTACAGCGGCAGGAATGAAACCAGAATCCATCTCTCCCATTGGAAACGGCTGACGATTAGTTCTGAAATGTCAAAGCTTGCAGGAGCCACTTGTCGTTTCATTATATCGTATTGGGACAGACACATTGAACGTATTGTTTCTTATGGCTTTTGTCTCCAGGTGTGACCTTTACCTGCCGTGGCTCAGACCAATCCCAGCGGTCTGAATGGGCTCAGACCAATTTGCCGCCTCAGGCACAATATTGTCCCTCCCAAAGCCCATATCACCAACTAGAGCCTCAACGCGCACATAAACATCACTGATTTATTATGTTTCGGACAAAAAGCATAAAAACTGAATATAGGGCTAGACCGCATGAACATAGCCAGAAGCAGCTGAGGTGTAGAATAGTCTGAGGTATGGGACCACTGGGTGTTATGTTAAAAAACTAAACTAAAAGAAAGTTACTTTTACCTTTCAACATTTGCTAGAGCTACATCTCACGGACACGTTAATGATCCAACAGTAAATAAATATTGATGTTGTTTGAGGCAGGAATTGAAGGTATAGCATAGAGTAGCTCAAAGTCGAGAGCGTTGTAGCCTTCCACAGAAATAGCAATTCTGCGCAATGATAAGGCATGGACGTTTTATTTTACAGTGCTGTTCACATACACAAGACACCAGAAGCTTATTATTTATTCAAGTTTATTTCAAATGAATCCAACTTCATCTGATTTGTTATCCAACTGTTTTTTTTTCTAGAATGTTCTATATGGACAAAGGTATTCAGGTTTTGCAAGAATAGTTTAACCCAGGGGTCGGCATGTTTGCTTGGTGGAGGGCCGATTTTCTGCATTGTCAAAAGATCGAGGGCCGAATCCACCTAATTGTCGCCCGAAGTAAAGCATCACTTTCAACAAATGCCAGATGTACATCATATATGACTTAAGTGGGTGTTCTGCTCAGACTTTTAAAGGATTTGACTGTATGTTTCACAAAAATGTTTTGAGTGTCCGGGCGGCACGGTAGCACAGCGGTTAGCGCTCTTGCTTCACAGCTAGAAGATCCAGGGTTTGATTCCCACCTGGACGGGGCCTTTCTGTGTGGAGTTTGCATGTTCTCCCCGTGTCTGCGTAGGTTTGCTCCGGGTGCTCCGGTTTCCCCTACCACTAAAAACATGTGCAATAGGCCAGGATGAATGATGTGTGTGAGTGAAAGTATGTTGGTGGTCAGAGGAACTGTTTGCGCAGATGTGTGCAGTCGCGACAGCGCTTCTGTCAGTCTCCCCAGGGGAAACTGAAGCTACTAAGGTAGCTTACCACCACTGAGTATGGAGTGAATATAAAATGCTCATGTAAAGCACTTTGTCCCCTCCTGGAACCGCCACCTTAATGTGGTGGAGGGTTTGAGCACCCGAATGATCCTAGGAGCTAAGTTGTCGGGGGCTTGGTGCCCCTGGTAGGGTCTCCCATGGCAAACAGGTGACGGGTCAGACAAAGAGCGGTTCAGAAGCCCCTTATGAGAGACCAACAGGCCCGGTTAGAACCATGAGGCCGTCCTTCTGTGGACCCACCACCTGCAGGAGGAGCCATAGGGGCTGGTGCAATGTGATTTGAGCAGCTCCAACAGCTGCCCCCACGACCCGGCAACGGACAAGTGGAAGAAAATGGATGGATGGATGGATGGTAAAGCGCTTTGTGACCATGTGTGTGAAAGGCGCTATATAAATAAAGATCTACTTTAACCTCTTGCCTTAACCGAGTGCATTTTTTCCAGTTTGGCTTTACCCAAAACTAAAAGCTTCTGGACTGGAGCTTACAGACTATAGGCCAAGCCAGCCTTATTTGAAAGCTAAGACCTTCAAAACTGAAAAAAATTGAAAAAACTTCATTCACATGTTTGTCATGTTTTTGTATTATATTTTTTTGGTTCTATTTTATTTTTATTTTGTCGTGTTTTGTCGTTTTTGGTCACGTTTTTGTAGCTTTTTTCATTGCGTTATTGTCACATTTTTTTGTTGTGTTTTCATTTTCATTTTCGTTGCAATATTGACTCTTTTTTTCAAGCTTTTACATTTGGGTAAAGCCAAACTGGAGAAAATGTGCTCAGTTCAGCAGGGGCCTGAAGAGATTAACAGGCCTTTGATCTCTGATATGTGTAAAGTTATTTCTCAAAATCATCTTGAGGGCCAGAGCTAGTTCAGCAGCTCCATAAGAACCAAGCATATTGTGTAGATCTTAGCTTTCAAATGAGGCTTTACACTAAGGCTGTGAGCTCCAGACCAGATGTTTTTAGATTTGGGTAAAGCTGAAATGGAGAACATGTGCTCTGTTAAGGTGGCTAGGAGGTTAATTGCAAAGAGCCTGCCACACTCAATCTTCCGAGCTTTATTTTGAGACGTCAAACAGGTGACAAAATGTTATTTAGTGTTGCTTCAAATGAAACACCCTGCAGTGCCCGCCGGTAAGGCATGCTCTTCTAGTATGTCCATATTGTCGAGGCGCCCACCTGACCCCATTTCTGACACAATTTAATTCCAACCTGAAAATACTGAACATCCCGGGCTGCCGAATCCAATATGGAGGCACCGCTCGGACTCATGACCTGAGCCAAATTGGAGGAAATTGCAGCAGCGAAATTCAACATTCAGTGCAGGAAATCTCCGGCAGCCTGTCCTTGAAACTTATATATACTTTATTTGAAGGCTAGATTAGATCCCACGTTCATACATTATAAATCAAGAAGAAATACACTTAAATGAGGACTTTTCAACTTGTAAAACTCACAGAGCAGAAGACACACTGGCAACGCCTTAATATATACAGTATATATATAATAATGACCGTTAGACGCAATTCAATTCCATCGTTGCTATGACACCAGCACCTGTACTACTGCCCGACATTCTTAACTAATGTCACCTATGAGATTGGAAAATATGTTGTGTACTGAAGCTAATTTGAGTAGAGATTTATAAGGAACATGTTAAGCTACTTTCCTACAAAAAAACTGTCATGGAACA
This sequence comes from Neogobius melanostomus, assembly GCA_007210695.1. Lineage (NCBI taxonomy): Eukaryota > Metazoa > Chordata > Actinopteri > Gobiiformes > Gobiidae > Neogobius > Neogobius melanostomus. Next base: position 439,980 of record VHKM01000149.1, read on the forward strand.
AAATGCCAGTGAAGGAGAGTGAAAAGCCAGATCATTGGGCTAAGTTTGGCTGGATGTGATACGCAGAGCTCATGATGAATAATTGATCTGTTGTTGCGTAATGTAGCGCTGTCTGCTCTCCCTGAGGTCGGAGACATGTCACAGCTGGTCACAGTCCACAGCCCACAGCTATAAATCAAGCTATTGTGTGAGTAAGTAATATAAGATTTGATCAGCTTATTGGACAAATAGTGCGCAGGCTAACCAAGATTAAGTTTCCATTTTTTGCAAAAAGTCTTATGCTGTTATATAGTGTCTGTCAAGGGATACAAGAAAAGTTTTACTCCAACTTGCCGGCGACAGTGGCGCAGATGGTAGAGCGGGTCGTCTCATGATCGGAAGGTCGTGGGTTCGAATCCCGCCTCCTGACTGTGCACATTGTCGTTGTGTCCTTGGCAAGGCACTTCACCCACATTGCCTCCAGTGTCTGCCTACACTGGTAGCCCCTAGGAGAGACCAACAGGCCCGGTTTGAACCGTGAGGCCGTCCTTCCGTGGACCCACCACCTGCAGAAGGAGCCGTGGGGGGCTGGTGCAATGTGATATGGGCAGCTCCGGCGGCTGCCCCCACGACCCGGCAACGGACAAGTGGAAGAAAATGGATGGATGGATGGATGGCTAATCTTATCAAACAGGTCAATGACTATTCTCACCAAAATAGCACCAACCTAAAGCAAAATGTCCTGTACATCTCTACCCTAATCAGACTCGAATCAAATACTTCGATTGAAATCTGTCACCCCCGTCCTAATCTCAGGGATGTTCAATGTACTTTGTTTCATTAAGTAGAAGCTACAACTTCAAAATATTACAAAAATGTGGCCAATTCCCCACCTGTACAAAAACACGACTGGACAAAACGTTGTCCTTGGAAATCGCACAGCCCCACTTTGTGGTCTGCGGTGTATCTCATGATTCATAAGGCTTTTAAATGGGGACAAAACGTAAAAGCTTTTACTTTTCTCGCAGCTTTTTTCTTTAAAAAAAAGAAATGTAGTGGAGTGTTGTATTCATCTTTCAAATATAGCGTAAAAAAAGTAAAGTACACATCCTTAAAATCTCTACTTAAAGCCACACCACATACCATTTCACCCAATAAATAGAATACAATACAAGCATTTATTGTAATACAGATATTGTTATTGTTATAAATAAACAAATATGTGTGTTTGCTGTGAGTGGCTCACCTCTCCTCAGACCTGACTGTAACTTTACTGGGAGCGAGACGTCTCCAGCACGTCTTACTTGCAAATGTCGTCAAAAGGCGGCCAAATAGATTCAACAGATTAGGACAGGGATGCCCAAAGTGTGGCCAGGGGGCCAAATGTGGCAGACATTGCAAGATATGATACTTTTTACTGCAAGTTTTAATAATTTCACACAATTAAAACATCAAAAAGTAGCTTTTCACTGTGACACAGAGCTGTAAATAAGGTTCTAAGCCTAAATAAAGCTTGGGCATGAGGTTAAACCTCTTAAATGTATCCAGTTGAATGTTTGACCACCAATATGTGGCCCATGCTGTACACACAAAAGTTTGGACACGCATTCATTAGGTCTAAATTTAAATCAATTTGATAACCGGCTGCAAAAATTGCATCATCTGTGCCGAGCGGGTCATCAGAGCATGTTTTGTATTGCTGGCAACATGATCCAAAATATTACGCAGTGTGTGTTTAACTAAATATATTATGTCAATGTACTTTGTTATTGACCACCACCTCCACCAAATTGCATCACTTAAGACCCATGGATAGACTTATTTTTAACCCCCAATGTTCCAAACCCAAAACCATTCAATAATAATAATAATGCATTGGTTTAACGCTTTTCTGGACACTCAAAGACTCTTTACATGCACTATTCATTCACTCCATACTTGGTGGTGGTAAGCTACTATTGTACTAGAACTGTCAGGTACTTTTTGATAAACTAAATGTGGCCTTTGAAATACACTACAATCTGCTTGTCAACATGAGCCACATTCTCACAAAGCTTTCATTTCATCGACGAATAATCATTCATATGTTTGGCATTTCCCACGTTTTCCCAATATGTTATTTTTGTTTAATTATCGTGCCTACATGTGTTTTATATTGGCGTGCGCTCCAACGGTAACATGTCCCCTCCTCGTCGGCTCACGTATAAATGACGAGTTGCCAAATGCAGAGTGAGATTAATGAGGTGGCAGCTTCGAGCAGACACCGCTTCAAACGCCACACAGACAGGGCTAACCACTCTGCCACGCCGAACGACCCCCGCTTTATGACCGAGACAAGTGTGTCCAAATGGGGCCACCGTCTCCTACATATGTCCACGATGTCACACACTCACAAGGGCGACGGAGCATAAACAACGACAGTTTCAAATCTGTCACGCTTCTTCTGCACAGGGAGGGTGGTCTGTTACACAAGCAGCAGGGGCAAGCATGTAGGAACCGATAACAGCCAATAACGTAATACATCGGGTTTTTTTTATGTAATAATCCAATAACGTAATAACAGGCTCATAATGTAACACAATGGCCTTTTTTCCTTTTTTGCTTTATTATAGAGATAAAACTGCAGCGTAATCATCTGATTTGATAGTTATACACTGAAATATTTATCACAAGAGAGATGAAAAGAAAGAAATCATCATCGGCATCTGAGAAGCAGGGTTTGAAGACGACTGTGTTTTAGGTTATGGCCAAAGAAGAGTTTTAAATGGAAGATCTGGCTTATATTCACCAATTGTGTGCGTTACAGTATCATATCATTTTCATATCATTTGTCAGATTCCTGTAGAGATTGTATGATAATTTAGGTCTGTTCTGTTTAATGCCCAGGCCCCGCCCACTCCTACAGTACTGATCACCGTTTGTCATGATTTGAGTTAGTGACAGGGGAATTTAACATTTATCAAAGCATGATAAAACAAAATCATCATCTAAAACGTTGACGTTATTATAAAGATAATTTGCTCCTAATTGTGACATGGTCAAAAAGCCAATTTTGCACAATACTCCAACTTTTTGGGTGTATAGTATTTTGCCTAATATCCTGATCTGAGAATTAAACTCACCCCATAATTGCTTAAAGGCCCTATACCTGATCATTTTATTAACAAAAATGAAAGTGGGAGCCAGTAAATTAAACTGGTAGATTGTTGGATGTCTCTTGAACTCAGCCGGTCCTAGATTCTCTTTACCCAGATCATTGTGCACAGGGTTGTTTTTGAAGGAGACACCTGTTTGGATCTGAAAGCACAGGGGACATGTGACTGAGCCAGTGTGAGAAGAACAGAGACAGATGGACACTTGTGAAACAGAGCCAACGCTGAAGTGGACACACCATTAGCAACAATGACACAGGCCTGTTCACATAAACATCTCCTGCTGTTTGTTGTAGACCTCCATTGTGAAGCAAATACTCAGGTCCAGGTTATGCAAGTCTGTATGCTAAACAAACATACGTAAATGATATGGGTATGATCCCTACTTTAAAAAAAAATAAAAAAATAAAAAATAAAATATATATATATATATATATATTGAATTACAGACCAAATAAGTACATGAATGAAGCCACAGCTTTCTAGGTTTATTTTATTTTGTCACAAGAGCAACTCATAAACAAGTACAATAAGCTGACAATGCTTCTTTTATAAAGGTTATCTAATAAAAAGCATTTGTAATGTATTAAACCTCATATGTGGCCAGCTGTAGTTAAATAAAAGCAATATCTCTCAAAGTTACGAATCATTTTTGGGAGACTCACAAGTCTCACAGTAGATAAAGACTCTTTTTTAAGTTTTTTCCACAAACCTTCATGATAAAATACTCATCATTTATTGCAGTATGGCTTTAATGAGTGTAAGATGTTCTACTTCCCAGAGTCAATAATAAACACGGTGAGGCTGCGTTTCAGTTTCATGCAGCTAAAATCTGGAACAGTCTTCATGAGGATGTGAGACAGGCCTCAACTCTGACAATGTTCAAATCCAGGCTGAAAACAGCTCTTTTTACCCGTGCATATGAAAACTGAAAGTGTTTATCTGCACTCTTGCCTTTTACTGTAATTGATTAACTTTATGTTGATGTTTTATTGATTGATTTGATCTGTTTTCTTGTAATTTTTTCTGCAACTGTGAAGCACTTTGAATTGCCTTGTGTATGAATTGTGCTCTACAAATAAACTTGCCTTACTTCAGCTAAAAACATATCAAAAGTAAAGTAACAACATTTTAATTAAAAGTAGGCTTCTGCATGCTAAAAAAGGCTAGTAGGTAGTTGTATTATAAGATCTAGATTTGGACCCTGAAATGGCAGTACATGTTCTTTTTAGATGACACTGTTTTTAAAGGGAGAACAAATTGTGAAAATACATTATATTTACAACAAAATCTGAGCTTCCTAAAGGTTGGAGGAGCTCCGTCAGCCGAACACAAAAATCTACCTCCATACATCCATGGATGAAGCTCACAGCCATCGCTCCAATACATCCGACAGCCTTCCTAATCTCGGATGCCATGCTTTGTCACTCCACAGACATGTCTATAAAAGGTAGCCACACTCATTTAGACCCATGTTGGTTCATAATTTCCCTTCGCTGCGTCCTCTGTCTGTGAATTTCCACGGCGTGTTTTGCTTTGGACCGGCTTTCTAACCTGTGGCTTTGTATCGACTGTGATTGACAAAACCAGAGCAGACAGGACCCTTAAATTAGACCAGCGCCCCGCAGACCCTGCAGTCAGAACTACAAAGTATTCTTTATTCCTCGAGAGAAATCTGCACTTCCTATTTCCTGATTAAATTAAAAGATCAACAAATAGATTGGCACCAAACCCCAGCCACTAGCTTCAACCTTTAGACAACATCGATAACATGTTTCTTTAATTGCTTTATCTGTGATAAACAAGCGTTTCTCAGTAATTAAAATGGACTGATGTGTCATCTGCTAGCTTGAACTAATGCTGCTAATATGACGTTAATGTGTTTAATGAAGGTGTAATGCAAAACGGTAACCACAACACGCTAGCAACATAACTGAGGTTGTTAACATTATCCGTTTATTATATTATTTCAGAGGAAGACTTATATATGGTACGTCTGTCAAAAATGTAAAAGACAAGCTTCAATTTATCTATAGCAAATCAAATGCTTCGTAATAAAACACATTATACTGTAGACCTAAGGTATGTGTTTAGACTTCATATAATATAACAAAATATACTACTCAGGTTTTTGACGAGTGATGAATGGGACAATGGTTAACATTAAAAAAAAGTTGACTTTGTATTGTATACCCCCTTTAGATAACATAAGGTGACTTAACATCATGTGACTGTGTCATGAGTGTGATGAACAGCCAAATTCATGACAGTAAACAGTTACTGAGCAGATACCAGATCGATGTTAACAGAGATGTTCATATCGATATTCACCATATAATAGAGTAGAGTAGGTTTTTAGAATATCATTAGTGCTAATGAAGCCTCTTGAATTCAGACACGATTGTTCTCAACACTAAAATATTCCTGAACAAATAACAGCTTAAAAACGTTTGCCTATAATAGAGAACTCCAATGAAACAAAGAGGTAGCGGGGATAAAACGACCAACCATTAGGATTAGTGTAAGCCCCAAATAGAGATGGGCAATATATCATCTACAAGATAATATAGAAATTGCTGTTTGGAAAATATGCTAGTTTACAATATCGAGTTTGTCTCCAATGTCAAGAAATACGAGAAAAAAACAGGAACATAAGTTAAAAAACAGTAAATTAAAACTATGTGGAGAAATTTAGAAAACATTGTCACAAATAGGGAGAACGTGGAAAATAAATAGGGAAACATTGCAAAAAAATGCTAAATATGGGGGAAAATGTAGAAAAAATTTAGGTAAATTAGGAAAAAATTGGGAAGAAACTTTATTTCTGATGGTTTGCAAAAAAAAATCGCTTCATCATCGTTATTGTGAAAATTCCCCAAAACACTGAGATATTCATTTTGGTCAGTATCTAGCCCTGGTCCCAAGTTGGAAATTGAATATAATCGGCACAGAAATATAGCCGCCTGTCCCACAGTCCGAGACACCATCACATTCTCAAATCTGAACACAAACAAGAGCATCTTTGTCATTGCGGTCGATGCCTCACCTCTATATCACCCCCAAAAGCACAGCGCGTTCCCCCTCGAGACGGTAATGGCCCTAAAGGCGCTACAGAGCTCTCCCAGCAGGGGCCCAGCTCTGCAACACAAGTGTCCCCAGAAGGGCCCCTGTTCTCTGGATAAGTGTTCAGGCCACACCTGCCTCTGCCTGGATGTGTGCACTCAGCACTTCAGCCCGTACCCCGCACCTCCCCTGTGGCAACGGGACAAACATTTCCATTAACTCAAGGTCCTTCCAGCCGGGACAGGACTTAGTGATATACTAAGAGAGAGAAGCAGGGGGTGCTGGAGGGAGGAGGGAAGAAAGAGGTAGAGATGGAAGATACAGACGATAGATAGATAGATGATTAGACACTGTGAGTTAAACACTGTCCATCTCCCAAATATATCGATGGTCATGCTCTAGCGCCATTATTAAAGAGTAGAAACCTGATTGCATGTGATTTCACACAACACAAAAGTCTAGTCTAGAGTCTGCGTTTAGAAACACAAGATCAGGCCCAAGTCTTTTAAACCCGTGCTCAGTATTTCGTTTTTGAACTAGTGAGATAGACAAACAGAAAGAGGGTGTTTAACCAACAATACTTGAAGAAAAGATAGGAGCAAGGCGTAACCATTTAAGTCATTGTAAAAGATGACATGAGTGAAGAAGAGTCTGGCCTGTGACATGACAACAGTGTGTGCTTGGCCGAAGGTCTGAATGCCTCTGCTGAGCCCACTGCACCGTCATTCTCTCAAACATATACAGGAGCATGCAGAACTATAGGTTTTCATCATAAACTCATAAAAGTTGTGGCTGACAGATTCGACATTGCCGTATCGTTGTTCTTCCGCCTCGCTAATAACTAACGGGCACAACAGATGAAATTGACTTTTTCAGTCCAGCCCACATAATTCTCTGTATTTTCCTGTTATAAGACTGACTGATTGACCGGGCAGATACCTATGATCATGACCTTGTGTTTCCTTAGCAACAGCAGACAGCATCCGCAATATAAACCACTGTGAAATGACTGTATGTTCAGAACAATGTGAATCATGGCATGTCCACAACTTAAAAGCAAGGCGCCTATCATGGCAAACATATCAAGAAAAAACACTACATAACTTGTGGTAAAATGCTGTTGTTAGCGCTGTCAATACTTGAGCCTGTTCCTACAAGTGCGTACTTCTGTTAGCAAACGTCTTACCGGACTAGTTGACTTGAGCGTTCTTTCCTAGAGTTAGACACAATAAATCTTTATCAAACTCATGAACGTAATAACCTGTTCCAGCCATTTGCACTGCTCTATTGAAATATATGGTATGTCCACACTCATATCTGCTGCTATCACTCAATGCACCTGCATATCTGTGAATACAATCACGCTGCTGTTCTATGTCATCTTTATTTATTTTAATCTTCTTTATGCATGCCATTATAGCCTATATAGTTTTTATAGTTTATTTTTAATCTAAATTATGTGTTATATGTTTCATGTTGCACGATTGTACCGATAAGAAATCCTAGCTTGTGAACCTGTTCTCAAACAATGGCAATAAAACTATTCTGATTCTGATTCTCATAACAATGAATGGTGAAACCAGGCTCTATATTAAAGTTTCATAGCACTTATCATATCATATAATTTCTGTGTTTCTCTATTATTGACATAATGTTTAGTGGATATTATATGTGTGGGGTAAGCAGAAACTTAAAGGTGCATTATGCAACTTTTTATGTGAAAATATAAAGTTAATACTAATGCTTTTTTGACCTTTCGGTGACCCAGTGGCTGTATGGGTGGTCAACTTGGCGCCTTTGCTTTCCATCCTGGTGGCCTTTGATGCTACGGGACCAATTTTATTTCTTTTTTTTTTAGGGTTTCTGGTATCGAATGTATACTTAACCATCGACACAAATCCATCAGCAGTGAAAACCTACCTGAAACCCTAAAAAACAATTGGTCCTGGAGCATCCTAGAGGGAACCGGGGTGGAAAGAAAAGGTGCCATGTTAAAGCCGCTGAGTCACTGAAAGATCAAATACACATTAATGTTAACTTTTTTCATTTCTGAATATGATTTAACTCAGAGGCCCTTACGCTTATTCTTATCTGAAGTGAAATCTCAAAAGATCTGTACATTTATGAATTCTTACTAGGCTTGTAAATCACCTAAATGTGGTCGAGGGGTTGACAACAGCTGGAGACATCTGAATTTTTCATGATTTGTGATGTTTGGCGGCTAAATGCTAACAGCTATAGGAAAATACATTGAACAGGCTAGCAGACTCTACATATGTTAGGATCAAACGCTGCTTTTCCTTTTTATTTTTCTGTACATATTTTGTAAATTCCAATGGTTTGCGTTTAATCGATTGAAAGCACATTCCTGGATGAAACTCTCCCTACACCTAATTACTTATATTTTTGAACATAAAAAATATCTATCAACAGTTCTTCGCACAATTGCCACTTCACTGGAATTATATGATTAAAACCTACCACCATAATTATCCCATTAAATTAATATAATTACAGACACATAAAACCAAATGCTCTCTGATGAATGACAGAACCAGCATGAAGGTAAGAAAACAGTTTAAATCAGTATATTTAACATCTCTATTTCTTATTTTTCATTTTTATCACGTAGATACAGTGCCTTGCGAAAGTACTAATACACCTTGAACCTTTGCACATTTTGTCATGTTTACAACCCTAAACATAAAGATTTTATTTTGATTTTTTTTGGAAGTTCACACACAAGTAACAGACTACTTCACAACTGTGAAGTGAAAGCAAAATGATAATTCTGTTATTTTTCAAAAAATAGAAAAGTGAAAAGTGGGGCGTGCACAAGTATTCATACAGCATGACTTTGTGGAAGCCCCTTTTTCTGCAATATCAGCAGCAAGTCTTCTGGGGTATGACTACAAGATTTGCACATCTAGAGACTGACATTTTAGCCCATTCCTCTTTACAAAACAACTCAAGCTCTGTCAAATTAGAAGGAGAGCGTTTGTGAACAGCAGTTTTCAGGTCTTTCCACAGATTTTCAATAGGATTTAGGTCAGGACTTTGACTGGGCCATTCTAACACATTAATATGTTTGTTTTTAAACCATTCCATTGTAGATTTAGCTTTGTGTTTAGGGTCATTGTCCTGCTGGAAGGTGAATCTCCGCCCCAGCCTCAATTCTCTTGCTGACTCCAGCAGGTTTTCCTCCAAAATGTCTCTGTATTTGGCTCTATCCATCTTCCCAACTATTCTTACAATCTTCCCAGTCCCCGCTGAGGAAAAGCAGCCCCATAGCATGATGCTCCTCCCACCATATTTGACACTGGGGATGGTGCACTCAGGACGATGAGCAGTGTTAGGTTTGCTCCATACATAACGTTTTGCATTTGGGCCAAAAAGTTACATTTTGATCTCATCTGACCAAAGCACCTTCTTCCACATGGTAGCTGTGTCCTCCATATGACTTCTAGTAAACTTCAAACGGGATTTCTTATGGCCTCCTTTCAATAATGGCTTTCTTCTTGCCACTCGTCCATGAAGGCCAGATTTGTGTAGAGTACGACTTATAGTTGTCCCATGTACAGATTCCCCAAGCTCAGCGGCAGTACGTCGCAGCTCCTCCAGAGTTATCTTGGGGCACTTGGTTGCATTTCTGACCAGTGCTCTCCTTGTTCGGTCTGTTAGTTTAGGTGGACAGCCGTGTCTTGGTAAGTTTGCAGTGGTGCTATACTCTTTCCATTTCCGAATGATGGATTGATCAGTGCTCCGTGAGATGTTCAAATCTTGGGAAATCTTTGTATAACTTAACGCTGCTTTAAACTTCTCCACAGCTTTATCTCTGACCTCTCTGGTGTGCTCCTTGGCCTTCATAATGTTGTTTAGTGCAGTGTTAATTTTGACAACATATTTTAATTTAGTTTTAGTCTTAGTCTTTGACTAAAATGTAATTCAATTTTAGTCGAGATTTAATCAAAAAAATATCTTCAATTTTAGTCTAGTTTTAGTCGACTAAAATTGCAAGTCAATTTAGTCGACTAGATTTAAGACAAATTTAGTCGACTTTGCATTTATAATATTCATTATAATCATATTTAATCAAGGTCCTCTGCTTCATGGAGCTTCTCCCACATGAACAAAGCTCAGAGCTGTTCCTTTAGCAGTGAATTTACATGATCTGAGGCTCTTTCAGACTGTCAATAGAAGTTTGGATGATTTTAGTCTCTCCTTTTCATTTTTATTTAGTCTTATTTTAGTCGACTAAAATATCTGGACATTTTAGTCAGAGTTTTAGTCTCATGAAAATGTTTAATTTAGTTTTAGTCCAATTTTAGTCTTCAGAAATATCACTTTGACTAAAATTAAGACTAAATATTTTAGTCGACGAAATTAACACTGGTTTAGTGACCAATACACTCCGACCATAGCTCTGAGGCCCTCACAGAACAGCTGGAATTATACTGAGAGTAGATTACACACATGTGGCCTCTATTTAACGGTTAGGGCAAGGTGTGAACTTTCTGCAGTCATTAGGAATGTTATAAAGGCAATTTAATGCACTCCGAAAATGCTGTATGAATACTTATGCACGCCCCACTTTTCACGTTTCTATTTTTTGAAAAATAACAGAATCGTGTATCGTTTTGCTTTCACTTCACAGTTGTCTGTTACTTGTGTGTGAACTTTCAGAAAAAAAATCAAAATAAAATCTTTATGTTTATGGTTGTAAACATGACAAAATGTGGTATTAGTACTTTCGCAAGGCACTGTATATCTCACCCATACACTTCTATCCATCTGCTTACTACTAATGAAGCTTTTACCTGCTCCGCTTCACTGTCAAGAGAAAGGCAGAGAGTTATGTGTGGAAATGCAGAGGTCTTATCTTGCACAGCTCTGTACACGGCAGAGTGGGCACGGGGAAGTAATAAAACCAGGCTGTCGACAACGCAATTTCACCAGTAATTGTGCAGCGACCATCAAACTCAACGATGACTTATTTATGCACTACCCCACTGCATCATGGGAAGTCTTGTGCAGACAGAAAAGTTATGTGTGGCATAGACCGGTCGGCGGACGCAAGAACCTATGTTTTTCATGAGCTGATGTGATGCTATATCAACAATTAAAAATGTGCTCTCCTTTTATTTAAACAGCTTTTATATAATTTCAGGTTCTGCCACTTCATCGGGGCGCAGTGTATTTAAACATTACTGCGACATGTGATTACATATGGGCCTGCGTGTATGGAGAGAACGACAGGTGTGAGAGACGCGCTTCAATAGATCGTATTAATGACTCTCCCCTGTGTCACGCACTGTTTGCCTGATGCTTAGATCTCACGGAGCAGTGTGTAAACAATAACCGAGCACAGTCAGGCCTGGTGTGAGGACAGCACGAGTTACTGACCGCCATTTTATAATCTGTCCTTCAGAAAATCAGCCCCTGTGAGAAAGATAGACTTTTAAATGATCAACTAAAAAGCATTTAGAATCAAGTGGTTCATTTAATGGTTCTCGTAATGATATTAGAAAGGATTTTATTCCCATTTTCAAGGTGAATGGGTTTATATTGGTGAATTGGAGATTAACCAGATAGTTTTTTTGGTTAACACTTTTGTTAAAATGCTAATTCTCAACAGCTAAACCGTTTTCTTTTGCCAGTCACGTCACATAAACCCCACCTGACACATATTGGCATTGCTAATGACAAATACATGTTCAACTTCAAATGAGAGAACTGCTCAATTACCGCTTTTAGTTCTTTTTATTAAGACTCATGATAGAAGGAGAAGAAGAAGAAGAAGAAGAAGAAGAAGAAGAAGAAGAAGAAGAAGAAGAAGAAGAAGAAGAAGAAGAAGAAGAAGAAGAAGAAGAAGAAGAAGAAGAAGAAGAAGAAGAAGAAGAAGAAGAAGAAGAACTGGGTTTCACATATTGTTCAGTTGTTGTGGCATAAACAAATTACATACATACATGTCAGTCAAGCATCTTAGGTCCTTCTTTTGGTTATGAACATGTAAACAAAAGATGATTTCACTTTACGATGGGTTACAAAAGAAAAAAAAACGTTTCCGTTCAGTTAAAAAAAAAAAAATCCATTAAAATGGAAAATAGATTGGGGCGTAGTGGGTCCGCACTTTGGAACTCGTGCAGGCTTACATTATGGGTCACGTTTTTAAAGCATGTAGCGCAGCCCTTTGATTGCACTGCACAACAGCGGCCCGTTCAGTTCACAGTGGGATAAATACAGCTCTCTGTCCTGTGAAAGTGCGAAAGGTAAATGCTGCAGCGCGATGAAGTGTTGGAAAAATTTGCACGAGCTGAAGGCGAAAGGGAGAAAGCCGGGTCCCTGCAGTGACAGAAAAAGGAGCTGCACGTAACACATTCAGCTGCACAAGGCTGCGCTGATTCTGTCTGTAATAACACCAGAAGTACTCGAGTCCAAAGGATTTCTATGATAAATCGGAGAAATGCGGCCGTTTATAAATTTAAGTTACTATTTCTCTGCGGCCCGGTAGCAAATGCGTCATGGTCCGGCTATAGAGGCCACCCTGACTTAGTCCATTCTTAATTTACAGTCTATGGTTATAACCAACTCCAGTCTCCCCCGATAGTGGACAGACAGGCACCAGGATGGAAGACATTATAAAGACAATACTCTTCAGCAAAATGTGTCCGACGGGGAGATTTTGGATATTTGGATAGAGCACATCAAAACTGTCCTAAATAACCTCACAAAAGCAAATGTGTTGTAAACCAGTGTATCAGTCACAGCTTGGCAGACTCATCATCAGCAGCGATACAGTGGTGTACCGTCCACTGTCAGCCATGTGAGCGTATCATCTCTGTACAGAGCTGTGTACTTCCTGGCCTCTGGGAAGGAGGAAGTCTGAATTTGAAGAGTCCATTTGTGATTCATGGCCAGCCGTCAGTCCAGCAGCGGCGTGCGGAGACAGCGGATCTGAAGAGTGTGGACATAATGAAGTGCAGTGTCGCGGGCCCATGGCAGGGTGGAGGAGGTTACAGGGATATGAATGTCACTCCATAATGCATACAGTGACAGAGGGAGAGGAAGAGAAGGGGAGGAGAAGAGTTAGAAAAAGAGCATAGAGACGCACAGAGAAAGAGACTCCATTTGCATCTTGGTTAGATTAGAAAGTTAATTTTTTTTTTTTTTTATCAATTTGATGATGCAAAATTTCGTTGTAGGGACGACTTTTGCTTAGCAACACCAGCTGCCGTGTCACAGGAAGGGGAAAGCACATAACTAATGAGTGAGTGACAATAACTTCAATCTAATCATCAAAATCTCCGAAATGATCTGTGCAAATGCCCTCAGATTACACATAACCCGAGACCAAACAATCACAGACCCCTGAGAGGCCAAACCGACTGAATTTGGCACAAAAAAAAAAAAGTCCATATTCAAGCCTTTTGACCATAGACATATTATAAATAGACAGTCAATACTCACTCCTCCCCGTTTACCATAATGACCACGTTCGAGGGGGAAATCATGGCGGATTCACAGGCTCCTCCTCCCCAGCTCTGTCGAAGCATGTTCCTAATAAGGGCATAAGGGCGGGATCTTCACTGTAGACTCGGCCCTTGCGTGACGTGTAGCTCGCGCAGCTCCAATGCTAACAGTCCGACCCCCGTTAAGTAGGAGATTTTAAAAAAAATCTTTCGAAAACCAGCCTGGTTTCTTTTTTTGTGACTAACCCAGCGTTATCTCAGGAGGAATATGTAGCCGTAGAAAGTGTTGAAAAAATAGAAACCAGGCATTAAAGTTGTTTTTAATGTGTCTAAAGTCCAATGCTTTTCAATGGGGGCCTAGCGGTGATATGGAGGTACTACAGCAATGGCGGAGCAATGGCGGCCTCCAGTGTTGCAGTCATAAAGCAGAGCAGCTAGCGGCCATTGCTTTTGACTCATTTTGGCTCTGTCACATAGGTGAAACCATTTTAAGCGTCCATCACAGTTATCAGTGAGGTAAATCTGACTGTAACGTTCAGGATTATATTTGTGAAAAAACTGTCAAAAGCTACATGTGAGAAGAATTCTGTGAGCATGTAGTGGTTAGTCCAACAATAGGAGCGTGTTTCTTCCATTTGTTGCAGCTGTTTGTCACAAGTGCAACTTCATATAGGGTTGTCGTATCTTTATTTTGCATTCAGTCACGCTGTTACTATAAAAACAAGTTGACAGTCTTGTTTTATCAGTCTCACCACCACTGAGTATGGAGTGAATGAGTAACGCAATGCGATAAAACCAAAGCATCATTATTATTATTGTTCAACTCGCCAAAAAATGTCCAGTGAATGTAAAAATAAATGGTTGCTCAGTGTAAATTAACAGGACAGTATATATTGCTCGTATAGTGTAATTTAGACATGATAAGAAGATGTACCAAAATCCTAATGGGTTTTGTCAGCTCAGTCAATACACTTTGAGATTTGGACATGCACAATTGCTAGCCCTGACTCTAACCCTAAACCTAACCCTAAGATGGCAGATAACAAGTCAGACACACAATTGTATTCATATTAATACAATTTCGTTAAACATTTAATACACTTGAATCTGGTCGTGTCTAAATGTAGTAATTGAAGTGTCATTGTGCTAATTCTTTTTAAGTGAGGAAATTAGTCTTTACAGTTTTGCACAAATTAGTCTCACATTTTACTCGAGAATAAATCACTGTAATAAAACCTAGCGCTAAAACTCCTCTTTGTGCTCATAAGAGTCTAAAGCGATGGCGGGGAATATGACAGAGGGACTTAAGCAGTGCTATTAAAGGCACTTCTCACAGCGGACCAAAGCTGAGATTCGGGAGCACACTGTCATTTGTGTCACACTGACGGAGGCCATTAGCGGCTATTTCTGTCTTCCTGTGTCAACGGAGAGAGGAGGGGGAGGGAGGGATGAAGGGGAGGGCAGGGTGAGGAAATAAGAGGAGACAGAGGAGGGGCAGGACGTAAAATAAAGGCATACATTTTCAAATGAGTTTAAGCAGGCAAGACCTGAATATGAAAGATCAGTCATGCCATAGACCAGTGGCTTTCAACTGGAGGGTTACAAGCATTTCTCTTGATAAATACGTACAGGAAAACACACAATCTCAGTCTGTTAAAAAGACTGCTGCTGAGTAGGGCTTTACTTTTTCTGATACCTACTCAAATATTTCTCATCCAGAACCAGAAAACAGAACAATAATGTTCATTTATTTGAGATGAATGCATAAAAACGTGGTCTTTAAAAGGTGCATAATGAATCTACGGAAAGAAAAGTTGATATTTGTGCACATTTGACCTTGTGGTGACCCAGCGGCTGTATGATGGTCAGCATGGCCCTTTACTTTCAACCACGGTGGTTTCCACAACGCTCCAGGATCAATTGTTTTGTAGGTTTTCTGATGAAAACAGCAGTCAGCAGTGAAAACCTTCCAAACAATTGATCCTGGTGCATCCTAGAGACCACTGTAATGGAAAGTAAAGGCGCCATGCTGACCACTCATACACCTGGTCATTACCAGGTCAAATACGCTCAACTTTTTCTTCCAAATAAGAAGTTGCATAATGCACCTTTAAAGATATCTACAATCTCAGTAGTACCTTAACTGGTTTTGTTTAACCCATTCCTAATGCTGAGATGTTGTGATTATGATTTTAGCTATACAGGCTTAATTAATGCCTTAAATCAACACTAATGTATAGAGGAATACAATATTTTTACTGATATTGAAGTAACTTGAGATATGCGATACGGCTGTGCAATATCGCGATAACGATATTATTGCGATATTTCACTAAACCATTTCAACATGATATGTATGTTCCATTCTAAGTAAACACAAATCATAAGTAACTAGGTTTTCAGCAAATTGTGTCAAAAGAAGACTTAAAAATGCACCACATCAGGACCAAAACGGGTAAACTTTAACTAAGTTAGTAAATATTGAACTAAAACTGAACTTTTACACATTATAAGTTCAATGCATTGTTTGTTTTGGGCTGAGTTTGTAAGGGTTAGGGTAACCCTGGCTTCTCGCAATGCAGATATTGTATCACCTAATATCGCGATACAATATTTTTTGCGATATATTGTGCAGCCCTACTGCGAAGTGTCTAAAAGGTTAGAATAAATACTCTTTTTGGGTCACAACTTGTTATCATATGGTAATAGTGGGTGCCGCAGTCATACTAGTGGAAAACCACTGCTATAGACCACAGACTTTTTATAAGCCAGTGGAGAACAGAGAGGCAATTATGTATACGCACTGTTCTACCAACTGGGTTATAGTTAGACTTTTCAATGTAAGCTAGATGCTAGCAGACGATGAGTAGAACAAGCTAAATCTATAGATCTAAGACTGAAAATAGACAGCACTCTTCCTAGCAGGTAACACTATTCCGACCTTAGCATGTAGGTTTGAGTCCGGGTCCCGACATCTCTGCCCCGTTATCACCCTGTGCTGTCCGACCCAGGCTATCAATCCTTAAAAAATAAAGAAACATAGTAGGGACTCCACTGAACAACACATTGCATTATTCCAATTCATGGGTTTTGCCATGGACTGTGTTTGCAATCGCAGATCGGAGCAAAGTGCTGTACAAATTGTTTTGTGTCAGTGGTTTTGACCTAGAGTTGTCCCAGACGCATGGATCTGTCAACCCTTTACCTTGATCCAATACATCACTGTCTCCTCTCCTCACCCCCGCGACCCCCTCTCTCTCGCTCTCTCTGGTGGAGCCTGAGTGATCGATACACGGCTGTCTTCAAGTCGCAACCAGGTCCTGGGTTTGGTCCGCGTCATATGCAATCTAATTACCGTATCAGCAACTTCTCACCATAGACAACATGCTTTTAGGCCTGTTTTTATATGTTACGTATAATGTGCTCTTAATAAATGCATGATTTATAGGTATGATAGCTAAGAGTTTTGTTTTATCTTTTGGAACTTTTATTCGAAAAATAAATGAATGTTCGAGAGAAAACCTCACGTTAGATGGATCAATGCAAAATGGATTACAACTAAACCCTAATATTGCAAAACCTTGAAAACCTCCTGGACACGCCTCCTCTCTGAGCTCCTCGTGTATTTACTCGGGGATCAGGTTTGAGTTTGCAGATTTTGCCTGTCGTCGTCTAAGTCTCCCCTGAGCGTCATTGACATTTGGAAAGCTCAGAGTCCGCACGCAGACACACTGACAGGCGTACGAGTGAATACAAAGAGGGCATTTCAGGTGAACGCTGATGAGGTCACTGCACCGGTGACTTATAGATGAGCAGAAAAGAGATTTATAGACACAATATGACTTTTAGTCTCTGTGTCAAATGAATAAGAGAAAACGTGTCCAAAAGTAGTTTCAAAGTCTTTTTTTACTGAATTGCAGACGAATTACAGACATTTCACGAGTGACGTTTAACCTGCAACTGCACTACAACATTTATTTAAAGCAGTACTAAGTAACGTGTTTACCTTAATAAATCCTTTCCGTAGTCCCTGTGGGGGTAATACAGCGTTATGGATGATTGGGGGTCTTTCATCTCCCCCTGGTGTTCTGGCCAGAAAACCATGCTTGCAACTTGACTGCCACCGGGGCGGAGCAACCAATACACACTAATGAATCACGGAGAAGAAGCTAACAGGCTAACGGGCAAAGCTAACTGCGGGCTAGCGCCACTTTAAACAGTATTTACAGCCAAGTTTGAGTGAAAAAAAATATTCCCATTGTATAATTGGATGTACAACACCCTTCTCTCCCTTCACCTTTTCTGTCAGCGTAGTATTTACTCTCCAAGACATTTAATAAGTAAAAAATCGTAACTTGCTAAGACACCTGCAGTTGCGCCTGCTTATTGGTTGGGACCATTGCGTGTTAATCCCTGCACTTACAGTACCCATCAAAAGTTTGGAAACACTTCTTTATGTATTGGTTTCTCTTTTATTTCAAGACTATTTACATGTAGATTCTCATCAAGACATTAATTTATGAATGAACACATATGGAACAAAAAAGTGGACACAAATTCTTCAAATTACCGCCTTGTGCTTTGATTACTACTTTGCACTTTTGACATTTTTCTCAATGAGCTTCACGATGTCGTCACCAGGAATGGTTCTGACCTCACAGGACTGTTGAAAACCATTTCAGGAGACGGCCTTATAAAGCTCAATGAGAAAATGCCAGGAGTAAAGGGTGGAATTTGATTAATTTCAAATAGAAATCATAATTTGAATTTTTTTGTTTCCTACACAAACCAATGTGTTCATTCATAGTTTAATATCTTCAGTGAGAATCGTACAATGCTAATAGTGTTGAAAATAAAGAAAATAATACATATTTCTGTGTATTGTCTTGGTCGGGACAGTGCCATGTTGATCATACGTAAATATTTGTTATTGCACAGTATGCACCATTGCCCGAACTTTGAATCTACTTACATACATAATAGAAATCATGCCATTGCAACATAAAACCCACAGGTACAATTTAACTATAGCAGAAGCAGGTAATTGGGAATACATTTCAGCATTCATCATATCTGAGCTGAGAACATGTTTGTGTGAGGAAAAACATGCTCTTGTGCCTCTCGTTTTGCATTTGGAGCAGCAGATCTGTCTGGCAGGTGAGATTGTGGTAATGCTGTGCTAATGGCAGAGTCGGATAGTGACTTTCTCTGCTTTTGCTCCACAGTGTGAACTCAATACGCCTTAAATCAATGTCCCTCTCCTGGCTCCCACCTCTGATAATGGCCATGTCAGAAAAAAAAGAACCAAGAAACACATAATGGAAGGAAGAGATAGAGCTGTACTGCCTTGGCAAAAGGAGTTCAAAATAAGACAGCTAAAGGATGTTTAATCCGTGAGCAGGAGAGGATGTGAGTGCATGCACGGATAGAACCAATGGGAGCATTTTGGCAAAACTGTCATGGTTATCTGTAATGCTGTAGTGATGAAAACATGGTACTGCTGTCACGTGTGGATTAGGAATGTTTTGCTGGTGTATTTGTAAATAGCTGGCACTCTCAGCAGCACAGTCACATGCTCTCTGTACCTTACTGTGTAATATGATTCACTGGACTTTACATGTTTGTCTTGAATCTGCACAGAAGGCAAAAGCTCCAGAAACTCCAGACCGAAATCCTGGCCCAATATTTGGTGAAGTCTGCACTAAAGCTATCCTCTGCTCCTGACTGTGATATACAAAGGGGCCAAATCAAGAAAATATGAACAATTTCTTATAGTCCAGGGCAAAATCTGTGTATTTCTAGGTCAATGTTGAAAAAAATGACTTTTTTTAATACAAAATCAAAAAGACTTTGATGGATTCAAAGTGTTAGTACTAGGGATGAACTGATTCTATACTGGTACCGGATATTGGAGCCGATACCTGAAAAAAAAAGTGATATCGGGTATTGGCTACACATATCCAATACTGAACCGATACCAATTTTGGCTCTCACCGCTTTAAAAACAAAACGGGCAGAACTTGGAGAATTTAGTTGCTAAGTTAGTTTTAACCTCCACAAACATATTTTTGTTATTTTTTGCTAGCTTTAGCATACTGTTGCTAGCCACGCAAAATGCCGCGGCTAGCAAGCCACATTCCGATTTCCAACCGAGTTAAGCCATAAGCCACACCCCCACAAATTCTCATTGGATGTCATTCCAAATGCAGCTTTTTTAGTTGGCTTTATGAAATTAATATTGTCGTTTTATGAATGTGTAAGGTTAGAAATTAAGGTTAGGGTTAAGGTTAGGGTTAGGGTTAAGGTTAGGGTTAAAGTTAGAACAATGTGGGGGTGGGATCATGGTGTAACTGGGTTGGAAAGCGGAAAGACGCGGCTTTATGCTAAAGCTAGCAACAGTATGCTAATGCTAATGGTAACTAATTAAGACTGGGACAAAAACCTAAATAACCAGTCATATATGTAATGTACAAAAGTCCAGTTATTTTGTTTAATGTTTTCCATTACAGTTTATTAATAGATAGCCTACAATTGATAACATCTTGTTTGCAAGAAAAATAGACTTTATTGATCTCACGATGGAGATTATCTTTTTTTTTTCTCACAGCAACTACATACTTTTAAGAAAGTCTCTTGGTATTGGTTAATATCAGTATTGGTATTGGAAGCAAAAAAGCTGGATCGGTGCATCTCTAGTTAGAACTGTGTGTCCTGTGTTTGCCACAGGTAACTGCCTGATCAACAGAAAAGTCCCCACAAAAATCTAATATTTCATTGGATGTATTTCATTGTGGCTAAAAATAATATCACAGATTTATTGGAGCCTAGATCACCTCTCTTAGCCATATTAGAAGATTGAGTCTCCTGAAAAATAGATTTTAAAATCTATTTAAAACATTAAAATCTAACTTATACCAACGGATGAGATTCACTAATCCAGTGGTTCTAAACTGGTGGGTTGCAGAACCTTTTATAGTGGGTCGCAAGCCATTTCTTTTTAATATTTATTTTCTGAAAAGTACAATAACACCATCTGAGTCTGTTAAAATGACTGTTATCAGCTTGTTTTCATCATGATGTCAGCTTATTGGGCTTACCTAATGGTTATTCAACAATAGTTTACACTATTTATACGATATTTTGCATTACATAAGACAAAATCCTCCAGTGAGATACTGACCAACCTCCTGACTTGCCCCATTAGCACCGAAGGATCTGTCAAACTCCAAAAACAAATATCCAAACAGGGACATAAAAGTTTACATTCAACTCGATTAAATTCAAACATGTTTTGTTGCTGAATCTTCGGATCTATTTTCCTGGCCATCACAATCTGGTTCTTACCAAACTGAACAGGTAAGATACAATAGAAGTAACTTTCACAAAATCTGTCAGGAGCCTAATGCTGCTGAACCCTCCCTGCACTGCTGCCCTCGTGCCGTTCAGCAGCGCAGCTTGGGGAGCCTTTAATGTTAATTAATGAGAACCAGTGAGGCGCGCGATTCCCAATTAACCCCCGAAAATGACGACGCTGACATGCAAAGGCCTAACACCGAGGATCCTATTTTGGGCTTTTTAGACCTCGCTTTTTTTGTGTGTCAGCGATCCACACATTACACGCCATTTCGCAGTTCAGTGGCCCCCATCTCCATCAGAAAAAAAACACGGCTGCTCTGTCATTACCTCCACCGCTGCGCTCGGAGCAGGGGGAATCGAGATTAATCTGCACAATCGCGTGGTTAATTAGGAAAATGAAAGGAATTGGGGCTGAGTGACAGTCGAATGTAACTGCGAAAACCAAAGCCAGCAGTTTTGTGGTCCACTGTGAAGATGAAGTAGAAGAAGTGGAGACGGGCAGATGCTCTGAGCCATCACGCTTCTCGTCGCCCCAGTAACTCCTAGGTAGTTACTACAGTATGGTACATCCCTGGCACTTACAGAGGTAATTACCAGGTACTTGCAGTGGTATGGCCTGGTAACTCCGGTGCCATGCCATTGGTCCGACAACCCATTAGTCCGACGTCTCATTATTACAAAATATAACCCTAACCCTAATGGCACCCCTACTCAATGGGTGATTTTCAGAATAATGAGACGTCGGACTAATGGGCCGACCTTGTAACTCCTACTGTAGGTACTTACCTAAACGTACCACTGTAAGTACTTGGTAATTATCTCTTTAAAGGGGGTATTATGCTTTTTCAATCACATAGCACAGTCTATAGCATACTACAATGATGACGTAACCTTCTGTTGGTCTGTATATGCAGTAAATTAAAATAACTGCCTTGAATAAATTGCGCTCTCAAAATGGCTGTACTGAACGTCTTGAAATAGGCCTCTGTCTCTTTAAGAAGCTTTCCGACACGCCCCCTTCAGCACACTGCTGTGGCATCTAAACAACAACACTGTGCGGGGAGGGGGCTCTGCTGAGCTGAGGAGCAGTGGTTGGTGGCTTGGCTGGTGACAAAAGGTCCAGAGGAGTCTCCAGGAGGTGGGGGCGTTCCTAGGAGGACAGAGGCATAGCTACACCTAAAATGGCTGCCATCTAAGTTTTACTGATTACTCAAAAATACGTGAATGAGCCAAGGCAACACTCCAGGCATGTGTTTAATCAGGGAATGACATAATAACATGATATAAAGCTTGAAAAAGTCGATTTTACATAATACCCCCCTTTAAGTACCAGGGATGTACTACAGTAACTACCTAGGAGTTACAGGGCCGTTTTCTAAGTGTAACCCAAATATGTGTTCACTCATTGCCTAATACATCCCACTCACTGCCTGCTACAGGTGTCGAAGAGAAATCTGTGATATTCTTTGCCGGTGGTTGTAACGTTGCGAGCCTGCTTGGTGTGGAGCAAATAATGAATCACAATTAGCTAGAAGCAGCTACAAAGGCAGACAGACGTCCACCAAGGCACCGATCCTATTGTGAAATATACTATGATTACTATTGCATCTTTTATTCCAATAATCTGCCATTTCTTGTTCCTTAAAGTGATAGTCTGTAAGTTTGCAAAGTAAGGAAAGGTAGAGTGAAAATAAACAATCAAATTCCTTCCCTCTTGGACCAGAGAGCCACTCCTAGTTTGCAAAATGAGGAGAGCAGGACAGCATGTTCAAAAGGAAACGATCAAGCTCCCTCCCCCTCTCTCCTGATTGGTCCTGAAAGGGGCGGTTCACCTGGAAAAGCTCATCTCATTGGTCAGAGTGGTATCTCGGGGTTTCTGATTAGTGTATTTGATTTGTTACTTACGTTACCTCAAATGTCAGACCCAGGCGCTCAATTATCCACAATCTATTAAATGTGACCAAACACGGAAAGCAGTGACACGAGTCGATTCTGAGGCATTTTAAGTTATTCACAGATTCCGAAAGTGTAGTCTCCAAGCTTTCCAACAATGTGTAACACGTGGAAATCTGATCATATTTGGAGAAGTTGTGGCCATTTGAAGGTAGGAACTCAAAAAAGTTGAAAGGGTAGAAAACGGCCTCTAAAGTGTGTGCAGTTCTCACCTCTCTCTGCTGCTGGGAGTGACATAGGACTAATTTACATCTCATTAGATAAGCCATACCCCTGTTGTAAAACACAAAAATTGCACGCAAAATCTTGGGGGATCAGATTTTTTTTGATTTATTACTTTTTCCCCCGTATTTTATTTCTCCAAGTCCAATCTCTATCGATCTGTGGTTAGACCGTTACACCTGTTGATTAAAAAGCCCCGCACTGATATTTGGCATTGACCAAAGATGTAATCACAATTGACCTTTCGCAAAACCACGCCCCAAAACGGTAATTGTCCAATCAGACATCCTAGCAACCGTTACTATGAAGCTAGGTCCGTTATGCTGCAGATCTCCAATGCAAAACAATGGGACATACCAGCACTGAGCACTGAGCAGACGCACCTTTTTTTTTACTGCTAACCACCAAAAACCCACCAGACAAAGAAGAAGAAGCAAAATGGTGAAGCGATCTGCCTATGGAGGATGTAAATCAGACACTAGGTACCACAGAGTGAGTCTGGGGAGTCCAGTTATTTCCCTTCCCAAAGCGAAAACACAACCTAAGCACTGCCTACAATGATCAAACAATGTGGACGGCCTACGCTCAGCTTAATGTCTCCAAAATAAACAAGCAAACGTCTGCTCTAAGGTAATGCAAGCGCCTATAGCTAGGCTAACACCATAGTATGCTAACATCGTAGCTACTGACAGTCACATAATGTTACACAAACTGGCACTGGAGCTGTAACTTTAACTACAGCAGTGAACTTTTTGATAAAAGTAGTGTGTATTTTTTCACGGTCCTTACAACTGGTTGTAGCTGATGTCATTGTGGCACCTGTAGGTTTAGCTAGCGTTAGCTAACTATAGCGCGTGGAGAAATGGACCGGAGAAATTTCCTATTTTTAGAAATACTGCAAAATGCTTACCGGGCAGTGCAAGAGCACGACTGGTCCACAAGGCTGTGCTTTTGCATTTAAGGAAGAGATCATAAGGTTTCTTTGAGTTGGAGACCTGTCTGTTTGCTGTAGTGTCAATAGTCCTTTATCCTTCGTTGGATAGTTCTTGAATATATCCCTCCACTGCATACTGTAACACCTTTTGCCTCGATATGGAGAATATCGTAGAGGTATTGCTCCAAAAAGGTCACTGACAGGCATGGCAATCTGTTGCGCTGCTCGTGTTTTACCATTAATTGTCGGGCGTAGCAACAGTGACTAAGGGGGCGGGGCTTGGTGAAAGGTCAATTTCATTAAAACCCCTGATTTGTAATAAGTGACTAGTGACACATTTAGGACCGAATAAAACTGGGTCAAAGCGCCATAATAGCACGTACAAATACAATCCTCCGTGGCAGAAGTCCTATTAGCAATTCCCCTTAAATCCAAGCTAAATCCAGCCTAAAGTATTCCATCTCCTGGCACCTTTACATTGAGGCTGAAATATAGCATTAAATAACACCCAGCAGCCGTGAAATCTCTCCGTGATTGCGCGTCGCCAGCGCTGCACAGATTCATCTTTGGCTACTGCCCGTTCGTTACATCGCCAGTCAAGAGCTGCACAGCAAACGACAACTTCTCTGATTTAGGGTAAAGCCCAAGACCCAAGGGAAACGGTAAACACAGTGGCTGCGGTAGGAGCAACGGAAAGGGCCAGTGAAGTTGTGCTAAGTGGCTCTGCCCCTGGGAACAGAGAGGCTAAAGTTCACGTGCGCTGTTTTGATATGAATGAACATGAGAGAGGAAAAGTCAGAGAGGGGAGTGGGGTGGTTGGTATTTATTTCTACTGCAGCAGCTAGACTCAAGTTGGGGGTTCAACAAGCAAGATAGAAAAACATTAGAACATACTGTAGCTCTTGCACTGAATTATAGCAACTGTATTATACAAATGCTATACCGAGGTCCCAATCCATTTCACTGATCTGATACAATGCCATATATTTTTTTTTTTTAAATGAGGACCCCGTGATGCCTTATGGTTAACACTCCAGCGCTTATGTCTACCCTAAATACACACAAGACAACCTCCAATATCACAGAGGACGTACTGCATTTGTGTTACCTCTTGATTCATTAAAGGGGGTATATGTAAATCGATTTTCATGTATTATTATGTCATTCCCTCATTAAAACATGCTGGAGTGTTGCCTTGGCTCATTCAATATTTTGAGTAATCAGTAAAAACTTAGACGCAGCCTTTAGTGTAGCTATGCCTCAGTCCTCCTAGGAACGCCCCCACCTCCTGAGACGCCTCTGACCTTCGTCACCAGCCAGCCACCACCACTGCCCTCAGCTCAGCAAGCCCCTCCCGCCAGTGTGTTTAGATGCACAGCAGTGTGCTGAAGGGGGTGTCGAAGCTTCTTAAGAGGCAGAGGCCTATTTCAAGACGTTCAGTAGCCATTTTGAGGAGAATTTTATTCAGCAGTATTTTAATTATGATATACAGACAACAGAAGGTTAATCATCATTGTAGTTGCTATAGACTGGTGCTATGTATTGAAAAAGCATATACCCCTCTAACTTACCTCTTAGCCCCCACCTTAACCGAGTGCATTTCCCCCAGCTTCGGCGACACCCAAATCTAAAAGCTTCTTGACAAACACCTCATTGGAAAGCTAAGACTACAAACTGATCTAAACCTTTTTTGTTGTTGCGTTGTCGCCACGTTTAAGTCACGTTTTTGTCACATTTTGTTGTTTATGTTGCGTTCTTGTCGCTTTTTGTTGTTATTTAATGAGTCGTTGTTTTCTGGTGCCTTTCTGTCTCATTTTGTTGTTTGTGTCAGATATAACACTTTTTTTGGCGAAATTTGTTGCGCTCTCATTCCTTTTTTTGTTGCTTTCTCATGGCTTATTGACACTTTTATTGTTGCTTTTTTGACTTGTCATCGTTGTTTGTGTCAAATTTTTGTAAATCTTCCATCCACCATCATTTTCTTCCACTATATCCGGGGCCGGGTCGCGGAGGCAGCAGTCTCAGCAGAGATGCCCAGACTTCCCAATCCATGCACACCTCCTCCAGCTGTTCTGGGGGACCCCGAGGCGACACCAGGCCAGCTCGGAGACATAGTCCCACCAGCGTGTCCTGGGCCTTCCACGAGGCCTCCTCCCAATAGGACATGCCTGGAGCACCTCCCAAAGGAGGCGACCAGGAGGCATCCGGAACAGATGCCCTAGACGCCCTATTGTAAAATCTTTTTGACAAAAAATAACATTTGTTTGCGTATTCATAGTTTTTTTGTTGTTTCTGAAAATACTGTAAGATCTTTATGAGTAAACACAAGTACAGGTGGTGAATGGTCCCCCCTGATCAGGGGGCTAGGGTTAGGATTAGTTAACCCTAATCAGGATATGATTAGGGTTAAGAATGGCAGATGTAATGTAAGTTGTGTTTCACTCACGCAGATCTCACAATAAATACTTAAATGAGGTATCACACTAGCATATAGGCTGTAAGCTCTCCAGTCAAAACCTTTGAGATTTGGATATAAATGATTGTACCTAACCCTAATCTAACCCTAAGGTGGCAGGTAACAGGTTAAGAGGAAAAAGGACGTCGAGCAGACTTCACAGACTTTGTTTAGCATGCATAAAGTGGTGGCTTATAGGTCTTTTTTATTGATTTGGAAAACCTGGCATTGGTGGTATGGCTTTTGCCTCTATTCAGCAGCGATCCAGACACTGAGGGTATTAGGGTGAAGTGTCTTGCCAAAGGATACAGTGACACACATTGCAAGTTGAAGGGATGAAACTTCGAAGTTGGCAACACATCTGAAAAGGAGTAAGAAAATGTCCAAAAATATTGCAGGAGAGGAGAAAATCCACAGCACCGTTCATTACTGAGACATTTGGACAAAAGTTGACAGAGGTTATTTACTGACCCCTGAAAAACGAGAGAAGCTGCATCAAGAAACAGATGCGTTTAATGAATTCATGCTGAAGAAATTAGCATAAAACATGTCACATGCCTCACCTGAAAACAGATGCTGCCGTGAAGAGAGTGTTTGTCGATTATTTAGGCGTCTGTGCGCTTCATTTGCGCTGTACTGTTCCATAGACGCGCTTCTCATTAGGCACGAGAAATGTTTCTAAACTAATTCACAAAGTTCATGCAACAGTCTGCACTTCCGAAGTCTGTTCATCATCTGTTTGAATGAAATATACAATGCGGGTAGGTAAAGGGCTCGGCAATTAATCGCAATTTGATCAGAATCGCAATCTCTACTTTGGTCCTTCTCAATAGACTTTATTATCGTCAGGTTTACAGCCTTTGGAGTTTGGATAAGACAATGGAAGATTTTGTGTGTTAAATGATACAGGAGGAAAGCATTGTTTTTGCTTGAGCTGAGATTTCTATTAAAGGGGGGTATTATGTAAAATCGACTTTTTCAAGCTTTATATCATGTTATTATGTCATTCCCTCATTAAACACATGCCTGGAGTGTTGCCTTGGCTCATTCACATATTTTGAGTAATCAGTAAAATTAGACGGCAGCCATTTTAGGTGTAGCTATGCCTCAGTCCTCCTAGGAACGCCCCCACCTCCTGGAGACGCCTCTGGACCTTTCGTCACCAGCCAAGCCACCAACCACTGCTCCTCAGCTCAGCAGAGCCCCCTCCCCGCACAGTAGTGTTGTTTAGATGCCACAGCAGTGTGCTGAAGGGGGCGTGTCGGAAAGCTTCTTAAAGAGACAGAGGCCTATTTCAAGACGTTCAGTACAGCCATTTTGAGAGAGCAATTTTATTCAAGGCAGTTATTTTAATTTACTGCATATACAGACCAACAGAAGGTTACGTCATCATTGTAGTATGCTATAGACTGGTGCTATGTGATTGAAAAAGCATAATACCCCCTCTTTAAAGGTGTGTCTAAGTCAGGTGTGCCGAGTGCAAGTCCAGGGTGGGGAGATTTATATGACAAATGGGGCTAATGATCAAAAACATTCATTTTAATTGTTGGAAATAACATGTAATCCAACAAGATACTAGTTTAAGTTGGATTTGCCATGAAATCAAATAACAAATTCATAGTTTTAGCAACTTTTTAATCAAGCATTTTGTCCGTGGAGCGCGTTTGACAAAGCAGAGCGAGTTCTGATGAAAAGCTCAAACTGTTGAGATTTTATTTCTCTGAGTTATTATTTGGTTAAAATCAGCCCTGAGAAATCCGTTAAGTCTTCAATCCGAGAACCAGGCTATTTAAATGCGCACACTGCGATATTAATGACAGCAGTCGATCCGCCGCAACACACGTGTCGTGGTGCTGAAAAACGTATCAACAATGTTTTCCTTGAATTGGAGGGATTTAGGCATTCCCATAACATCTGTGCCTGTGCTGAGTGAGGAGGAACAGGCGCTACAGGCAGACAAGAGAGAGCATTTGTCTCTGCACCTTGATGAAGGCCACGTTGGCTGAAGCACGTTGGTGTGTATTTTAACTGAAGGCCATGTTACAATAAAGACTTTTTAATTTTGTCATAACAATAGAGTGCCTTGGTTTTTTGTCGTCTATGGGTACTTTTACTGTATACTTTTTGACAGTGTAAAGGAACAGGCCACCGTTTTTCCACACTGAGATATGTTCTTACTAGGGCTGAAAGATATATCATTATCGTATTGATATATGAACATTCAAAATATTAATATTGAAAAAGCAAGATATAAACTACATAAACTCTTTTGTATTGTTTTTATTTTACTGAAAAATGCTGTTTCACCGAACCCATGTTATATCGTATCGTATCGATATCAAGTCATGAATATCGAGATATAAAATTTTGTTCATATCGTTCAGCCCTAGTTCTTACCTGAGCTTAGACGAGTTTATGTGTACCTGTCTTGTCTTTACGCGTGCGCTTAGTCACGCAAAAAGACCAAAGATGTTGTTAGCATTTAGCATCTAGCATTTAGCATTTAGACATGTTTCATTTTGTGTGACTATACTTGGATCGTGTAACTACTCATGTAACTGTATTTAAAAGGGATAATGTGGAAGAGCTTGGTCGCCTCTAACTTTACCCCTTTGGCCCCATAGAGGAGATAACATACAGAAGGAGTTTTTTCTGCTTTGCACTTTTCTGCATATTCTGCAACTACTGATGAATATTATAATTAGTTATGTTGAAGTTAATATATTTACTAATCCAAGTCAAAACAGTGTCATTCAGGCCATTGGAAGGTTTCTCACCAGCCTGGGCTAAACTAAGAATCCAAAAAGAATAGGATTTGGCCTTTGACAAGAACTAAGTGGCTGCTCTAGGGGAACCCCAGAGCTGAAAAGGTTAAGAACCACTGATCTAAGGTAAGTCGTTGAATCAGCAACATGTATTTATTTCTATTATGACAAGATAAAATCGAATCGAAAATCAAACAAAAAGTTGATCAATATGAGGGAAAAATTGTGATTAATGTTTTATGCAATCTCTTCCAGCCTTACATAGGACTATTGGAAAGCGTATGCAAGTTTGATCAACATCTGGTCAAACTTCATTACCTAAATAAGCGAAGATGTGCGATTTGAGTAGATTTTGATTACAGTCCTTGAACGAATTGTGTCATTAAGGGCATCCAAGCAGTTAAAAAGTCATCAAGGTATCAGGTAAGGTGGTTTAAAATCATAATGCACTTGTGATACACTGTATACATTTCCATTGCAGTAGCTTGTTATAAATGCCCTTTCCTGTTTTGCATGCGTATTACAAATGTTTTATACAACCCGCTGAACAATTACGCCCCACATGATAATAAGGTCTTTTGGCATTCAGATCCGCAGCATAATTCTATAGGAAGTAGCCTGCAGTATACACTATGTACCCATGCATAATGCAGAAAGCCATATCCAAGCGTATCCACTGTACAGAGTCCGGGTCAGCACTGGGACAGAGCACATCCGAGCACTCAGCCACACATACATATTTTAATGCTGTTTTCGCATTAATTCTAAGTGATACTGAAATAGACTGGGAATACACAGTGCATTAAATTTAAGTCTCAATAAAAAAATAAAATAAAAAAAAGCAGACTATCAGTTTGGGAATATGCTTTGCTGTTCAAGAATAAACAGCACGGCAGAATAAGGACTAAATGTGGGCTTATCCAAGAAGACTCAATGACTATAAACCAAACTTTGAGAATGTGTTGAGGAGAAATAAATCTTTGCAGAAGCTCAACAAAACAATGCAACAGTGGATACGTACAGAATTTAACCAGCACAAAGAACCAAACTAGATTTAATTAGACTATTTGAAAACACTCCCTCATCTTCTTGTTCTAATTATTATGCAGGGCTGTAAAGAAAATGTCAGGAGGCGTGTGTCTTTGCAGTGTCGACACGTTGAGATGAAGTGGGAGTGAAACGTGTCGGTGTAATTCGTATTTGATTTGAGTAATCACACGATATCAACGCAATTATCCACGTCAATGTCATAGGAAATAATTACACAAACGTCAACTGTCCAAGTTTTATCATTACTTTACTACCCACTGAAAAGCATAATTATGGGCTACCTGTTTATATCACAAACTCTCTACTCTCTGATCGCGTGCATGAGCGAAGTAGCCTGAGAGGTTCAGAGCGTGTGGGTTATCGATCGGCAAATTGATTCAAAGAAAAGAAGGAAACCGGTGCGGACTGAGCTGTGCAAAGTTGATCATTTGAGGAAGGGAGATGTCACTGGACACAACATGTCGGTGACGTTGAAAAATGCTTTAAAGAGGGGGTATTATGCTTTTTTCAATCACATAGCACCAGTCTATAGCATACTACAATGATGACGTAACCTTCTGTTGGTCTGTATATGCAGTAAATTAAAATAACTGCCTTGAATAAAATTGCTCTCTCAAAATGGCTGTACTGAACGTCTTGAAATAGGCCTCTGTCTCTTTAAGAAGCTTTCCGACACGCCCCCTTCAGCACACTGCTGTGGCATCTAAACAACACTACTGTGCGGGGAGGGGCTCTGCTGAGCTGAGGAGCAGTGGTTGGTGGCTTGGCTGGTGACGAAAGGTCCAGAGGCGTCTCCAGGAGGTGGGGGCGTTCCTAGGAGGACTGAGGCATAGCTACACCTAAAATGGCTGCCGTCTAAGTTTTTACTGATTACTCAAAATATGTGAATGAGCCAAGGCAACACTCCAGGCATGTGTTTAATGAGGGAATGACATAATAACATGATATAAAGCTTGAAAAAGTCGATTTTACATAATACCCCCCCTTTAAACCTTTAGGTCCAGTGGAAATATAGCTATTGCTTTTTTTGTTATTATTCTTATAGCTCATCAAAGATTCATGAATCTGTTAAACATAATAAAGTTACCAACAATTAAATTAGCATGGACCAAGCAGAAATCTTTCTCATGATTTTTCCATTGAAATTCATTATTTGTCGACTCGTGTTCACCTCTATGGCAGAGTTTGGCCAGTTTGCTTGGAAGAGGGTCGATTTTCTTCGTCGTCAAAATCCCAAGGGCAAAACCTCCCAATTTGAGCACCACTTTCCACAAATGCCAGTGCTGAACATCATAGATGACTAAATTCGTGTTATACCAGGGCCAACGATTTTATGCTTGAGGGACGGATTGGGCCCTGACCTGACAAAGCCTGCTTATGGGAATGTATTCTATTCAAATGTCAAATTATTGGTTAAAACAACATGAACATATCATTTAACTCCTTAACCTCCACCCGAACCAAGCACATTTTCTTCAAATCTAAAAGCTTCTCCTAAAAAGTGCCAAAATATGTAGCAACAACAACGAGATGAAAACGAGGATGAAAACGCAACAAAAAAGCCGCAAAAGAACCCCGAATACAAAAGCGGGTCCTTCTGTGTGGAGTTGCATGTTCTCCACGTGTCTGCATAGGTTCCTCTGGGTACTCTGGTTTCCTGCCACTAAACATGTACATAGGCCAGGATGATGAGAGTGTGTGTTTGAGTGTGCGAGTGTGGGACAATGGAATTAGCCCATGCACTGCCCCTACCAAATAAACAATAAATAAAAATAAATAAAAGTGATGAAAAAAAAAAAAAAAATCTAAATGTGATGACAACGCGGCAACAATACGAAAAAATCCATTAGATCAGTTTGAGGGTCTTAGCTTTCAAATAGCGTACACTGGCCTATAGGCTGTAAGCTCCAGTCAAGAAGCTTTTAGATTCGGGTGAATCCGAACTGGAGAATAAGCGCTCGGTAAAAGGTTAAAGCATAAGTCGTATGGTGACGTGAAGGAATAGCTTAACTCCTTAATCTGAAGCAATTTCAAACATATTTCCTGCAATAATGGCCAATATTGCCCATCTCTTTGTTCTTATTCTAAGCAGATAGTGCAGTGTATTATGCTTACTAAGCTGTCTGCTGAATGTCAGAAGAACACCGCCTCCAGCAGTGCCCCTTTAACAAAGGCAGTCTCCAGGTAGACACCCAAGGACACAGGGCAAAGGACCTTCACTCTATTCTTAGTGCTATTGAGCAACACACGTGAAAAAGATCTCATTTTATTTAACCTGGATAATGCCATTGTTCCTATTATAAATGTTTTGGACATGCATTGTACAGGCTCCTGTCCTTTGTCCTCTGGATTTGACCCATCCAGAAGAGCTGCTGGGGCACCCCATCAGGAGCAGTGGGTAACTAGGTGTTGTAACCTATCAGACCAGTAGCAGTGACTTCAGATTTTTGTTGTTGTTGTCATGTGTCACTGCCTATGTCATAGAGATATCGCTCCACCACATCCGTGAGCACTTGACACTAACATCCGTCCTGCACAGAGCAAACAGAAGCCACTGTTTTCCAAATGTGTGTTTTCCCTCCCCACGTTACCGCTCAGGATGTGGCCGCCTGGAGAGTTTAACCGAGTCGACCGACCGCAGCGTTAGTGGGATGGGGTGAGGTTTGAGCTCACAGTGTGACCCCCCCTCCTCCTCTCTCCTCAGCAGATTGTCAATGACACGGTGAGGGTGCCCAGGCAGCAGTAGCAGCAGAGGGAGAGGCAAAGGCGCGTGGTACAGGGAGATGAATGTGACTTTTTGCTACAGGGACACCCATAACAGCTGGAGGAGAGAAACAGCGACGCCCACATCGACCGGCAGCTTATTATAATCTATGGAGGCATTAGAGAGGCCAAACCCACTGTTTTAGGCGTTGAAATAGAGTCAGTGAAGAGCGGGGGCAGACTCATTGAGATAAGGCTGTCATTCAGTGCCTGTGACCTTTCCAACCACCACACAAAATATTGACATGCAGTGTCATGGATGGGGGAAGATATAGTGTGTTTTGGCCAAAGAAAGTGAAGGCATTATCCTAATCATCTAACTGATAGCCATACAAATGAAAGCACTATATGACAGAGGTTTAGCTACCAAGCTTATGACAAGCTTATTTGTAGCATATAATGAAAACACATTTTACAGAATAGGAAGGAGGCATAAAGTACATACAATTACAAAAGGGACAGGTGTTTCAATTGTCATATGCACTAATTTGAGATGTTTTCAGCCTGATAATTAAGCATACTATAACATATCCATTCTAACACTGGTGTACAGTATAATGTGTCACATTGGAAGTATGCAGTGCCATTAAAGAGAATCAAACCAATACGCATACATCATTACACATTAAAGTCTACATAGACTTAACGTAAAGCATAATCTTTAAGATCTTTTCAAGTCTATATTCAGTTTGCGTAAGTGAGCACTAAATATACAAACTGCTAACCCCCAGCTCACATTAAATCCGGTTAAGGTCCGGTACGGCGTCTGCAAACTTAGAAAGTCATTAAAACCAATGTTGCACACTCACACTGCTCCGCGAAGTCCGGGTCCGGCTACCGAGGCCATCCGGCGGCAACGGAAAGAATCCACAAGAAGTCTATTTTTGCCGGAGACCGGAGCCCCAGCGGATCAAGCTGACGGAAAAACACGAGCCAAACAGGAACGTCGGAAATGTAAACATTTCTCCATTACCAGTGACACAGGGGCACTATTGTGTTGCAAAGCATCCTCTTCACTGGGGAGAGTCGTTGTACTGGCAAATACGGCTTTTGTTTACAAAAACTACCTATATATGGGGCACTTATCACGTGAACTCACACCAAGAGGGAAATTCACGTGCACTTCTGTTCTCGCGAATGCCGTTTCTGTGCCTGGCGCAGCATCTGGCGCCGGAGCTGGCGGAGCCACAGTGTCAGCCGGACTCACTGTGAGTGGTAGTTTGGGGCAAACCCGGACCGGATCAGGACCGAACCCGGACCGTAGTTAATGTGAGCCGGGGCTAAACGATCCATTTAAGACTCATGCATTTCAGAACATGTTTGAGATCCAGACAACACAGCAGGTTTTATGTACACTGCCTAAAACTACTCTGACTAAAAAAAAAGAGATCCCACGCTGTAATATTTGCCTGGACCATCTTTAGCTTTGTTTACAGCCCGCATTCACCGTGGCATTATTTCAATAAGCTTCTGCAATGTCAAAAGTGTTCCATTCATTTGTCACCAAGATCTTGTATTGAAGATGGGAGACTGTGGCCACTGCGCAAAGTCTTCTCCGACACATCCCAAAGATTCTCAATCTGGACTCTGTGGCGGCCAATCCATGTGTGAAAATGATGTCTCATACTCCCTGAACACTCTTTCACAACGTGAGCCCGATTAATCCTGGCATCGTCATCTTGGAATATGCACGTGCCATCAGGGAAGAGAAAACCATGACCAGGTCATTCTGGACGTTCAAGTCATCAGCTGATCTCATTCTTTGGACACTTGCTGAACCTAGACCTGACTAACCCAGGTCATAACAGTTGTTTTTTGTGACCATCCAAATTACGATTTCGATTCAACTGCTCTCATTCTGGATGAATTTCAGAAGTTGAACACTGATCCAGTCACTTTGCGGACATAAGTAAGATCAATGTGACTTTATGAATCAGACGGACACAGCAGCTGGAGACGGGAATTGGTGCCACCCATTAATTAACCAGCTGTCTGTTATAATCAATAGATGCATTATAACGTCAACACCCACAAACTATAACACTGACACTTTAAATGTCGTATCTTCTCCCAGGCTTTATACTGCCTTCAAAGAGGATCGCTATTATTGTGTATCTAACAATGGGAGTTAAAAGTGCATTTGATAAAGCGTTTTCTATTGGGGTTTGTATGTTGCCGGCCCTTGCATCAGCACCAGATCACAGTTCAGTTTTATGTTCTTTAGCGCTTTGATAGGCTCTTTGACCCTCCCTTTTATAAGAAGAAAAAAAGACCGTTCTTTCTGGGTTTGAAACTAATGATGTATTGATTTTCGACACTTGATACACTTCGCAAATTGCTAAGCTTTAGTTCATCGTTCATTCCCTTTGGTCAGGCATTTGCAACCTGCGACACTTTAGGCCTGTTCTTTGCACATCTAATGAAAGATCATATTTAAATGTCTTGGTTTAGTTCTGGTTTCGTCAGGGTCGCTGCGAGACATACGGGTAGCTGAAGTAGACATGTTTGATGTTTGGTGTGTATCAGCAGCAGTGGTAGTGATTTACTTGATGTTACTCTAATAAAAGTAGATGTTGTTTAGCCGAATTTGTACTGAAGTGAAATGTATTTGCTGTGGAAAATAAGTAGACAGTAGAAATCTGTTTATTAAATATGTGTTAGAACAATATGACGAGGACAAAACTTCTTCCCTTCTGTGAGGTCAACTTATATTGTGCTTTTCTACCATCATTAGGCCAAAGCGCTTTACAGCAAGGAACCAGTCACCCTTTCACACGCTCATTCATGCACCAGTGTACGCAGACACAGCGCCACCTCCTGTTCACATAGAGTGTGCCTTATAAGTCTTGGTCTGGTTCAGTGTCAGTCGCATTTAGACTTGACTTACAGTCGTACTGCTTTAGCCCTGGAAGAACCGACTCTTTGGATCCAAAAGCTCGCTCACCCTTTGATTCGGGGCTATTGCATTTTCAACCACCAACAACACCCAGTCAAAACATAAAACAAAGGTGAAGTGCCTGCCAAGACACAAGGATGGACTATCATACTCCATCAGTGGCTTGATATTATTTAGAAGCTTACAGAAGTAAATGCAGTTTCTTTCCCTCATGCAATTAAAAGGGTCTGTATATGAAGTTTGAGTTCTTTGTTTAGATGTCAATGTTAATGTTATATACTCATCAAAAACATTTGTGTGTCATTCAAACATTCTGCCCACACTCAGATAGACATCATACAGAGACATCTATGAAGCTTCTCAGTGGAAAACGAGCGTCCCCTGCTGGCATTTTGTGAAACTACATTTGCCTAGCTATTTGTTATATTGCCCCAAAAAAAATACCAAGGCTATGGTGTCTAAAATAGTAGTAAATGCCTGAATAAAGTATAAGTAATAATTTGAGTACATACAGAAAGTACACATTCTGCTAATGGGAATTTATTATGGACGCCAGCTGTCCTGTAAACTACACTAATTTCATCAAACAAAAACAGTTTTGCCCATTCTCCATTCTAAAACAATGAGAAAAAGATATTACCAATCATGTTCTCTTTTCAGTTTAATTTCTGTTTTAACTTTTTCTTTGTTTGATAAATAATATCCTTGAAGCATTTCACCTTCTGAGATTAATAACAAACTTTTTGTCATTCTATCTGTAATTGTTTGCTTGAGTCTCGGTCATTAGGACTAAAGGATGTAGGTCTAGAAAACAATCTCCTGCAGAAAAGTAGCTGTAATTGATGCGGGATTGAAAAGTAGCTGATAAATGACACTTGCCACACTATCGCCGTGAGCAGCCAATTTACTGTGGAAGCGCGCTGTCGGCCTGATTAATCTTCAGCCTTCGACGTCTCTTTGCAGCATTAGAAAAATTTCACCAATCCATCAAACCAATTCAATCCATTCAGTCCATCTGTAACTCTGCACTTGTCGAAATATGTAACGAGACAATTATATCTATAATTTAACTAACTTTTTAGACCTTTGTAGGTCTAGAAATTGTGTGTATTTTTAGACCTAAAAGTGATTAAACTTATTTAGTTGGGTTTGTGTTTTCAGGTTGATTTTGTCAGATCCCTGAAGCAAAGCAAGTGTGGCCTTGGTTATTAGCAGGACGGCTTTGCTATTCCAGAAGTAGTCTGGACACGCAGCAGATGGAGCCTTTTGAATAGGCGGGCCTAAAACACACACAGATTGGTTTAATTCACTGACAAACAGCAAATGTGGTGATAGCGGCGCAACGACAGCTGTTCTTTGGTGTAAAACTCACTTGTCAAAGAGCACTTGATGCCTGGATGTAGTACAGAAAAACTACACTGCCGCTCCCTCCTTCACGAGTCATGATCAGGGAAGGATCCGCTCATCACATCACTGTGTGCTCACGACGTGGAGTTCTCCTTTTACACAAAAGTGGAGGTTCACAAAATCTAATTTCCATATACTTTTTAGCCATGAGGGGGCAGAACACACATGGTTTTAGCCTATATAAGTGCAAATACTTGTTTACACTTAAATGACAAAAAAGCAGATAATACTCTTAAAGGGACTAGACAGAGCTAAAAAAAATGTTATAATTATGTATTTTCCACCCCATACTTGATACAGCAATGTGCTAATGTATAGAATGATCCCAGACAGTCACTCAAAAAGTTGTTACTGTAATCGGGCCCGAAGTAGCGTCATGCAGAAGCTTAATATAGAAACTGCAGTTACGCAAAAGACCTGAGTTGGCAGTAGCGAGTATAAAAATGACAACTGCCATCTAGTCCATTTTAAAACACCAGATATACAGTTTATCGGCAGATGGCCTTTAGTTGCTCTTTAAGTCTGCATCGATGCGACTCACTGTGAAGGAGCTTATCTGTGAGCAACTGCAGAGAGGGCCGAGGCAAATGTTTCTGCCGTTACTGGCTCTGTCCCTGGTTTGTTTTGGACTAAAACATCTTCATGTGTTACGGTGGTCATAGGACTTCAACAGCGTCGCGCAGTGAGTGACGTTCTCTTGTGTCGTTTGAAAAGTGATTCCCTTGCACTTCCCTTGTATTAACCATAACTTTACAGTATTCAAGCTTAAATCATTGTAGTAAAATAGCAGTAGCGGCCAAGGTAGTAGTAGTATAAAGATTCACCTAGTGTAACATGAATGACAAAACAAGAAATAAATGAGAAATAGTTGTAGCACAGATACGAGTGATTAGTACACGGAAGAGGTTGTAGTTGTAGGAATTGTAGAAATATACTGTAAAGTGACAAAGTGGCAGCAAATGAGCAGTAATAGCTCTTTAGTCAAAGCAAACGCAGTGGTTGCTGTCAGTGTGTTACATTTACTCAAGTACATCTTTGACTTCTACTTCATAGACTCCCTTCTGGAAACTCCACCTTTGCTCTTTTGAAATCACCATGGTGCATTAAAATAAATACATGATTAAGTCTGAAAGCTCTGCAGCTTCATATGCAAATACAGTACAGTCAAGTGTGTGACATCAGTGCCGAGTGCAATTATGTTTGAGATAAGCCGCCCGACTGTGAATGGGCTTCAGACGCCTGTGCTATAGCCTCCTCTTCTCTGCATATGAACGAGCCATTTACACAAGATTACATGTCCGTCACTCTAATTATACAACATAGACGGGTATAGAGCACTCCAATGGGGAAATAACACTCTTTACATACTGTATTTAATATTAGAACTGCAATGTAATGCCACTATTACTGTTCAAAGGGACGGGAAAGGCAGGGAAATCCGAGTTCTGAGCAACATGCTTATTATACAGTGCATCGACTAATGGCAGGTCAGTTCAGCTTCGACCACGTTGTGGCGCAGGTCACAAAATAAGAGTCGCATATGGATTATTTCAACATGACTGTGTCTCTGAAAGCAGTTATTATGTAGTTCCAAAGTATAGTAATCATTAAATCATGGAAAATCTCATTAAAATCTGTGCACACCATAGCACGTTGGACATTGCCCAGGAGCCAGACTGTTCCAATCTTCACTATCAAATTATCTGACCCCCAAAAGGAAGGTAGTTGTAGCACACAATTATGGAAGCACACAACACAGATCTAAACACCCCCTTAGTCCACCAAAATACACAACTTAAAGGTGCATTATGCAACTTTTTATGCAGAATTTTTTTTTGATATTTGTTGTGACCCAGCGGCTTTATGAGTGGTCAGCATGGCACCTTTACTTTTGATCACAGTGGTCTCTACAACGCTCCAGGATGAATTGTTTTGTAGGTTATCTGGTGAGAGGGTCCATCAGCAGTGAAAACTTTCCAAACAATTGATCATAGAGACCACTGTGATGATAGCCATGCTGACTACTCATACAACTGGTCAAATACACACAAATATCAACTTTGTTTTTACACATAAACAATTTAATAATGCACCTTTAAAAATGGCCATGGATAAGCCTAAGCCTTGTATGGCATTTTTAACTATTCAAAAAAATGGTGCCTTGTGGATACAATACCTTTGCTCTATTCCACAGTCAGGATGAATGCTTTGAGAAAGTTAACCCAATGTTTACAGTCTTACTTAAGGGCCTGTCACAATTGGCGCACGGGCCCTATGCGATCATTTGCGGCCTCAAAATATGAAGGTCGTGCGAACACTCTCTTTTGGAGCACGGGCATCTGTACGAGCGACCGCTATTGACCGCATGAAAAGATGTGAATCGCAGTTGGATCATTAGTCGCAGCTGAATGTCATGCATGCACAAAATTCGGTGGAGGTCGATTGCGACTGAATATAGCCGCAGCTGGCCACTACAGTCGCGAGAATGGTGAATCAGAATCAGAATAGGTTTTATTGCCATTGTTATAGGATAAATCGGCTCAGTCACGCAGATGGTGAGAGACTGGTGAGCGCCGGGATCAGTCTCGTGCGATTCCTGCAGTAGGTATATAGTGGCTAGACACCGTTTCCTCTTCCCCCTTTTGGTCTTCACTGTGGCTTTGGCGAGTACCTTTACTTTCGTAGCGTTGGTCTTCCTGGGTGGCATCTTGTTGACTTGTCCCTTCGAAGTTTAGCATGGAGGACGAGGAGGACCGGCAACAGTGACGCAGAGCTGTCCGCACCACTGTCCGCAATCAATGTTTGTGGCCCGTGAAACACTCGCTCACCAGCCGCTCACCATTCGCTTTCTTCCTTGCACCACTCGCATTTGGACACTATCCAAATCAACCACATCCAGTCGCAGCGCTACCGTGCCGCCAAAGATGAACATACAGCACGCAAACTGGAAATAATCTAAACTGAGCGCCTCTTAGCAGCTTGGGTCTGAGTACTGAAGTCACTATGGACAAGGTGACATTTATTCTTTCTTGTCCATCTCATAGACAGATTTAAAAATCCCATGTCTTTGGTTGAGATATTAAAAGGCCGACAAAACCACCGGGAAATTGGCATAAAATTGGGCAACGCTTGATACAGTTTGCCTTGTAATAGTCCACGGCACATACTGTGAAAGAAATATTGTTATCTTAAGCCTATAGCAGTCCTATATGTTCAAACAGAGCCTTACATCACCGCTCTCACGCGTCGACTTCAGTCTGACACGGCAAAGGGAAGATCCCGTTTCCAAGGTTACTGTATATGTCCGTTTGCAGCGGACAGCGACTTTTTGATGAGCGCATGAAAAGAGACAATTTAACATTTGGAAGTTGTGCTCCATTCAGACACGCTGAGGCCACGCTGATTTACATTCACGTCAGAGGCAGCAGGCAGCGCCGCACGTATAGTATCTCCCTCCCTATTTGTCTTTCTCTGTCTCTCGGAGGCCGCGAGAACTGATGATATCCACACAAACACCACCCATCCATCGCACAGGAGAGAGTTGGCATGTGCACCTATAGCGTTTCTTTATTTAGCCCGTCTTACGCCACCACACACAAGTTCCGGGAATCAGGATAATAACAAATTATTCAATGCAAGGGATGAAATACATCTTATGGGAAACTTGCTGTAGATTACTGACAAAAATATAAGAAAAATGTATATGTCATTTTCAATGCGTAAAAATGGTCCAAATTGCCTATATTTTTTTTTCATCTGGTTTAGCCCTGATTTGATATTGGTCTGATAGCACTTGGAAGGTCAAACATTCACTATTGTGAAATTCGAGAACCCCAGTGGAAAAATCTAACAACAAAATATAACATTTCCACTGTTGAGATATGTTGATTAACCTGTTATTTGCCATCTTAAGGTTTAGTTTAGTTTATTTATTTGTTTGAGCAGTTGACCTGCTCAAAGGGAGTGGGCCGAAGCCAAAGGCCCTAACCCTAAGGTTAGGGTTAGATTTAGGGTTAGAGTTATTTTCTCCAATTATGCATATCCAAATCTTAAAGCGTTTTGACTGGAGAGCTTACAGCCTACAGTACATGCCAGTGTGATACCTCATTTGACCTTCAAGTTACTAAAAATATGTGTAAGATCTGTGTGAATGAAACACAACTTACCCGAATCAAAACCCTAACCCCGGCACTAAACCCTAACTCCCTGATCAGAGGGCAAGGCAAGGCATTCAATTGTTTTTCATTCAAATAATCCAATAAAAACAACAGTTGACCAACCTGCAGTGCAGACGTCCGTAAGATTGCAAAATGAGGAAAGAGAGAGAGAGAGAGAGAGAGAGAGAGATGTTTTATTAAGTAAAGGTTCAAGCTCCCTCCTGATTAGACCTAGGTGTTAATCTAGATGCAAACCTGGACTTTCGCAAGCAATTGACTCTGTGGTTAAGGCAAGTTTTTCCAGCTTTGCTTTCTGGCAAAAGTGAAGGCTTTCCTCAGCCACTCCGACCTGGAAATAACTATTCACACATTCATCAGCTCACGATTGGATTACTGCGATGCACTGTATATTGGACTCAGTCAAACCTTCATTCACAGATTACATCTTGTGCAAAATGCTGCTGCCTGGCTCCTCACCAACTCTCGCAAACATGACCATATCACACCTGTCCTTTACTCCCTGCATTGGCTCCCGGTCCTTTTCAGAATCCAGTCCAAACTTTTGCTTTTTGTTTTTAGTTCCATCCACGGCCTTGCACCTGTGTATTTATGTGAGACTCTGACCCCTCACCAGCCCAGCAGAGCTCTATACGTTCTGCCAAACACCACCTGCTGGAGGTGCCCAGGTCACATTATAAAAAGTGAGGGGATCGGGCTTTTGGTGTGGCAGGTCAGACACTCTGGAACTCCTTGCTGCTTGAGTTACGTGCCGTTTCAGACCTGCCCCTGTTCAAAACAAAACTAAAGACTCACCTGTTTAAAAAGGCATTTGACATATAGTTCTGTGGCAACTGTTGTGGCTGTGATAATGGTCTGTTTTTAATGAAATTGTACTCCTTTTTAAATTGTATTTTTTATTGTGTGCAGCACTTTGGTCAACTTTGGTTGTTGTAAGGCGCTTTAGAAATAAAACTTCAATGATTGATTGATTGATTGATTGATTGATTGATTGACCGACCTGAAAGCCCCTCCTCACTCTCTGTACACATGAAAGCTCGTCTCATTTGTTGCATAGGCTACGTTCAGAATGCCCGGATGTCTGAACGGAATGTGTCGCACATGTGCAGTTGACGGTTTGAGGAAGTAAACAGGAAACAGCGCCACGGATCGCAATCAATCAATCAACATTATTTATATAGCACTTTACAACAACACCAGGAAGACCAAAGTGCTTCACAGACAGATTTGTGTTATTGCATCCTAGACCTAATTCAGTGCGTTCTAAGCATTAAAGCAGTACTAAGTAACTTGTTTACCTTAATAAAGCCTTTTCGTAGTCCATCTGGGGGTAATACAAGTGTTAATGG
Source organism: Neogobius melanostomus (assembly GCA_007210695.1). Classification (NCBI taxonomy): domain Eukaryota; kingdom Metazoa; phylum Chordata; class Actinopteri; order Gobiiformes; family Gobiidae; genus Neogobius; species Neogobius melanostomus. Next base: position 482,968 of record VHKM01000149.1, read on the forward strand.
GATGATTGGGGGGTCTTTCATCTCCCCCTGGTGTCTCTGGTCAGAAAACCACAATTGCAACTTGCCTGCCACCGGGTCGGAGGTGCAATACACACTAATAGAATCACGAAGAAGAAGCTAACAGGCTAACGGGCAAAGCTAACTGTGGCTAGCACCACTTAAACAGTATTTCCAGCCAAGTTTGAGTGAGAAAAATTATCTCCATTGTGTAATTGGGTGTACAATATCCCTCTCTCCTTTTGTCTTTTCTGTCAGCGTAGTATTTACTCTCACGGACAATTAATGGATAAAAAAAACGCAAAATGCTACGACACTTGCAGTGGTGCTTATGGCCTCTAGGGGCATGAGTTACTTAGTACTGCTTTAAAAACCAGTTTGAAAAGATGAGTCTTTAATCTGGACTTAAAAAGGGGCAGATCCGTGCGAACACACAGACATCGCCCCACTGTTTGTACCGGGACGTCCAGAACCATTTGATCGGAGGACCGGTGAGCTCTGCTGGGGCGATGTATGGTCAACATCTCAGTTAAATATAATGGATCTGGCTATGTTAAAGTTCTGGGAAGTTAACGGAGCCAATACATCAGTAATCTAATAATTTTAAGAAGGAAGAGAGACAGTTATTTTCTGGATTATGAGCTTTTGAGGAGCAGAGGCATCGAAGTCTTTAATGAGAAACGTGCTGCTGTGAAGTCCAGCGGTGGACAGGGAGGTGAGCGGCTTCACTCAAGCTAACTTCATTCATAACAAGTGTGCGAGTTGTTTTTCTGTCCACTCCCGTCTACTGTAATGCAGACAGAATGGCATCTGTAGCGCATCGGTGGCGTGTAGGTCGGATAAATGCGACCTGGCCGTTTAGACTCATTTGTCACATTTAAAAAGATCAGATATGTGTCGTTCAGACTGATACAGGTCGCATGGGGTCAAAAAAAAAAACGGAATTGAGTCGTTTCATCCTGCAGTCTGAACATAGCCTTACATCAGCAAAGACTTCAGAAAACATACAGGCCCAGAAGGTCAAATAAACACATATTCAGTTCATATCATAAACATACATGAGTTAAACGATTGCAAATGATGAAGTAAATTTACTTTACTATGTCTCATTATATGATCTTACAAATCATGTTAAGAATGCAATAGCATCAGCTCTATTCAAAGCAAGTCAATCTCTTCTGTGCTGTGGATTTTGGGCTTTCATACATTCTGTTGCGGGATCACGAATTACCACTGGTTATTCTCTCTCTGATTTCTCCGTGTTATCTACTCGAAGTATCACAGCTCCATTTCTGTACATCCCGTTGGGCGTTAATTATTCACCACATCCCTAGATTTAGCCATTCACGTCATGGAGCCAGACATTCGAGTCTTTTCTGAACAACCTTCAAAGCCTGGGCGCCAACAAAAAAGAGAAGGAAAAAAAAAATCTCAATTTTGCTCTAAATCCGTGTGATCAATCTTTCTTTTCTCGCCCGTCTGTCCGTCTTATCTCCCTCCATTTGTCTACGGTCTATTTTGCCTCATCCATCCACAAACCGAGCCTATAAACCTCACTATTCTCCAAGCCTTTTCGCTGAACACACCTCTCTCTCTCTCCTTTTCTCTCTTGCCTGGGGTCAAATCAGGGAATAGCGCTGTGAAGATAGTGGAAAAACGTCACCTGGGAATGAAGTATTGACGGACAGAAAGGCCTTTGCTCGCCCCAAAGCATCAAAAAGGCCCGAGTCACGCAGTCCGCGGCAGAGAAGATCCAAAACAAACACAGTAATCCGCGGACGAAGCCAGACAGCAGGAGGGAGGAAGTGGGAATGCAACCGAGAACTGTATTTGTTGCCTCGGATGCGTTGTGCTCACCGGGCTAAAGGCGCAAAGCCTGTGAAAATCAATTGGACAATAGTCAGGGATGAGTAGAGTTGCCAAAATACATTCACCCGTGTAAGAGGTCTGTTACATTACAACAATTTCACAAAAGTAGAAGTAAGAGTTCTTTTCCAAAAATATAATTTAAGAAAGAGAAAAGAAAAACTATTGCTAAAAATGTGTGTTACAAGTCTACGAGTCATCCAGTAAATACTGTATCCATGGTGGTAGAGAGCGGAGAAGACTATAACGAAACCATTACGTTGACGCACCATTCTTAAAGAGGGGGTAATTGTGTAGCTTTATATCATGTTATTATGTCATTCCCTCATTAAACACATGCCTGGAGTGTTGCCTTGGCTCATTCACATATTTTTGAGCAATCAGTAAAAACTTAGACGGCAGCCATTTTAGGTGTAGATATGCCTCAGTCCTCCTAGGAACGCCCCCACCTCCTGGAGACGCCTCTGGACCTTTCATCACCAGCCAAGCCACCAACCACTGCTCCTCAGCTCAGCAGAGCCCCCTCCCCGCACAGTAGTGTTGTTTAGATGCCACAGCAGTGTGCTGAAGGGGGCGTGTCGGAAAGCTTCTTAAAGAGACAGAGGCCTATTTCAAGACGTTCAGTACAGCCATTTTGAGAGAGCAATTTTATTCAAGGCAGTTATTTTAATTTACTGCATATACAGACCAACAGAAGGTTACGTCATCATTGTAGTATGCTATAGACTAGTGCTATGTGATTGAAAAAAGCATAATACCCCCTCTTTAAATGACGATAACGTAACGGTGACACGCTTTGGTGACTAAAATATGACGAGACGTCGAGGACCTGTCAGGACCGTCAGACTGGCCACGCCTCGGAAGTAAGAGCAGCTGATTTATGGGGATTATAGAGTTAATTCGGCCCTCACATATTGACCTTATCATATAGACTTTTAGTGCCTACGTGTAACCGAGATTATTTAACTCTCTTCATGTGGAAGTATCGCCAGACTCTGAATGATCAATGCCCTGAACACTGTGTTGACTGTTCAAATGTCTCCAGGCCTGTATTACGGTAATACACTCCTTCTACTTAAGAGATCCAGACTTCGTCCCATCCTTCCGCTCATGTCTCTCCGGACTTCTTTAGTATTTCCCTAACTCTGATAAGTGACACCTCACCGAACGCCGGTGATACTTCTGATGATGGCCTGCAAATGGCGGCTGAAACATGTAAAGTTAAAGATTTCAACAACTCTAACCCAAGTGTCTGTCTGCAAGTTCATTTGAAGAGCACAACTGATACACAAGGCCATTCAAAGTGCTTCACAGTTGCATAACATTACAAGAAAGCCGATAAAAGCAGATAAGGTATTGTAATGCGCACGAGGCCACACGAGCGAAGCCTAATCAGATTCATGTGTGGAATGCTTCATGGGACTTGACTCCATGTGTTTGGAGCCAAGATCGTCCAGGCTTTACATGCGAGTCCCCTCCGGCACAAAAGGATCAATACCATGTAAATAAGGAGGAGGAGACGCTGTGGAGATGTGCTGTGATGGGAGGCAGGGAAACGGATAGCTTGTAGATGAGATGTTCCAAGTTTATCTTATTCTCTACACCCATTATAATCTTTTACCGCCTGCATTGTTTGATCTGAAAATGTGGCAAGTTTGTGCCTTTTCTTGACAACATGAAATGACTACAATACCATATTGATAACATGATACCCATCGGACCATGTTGTGTCTAAAGTGAGGCCTCTCCTTTTGAGTGCTGCTGCATGGACAAAGAAATGTTGCTGTCACTCTTTAATAGTGACAGGCAGCAGAAAATAACAGTTTATGAAGAAAGAAAAATATCAGTGAACATGTCACCTCGACCTGAATGTTCCAAAATAACAAAATGGACAAAGAAAACAACACCAAGCTGCCTTTTGTGAAGAGCTGCAGGAGTGAAGAGCAAATGGAGAAAGAGTTCTGTGTTAATATAGGCTTGGGACTGACAGGAAGAGCGGCTTTTGGATGAATTAGGAGATATAATTAGCAACGAAGGCTAACATCTACCTAACTATCTAACTGACTAACCGACCAACTGTGATGTTTGGGTTAAAATTGCCATAAAAATCAGTGATTGTCAAAACAACCTCTGGCTAAACACAGTCACGCTTGGCTTACTATGTATTCAATCAACGCGTAATTGTATTTGGAAATGAATCAAGCTTCATTAGCAGCAGGAGCAGAAAGCTTTTAGCGATCGCTGTAAAACGTCACGCTGAAAATCAAGGCAACGGCGAGGCGACAACCATGCCCCTTAGATGAGCATCGCCCTTACTTTGTCTAATAACTGTACTAAACCCATAGACAATATGTTCATGTAGGCCAGGGGTGTCCAAACCTTTTTCATTGAGGGCCACATGTCACTGCTGTCAAACATTCAAAAGGGCGCATTTAACCTCTTAACCCCCACCTAAACCAAGCACATTTTCTCCAGTTTGGCTTTACCCAAATCTAAACGTTTCTTGAAAACAGCGTCAAAATAGTGACGAAAACGAGGATGAAAATGCAACAAAGAGACGTGACAAAAAAGCTAAACAAAAAAGTGACAAAAAGTGATGAAAAAGTGACAAAGGTCTGACAAAAGAGTGACAAAAATATGTGACAAAAGGCCACAAGGGAAAAGTGACTACAACTCTGCACAACGCAAGAAAAAAAACTGTTTAAATTAGTTTTTTAGATCTCTTTAAATGAGGCGTTGCACTGGCCTATAGGCTGTAACCTTTTAGATTTGGAGAAAATGCACTTGGTTAAGGCGGGGGTTAAGAGGTTAAGAGAGGATTAAACTATGCCTCAGAGCCTTATTTAGGCTCTGTCACTCTGTAACATGTTAGTCTTTGAGGTTATGGAAGATTATTAAAGTTGCAGTAAAAAGGTCTCTGGAGATGTGCCAAATCAAAAAAATGTATCTGAGGGCCGCACTTTGGGCACCCATGAAGTCGGCTGAAGGCCTCTCCATCCAGGAATTTCCCTTTGTAGCAGTGATTTTCTTGTATCCTTACTGTACACACATATTTGGATTGCAGCGTCATCTCACCTTTCACGAGGATACAAAATGCATCAATATTTGTGAATGAATACGCCGAGGGGCACCGCGATGTCTTAGTTATTCTGGGACATCTTCGGCACGCTAGCAGACAAAGCAGACAACATGCGATAATATAAGCATCGCAAAAAGAGTGAGTTTCACGTTGTTGTTTTTTGCTTTGACATTAAAACTAAGATGTTACATTAGAACACTGTGATGGAATTTGTGAAATTATCATATGTATTGCATTGGTATTGTTGCTAAATTAATTTGTGTTAGTTGAAATGTTAACTTCTTAAACCTTGAGTTGATGTTGGAGGCCAAATATCAAAGGTCTCTTGTTTGTTTGGTTAAGGCACTGAAGCTTAATGGAAGAAACCAGATGTGTTATCAGCCACGCCGCTTTTACGATCCCCAAAGCTTTCCTTGGTGATGAATGATTACAAGTGCCACAGGAAGCGGGGGGGGGGGGGGGGGTTCAAGAAGTTTATGACTGAGTTCCCACCAGCGGACGGAAAAGAACAGCAACAGCCCCACCCTGACTGAAGGGGAGGAGGAGGGGTCTTACTATGCTGGTGACATCATGGAAAACTACTGCCCTGAGGCAGGAAGGGGGCATGGCTATATTTTTGAATAAAGTCTGTATGATTCTTTGTATTCTGTGTGTTTTTGAGCTGAGGCTGGCAAGGCGCCAGATGGCTTCAGCCTCATGCACCAAGTATCGATAAGAATAAACCTCAATCTTTGACCTTGTGTGTTAAATCCGTTTATTTCTGGGGCAAAAAGTAACCGGGGCGTTTCTAAAGACTGCTGTGCAAAAAATCCCTAACAAACACTAGCTTAAACTCTCACCATTGACCACTTCGTGAAATATCAATGCTTTCAACACCTGTGTCCCGCCTTAAGATGTTAAAATGGAAGCTATTGCGAGGCAGCAGAAAGTCAGAACTAAACATCAAATAATGTCTTCTCAAGAAACAGCCAAGCAGTTTGCAATTCATGCTATAACCTGTCCTCTTCTTTGAATTTCCCGGCCATTTTCATCCAAACCAGCTAAATTCCTAAACGTATAGCGCCTTTATCGGTCAAATGTATTGTAGTAAATAAACGGCGAATCCAGCATTAGCGTAAGCCACAGAAGCTCATGTGTCGGGGCACTCACCATTGATCCATTTGGCCTCGGGGTCGTGAACTTTGAAGTCCGCTTTGAACAGGTCCTCCACGGTCAGCTTGGTGTCGCTGCCAGCCTGGTTGTCGTCTGAAGAAACAAAAGACACTCAGCATAGTGTTTTTAACTAAGACATTTCAATTGTTTGGATGTTGATCAAAAACTTGTGACCTACACGACTGAGAGTGGGCCTGTACAAAATGAGAAAAAAAGCCATTATTCAGTAACTGTTTTGAAAATTGCACGGACAACATGGAGATTTTCTTTTTTTATAGCACTATTTCAACACGGTATAATCATCAGCAATTCGCTTTGTTCTCAAATTGTATCACAGCAAGAAAAGATACTAAACCCAGACCAAAAGAAGAAGCATGATCCAAACTAAACTGATGCACATTTTTAAGTGCCCATGCATTTCTGATTGAGGCTGTGTTAACATATTGCAGGCTAACTCTTACCTTTAGATGCAAGACCTTATTGATGTTGCACTGTATTGTGGCGTCTAATATAGCGATAACATCTGATAGCAATAGCATTAATTTGACAAACAAACTGTGCAGCCCTACAATTATCATGGTTTTATTCCATTTACAATAAAAGGGCAAAACAACAAAACAGAAAACAACGGCATGTTCACAGTTTATCAGCACAGAAAAGTTAGTTTACTGTTTCGACACACTGAAATTCCAATTAATGCTAACAACTCACTCCGTGCTGCAATGACTGTCCCCTGCATGACTGTGAGCTCACGCAGACACTGTTCATGAGTAAAATTTACAATTGCCACAGGTTACGTTTACATGGAGACCAAAAATCTGATCAAAAGCTGATTTCTGGAGTTCTCAGATTATTGAAGAGCCACGTAAACAGCATTATCTGTACATTATCTGATAAAGATGTAATCTGATTTCTTTCTGATCTTTTGCATTTGTTTATAAAGTAACAGGGATCAAAAAGCGAACTAATGTCGCAAAGATTAAAAGATCTTTAAGAACACATTTTTTGATAAAATAATGAAAAAATTCACAAAAATGTTGTCTATGATAAATCTCACATTTGTTGAAAGTGAAAGCAGGGTGTGCAGCCGTTAGTCAAATGGTTAGAGCTGCTGCAAATAGGCAAGATTAATGCTCCTTCCTCAGAGCTGTGGGTCCCATCTTGAAATATTTACGAAATTGTCTCTACAGCTCTTCCTTTACATTCTTTGTGCTATTGCTGAGATCACTACAATTACAAAGAAAAATAATGCACAGTTAACAAAGGTTTGAACCCTGGACCTTTGAGTTTATAAACCTGTGCTGTTTCCACTGGACTCATGGACAGGAGGTGTGAAGTCACATGGACCCCTTTGACTCCAAGTCCGAATATGGAGGCATTTTCAAACAGCTCCACCTGGTTCTGCCGATGGAGATGATTGAAGGAAGGGGTGGGGAGAACATTCAGTTGCTCTAAAAATCCAAATCTGCTCTGGCTCATGTAGAACCTGAAGTTTTGGATACTCAGATGTTTGAAGTGAATATAAACACTTAGATCTGATTACTCCAGTTATCAGTTTTGGCCATGTAAACGTTTCCACAGACTTCACAGGCTGATGTGGGTACAGTTCACTACAGCTACACGCATGTCTTCACGAATGCACAGCGTCAACATCCTAAGCCAATATAATCGGGAAAATACAAAAAAATAAAAAGTTAAAATGTAAATGTCTGAGCTCCGTTAAAATGTCGTGAGGCCCAGGGGCAGGGAGCCTGACCCAGATTCACCAAACTCAACCATGCTTGAAAATAAATCCACGCCTTTTCTAAAATTCAACCAAATTTAAAACATTTATGCGTTTTAGAAAGGGTCTGAGGCCATTTTTGGAAAGAAATCTTTAAAAATATAATTAGACCCAAAGGCTAAACTGAACCAACATTTGAGTAAAATGGAGTAAAATGTTTATTTTTGCAGAATTGATCTTAATGATTATACAAGATAATGTGAACTTTTCAAATAATAATGGATGTCAGACAGACTGTATTCTTTGTTCAAAGTACTTACAAAGAGAAAGAATAAAGGACCTTTTTCATGAATATTTTCAAGAGCTTTTAAAAATGTATTAACAGAAGGCTTTTATGAACTCGATTTAAATTCATAAAGCATTTCCTACACAATGATCATTAGCTGCTAGTTTAATCACAGTGGAAATGAATTAATGTATCATTTTTGCAATTAGCTAGAGCACTGTTTACCCTGTGTTATTCATAATAATAATAATAATAATAATAATGCATTAGTCTTATACAGCGCTTTCCTAGATGTTCAGGGTCGCTTTACAATTTTATACATTATTCATTCATACCAAACTTAACTTATAAATCAATTAAAGGAACAGGCCACTGTTTTTGCATACTGAGATATGTTCATACCTGAGCTTAGACGAGTTGATGCGTACCTGTCTGGTCTTTACATGTGCGCTCAGTCATACAAAAACAGCACAGATGTTGTTAGCATTTAGCCTCTCCTCCTCCTCTCCTGTATATGTAGCCAAACTGGGGTGAAGTTAGACGCGACCAAGCTCTTCCACGTTTCCCCTAGTTAAATACGGTTACATGAGTATATTATATTGTAAGGCGTAATAATACATTAGGAGCACTTCGACTTACTGCGAAACCCGAAGTGCTCCTAAGGTGCTATTACGCCTTACAATATACCTGTAGTTCCCCGTTTTATCCGCTTAAAAAATCAACATGTTCAATTTTGTGTGACCATATTTAAATAGGGGAAACGTGGAAGTGCTTGGTCGCTTCTAATGTCACTACCGTTTGGGTCCATGAGGAGAGGAGGAGAGGCTAAATGCTAACAACATGCTCAATGTTTTTTTGCCTGACGGAGCGCACGCGTAAAGCCCCGACAGGTACGCATCAACTCGTCTATAAGGTAAGGTAAGACCATATCTCAAAATGCAAAAAGGGTGGCCTATTCCTTTAAGAACACACATGACCAGCAGTCATCAACGTATCGCTCCGTATGGAAACCACAACTTTGATTTGGTTGTCAAATTGAGTGTCACCTCTGTGGGACACTGTATTTGAGCTTCGTTTGGAAGGTGTGCCAAGTCTCATGATAGTAAATTGGACCTCTAGTATAGTTTGCTGCAGAGACACGTGTTCTTCCCTGTGTACACAATTACCATTTTACAGTCCAAATAAACAGATGGAGCAGAGTGTCTTTCTCTTCCAGTGGCATTTTCATATGTTCATTAACACAATCATTACTGGAGCAGATCATCCCGCGGCCATTTTGAACACCGCCCCTGGAAACGTCTCTTTCTCTTTTTAATTATGAAATGCCACGCTTTGGGCAGAGCAAAAGCAAGTGCCAATAAAACGGGAAGAACAGCTGCTGAGAGAGAGAGGGGGGGCGAGGTGAGGAGGGCCAAGTCATTTTGAATGTCAGCCATGTTGGCGTCTTCTCATACTTCGGTGCAGCGAGTTTGTTTATGAAGTGATGGAAGGCTAACGAAGCGTGGAGTCTCGGAGGAGCAGAGCGGACGGCGGCAAAGAGGGTTTTACTTTTCATTGTGGAGCCAAAAGGCGGAAGATAAAAAGTTTCACACACACAAAGTTTCTGTTATCCTTGTGTGTGTTTGCTGTGACCGATCGACATTTAAGTTGACTAATACCAACTTTATGGCATCTACAGTCAACTTCTGCAGTACTATATTTCTAGGATTCAGCTTTTTTAATGGAGAGCCACATATTGAAGTGTATTTGGTGTGGAGGGCTACCGACTGGTGGTCAATGGACAGAAACATTCCACTGGGTGCATTTAAGAGAGGTTTAAATCATGCCTCAATTTAATGCCTTCATTTAGCTTTGGAACTTTAAGATAAGATACAAAAAGATAGAACTTTATTGATCTCGAAATGGGGAAAATCACTTCTTGCTTCAGCTCTCAAGAGCACTCGGGGGGTGCAAATAGTCATAGGAAATGTGCATCAAACAAGAACAGGATAATGTGTAAACAAGTTTAAGTAAATAGGGGCATCTTATAGGGATGGGCCAAGATCTCGTGGCACAAGATCTCGCAAGATCAAATGCCACGTTGCCACTCGTTGTAGACAGCTTAAAGGTACTTATTTATGTATTTATTCATTTATGAACATTTTATTAGAGGATCAACCCCATGAGATGAATCATGTTTTCAAGGGGGTCTGCGGGATCATGTCCAAAGAAAATAGAACAGAGAACAGCAGAGTCAATACACTCAACAAAACCTTAGCGCACACATACACCAGCAAAGTACAGTGGTTCCCAAACTGTTGCATGTACACCACTGACAGAATTCTTCCAATTGGCTCTTGGAACCGCCTGCAATTTCAGATTTTATTCATGTATGCACTATTTTAATTACACTAAAGTAAGGAATGTTAGATAGTTAAACAATTTACCGTATTTTGCAGACTATATGTTGCTTGCCTAGTGAAGGAAAAAACAACAGGCTTGAAAGGCGTACGGTTTGCTAACGTAACACATTGATGGTTAGCTACATGAAGCATAAACAATGAACTAAATAGGTGTCTGCTATGTTAACGTCACATAAACAGTTCAGATAACTATAGCATAAAGAACAGACCAAACTCTCCATCTCACTCCAAATCACTAAATCCATTGAAATCTTCATCCTCGGTGTCACTTCTGAACAATCGCCTTGGCAACTACCTGGGCACGGAGGCATAACTGCACCGTTGACAAGCCTCTCCCGGCAGCACGTTTTCCAAGCTCTCATTTGCGAACTCGTTCCTCTAGCTGTGGCCATCGAGCTTTTAGCCCGCAGTTAGCTTTTTTGTGTTTTAAGAGTAACCTCAGCTTTCTCACTCGCTCCAAACTTTCTTTCTGCTGCTCGATTAGCCTGCAATGCCTTTAGCGGCATGTGAAATTATTTATTTGAAAATCACATATTAGTCGCTCCAGAGTTTAAGAGGCCAAACTATAGTCCGGAAAACACGGTAAACATTATTTAGTCAGGTTTGGATACACTGTACTTAAAGGAATATGATAGTTACCCACCAATGTTTACATAATATATTGGTTTGCACTTTTCAATTGAGTTTCGTTAAACTGTTTAGTAAAAGGAAATATTTCATCTTTACCTATTTTTACATTATGTCAAAATGGTGATTGATAAAGTGACGCTGATGCAGAGGTTATTGCATGTGGTTTTGCTTTGAAGTTATTGCACATGGTTACTTGTAGTTGTAGAGTCTGACAGCAGTGGCCAGCTCTGCCTCACACTCAAATGTTCCTTCCATCAATCCATCCATCCATCCATTTTCTGGCTTTATCCGGGGACGGGTCACGGAGGCAGCAGTCTGAGCCGAAAATTATTAAAGTTGCTGTAAAAGTAGCGTCTCTAGTGATGTGTGCCAATTCAACAAGAAGAATGAGGGCCACCAAAAATTGGTCTGGGCTCTTTGGGCACCGTACAATATTACTATAAGTACTACTGGTAGAATATGACTGATACTACTACAACCAGTAAAGAACGCTATAGATATTGAAGGTGATTTCGGAAAATAGACTTACATTTTCAGCAATTTCAATCGTTAGCCACTCAGAGTCAAGAGTCCTATCAACTACTGTAACTGTACTCTGTCAGTTACAATGTCTGGCCATAAAGGGCTTTGACGAGATGTTCTGCAGGAAACCAAGGCTTCTGTGAGTATTACCTGGGGTGAGCAGGATGACGGACATGGTAATGAGGGAGCAGACCACCAGGATGACCAGCAGAGCGATGGCTATGCCCTTCCAATTCCTTGAGGGGGGCTCCCTCCGCCCAGGTCCTGCAAAACAGAAGGAACAGGTCAGAAAATGTAAGATGTAACCCAAAATGGTAGACAATACGACAGAGGCATTAATCCTTGGACTGTGCAATTAATCGGAATGGTAATCATCGCATTCTCAACTATGGTGGTCTAAATGAACACGAGTGGTCGACTGCCATCTATGATGGTAATATTTACTCTGTCCAGACCTCTGATATTTTATGTGAAGTTGCTCTGAAGCTGCATGAGTTACTCCCTGACAGCCGCCACCAGAAGTATCTTGCCAGAAGATACAACAACAACAGCAACAAGATGGCCACTAGTCCACCTGAGCCAGTGTTTCCAGGAACCATGCACTTCCACCCAGCTCCTTTATTCTGTCACCTGTCTGCACTCATATCCCGCTTGATTCATCTTTTCTGCCCAAATCAAACTCCTGCTGCCATTACACTTGCGGATATGCTAAATGACACTAAATAAAATGAATGTTTCTATTGTTGTTTGTTTGACTCCCTACAAGGGCTGATACAATAAATCATCACACAATTTTAATCGGAATTTGGTTGCAATTAGCTCATCTTAAACACTGCAATTATTTAAGAAAAGCAATATCCTTCCCACAAAACAAATCATTCATGGAGCGGTCTAATGCTTAAAACTCATTAAAGGGGGGTATTATGCTTTTTTCAATCACATAGCACCAGTCTATAGCATACTACAATGATGACGTAACCTTCTGTTGGTCTGTATATGCAGTAAATTAAAATAACTGCCTTGAATAAAGTTGCTCTCTCAAAATGGCTGTACTGAACGTCTTGAAATAGGCCTCTGTCTCTTTAAGAAGCTTTCCGACACGCCCCCTTCAGCACACTGCTGTGGCATCTAAACAACACTACTGTGCGGGGAGGGGCCTCTGCTGAGCTGAGGAGCAGTGGTTGGTGGCTTGGCTGGGACAAAAGGTCCAGAGGCGTCTCCAGGAGGTGGGGGCGTTCCTAGGAGGACTGAGGCGTAGCTACACCTAAAATGGCTGCCGTCTAAGTTTTTACTGATTACTCAAAAATATGTGAATGAGCCAAGGCAACACTCCAGGCATGTGTTTAATGAGGGAATGACATAATAACATGATATAAAGCTTGAAAAAGTCGATTTTACATAATACCCCCCCTTTAAACCCCAGTCCTCAGTCACAATCATTCGCAGTAGGGCCAAATACAGCTTTTTCCTATATGATTAATGATCATAGATGAGAAAGATCTTTCTAAATTAACCAAAGCTAAATAAAAAAAAGAATTACCATTTACCACGCAAAAATCTTCAACTGTTTTCCTCCAAACTCCAAACCAGGTGCTGTTTTTGCCTCGGAATTGGCGATAAATGAGATTGCCTAAAGTTAAGATTTTGATTAATTGCGGCGCCCTCTCGTCTTCCTTTTTAGAATAATTTCCAAACGCCAAACCAAAACATATCCACAAAATAAATGAATATGATCATGTTATCCAGTTTGCCAGATTATTTTCTCCTGTACCGCTCTTGACTCCCATGCTTACGTGAGAAGAGCTTATTTCCCCACAACAACAACAGCGTTTATTCCACCTTACCGTGAATCCCTCTCAAGTTCCCGACCTATCAAGACCCGACTCTTTTGCAGAAATCCAGGCAATACTTAAATACTGAGTGAAAATGTCACGCAAAGCCCTCACAGCCAATCTCAGACATTAGCCGCTTAACATAGGTTCCTGTTGGAAAGGATTTAAGATGAAGAGCATTGCATATAAAAAAGTAAAAAAGTCAACTGTTTTTTATTGCCTTTTATGTTACATTAGAGGCCCATGTATCTCGCTCATTTATTCAAATTCAACCAACTTCATGTTCCGTCTTTTTGTTTGTCATGTTTCTAAAAAAATGATAACACATTTATGAGTCCTTTTTTGACATTTCCCAGGGGTTGAAAAGGTGTGAAATAACTTAGCAACACCTTTTTTCAACAAGAAGCCGACATATAGAGTGGATGCTTTTAAAGTGAAAGCAATTTTAGTACTGAAATGAGCAAGTGTTATAAGTGTAATGCATACTGAACACATGCAGGAGCTCTGGGGGATTTGAAACTAAGCGGAATTCTGTGTACACGAAGAGAAGCGCGCTAAACTGTATTGCTGAAGTGCACATGAATTAAACATTAAAACTCCATATATGTTTTTGATTGTAAACATTATATGGAGCAGCAGTGCCTCAGCGCGCAGAGCGTTGGCCCCATAGTGTGATCAAACCTTTCAACAATTCAGGCTGTCCCTCGACTACACACATATCCCTGCTTGGACCTCAAACCTTTCACACCAAGTACTACCTCGTAATATCTTTGCTTCACAAGTACCACCAGGACAAGATTAAGGCTAAATCAGTTGTAAAAGCTAAAATTGAACTCACACGAATCATCAGTCCCTCCAGGATTTCTCAGGCATTTTTTTGTGATTGTTGTGGGGTAAAATGCCTGATTTCGCCATTTCAAAAGTTGCCATGAAAAGGTTTAGTTTTTTTTTCTGCTTAAAACAATATATTTTGTATCATAATCAAACGTTTTTGCATTTTACATCAGTTTTAACCACAGAGACTATGGGGAGTAAGAAAAGACTTAAAATAAGTGTTACTTTAAATAGTTGTATCATCTAAAAAAACAGAACATGTGTGGGAAAGTTGCAATGCCTCACTGATTTGCGAGTGTGATCACAGCATCACGAAATCCTGGAGGGACTGACTAATATTTCGTTGAACCGCCTTTAGCTTTCATTACAACGTGCACGTTTTCACCAAGATCTTGTACTGATGATGGGAGAGTGTGACCACAGAGCAAAGCCTACTCCAGCACATCCCAAAGATTCTCAATGGAGCTAAGATAGCTAAAATGGTAGCCAATCCATGTGTGATGATCCATGATGTCTCATGCTCCCTGAACCACTCTTTCACAATGTGAGCTAATTTAGTCCTGGCATTGTCATCTTGGAATATGCCTGTGCCATCTCAGGAGAAGAAATCCACTGATGGAATAACCAGGTCATTCAGGATACTCAAGTCGTCAGCTGATCTCATTATTTGGGCTAAAGCAGTACTAAGTAACTTGTTTACCTCACTAAATCCTTTTCATAGTCTCTCTGGGGGTAATACAAGTGTTAATGGGATGATTGGGGGGTCTTTCATCTCCCCCGATGCCTCTGGCCAGAAAACCACAATTGCAACTTGACTGCCACCGGGTCGGAGCAGCAACACACACTAATGGAATCACAAAGAAGAAGCTAACAGGCTAACGGGCAAAGCTAACTGCGGGCTAGCACCACTTAAACAGTATTTAAAGCCAAGTTTATACAATATCCCTCTCTCCCTTTGACTTTTCTGTCAGCATAGTATTTACTCTCACGGACAATTAGTAAAAAACCGCAACATGCTACGACACCTGCAGTGGCGCTTATGGCCTCTAGGGTGCACAAGTTACTTAGTACTGCTTTAACCTTGACCTGACTAACTGCAGTAACCCCAGATCAGAACAGATAGTTACATCCAGGTGGCGTTAGTGTAGAACTAAACATGGTCCTGGAACCCGTGGCTTTACTATACAATCTGCAAAATCCCAATCCTAAATGGAGGACGAAGACTGACAAAGGCAAAGACTGTACAATGAAGTGGCAGGGAACACTGAGTACCACCTGAAGATGCGGATCAAAGGCGCGCACATTTAAAGTATTTATGTCGGCGTGCTTGATCAAAAAATGCAAGTACCACAAAGAAGAATAAGGATCCGTACAAGTAGCTCCCAGGAAAAGTTCAAATGTTTACCTGCATGTCTGATGAAGGGAGCTACTTTACACCATCAGAAGAAGCCCCATTATCAGCAGTGGTACCATAGTTTGAAAAAACACCGCTCTAGTGCTTGTACACTGGAGCATGAATGTATGTGTGAAATGGTGTGTTATAAACATATGGGTAAATGATTCCTTTATGTACTGCCCTCTGAGTACCCAGAAGCTATAACAAAGTGAATTTTGCAGAATATTTCTAATTTAAGCAGTAGCGGTGAAGAGGATGTGCTGAAATTAATTAAAACAATAGTAAAAGGCTCAAAGTGAGTGCCCATAGATGGAGGGTCATGATATTCTCTCAATAGTGAAATGCCTATACACTTCCATCTTCAAGTGTCAGCACTAGGTTTTAACAACCAATGTGCTCTAGCCGTGATAAGCCGAATTAAGCTCCACCGCTATAAATTCACTCGTCTTCCTCCTTCTGGCCTCAATTACCCACAATACCCTGCAGGTGAGGCGCAGTGATTACGAGCCACCAGCGCGCTATACTACTCTTTGATGGGCCGGAGGGGGGCAGGAACAATTGGCAATTTCCAATTACACAGAGATCCGCTGTAAAATGGAACGTAATTTACAGCCAAGACTCACTTGGACGGGCAATTTAATGACTGTGACATGTAGGTTTGGAGGAACGCGGGGCCTTTCTTTCTCGAATGGACTCCGAATGCGGCAACTAGACTGTTGAGACAATTAGAGAGCTCTGTTTGCATGCTGTTGTAGCCATAAAAGCTAAACAATTTACACACAATACCGGCAACAAAAAACACCAGGCCAAATGTACTTTATTGTCCAAAGGAAATTCCGCATAATTTTCACTTCTACTTGGGGGAATCATCAGGAGCAATAGGCAAACACAATGCAGCACAGGGACTCATCTCCAGATCTTGATGTAGGTTTGGGCATTGAGCATGCTTTAGGTTGATGGGGCAATCATGGCACCCGGAGGAAACCCATCAAGACACCAGGGGAACAAGAAAATTCCAGACATAGCATCCCGACCTTGTAGTGACCCAGCGGCTGTACGAGTGGTCATCATGGCACCTTTACTTTCCATCAAGGTGGTCTCTACAATGCTCCAGGACCAATTGTTTTGTTGGTTTTCTGGTGATAGGGTCCGTCAGCAGTGAAAACTTTCCAAATTGATCCTGGAGCGTCCTAGAGACCACTGTGATGGAAAGTAAAAGCCCCATGCTGACCACTCATGCAGCTGCTGGGTCACTACAACATCAAATATGCACAAATAACACAAAAAGTTGCATAATGCATCTTTAAACTGTCCTTTGACAAATAGTACATTGTCAACTAATCATTCCTCAGCGTGACTTTTTTTTCTTTTTCTTTTTAATATTACATTTAAATGTTATAAACGTTTTGGTTTATTTTATTTTATTGTCCAGCTCGTTCCATAAACTAACCCCTCAGAAACACATATACGTTTTTATTTGTTGTTGCCTTTTTTTTTTTTTGCCTTAGTACCCCTAAGGTAAATTTGTGTGTGTTAAGACCAACACCACAACAACAGTGGCCTCACAGGGATTTCCAAATATTGCTATATTTGCAACTGTAATGTCTAGGGATGGGACGATACACTTAGGCCCAATCTCAATTCTCTTTTCTACCCCTACCCTTCCCCTAGCCTTGCCCTTTCCCTACACCCTGAAACCAAGGGCTAAGGGCGAGGGTTGGAAATGGGACAGCCCTCCATTTGACTGCATTTACTATTAACACAGATGATTAAGGTTATGTAAAAAAATAAAATAAAAATAAACAAAATAAAAGCAACTTGTCTATAGAGCATGTTTCTACTGAACCAGTTTATCACTTGACTGATGCTGTTTTGTAACACCTAAACAACAGGACTCGGTCTCAGCCAAACCCCACAGATTTTCATCTATTTCTGCTACATTCTCCTTCCCCTGTCCGTGTGTTGCAGCTTCTACGCGGGTCGCTGTGTCTGCAGCCAGAGCTGCGAGAGATCAGCCCATCCGCTCATGTAGCGCACTCAGCGGGGACAGTCAGAGGTAGACCCGCTCGCACTGCGCACAGGGCGGGGACAGGCACCCGCAGCCTCCGCTCTGAGCCCCGGGCCTGAGCGGAGGCTGCCGAGGTGCGCTCAGACCGGGGACAGACCGCCTCGGACCCGGGTTCAGAGCACAGCGGCGCGGGGAGAAATCGAGCGCAGCAGCGAGGCACTGAACCCCTGTGTCATGTCAATAGCGACGTATCGAAAGTTTGGGAGCGTTCGCAGCAGCAAAGCGAAAACGTAGAACTGACACGTTTATAGCAATGGACTGTTCTAATTTGTTGCACAAAGCGAATAAAGTCAGGAACGAAGCGTTCTGCAACTTTATAAATGTTGTAAGAGTGCTTAATGATGATATTCGTGAATTCATTTCGCAGCTTATTTCCGTGTTTTGTCAAACTCCTCCTACCCCTTCGTCTGAAGTGTGCATCTGAAAAACCCTCGCTGGAAGGGCTATGTGGCCCTCTCCCTCACCCCTACCCTCACCGCAAAATAGAATTGGGACACCCCTTCGTCTCTCGTGAACGCGCACAACGAAGGGAAAGGGCTAAGCGGAGGGCTAAGGGGGAGAATTGAGATTGGGCCTTAAACTCACGATACGATGCACCTCGATATGTCAGAGTCACGAAACGATACGTCACAATACGATATCAAAAAAGAAACAACTTGTTTATTTTTGTTTCAGTTGCACACAGGCCTAACAGGCCAAACACAAACAAGAACACTCCCTTAGTGCTGCTCTAACCCTAGGTTAAGTTATCTCAGGACTGGTTCCTCTTCAAAAAAACTAACATATCAACATGTTCTGGTGTAATCAGTGATCTTTGAGCAGACACAGCGCTTTTTTGGACACTCAAAGACGCTTTACATGAAAAAAAAAAAAAAAAATTAAAAAAAAAAAAAATTCACGATCCATTTTTTTCTACCTCGATGCGTTTCGTCACGTTTTATATCGCGATATTTCGCCAAACGATATTTCGTCCCATCCCTAGTAATGTCCAAATTAACCCTCAGCAGCGAAGCAGAAGGTGGGTAATTGTCTCTGGGTTTCCCTTGTATTTAGAGGCGATGATGATTTTGAAGATTTATTGTCCCTGTAGCAAAATGTGTCAACGTCATTTGACCCATCCTTCCACTGCGGCGCCTTGAGATACATAATGTAAAGCGAGGTAAACCTGCCTTACACTGAGGCAACACTCGAAGCAAGCGAATAAGCAAGAAGCAACAAGACTTTACTCGGGACATAAGGAGTGCTGTGCAGACAAAGATGAGGCCAAACGTCACAATCAACGTTATAGATTCCCGCTGCAATTTCATGTGTCAGTTAATCTGTTAGGGTTGTTTATGCTCCTAAATTGTGCAGCTAAACTGCCTTCAAGTCAGTCTCTTCTCCCAGGCTCATTCCGTGGCTGCCGTTTTAAATAATTCATCTTCTCCTTACTTAGCGCCCTCCGTAGAGCCATAACATCGATCTATTATGAAGATGCGGACGGCTGCTCATTTCATTAATGGACAAAAGCCTGGTGCGTCCTTGGGCACTGTCAGAACCCACAAATTGCCCTTCTAACTGCACGCAGCGGAGTCTCTTTTCTCTCATTTTAGGACCAAATTTTCTTCATTTAGACCCTTTCCAGTCATCATCGCCAATTCATTAAGTCAATTATGCGCCATGATAGGAGCACTAAGGAAGTTTTGGAACTGCTGAGTGTGTGGATCATTATTGTGGAGTTTGATGAATGGGGCGCCGGTGCTGAGTGAATGAGAGTCTGATTATGCGGCTTCATCAAAGCGCAGACAAGGTCAAACTAATGTCTTCAGCAAAGTGCGTGCCTTATAGTGTCGAGGCGTAAGAATGTAGGCTAAAGGATTAGTCAACATGTTTCCACTTGTTCCAATTTCATACAGTATAGGATTAAGCTCCACAAGAGACGTTTCATCTTAAATATCTGAACAACCGGGCCATTAGACGCATTGCACTCTCCTTAGAACAGGACTCCACACACCCCGTACATGTTCACCTCACCCCTCTGCCCTCAGGACGGAGGTACAGGACGCTCAAATGTGGGAAGGCCTCGTTTTAAAAGAAGCCTGATCACCTCAGCCATCGAAATTCTTAACCACAGATCCCACTGAGTGCACCACATCTACTGTACGTTCTCTGTTGTTCAGTCAGTCCTATCAAACATGCACTGTGTACATAAAAAAAGAATTACCCCTGGGGACAACAACGTCTGAAGTGTAAGTCTACTTCGGTCTAGAATTGGAGGGTTCAGCACTTAGTCTTTTGATGATGAAGAAAATCGTCTCTCCACCAAGCAAACTTGCCTATCCCTGGGCTAAACTGTAATTATATTGAATCGGTGCCAAGACAGTAATCCTACTCACAATGATTCTACCCTTGCTATGAATTAAGAAGAAGAAGAAGAAGAAACTTTATTTTTATAGCACCTTTCACAGATAAAATGACAAAGTGCTTCACAGAGACACAAAAACAACAGGTTATAGAAAAATTTACATAAAACAGTTTACAGCCTTGTCAACTAAAAGCTCGTCCGAACAGCCATGACTTCAGCTGCTTTTTAAAGGAATCAACATAGTCGGCTACACGTAGCGTCAAAGGAAAGTCATTGCACAATTGTGAAATGGACAAGTAAAAAACAAAACAAAACATATATTTCAATATTACACTGGAGGGTCCGTCTCCAATTCTTGATGAATTTCGTTGTACAGTCGATGTGTAACGACAAATAAAGCATCTTAACCTGAAGGAAACATGAGTGCCATGAAGAAACCAACCCAGACAACGGGAGAACATGCAAACCCCACACAGAAAGCAAAACAAGGTGTGGGAATCAAACCAATCGAATGCAACCTTTCACTGTCGCATTTGTTGCAACACCATGCAGCATCCAGCGCCTTTAACACCAGTGTTAAATTCATCGACTAAAATATTTTGGCAAGTAATGTTTTGGTAAAACTTGTTTATGAGACTAAAACTATGAGTAAAATGTCCAGATATTTTTGTCAACTAAATTATGTCTAAATAAAAAGGAAAAGAAGAGACTAAAATCATCCAAACTTCCAATGACAGTTTGAAATGGCCTCATAGCATTTAAATCCACTGCCAAAGGAACAGGTCTTTGATCATGTGGGGGACGCTCCATAAAGCAGAGGACCTTGATTAGATATGATTATAATAAATATCATAAATGCAAAGTTGACTAAATTCACTTTAGATTTAGTTGACTAAATGTACATGCAAATTTTAGTCGACTAAAACTAGACAAAAATTTAAAGGGGGGTATTATGTAAAATCGACTTTTTCAAGCTTTATATCATGTTATTATGTCATTCCCTCATTAAACACATGCCTGGAGTGTTGCCTTGGCTCATTCACATACTTTTGAGTAATCAGTAAAAACTTAGACGGCAGCCATTTTAGGTGTTTAGGTCCTCCTAGGAACGCCCCACCTCCTGGAGACGCCTCTGGACCTTTTGTCACCAGCCAAGCCACCAACCACTGCTCCTCAGCTCAGCAGAGCCCCCTCCCCGCACAGTAGTGTTGTTTAGATGCCACAGCAGTGTGCTGAAGGGGGCGTGTCGGAAAGCTTCTTAAAGAGACAGAGGCCTATTTCAAGACGTTCAGTACAGCCATTTTGAGAGAGCAATTTTATTCAAAGCAGTTATTTTAATTTACTGCATATACAGACCAACAGAAGGTTACGTCATCATTGTAGTATGCTATAGACTGGTGCTATGTGATTGAAAAAAGCATAATACCCCCTCTTTAAGAGAATTACCTAAAACTCAAAATAAGTTTCTAAAATTGTTTCTCGAGAGTCATTTATGGCAAAGGGGCAGCCTGACAGTCTCACCACCTTGAAACCCACTGCTCTTGTTTTGCTAGCATCATATAAGGACTCCTTGTTATCCATTAAACGGCCCTTACGAGCTGTGGCTGGTGGCACACATTGTTCTAGCGGCTCCTTTACTGGCGCTGAAGGAGGTGTGGACCCGGCAGATGGAAGCCTGTGTGCCTCTCCAATTCTCTCCGAGTCTGGTGTGAATTTGCAGTAAGAGCCCATACCCATCCCCGTGTGGCTTAAGGCTGCGGCGGCTGCACTCCACTATCCAGATGGCATTACTGTTCATTCTGGCCAATAAATACATTTGATACTTATTTATCCCATGCAGTAAACAGATACTTAACATTACCGCTAAGTGAGATGGAGCAGGTGTAGCTGAGGCTCTGTTTGAAAGCAGTGGAGCTTTCAAGGATCACATCAATGCGATAAATTATTCAGATGGCCAGGAAGTAAATATAAAAGACTGTGTTTGTTTAGGTAAGGGAGGAGGCCAAACAGCAACACCTGCGGGAGCTACGAGAGGTCGGATTTCATTGACAGCGCATGAATTTCTTACGACTATTTCAGCACCACCTACAAGCACTATTTAGGCTTCTTTTACATGAACTTGTTGCAAATCTAGTTCCAACTGGCAGGGCTTTGTTCATGCAAATTATGACCTATATGAGTATCAGTTTAGCTCTATAGTCCAGGTAAAAAAGACTAATCTAATTAGTGTAACAAAGTGTAAACACAAAGTGGAGGTATAGCAGACCTTTACAGTCTGACTACAAGATCGACGCAATCAACCCCCATCGTTCCAACCTGACTTTTCTCCCGTTTCCTATTTGACCCGGAATGTCCCACAAAGATTTCAGAAATCTCATCACCAGAGGTTCTTTTGTGATTGTTTTAAGTGTCTCTTTATGGCTCTCTCTGCACATTTTCTGTGATTAGTTTAGTACATTGTTATGTGCTTAACAGATACATAGATAATTTTAGTAGTGGGGAAAGCAAAAACCTTGTTGCATTCACACGACATCACACGATTGTAAACAGCCTATAATTTATAACTGAGTTGGTGCAGCTAAGAATTCTATTGCACTAATAGGATAACCTACTTTGTTTATGGCTAGTATCTCTGTAATGGCTGGACAAATCCACATAAAACAAAAACTGTCACAAAGTCCAACGTCTTGTCTCTTAGCACGAAGTATGGTCACATGACTGTGTCCAAAAGTGGTGACTGTATTCAAAAGGATGTGCTGGATGTTGGTCAGATGAAATAATGATCAGGCAACACATTTGGAGATTTTTATTGGTTTGGAGATTTCTTGCTAAACTGTGTTGTATAGGCCCCTGCTACAAATGTCGTAAACACAACCTATAGAACTCAGGACCTTTCTGCTGTGAGGTGAGAGCCACTGCCTCACCGTACCACATAATAAAGTTAATTTGATTCAATAATAATAATGGTCAGTGTCATAGCAAAGTAAAATGGTAAATTGACAATTGCTGTCTACATATAACAATACAAAAGCATGAAACATCTGAATTGAGTTTTGAAAGTGTGCCAATTATTCAGCAGGATCACATGTATTCTTTAATTAACTCACACTTGTCCAGCGCTTAGTGAAACTCAACCTCGTATACTTCATTTAATTGCTTTACATGTTCCTTATCGACTATCATTTCGATGGCACGGTCCGTAAAACATCAAAAGTTCCCCAGTAAAAGATCATTATATTGTAGAGTGTGTGCCATAGTGCCCACACACTCGTTCCCAGCTAATCCCAAACTCTTATTTAACACTGACTAAGCTGGATCCACGTTTAGCACCATATATCAGTGTTACAGCTAATGTGCGAATTCTGGCTTCTCCTCCCACACACCACAGACCTTTTCTACCCCGTGAAAAAGGTGTGTTTTCAACAAAAGCTGTTCAGAGTGCTGTGGTGAGGCCAATTACAAAATAAGGGCTTTTTATTGGGAAAACTCATGGTAGCTGTTAGTCCAGGACAAGTAAACATAGCTAATGTTAGTTCTGGTAAACTTTTAAGATATTAAGTCCAGAACAGAGTGACACCAACAATAGTGGCATATTACTTTCAAATTATTGTGTACCTTCATAAAGTACTCGGTGAGTCATAGTTAGGAGTCATAAATAGTTAGGAGTCATAAATTATAATTATAATATACATTTAGGTCCCAATCTTGTGTTTCTAAACGCAGACTGTTGACTAGATTGTTGTGCAGATAGATGGCGCTATGTGGAATCTTCAGCTTCATGCCTGGCACAGTAAGTGCCTGGACAGATACCCATGGTGATGTTACAGCAGTGGTCCCTCCCCAAGCTTTACCTCCTACCGGACTGGAATATTTTCCTGTGGAAGGTATGGAGGGCAAGTGCTGGTGTTTTTTTTTTTTTTTGTGATTTGTGAAGTTTTTATTGATTTGTGCATCTTTTCAGTTTACAGATCATTTCCATATGCAGCACAACTATTTTTAGTTTTTTTTTTTTTCACCCTTCGTGATAATGGGTCAGTTCTGCACAGTACTTTTGCATGTACAGTTTAAAGTGGAAAGAATAAAGGAAACAGCAACAGAATACAAAAGAAAAAAGTAATAATAATAATAATAATAATAATAATACTAAATATGCAAGAAAAAACAACAACAACAACAACAACCCACACAAGTGCTGGTGTTTTGATCACGTTTCGGTGGTGTTACAGAGCCCCGCGCTCAAGCGATATGGGACCATCAATCTGTCTCAGGACATGGACAGTGTTTAACTTACAGTGGGAGAAAAATAGTTTGTAGTTTTCTTTAGTAAAATCCGCGAGGCTGTGCGTGATTTTAATGTTAAGAAGAGATTGAAGAGGAAGAGTTTGCACTGCTTGTACTGTAACCACACCTTCCCTCAGTCTACCCTCTTTTTCCCAAAGCGACGCCCCCAGGTTACTGGCAAAAGTACTAGCGGCCTGTTGTTAGTGCGCAAGATACCAACTTCATCTTGAGCAACACTGTTGTTGCGCCAGGCGGAAGATCGGTCCCATAAAGTTTAAACTCACTTTATGATATGAAAACTTCTTTTGAAAAAGTAGATTATCTCCGTTTTGATTTTTTGTTTGTTTTTCTTTTTCGTTAAAGGATTGTTTACTCTACAAATTACACTTGTGAAACTAAAGTTGTGTAAACTTGATTAATTGAGTGACTAAATTTAATAGCACTGAAACAGATCTGGTAATGAAAAACACAACATCTAAAGAGAAATGTGTGCTTTGTGCTTACCACCTTGCACCGTGCAGTAAAGTAGTTGAAGTAGTGAAGGATTGGTTTGGTGGTTGGAGGGTGATTGACAGTCTCGCTTCTGTCAGTCGACTCCAGGGCACCTGTGGCTACAGCTTACCTCCAGAGAAGTGTAAGCTATTATTATTATTATTAAGAAATTGATTACTGAAGTAAAAAGTAAAAAGATAAAAATAACATTTAGTTACTACTGCTACATGCTGACAATTACCCCAAGTTATCATCTAATCCACTCACACAAAAGTAGTCGTTACTACTTCTGCAACCTTATCTACTACAACTATAAATATTAATATCCATAAAACTGGCATGAATCTGAGAGTGTTCCTCATCTCATCATGCAACGTTACTCAAGCAAAATTCATTGAAAGCAAGTGACTTCCTGCCTTTACAAAGTCTCTTCTGGCACACAATATGGGTACAATGGGGTGTTTACCTCTTTTCTAGCTCATTGTATGTAACTGGCAGTGCAGACTTTCATCATATTCTCAATAATTCATCTTTTAAAAGCCCAGTGTCACGGAGCGGTGAGGCAGATGAAAGCACGGCGGAGAAAAAACTGTCACGATTGCCACAAAGCGTCCCCGAACAATAATAGCTTTTGCCCATTCCCCCATAATCACATCATCTGTCTGCCATCGCTCCAAGGAAACAGACACGCAACTTAATGTATAAAAATAACTGTGACTTATATGATTGTTACGATGGTTAAAATGGGGGCAGAGGGAGGCTGAGCTGCAGTTCACTGTCCCAAAGCAGCGGCTAAAGACCCTCTGGAAGAATAGAGATAACATAATATTATACCTATAGCCTGCTGTGTGAATTTTCGAAAGAAGAAAAGCTATTTTACAAAAAATGAAATTGTAGTTGCAATTTTTTCATGTGGCAGGCCATGACATTAAAAGGTTTGATGTTACCTTTCAGCAGCTTCTTTAAAATCGTAATGCTAACGTCCTTTATGGCGCATAGCGAAGCCACAGCTGCTCTAGGAATAAGTCATGAACCCAAACTGGCGAGAAAAACAAAACAAAAATACATACTATTAAAGGCAAATGTTCTGTCCTTTGAAACGAGTACAAGCGCTTAGAGATACAGACGGCAACGTGTCATACAAGGGGGAGTGGCCTAGCCGAGGGAAAGTAAATCTCTCATAGGAATCACTATTTTTCACCCCTTTTTAGCTGTTTCCTGGCAGACTGTTAACATATTTATCACACACCAATAAAGTTAAGCCAAAATAGGGTCCATATGAATGATTTTTCACAGCAAATTGTTCAGTAGAAGCGGAAAACAGCACTCATTACTAACGTTAGCATATGTAGCAACGTAGATTCCTGGTTAGCATTGTCTGTTTTTTTATGGGCTGTTGAACCACTTTGCTCCTCTTCATGTCCCTGTGTCGTTATTTAGGAGAACAATATCTTCATAATTCAGCATTTCTTAAAGTAATGGAGAAATGTGAGAAAGATCAGTTTTTCCCTTTCCCTTGTTTTCCCTCTGGCCGTCTACACACTGCCTGAAAAAGCTCACACTCGCTAATATTCGTTGAACCACCTTTAGCTTTGATTATGGCAAGCTTTCACTGTGTCATTGTTTCAATAAGCTTTTTCAACATCAAAAGATCCAGTACTGCGTTCATCTATCACCAATATGTTGTACTGATGATGAGATAGTTCTGTAGTCTACAGCTGAGGACCCGAGGTTGTTTGCAGAAATATTTGGGGAAGTCACAAGGCTCCTATTTAGTATGAATCGATGTACAAACCACCATCGCCAATGAACTTTGCTACTTACCATAGAAAACACTGCACTCTACTGCAAAGACCACTTGCCAAAATGTAGCCTATAGCATGTAAACGTCAAAAGAGTTCGACGTGTCATCATGAAATACCTCCGTACCACATGTGGTACCACACATAAGTGCACAAAGGAACAGTATTTGTATCACAGTGATTAAAATCCACCCCACTTATTCTCAACTCAATGCAAGTCTCGTCCACCGATCCATTCATCCGGCTGTAATTATCGCTACATGTATTTCAATCGAAGGCAGCGGTGACAGTGACTAATTCCTAATGATCTCACAGCCATAGAAACCAACGCATACATCCCACGCCGATATTACAACAGAACAACGTGTTTGTGAAGGCTTTCAGTCGAACAACGTTTGAGCAAGCGTCCAATTCCAAAGATGTGCTGAGTACTTTACTTGAAGAGGGGGTATTATGTTTTTTTCAATCACTTAGCACCAGTCTATAGCATACTACAATGATGACGTAATCTTCTGTTGGTCTGTATATGCAGTAAATTAAAATAACTGCCTTGAATAAAATTGCTCTCTCAAAATGGCTGTACTGAACGTCTTGAAATAGGCCTCTGTCTCTTTAAGAAGCTTTCCGACACGCCCCCTTCAGCACACTGCTGTGGCATCTAAACAACACTACTGTGCGGGGAGGGGGCTCTGCTGAGCTGAGGAGCAGTGGTTGGTGGCTTGGCTGGTGACGAAAGGTCCAGAGGCGTCTCCAGGAGGTGGGGGCGTTCCTAGGAGGACTGAGGCATAGCTACACCTAAAATGGCTGCCGTCTAAGTTTTTACTGATTACACAAAAATATGTGAATGAGCCAAAGCAACACTCCAGGCATGTGTTTAATGAGGGAATGACATAATAACATGATATAAAGCTTGAAAAAGTCGATTTTACATAATACCCCCCCTTTAATGGATAAACCTTGGTGCTTGGACGCTTAAGTACAAGATTAAAAGAGGGGTCAACGAGGAGGTTTATGGTTCAGCTGCCGGGGAAACGCGTGTGGGGAGAGTTGAGGCTGAAATTTGCAATTTTCTGATTTGCTAGCAACAACAAACATTAACAAGAGTCTTCCTACAGTCTTGAAATTTCACATCACTTTGCTTGATCAATTTGTAGCCTGGTAACCGAGTGGTAATAGCAAGGAATTAGCATGCAACCAGGGATAACAGGGAATTGTGTAATTTACTGCCCATCTTTCCTGGTAATTTGTTTCCAGTCTGTCTTGTCTTGTCTGTAATTACCACAATGACCATGTTGTTTCACCATGCTACGCAGTGAAGTATTACACCACCAAACTAAACCTGTAATTTCCTTTGCTAAAATGGACTAACTTCTCGCTTGTTAGACTTTCCTCAAGGTCAAACCCCATGCTAGGTTAATCTCACAGCTTCATAAAGTAAGCGGTCTGTATCGCCGTATATTGCGCCGTGAGAGAGAGGCTTATTAGCGGGGGTCTGATGGAGATGGCAGGGGGCTTAATCAAACATCTTAAAGACAACATTAGCGCACTGGTTTTACAAAATCATCCCGGCTCACGCAATTATCTGAGTGCACTATCTTCAAAGCGCAGCCGCGGGAGACATAAACACGGAAATATCACCACATGTGCGCCACCATATTTCTAATGGCCTGGAGATAATTATAATCATGTTTGTTTTGAAGGAAACAAGGTGGACAGGATGATAAGTGCTGGTACGTATTGTCAGAAGTGGCAAAGGTTATTTATAAAATGGAGAATATGTTTATTATAGTCTGGGGGTCATTTATCAAGTGCTCAATAGCGAGTGCAAGCTGAAAAGACATGCTATTTTGTCAGGCATGTTTGAAATATCTTGGTTTAGATATAGGGCCCCAAATCTGATCCGTAAATAAGAGAATGCTGTGTGAGTATAAAAATGCAGAGATGACTTTGCTGCCGATTGACTTTTGTATGTCCTACTTGTTTTTCACGTAAACAAGTTATTGGTAAATGACTCCCACTGTGTACTAACTCCGACTATACCACATAAAAACAGCCAACACTTGTAATGTACTTTACAAGCCTGTGTTGACAAGATTGTCAAAGCGCTGCACTGTAGTCAGTATTGACTCCATACTCGGTAGTGGTAAGCTATTACTGTATAGTAGCCACAGACACGCCTGGGGTAAATTTAACGCTTTTACCATAAGCGCTTTACATTAAGGAACCACTTACCCATTCATACTCTCATTCATACACCAATGTAGGCAAACACTGAAAGCAAGGTGGGTGCAGTGACTGCATGATTCAAGATTTATTTTGTCCCGAAGGAGATTTGTCTTGGACACACAGGCTGTGACATAAAGAGACAAATACAATGACAAAAGGACAAGGACAGTGGACCATACCATTCAATACAGAAGATTGCAAACAAACACTACAAAACATTCCAACACAGTCACTGCTCTGCTCTTTTGCCCAAGTTCAGGAGACCCATTGAAAAGGGGAGGAATGAGTTCTTATACCTGTTTTAAGTTTCTCTTCTGGCTTGTATAGCTCTTAGCGTCATCCGGATGGGAGCAGCTCATACTGGGAGTGCAGTACATGGGATGGATTTGAGATCAGTCTCCTCGCTCCTCTCCTCAAATATGTGCTGTAATGATGGATATTCTTTTATTCCCATTAGTGTTCATGCCATGTTCACTGACATAGTCAATTCTGATTTTGACTTGCCCAAGGACACGACAGTGTGCACCTGCAGGAGCCGGGATTTGATCCACCAACCTTCAGATCATGAAACGACCCGCTATACCATCTGTGCCACTGTCGTAGACTGACCGAAGCCATCGGCCCCTCCGACCACCACTCACTCACACAGGCAAACACACTCTCTTATTCTTGCCTATTGTACATGTTTTTTAGTGGTAGAGGAAACCAGAGTATGTGGAGGAAACCGACACAGGGACAAGCAAACTCCACACTGTCCAGCCTGGAATTGAACCGAGAACCTTCTAGCTAACAGTGCTGCGCCACCATGCCACGTCTTACGTTTTAATGTTGTCCATTCCAGTCGTGGCAGCAATACAATAGAAGGGTTGTTCTCTGCCGCCCTCTGTCTCGCTTCCCATTTATTTTCCCAGTAAGGAACAACGATTCTAACCCTTCTTTCCTCATACAGTGTCCCAGAAGGTCTCTCTGTTCATTAGTTTTCCATTCTTTGCACCACTTTTCACTGCACGTTGCTTTTTATTATTAGTATTGACATGTGAATCGAGCTTAGTCTTTTAGCTCAGATCATTGAATGAGTAGATGAAGCACTTTGGCAAACAAGCCTCACTACCTCTCTTATAGTAAACAGTCAGGAGGGCAAAATCAATGCCACTCCCGCGGGCACATAATCAAAGTCCCATCTGAGGGATCGCACTTATTGATAGCACTCGGCACACGAGTATAGACAGAGCAGACCACAGAGTATGTATGGGTATGAAGGGTTATGAATGTGGGATTATCTTATTGAACGAAACGAGAATCCAATACGGCATTGTTCACAATAATGACTGTGTTGGGTCAATCGAACCGGGCGTTTATGAAAAGCTGTAAGAACTAATTGTCTAATGTATTCATAGGGAGAGGATATGGATGATCTGTGGTGAAAGAAAGACCGGCAACATTTACAGTAAAATATCATTGTATTTATAGCTAGAATCTCAGCATCCTCTTCTCTCAATCGTACAGGAGTTTTCCATAGTTTTTAAGCCGTCTGTACTGACATGAGAGCCTCCTCCTAAAACGGAATTTGTAGTTAGGGATGTCAAGATTAACCGGTTTTACAATTACAGTGCTTCAAAAAGCTCAGTCGATTAATCGTAAGAATTTAAGGACCCACGGTAAACCGCTGTCCATGAGCCAAATGGTGCGTTCTCACTGGCAAAGGCTGAAGAAACAGCGTACATTGTTCAGTCCAGCCCAAAACACATAAAGTCTGTGGTAGGTTAAATAATCGAATGTGCAGAGCAGAAATGTTATCAATTTTTGCTTGATAATTGAATAACGATGCTAAAAGAAGAGTCCCAAAAGAACCATGCGCAGCGCTGCATTTGATATGTCATTTGCTTAGGAACTCTTTTGTTATTATAAATTGACTGTTTTTGTGTGAGGGTGAAAGCATAAAGGTAACATTTTAAAAAACTTAATGAGGTGGGAGGCGAAACGCAATAAAAAAATGATGAACTCCGTTGAGATGACAGCTTCTCTTGTCTATCTCTTGTACCACACCATCCTCTTTGGTCTATCTCTACACTGTAAACCCGAACAGCCATACAAACTCATAATTGTTTTAGGCACCTGACTCATAAACAGACAATTCGTTGACTGAATATTAATCTTTTGAGTACAAAATGTGATTGATTGAGATTTAAGTTGAATAAAGATAATGTTAGAAACTTCATTTCAAAACATTTGCGTTTTTTGTCCATTCAACGTCATGACGTCACCAAACATTGTCTGCTTTTGACGCACTGAGTTTGAAAAAACAAGATGGCGGCCCGATGCGGAGAGGACCCGCTCTCGTCCAGAACAGAAATTTAAAACATTTAAACGTTTCTTTTGCTTATAATTGGCCACGCGATGTTTTTCTTCAGACTATAATAACAGTAAGGTTAATTTAGAGTCAAAGGAAGCCGTGTTCGGAGGGTCTGTGCTTTAGAACTAGCATAGCAAGTTTAAGGCTAACTTATCTCCACGGAAGGAGACACCGTCATCGTCACTGGTCTCCAAGCAGCAGCCCTTCTCATCTCGTGGTCTAATTTGGTAAGTAAATTCATTTAACATTATGTAACGTTAAAGCTGTGCTGTGAGGTTGTTTAACCCATCGGTAATGAACCGCTGTAAGGTCCCTGGCCCAGGCGAGCAGCGAAGGGAACGGAACGGCTAGCTAGATTCGTGCCCCGCGTTTCTCTTCATTGTAAAGAACCGCGGAGCACGAATACAGTTGCTGTGAGTTTCGTACACTCCGCGCCCAGCGGCAGGTTTAGCGGAGGTACCGACTCGGCTTCAGGTTTGAGCCGTGGCGGCTGCGGGTGACGGTGTGTTGAAACATGCGCCGAAACGGGGAGTCGGTCTGTCAGAACTGGGTCGTTGCGATATCTCTTCTTCTCATGACTAAGTGTAATGTAATAATAGTTGTATGAAAGTGCCTAAATGGTGCAGTGAATGACAGAGACTAGGAAGGAGGAGATGAGAGAAGCGGTCTGCAGGACGAGCTCATTGGTACAATGACAATCAGGTTATTCTGGGGGCAGCCAAATCTTCTAAAAATACAAAATTCTTGTCTGCAATGAGCCAAAACCAATTCTTCTGTTTAGTCCTGGTTTAGTCCAGGTTTAGACGTTTTTGTTTAGTCGTTAATTTAGTTTAATTTACAGTTAAAAAAAAAAAAAGAGCACTTTGAGGACATAGAAAATATGCTGTAAATTAACAATAATTAACAATGCATCAATAATTATTTCTATCATATTGAAATATTATGCCATCATATTGCCTTTGTGTGATTTTAGGTGAGAACAACAAATGACATGAAATGAGTTAGTGCTGTTCTTTTATATTGCATGCTAATTTCCCCCATGTCTTGCAGAAGGAGTGCTTGGTTTAACTTCAAAAGCACGAAGCACAATATTTTAAACTAATGTACCACGATATCCATATCTGGCTGTGCTGTGGTGGTTGTCAACATTAGCATGAAAGAGTAAAACCTGGCCAGTGAATCCACATTCATATGAACTCAAGACTGCAAGAGAATAGAGGTAGAGGATCTCCTAATGCAATGGCCCTGCAGATCGATCACAGGTAACAAATGTTCTTGTCCTTTCTGTTTGGTTATGTATCATACTTGTAATACATGTTCATGTATTTGTAGATACAGTCGGCTTCTCTCTGTTGCCCAGGCAAAAGTGCCCTTGGACCTGCTTTGGCCACACTGGGACAGGGAAATCCTGAACCTGAGAGAGGAGATGACCTGAAGTAATGAGGTACTATTTTGAAAAGGTAACTATTACCAGCTTACTTTGGCACTTCAAACTATCAAAATACATCGCTCGTTACTTAAAGGATGGCCACCGTTTTTACATACTGAGATATGTTCTTACCTTAGTTTAGACTAGTTGATGTGTACCTGTTTGGTCTTTGTGTGTGTGTGTGTGTGTGCTCAGTCACGCAAATGTTATCATTTAGCCTCTCCCAGCATAAGTATAGCGCCAAACTGGGGTAAAATTAGAAGCTACCAAGCTGTTAAATGTTTTCCATATTTAAATACAGTTACATGAAACATTACACGATCCAGGTCTAGTTACACAAAATTAAACATGTCGATTTTCTAAGCGGATAGCCTCACAATATAGTTCCCTGTTTTATCCGCTTATCTTTTTTGGTTCCTGGTCCATCTTCACTTCTCTCCTTTCCTCCTCCTTAGGTAGACTATGCCTAGTAGATTTTGAAGTTTTGTAGGTTTAAGAAAAGTATACAGTATGTACATTGCACACCATGGAAAGCTT
The DNA here is from genome assembly GCA_007210695.1 of Neogobius melanostomus. Taxonomy (NCBI): domain Eukaryota; kingdom Metazoa; phylum Chordata; class Actinopteri; order Gobiiformes; family Gobiidae; genus Neogobius; species Neogobius melanostomus. Next base: position 516,219 of record VHKM01000149.1, read on the forward strand.
ACAGATCTGTTGTTTTTCTTTATGATTCATATTTACTTTTTTGTCATTAGGAAGATGACAAAAGGAAGCCTTTGCGGAGTTTGCATCTACCTGAAGGAGGACGATACAGATTACTTTGAATGCTGAAATGTAAGTATATTTGTGCTTTGTAAATATTTTGGTGGGGCTTCATACATCGACAAAATGAATTTTCCCTGAAAATTCACTGAAATATGAACTGTTTAACTGGCACAATAATCACATGCATTTCAGAGCATGTTTGTGGAGGTATAAAGGCTCACGATTAAGAGCTGGGTAATTTGGCCAAATATAATATACTAGTTATTTTATTTAAATTAAGCACTGCCTAAAACACAACACACAGCCTTTTGCAAAGTCATAGTGGATCTTTATAAAGCTTCTAAACTGGCCGCACTGCACACATGGAGTGGTGATAGTGTGAGTGACCTGAATTGAGCAGTTTTTTTTATATTGTTCAATGCACACATTAATCAAATGATTTATATTATAATTTAGTATTCTACAGTGGGCTTTGAACTGTATTACCTAAATAATGGTAGCCCTTGTCATTTTTAAATTGCATGACCATTTTACAATTAACAATGGTGACAGTGCCACAGATGTTTGAGCAGGTCGTCTTGAAGGTCAGTGGTTTTAATCTTGCACATTGTGCAAGACACTTCACACATGTAAAGGGCTTTAGGCCAAATGTAGGAATAAAAGCACTCTATAAATATTGCCCTTTTTTTTTACCATTTAAAATGTACATAAAGAGCAGAGACACACAGTCTTAACATGCATAAGGAATGCCAGAAGATGAAAATAATCTGGGGGGTCCAAACTCAAATTGGGAGCTAAATCTGGAGAATAGGCAAGGCAAGGCAATTTTATTTATACCGCGCATTTCATACACAAGGCAACTCAATGAATACATGTGTAGTGTATTTTAACCTAAGATAATGACAGAACAGTCAGGTCTTTGCATTGTATATGTTTTTTGCTGTCCTTTTCTCATCTGCTTGCCTTATTTAGTCCCTTATTTTCTTCACTTATTGCCTAATTTCTTGCCCCAGTATTAATTACACAATTTGTATTTTGCAGCAAAATGGTGAAACAAATGTGGCTGATCGTCCCATTGCCCTTCTCATTGCTTCTCCTGATTTCTTCACACCTGCGAACATCTAAAGGCTTTTTCAACGCTATAATATCCCGTCTGGAGTGGTCAAGCAGGTTCTGGCCGACATCAGGACACGTGTGTTTGGTGTGGACAGCACCATCGGCTACAGACAGCGGTTTGTGGAGGTCGGTGAAGCTAGTTTTGGCCGATTGCATTCGTCAAACTGGCATCTGTCGCCGCACCAGGAGAGGTTTGATTGGCCTAGTGTTACTGGCTTGTCACTGAATAAGCTGCAAAATGGAAGGAGAGCTTTATTGTTGTTATCGAACTCACAAAACTCCCTCGTTCTGATTTTGCCATACGTGCACTGTTTTATCAACTAGCTGGAAATGTATGAACTTCTCCGGGACTTTAAACTTTAAAATTAAAAAGGTGACTGGACTGAGAATCCAATTCACACATCAGAGACGACCACCACAGAGCGTTTGAACGGGGACTGAGGCATTTTGTTTTCTATTTACAGCAAGACACACTACAAACATGCGCAGTTTGCGCACGTGCACTGTGCGGCGTTCTTGTTCTTGGGTTCATGTCGCTTCAACGTAGATGTTGCTCTTAGCTGGTGAGACAGGGCAGACGAGAGGAAACCTCAGCTTTATAGGTAGTTGCTGAAGGGAGCATTGCAATGAGTGTGAGTGAATGTCCAACTATGTCTGAAGTGATTTTGTTGTTGCTTTGTGATTAATATAGAGATTATGCATGGCTATGTCTGCAATGTTATTCTTTTGTTATACTTTGAATTGTTCCTCAATTTGAGGTTCCAGTTATATTTCAATAGAAATGGATTATGCATAACTTCTATTGAGTACCTAAAGAAAGTCGTTACCCTGTTTAACTTCATCTTAAAGATTGTGGTCAGCCTAGATGAACACAGCTCTGAAACAATGTCTGCTCTCCTTGATAAATGAGCACTTTCCACTTGGTTATCATACCTTGTTTTCTGTTTCGATTAAAATTATGCCAACTGAAAAACATTCACAACAGTTCTAAAGTTTTAAGGGTTTGAGTTATTACAGATTTTTGTTTGAGGGGTTCACTTAAAGCCACACTGCGTAGCATTTCATCCAATAAATAGAATAATATGCATTTATCTCATTACAGATATTGATATTGTTGAAAAATCTCAACAACAAAAAAACCCATTAATGGGAGCAGGGATGTCTCCAGCTTATCTCCATGGTGATGTTCACAAAAGCAGCCAAATATGAGTTTTGAATAGATTAGGTTCTCATCCAAATCCATTCTTTGATTACCGACTACATATTTGAAGCATTAACAGTGTCGAGTTGGTCATTAAGAGCATGTTTTGTATTGCTGACGACAGTGATCCAAAATGTTTCGCAGTGTGCCTTTTTAACAAGTTTATTAAGGTTATTTCATGCACTTTTCTCCTGATACAAATATTATACAGAGCGTTGATAGCTAATGCCGTATGCTTAAATTGCATTGTTATGGTAGAAATGTTATGTAATGTAAGGCAGTACATTTTTAATAAATGTCATTGTATGTATTCTTTGAATACATGTTTTTTGTATTTAATTATTGGTAGTATTTTTGTCTAAGTGGAGTCTGCTAAACTTATAAATTATAGGTGGAAATAGACATGCAAAAGTTAATATGAGTCTGCTAAACTTAAAAAAATTAGGTGGAAATGGGTGCAAAAAGGTATTATATTGAGTCTGCTAAACCTTTAAATTTTAGGTTGAAATAGTCAGGAAAAAGTTAATGTAATGAGTGTGTTGAACTTTAAAATGTTAAGTTCAAATTGTCAAAAAAGTAATATGGATAAGTCTACTAAACTCAAAAAAGCTACGTTGGATGAGTGCACTGAACTTGTAGATATAGATTGGATATAACGTAAAAAATTTAATTCATTAACTCAAATTTTTGTCGTAATAAAGTTTCCACAAAAGTTTTGAGTTCAATGAACTTGTTCGGGTTTACAGTGTACGCCACATGTTTCCTGGCAGCTCTAACGCAGGGGTGGCCAAACATTTTCATCGAGAGCTGCATTACTATGTGTATACAGCATAGAAGTCCACAGATCGTGTTCAATGCAGTCAAAGCCCTTCTACATACTGTACTATATCCACTGTCACTTCACATGGACATCGATTTTGTGTGGATTTCATAACAATTCGACGTTCAAGACATCAAGATGTGAACTTTTTCTTCCATCTGACATAATCTACCATTTTTCCGTCGCTATTATCCTCTTCATCTCTCCACCCGCAGCGCTGTTCCTCCTCTCGATAATTCCCACTCAACCTGCAATTTCAGAGCTCAGTGGTCTCTCCGCTCCACTGTGACCCCATGGGTGTAAACGCACACTCCTGCACTTCACGCGGAGAACTCTTCCAGCTGATGGCTTTCACCTGCCGCCTGGTTTCCTCGTGTTGGTTTCTGAGAGGGTTCAGCTTTGTATTGGCCAGTCGGGATATACAGTAGATGCTGAAAATGTACTCAAGTAAGAGTATCAAACAAATGCAGTTCAAGTATAACTATAAAGTGTTAGTTTAGATCTAATGTATTGCAGCCCTTGGTTTAATTCAGAGATGCGCCCATTTAGCTTTTTTGCTTCTGATATCGATACCGATACTAGGGTTTGAGTATCTCCCGATATCATTGTTAACCGATACCAAGAGACTTTCTTAAAAGTAATTGTTGTGAGCCAAAATGTTGGTCCTATTTTCTCCATCTATAAAATCTCTTTTTTTTTTCTTGCATGTTATCAATTATAGGCTATTTATGAATAAACTGTAAAACATTAAACAAGAATAACTAGACTTTTCCACACTTTGACCGGCTATTTAGGTCACATTAATATGAATAACTCACATACTTGATCCGATCATTACAACTCGCGCATGACAAATTTAGATAACTCATTCTTTAACAGCATCTGATTAGGCTGCTTTAGATGATCCAATCGTAGTTTCTGTCCCTGCCTTGCTTAGTTGTCGTTTAGCATTAGCATACTGTTGTTAGCCATGGCATTTTGCACGGTGATCAAAAATAAGTTTTAAAACTAACTCAGCGACTGAATTCTCCAGGCTTTGCCCTTCAAAATGACATAAAGCATGTCCACATTCACTTACATTTAGTTGGTGAAAGTTGTGTTTTTAAAGCAGTGAGAACCAATAAGGGTATCGGTTCAACGCTGGTGCAGATGGTAAAGCAGGTTGTCGGGGGTTCGATCCCAGCTCCCGCAAATGCACACTGTTGTTGTGTCCTTGGGCAAGACACTTCACCCTCCTTGCCTAAGTGTGTGCGTACATTGGTGTATGAATGAGAGAGTGAATGAGTGACTGGTTCCTTACTGTAAAGCACTTTGGACCTGATGAAGGTAGAAAAGCGCTATATAAGTCGAGTCCATTTATCATATTTCCAAGTAACGGCTCCGATATCCGATAGCAGTATCGGATCGATGCATCCCTAGTTTAAATCCTGGCAGAGTTTAGAAAATCTTGCATACCATTAAACCATTACTGGCATATTTCTTCTTAGGGTAATTAAAATGGTACTAAAGCTAATTTAAAGCAAGTAATTTAACTAGCATGAGGAAGTTTGATTATGAACTGTAATTACTGAACTGAGGAGGCAATTCTCTGAGGCTCTGATATGGAAAAAGTGCCTTAAAGGAATAGAATCGTGACACTGGCAGTATGGAAAGTGAACAAGCTTCTACGAGTTTTCCACTGCGCAGAGATTCAGCAGAAGAACAGACACCAGCGGACACTTTGTAAATGATAGCAAATCACAATGAGATAATTCCAAGTTAAAACCTGATTAATGCAGTTAGCGCCATTGTTCTGACACAATACTGGATCAGGCCTGGATTTCTCAACAATTCCCCTGTAATGCACAAGTCATTAATCTTTTATTGTATTCCGTTCCATAAAACCAGCCACTTGCACGTGTACATGCTTTGCTAGTTTTGATGAGAATGTAAGTTAATAGGCCTTATTACAGCGGGGAGAATCATAACTGGCTGCAGGCGTCGTCTCAGCTGTGTAAACAATGATGGTGAATCTCTATGCAAACGCAACTATGATGTCAGAGCCACGAGAGACCTGGTGCTACTGAATAGTTAATAGCAAAGATCAGAAACAGACATGCTATAATGATTTGTAATAATACATGGGACTTACTGTATATAGCATTTTTAAAGGACACAAAGACACTTTACATGGGAGACATTTATAGACAAACAGTACAGTGGGAACCAGATATTTATACATGTACACATTTTTTTTTCTCAATTTCTGACACGAAACCAGAATGACCTTTTACTTTTTTAGGTCAATTAGAATTTTGAAAATTATTTCTATTTGCTAAATGCCAGAAGAATGAGATATATATATATATTTTTATTTCTTTTGTTACTTTTTATGAGTCAGAAGTGGAATGGACCAAAATTCCTGCCAATTACAAGTATTGTCAGAAGCTTGTGGAAGGATATCCAAAACGTTATACAGTTTAAAGGAAATTCTACCAAATATTAATGAAATGTATGTACACTTTTGTTTTTATAAAAAGTAACATAAAACCGTGTAGATTATGTTTAAATTCTATCGCTCATTATGTGTAAATTCCATCGCTCATTCTTCAGGCATTTTGCAAATAGAAATAATTTGAAAATTCTAATTGACCTAAAAAAGTAAAAAGTTGATTCTGGTTTCATGTCAGACAGTGAGAAAAAAAAATACATATGTGTCTTTTCATATAGTGTATGTAAACATCTGGTTCCCTCTGTATATTGAGATATTGTGTGTAAAATCAGATCCCAAACTATTTTGTTCTCAAATCCGTTCAGTTTAAGCTGTGGAAACATCCCCAAACTGCTCCAAAGACGTCCTAAATACACACCCTCTACTCTACCATCATCTTGCCATTTCAGCGACGTTCCTAAACTCTCTTTCGTCCAATTTCTTCTTCAGCTGCAGCAGAACCACCACTTTCCACGCAGACGATTGCTTCTACAGCCACAGCTTCTGACACAAAAGTGACAGCTTTCCCGCGCCCCTAGGCTTGCCGAATCACATTTCTCGAAGGTTTGCATAATAGTACAAGCCCCCGCCCACCCCACTCCCCAATGTCCCCAGTGTTTGCGTGTCACGAAGTATGACTCACACCTCATGATTGCCTTTCAAACCTTCAGAGAGCACGGAGCGATTCAGACAAGTCCCGAGAAACAGACAGGAGCGAAGTCCACCAACCGGGCGAGAGATATTTACAGATCGGGGTAATAAACAACTAAATGTGTGTCGGCAACAATGGGGGAAACATCCTCTTTACAAGAAGCAAGGTGATTTCTTATAGACAGATGGTAACAAATTCCTTGATAGACATGACAGTTCAGTTTGTGTGAAAAAAGTTTGTATTATTTGAGAGTCTCACATTTTTCCGTCTCAGAACAATATGCCAAAATGATCTCCAAGCGAAAGAAAACAAACAAGGAGTTTTGGATTGTAAAGACTACACTGGACCGTCGCTGCCATTTCCCGTATCTCTGCACCGTCTGCTTAGACACGTTATCTTTACTGGACAGATTTGAGCCACTGCAGATCGAAACCAAACACTTTGCTCGCAGCAGCTATTTCTGCGCTAAATCACATTGCAATTAGAGTCTGTTTATGCTGGTTTTGTGCACGCTGCCAATGCACTAATTTGAATATCATGACCGAACTGAAATAGATCAAAGCACACAGATCAAATATCGTTTGTAGTACCTAATGTGGGCGCCTCTATTTTGCAGCCAATTTGTTTTTTTTGTTTTTTTTCATGTGGGTTGTGGATGGAACAAGGCAGTCTATTTAGAATTATATGCTTAGTTGATGCTAATTACCGAAACACTGCAGTTAATTCAGTAGCAATGGTGACTCGTTAACTAGTGGTAGTTGCCGATGAAGCCTCAAGTTGCCTATTCCAACGACAAAATGCTTAGCCAAAGAATATATATGTGAATTTTTTCAATTTAGTCAGTTTCCTGATGAAGAAAAAGCCAACTATGAGTCTTTGTGTAGACACTGATCCATGGATAGGAGATAGAAACAAAATATGATTTGCCTATTAGTTGTTATAACAGATTGGAAGTGTGCATCTCAGGGTTACATAAAGTGGACAATTAATCAACAAAATCCAGGAAATACAAATGAGAGTGCTTAAGTTGTAGAAGAAGACACAGCCAAAGTGAACCTTAATCACAACTGTGTGAATAGTAGAAAAACAACTTCAGATACTGCATGTTTTTTGTTGAGGGAACAACAAACTAACACTTAAAACTAACACAATGTTGATTTTACATAATAATTCCCCTCAAAAACAGAATTCATCAGAACCACATTTGGCCAAATTCTCAGAGGCATGAATGGAAGAGAAATACATTAGTTACAACACTCTTTCTCAAAGGCTCATTTTAATCATCTCACACTCTTTTTTTTTTCCTGGTTTCTTCCCTTTCCACTAATCAATTTGCTCCCACCGAAACCATGCCACAGAGCAACGAAGAGCCATGCTGTTTCTATTACTTTATGTGAACATGAAGAAAAGAAGAAGTTACATGAAATTGTATGTTGAGAATTTACGGCTTAAGGCTTATAGCTGGTACGATTGCTATATCAAAATGGTTCTTAAACTTTCTTCACAATTCACACCAATGCCACCTTACAAGTGTCACCAGGCTTTGATAAAAGTCAAGTCAGGACAAAAAGTGTTGTAAATGGGTCTAAAATAGATCTAAACTAGGGCTGAATGATATTGAAGTAACTTGCGATGTGCGATACGGCTGTGTAATATCGCGATAACGATATTATTGCGATATTTCATGAAACCATTTCAACATGATATATTCTAATTAAACACAAATCATAAGTAACTAGTTTTTCAGCAAATTGTAGTCTTCAAAGAAAGACTACATAAGGACCAAAAGTAAGTAAATGTTTAACTAAAACTAAACCTTTACACATTTATGAGTTGCGATATATTGTGGCTTCTTGCGATATGGATATTGCATTGCGATACAATATTTTTGTTGAGATATATTGTGCATCCCTAATCTAAATTAGTGTAAATTGTGGCTAAACTGGATGTAAAAATGTCTAGACCAAAAAAAAAATACAATAATTTTTATTTTTATTTAACCTTTATTTAACCAGGAAAGTCCCATTGAGATTAAAACCTCTTTTTCAAGGGAGTCCTGGCCAAGGAACAGCAAAAGATACAGTTAAAGAATTACATACACATTACATACTCATTATAAAAAACATTTACAAGAGGTCGACTCAAGTGCTCTCACTCTGGCCTTAAATTCGTTCAATGGAATAAGATCTGTTATTTTCCAGTCTTTTTGCAACGTGTTCCATGTAGAAGGAGCAGAGTGAGCAAAAGCCCTTTTTCCCAGTTCTGAACAGGCAAATGGAACAGTGAGCAACAAATGATCATTTGAACGCAAACTATAAGAGCCAACGCTCCTCCGTGAGATTAGGTTACAGATGTAAGAGGGCAGTAGACCAAGCATGGCTTTATAAATAAAAGTATACCAATGACTCAGCCTCCTGGAGGACAAAGAAGGCCATCCCACTCGAGAATACAGCTCACAATGATGGGTCAAAGCCTTACAGTTAGTAATGAACCTCAGAGAATAAAGCCTACGTAAAGCATAAATGAATTTATCTCGAGTAAAAATGAGTAAAATCTAATATTGCGGACAGTCCTGAATACCACCCGAAGAAGCAACAATGTCAGCACTCCCTGGGAGAAGCTGGAATCGAACCAACAACCTTTGGGCAAACGTTCTATAAACTGACAATGGACCGCCCGACAATGGATGCTCCCGGGACAACACTGGGAATAATAATTTGTTCTTAAAGCTTGTTGTTGAAAATATAAATAGATGGACAGACAGCTAAGTATGCCACAGTACAGTCGTACGTTTACACCCCTTCCCACCACCTGGGGTCACATTCAGGGGTCACGGTCCCGCTGCCCGTTATGTCTTTGTTTAAAGCTATATAGCCTCAGCGTGGGACCAGCCAAAGTCAAGTGACGGTTTGTTCTCCAGATCTGATTTCAGTGAAACTAAAGAGCCACTGGCCACTCTCTGCTCCGCTTCTGCCAACAGCCTCTACAGCTGCGCTGACAGACAGGAGTGGAAATGCAATTCTGTCTAGTGGTTTGGCTCTCGCTGAGGTTTTCAACAAGATAAATATTTAGCAACACGCTCATATATAGTGGCGATAGATTTACCGGCCAAACAATGGAACAGTTATGACAAGTGTTGATTTAAAGGCGGATAAAAGAAATGTGTTTTTTTAAAGAAATTCAACGAAGTCCCTCCCTTAAATCGGGGAAAGAGTGAGCTTGTATACATGTTTCGTTCATATATAAAGTAAAATCCACAAATGTTGAGCATACGGTACTTGACTATGAGTGGCAATGTTCATTATTGCGCTAATCAATATTTAGGTGGGCAATATATCGTATACAAGATCATATTGAAATGGGATATGCAATGTCGATATTATGCAAAATATGCAAATTTGCAATATCGAGTGTGTCTCCAATATTAAGAAATACGGAAAATATTGGTGAAAATTTGATACAAAAATTAGGGGGGAAAAATGAGCAAACTTGAGGGACAAATTGGGAAATAATTGGAGAAAAAAATGGAAAAAATTAAGGGAAAACTGTAAAAAAATAATAATAATGATAATAAAAAAAACATTGGAAAAATTAGGTAAAAATGGGAAGAAATGTGGGGGGAAAAGTAGGACAAAATTGGGAAGATATGGAGGGAAAACATGTTTTAGTGCCCTTTTGTTGTCTGTTCAGGACAATTATCTTTTCGAACAAAGTAAATTAAGATGTTTGCAGCACACTTCTGCATATTTCAGACGGTTTACAAGTTATCAAGAATCCCCCACAATATAGATAATCATTTGTGTCAATATCGCCCAGCCCTGACCACACCATCTGCAGATCAAAAACAGTAATAATGCACTATTTAGGAGGAAAAACCGAAATGAGACTTGCTACTTCTTTTTACAAATGCAAATAAAGGCCGCACTGATGCTTTTAATCGCCGTAAATCTTTAACCATGGGTTTGTTTGCTAAAAGTCCGTTGTAAGGTCCTTCGGGATGTCATATTTTTTCCTTGGCGCTTGCTTCACATCGACGTATAAAGTTATAAATCATTCATCGCACTTGGCTGTTGTGTGCCTTTTATATATATTAGTCGGTGGTTAACGCTCTGGCAATTTCTGCACAGCCTAATAAATAATGAACAAGGCGCTACAATAAAAACAGATTACAGTTCTTCTGGTAAGCACAGCACTCAAATAGACTTGCTTATCCCACACCTTTTATTTAAAGGTCTTTGAGTGGGTTTTTTTCTGCTACCTCAATATCATGCAACTTTAATGAAGAGATCCCTGTTAGGAGCCGGAGGGGCTGGGATTGTCAGAGCAATGGGGCAGTATTTAGCTGCTAAGGGGGAACGCGGATCAGAAAGTGAGAGGAGATTGCAACAAAAAATATTACGCAATTACTTCAAATGCCTGCATGTTCTAGTCAGGCTTTGAAGGCAGGGAATAGCGTATATTGACAAATTGGGTTTCACAAAATAACATGTTGCCACGACAAAATACCACAAACATCACTCCATCACCTTTTGTCTATTATTGTGGCACATTACCTTTACAGGGCAGGGATGTTTGAGAAGAAAACTGTCAGAACAGGGAATGAAACTCAAGATGAAGAAGGTTGTCCAGTCCCAATCACTAGGCCTTCATGTTTTCAGATCTTTCAGCAATTAGTTGAGCGATCAGTTTCGCATAACCACAAGATAAAAGCACACATTTGTTTTCATTAGTCAGCTAATTAATATCAAACATTAAAATCCAGCTTAATCTCTCTCACTCTTTGGCAATAGTAGTTTCTTCTGACAAATACATGGCAAACATATATTTTGCAGGAGTGACAGAGAGGCCCTGGTGGGGATGCACCGATCTGATACTGGTATCGGATATCGGAGCCGATACTGGAAAAAATACGTTCTCAGGTATCGACCACAAATGTCTGATACTGAACTGATACCAGTTTTGGCTCTAACCGCCTTAAGAATATAACTTTCACCGACTAAATCTTAGCATGCTGTATGTCATTGCAAAATGCCGAGGCTAGCAACAGCATGCTAAAGCTAGTGGCAGCATGCTAATGCTAACATCAATTAATCAAGGCTGGGACAGAAACTATGATTGGATCACATAAAGTAATACAATAAAATCATCCACTGCTGGAGTGGCCAAGTGTTTGTGTTTAACTGTATGTGAATTGTTTATATTATTAACTATGTTTTATTTATTTTTTATTTGACCTTTATTTAACCAGGAAAGTCCCACTGAGATTAAGAATCTCTTTTACAGAGGAGTTCTGGCCCCAGAGAGGAACCTGTTGTACATGTTTTAGTGGAGTAGCCAGAGGAAAACTACATGTATGCAGACATGGGGAGAACATGCAAACCCCACACAGAAAGGCCCCGTCCAGGTGGGAATCGAACCCGGGATCTTCTAGCTGTGAAGCAAGAACGCTAACCGCTGTGCTACGGTGCCGCCCCTACAATTGATAATTGATAACATCTCATTTACATGAAAAGATAAGACTTTATTGATCTCACAATGGAGATATGAGATTCACTTATTCACTTAAAGAAAGCCACGTTTAAGAAAGCCTCTTGGTATCGGTTAATATCGGATATCACACATACTCAAACCTCCAGTATCGCTATCAGAAGCAAACAAGCTGGATCGGTGCATCTCTAGGCCCAGGTCCACCATCTTTACTGACATTCACCCACTCATCAGGTTATCCAGCTCGTCAGGATAGTGACATTACATAACTTAGCCTAAGAACACAGCGCACACGCTCGTTAAATAAGCATTAAAAACAAATTAGACGCGATCAAATTACTTGAGCTCATGGAGATTTCTTGTTATTGCCTAATTCCACACTTTAAGATGGATAACGGACTGCAATTACGAGTTGTCACCAAATATTCCCTGGAGTAATGTTCTGCTCTATTCATCCAGTTTTGAGTAATCCAGTGCACTATAGTTGTTTCTTCTTCTACTGCTGAAGTGCTCCGCTCTGCATTGTGTTATATCCTCCACATTTTTAAAGCCCATAAATGATCCCCGGACCGATTCTGTGTTCAAAATGTGAATGCCATTGAAAGTGAGAGCTTGTTCAGCGTTTTACATTTCCTTGCCACCAGCACGAAGAGTTCTCTTTAAAGCCGAGGACACGCTATCAGTCTTGGAGAAATTAAGAATGGGGGGCCACATTACACGACTGAATTTAGCGCGATTACAGAACGACTGGCGTGACAATGGCGATACTAATATGTTTTGTGCTGTTTGGCGTGATCAGGCTCACTGTGGCTGTTGTTTTGTTGTTTTGTGCTGCTGGTATGATAAGAGATGAGGCGACGGTATTTTCCGTGTGTATTCCGCTCTGTTATTGGCCACTGCTGAGCCGGTAAATCCGCCAACTAATCACTCACTGTGACTAAAAACTCTAGTATAATCGTCCAAAAAAACGTAGCGTGTTCTCAACCTAATCCTGACTAGCCCAGTGTCTCGCCATCACTGTTTTTTTCTTTTACATGATTCCAGAAATTTAAAGCAAGAAAAATATCAGTGCCCGAAAGAATATAAGCCTCAATTATGCATGACATGTCCACTTAATGGGATTTATTTACACACACAATCCGCTAGCTAAGTTAATGTTGCCATGGTTGCCATGGGGGCGACAGTGGCGCAGATGGTAGAGCGGGTCGTCTCATGATCGGAAGGTCAGGGGTTCGAATCCCGCCTCCTGAAGGTGCACATTGTCGTTGTGTCCTTGGGCAAGACACTTCACCCACATTGCCTCCAGTGTCTGCGTACACTGGTAGCCCCCTAGGAGAGACCAACAGGCCCGGTTTGAACCGTGAGGCCGTCCTTCCGTGGACCCACCACCTGCAGAAGGAGCCATGGGGGCCGGTGCTATGTGACCTGGGCAGCTCCAACTGCCCCCACGACCCGGCAACGGACAAGTGGAAGAAAATGGATGGATGGATGGATGGGTTTCAGTTTGGGGGACACAAGTCGGTCCTACTCATTGATCTCCTCTAGGACAAAAAGGTACAAGTAGTCAAGAATTTGACCTTAAGCGGCATTTATCTAGTATAGAAGTATAAATATTGAGAATAGCACATACATCAGTGTGCTATAGACCGTCTGGGTGCAGTATCATAACTTATTCATCCAGTCCATTCTCAGCCTCGGGCCACTGGTGACCAGTGAGCTTTGAACATTCACCCGAGAAAATAACACAAGCCTCGACCGTGCCTCAAAAGGAGTCAGCAATCTGCCACGCTCCCTGTTTTACTTCACTGACTTCTTGGAATAACAACTGAGCAAAAATTCAATTAGCAGCACCCAGAATACATGGGTCTCGTAGGAGGGCTCCGCTAAAATGGTCCGTCTTTGTACCGGCTTGTATTAATAGAGGAGGCGTGCAGGAATGTTGGCTTGGGCTGAAGGAGCTGCGAGAACATTTAGACAGGCGCGGATCAATAATTAAAGGCGAGGGATGTGCGGTGGTGCATACAGCAGGCGAGAGGATGTGCTTGGCGGAATAGGCTGTGTATTTTTAACTGGGGTGACAATAGGCACCGTGTTATGGTAGTACTGAATAAAGCGATATCAATGATACTCGGGTTGTTAGGTTCAGGTACACTTCACCATCAATGTAGACGAACCTGTGCTCTTCGTGACTCATCCTTCAATGCCTCTATATGGGCCAACCTGTCAGAAGCAGAGGGCGGCCGCTGACATGGGTCTTGACTTAAATCATGGGTTAGATAGCACGGTTTAATGTGTAGGTTTATGTTGGACATGTTTTAGACTGTCCACCTTCTGCTTCCTTCTCGTCCTTCACAGTTTCTCAAAACAAATGTGGACTTCATGGTTAGTTCTTAACACTTGATTTAGATTTAGACTTGGTTTGGTCCTTGTTTAGTCCTGGTTCAGTACTTGTAGCGCAGAGTTAGTCCTCGCCCTGAGCATTTTAAGTTAGATTTATAGAAGAGAGGTTAGATTCGCAGGGATGAGTAAAGTATCTATCTATCTATCTATCTATCTATCTATCTATCCTGGAAATACTTACTCTACGGCTCACAGCATCATGGAATATATATGAAGTATACATAAACCTAAACAAAGTAATTAGCGGTAACTTTAATCTATTTTTTATAAAATGTAATGGAACTGTTTAAATGGATCTCTGAAATGTGATTATATAAGATCTGTGAAATTATGCAATCTTTGCTATGAATACTGTTATATTTGTGTAATACTGTTGTATTAATGTATTTCCATATTTAACAGGGACCCCAGGAAGACTAAGTGGAAGCTAATGGAGATTCCAAAATCAATCAAACAAACAAACAAACTATAGTTCACTTATCATCTATACTTCATTTGAACCTGGTCTACTCCGTATTAGTTGGATTTTTGATGCAATTATGCACGTCTCGTCGACGGTTTAACAGATGTTCCAGGTCACAGACAGCTATAGGAGCAGGCCAGCTGACAGGAGGCAAAGCTCGGCTGAATTACAATGAAATGCTCACACAGCTCCCATCTCCTTTGCTTCATATTCTCAGGTGATGCGCCTGCACTGGTATTCCCCAAAGACCCACCATCCATTTGAGAGAACGGCAATATGTTTTTGAAAGACTATAGAAAATTGGACACAATCGAACTTAAGTAGTCTAGCTACCAACTAAAAGCTAAGAAAATATAAAGAAATAATTCAAGCCAGAATGGCATTTTTGCATACACGATCCATACATTGCAACTTATCCTCGTAGCCTAACAAGCGTACGATTGCGCAATTGGAGACAGCTGATCTGATGCACGACCCCCCCAGAAACACGTCACAAGCAACACAAATAATTGCAGTAATAGGAGAGACTGTGTTGTACGTGGAAAACGCAACATGTATGAGTGGCCACATTTTGTCCCACGGCGGAGAACCTACGTCTCACTCTAACCCAACGTGCAGTAACCTCCAGCTCCTCTCCTTCAATGCGCACAATGTCACCAAAATATATATATAACTTCATTCGACAACGCGTAAAGACATCACGGGTCAACTGGCTCACAACAACCACAGTCTTGGTGGATGTGTTACAAACCGAGGGAGAGGGGGTTATTGGGATGGGGATATAGTTGGATGGGCTCAACACCTGCTTTCCCGCCTCGACAGCTGGCAATTAGCGGCACGCACGGGTGATTGTCTCGGCTTTAGCGCCCGGGCTCGTTTGTTTAAAAGACTCCGCGCGTCACACGAGCCACGGTAACACCCCAAAGGCGCCTCCGGACTTCTCGCCGCCAAAAGTTACCCTTTATAAACATGTGCAAAGTGCGCGTAAAAGACATCACGAGCCCACCTCTTCTGGCGGCGGTTGGTTTTGCCTCTGGTTCGGCTGCTCCTTGGTCGCTGTCATCGTGAAACTCTGTTAAAATCCTGGTTGGGGGGTTGGACCAAAAAAAAATCGTATGGATAGATTCCAGTTGAAAGGCTGATGCGCTCAGGTCCGAGCCAAGCTGAGCCTCGACGCCTTGGCTCGTCTCGGCTTGATAGCTGCAGAATCTTAAGCAGTGAAAGCTCTCTTGGCACGCAACAAAAAAAAAAGGGGGGAAGCTGGGATGCCGACAGGAACCTAAAACAAGAGCCCCCGTGGCGCGTTCACATGAGGAAACAGGCGAACGGTAGGTGTGTGGAGGCAATAAGCCGGGCTAAAGTATCACATGTTAGAGAAGCGATAGAGAGGACGTCGTAGAGCGTGCCTGTCTGGTGCCGGTGAGAGCAGAGGAGAGAGGAGGATGCGAGGAGGCAGGAGGAGAGAGAGAGAGAGAGAGAGTGAGAGGTCTTGTTGTGACGGTCTGCCCAAAGGGAGGAGGAGGAGGCGGGAGGGGGTGAAGGAGGGAGCGGTGATGGAGCGTTTCTGTGGGGTGAAGTGTGGATCGTGCGTCACGCCTCGGCGCTGTTCGTGGTACTGAATTCCCAGAACTCAAGCCTCGGGACGGTATTCATTTTGCTGGCTAGTATATTTTGTCACAGTCTTTGCGCCGAAAGGTAAACAAAACAAAAACAAACCAAAACAAAAAAAAAGATGTGGACTCATACAAACTTCGGGGAGCGTTTATACATTTACAGTATGTCCCACTTCACTTGACAACCCAGGAAACAGCACACACACACCTCATTATAGTCAAGCTACTATGTTTGCTGACTAAAACTACACTTAATTAAATGGAAGTTGGTTCATTGACTAATAAAAACAAACAAATAAAACCTAAATAGAAATGAAAAGAAGTGGCCACAACATCTCCAGTGACGCCCTATCCCATGTTTGTGTAACCCACAGGTCTTTGTGACAGGTGTGACAGGTGCGCAGAGAGTAGAGTGGGTCGTCTTGTGATCGAAGGGTCGGCATGCTGGAATCCCGCAGGTGCACACTGTTGTTGTGTCCTTTGGCAAGACATCTGTGTAGGCTCTCAGTCGTACAGGCGTTGTCCATCTAGAGTGAAGGTTCTTGAGTCGTCTTCTGTACTCAGTAGTTGACGTGTTGAACGTTTTGCCTCTCATCCAAAAGCCTTCGTCAGCGCACTAAAGTTCAGTTGAGCCCGCAGTCCAGATAAGGACCATGGGGAGGACATATTACAACAATCTTCTTTGCGCCCGTTGGGCAGGGTTCTGTCATGCTAATGCGGCTGAAACTAAACCCAGGACAGATCAATGGGCCGGTAATCAGCAGTGATCAGCTGAGATTAGGACCGTTCAGACTGAAACTCATGGTAGGTAAGGCTTAGAACAACAAAGACTCTTAAATGGTAAATGGACTCAACTTATATAGTGCCTTTCTACCTTTATCAGGCCCAACACGCTTTAGAGTGAAGAACCAGTCACTCATTCATACACCAATGTACGCAGACACTGGAGGCAACTAGGGTGAATGTCTTGCCCAAGGACACAATGGCAGTGCATTTGCGGGAGCTGGGATTCGAACCTGCGACCTTCTGATCACGAGACGACCCGCTGAACTGAGGGCTGAACTGAACTTTAGAGCGCTGATGAAGCTTCTTGGATGAGAGGCGAAACGTTCGACCCTTCAACTACAGAAGACGACTCAAGAACCTTCATTGAACTTGGGCAAGACACTGGTGTATGAATGAGAGTGTGAATGGGTGACTGGTTCCTTGATGTAAAGCGCTTTGAGTGCCTAAAGCAGGTAGAAAGGTGCTATATAAATGTGACCATTGACCATGTTGGGGAATAACCTCCAGAAAGCAGTGCAACATGATTAACTATGTTTGGAGATAGTGAAATGAATGTCAAGTTGACACCATTCATTTTAGATTGAGTCTCATTTAGTTTGGTTAAGGATAATGGGTGTCTGATGACTGTTCTTTGAGATTTGGCATTGAACATGTCTCCTCTACTCCAAGATAAACTGCACAAGCAAAAAGAGTCTTATTGGAGCCACACTTTACGAACTTTGGCTTCTAAAAGCCTCAACGACGAGTTGAACATGTGCATTTTTTTTGTAACCTGACTATGCTAGACTGTATTATGTACTGGGACTGTGTTGTTTACATGTAAGGATGTTTTCAGCTCCCCAGGTTTTTTGGTTCTACGACAGTGGCGCAGATCGGGTCGTCTTATGATTTTCGTCAACTATGTTATATTAAAATGTATTATACGGCCCTTCACAATGCAAGTAGAACGCTCCATTGATTTGAATGTGATTTCCCAACGTTCTACCGGTCATTATTTTTTGATAGAAGACCTCTGAAAAAAATAATGACCGCTGCCAATGGCAACGGAGTTTGTGCTTGTAATACAGGTCTTTCATATCACTCCGCGAGTAGTAGTAGCGGACAGGCGGACACTATCTCTGTCCCCGTCCCTGAGAGAGAAGTTGAGGGAATCACTCGTGAAGTTAACGGGAGTCCGACTTTCAACTTATCCAGAGATTCACCACCATTCCTCCTCTCCAACTGCACCTTCAACTAAGTAGCTAGGCTAGCAATAAGTAGCTAGCCGTGCTGCTACTAGCCTCGCCACACTGCCTGGAATCAACAAACGTTGCCAAGCAACGCGCAAACTTTTGGGAACTATTTGCCGCGGAAATCATTAAATAAACCTTTCTGCCTTCATAAAAGTGTATGAAGTTTATTTGTGTGTGTACAGTTGGCAAATAGCCGTATAATAAGCGGGATAATGTATAGAACGCCGGTCATTATCGGGAAAATAAGTACCTTCAGGGTGAAACAAGACCCCGCCCTGTCGGTACTTATTTTCCCGATAATGACCGGTGTTCTATACATTATCCCTTACTTAAGACAACTGTGTGACTAACTCTTGACTAAAACAACATTACATTTTCATAAAAAGACTAACTCTAAATTTAAACAAAGTATTACAATGGAGCTGATGTCATTACCCTACAATGTATTCCCATGTTGTTACTGTGCTGTGCTATCCAGTCAACTGAAAGTTTAAAGATAGCCTCACAGATTGATATTTTACTTTGCCTAAAGCACAACAGGGCTTAAACAGTCAATAAAAAGTCTTCTTTGCAGCTTGTTAAAAAGGCGCAGGGTGCAAAAAGCAATCGTTTCGGCATTTGGAGCACTTAGCAGCGAGATGACACCCGCGAACCCCGCGCTATATCAAACCGCTGGATTATCGGACGGAGATGTTTACAGTCTACAGTCACACAGACGACTTGATGGAGCCGCCACACAGGGGCACGCTGGGAAATGGAGGCCGGGTCGCACTAATCCGCTGTCCAGACACGGATCGATAGTTTGCATTTAACTTTGACTCGTGCTGTGTTTCTTAGTAACGCTCGGGCCACAGTCGCCAGTATATTAAGGATTGTGAGACGCGTTTCTTTAGACAGTATGAATCAGTATGGGGACATAGGACTTTATCTATGTGGTTAAGGGCTTTGTTACAGATTTCCACAATATTGTCTGTGCAAGGCGAGCTTTGATGACCGTATTTGAGGCATTAGAGTTGTCCACAGAATGTGTAGAGTCAATGAAAGCTTGCTCAAATACACAAAACAATGAATAAAAGTAAAGTAGCCACAGGGTTGATGAAGTCGGTTAGGTGATAACAAAATTTGATATATTGAGACAGAAAAATATCACGCTAAACAATATTATTGAGAACCACTTGATGCGCTGAAACTAACTTAAAAAAAGGAAATCTCAGTAATACCATGTTCTAATAGTACATACTGTATTAACAAGAGATGCAATTAACATGAAATTGAATGAAACTCAATTTTCTTCACTAAAATTGTTCAAGTACTACAAAAATGCATTCGACGATAAGTCAATATAGTAGTTATCCTGACAGGCCTAGTTAAGTCTAGTTTCTACAACGTTATAGGGCCAAAAAACAAAGAGGTCTGTTGACTCCTGAATGCACTGAAAGATAAGGCTATTCCATCAATGGATTTTATTCATGGACATTTCCCAAGATGCAGTGCCCGCATTCATTGGGCTCACATTGTTAAAGAGAGGTTCAGGGAGCATTAGACATCCTTTTCACACATGGATTGGCCGCCACAGAGTTCAAACCTTAACCCCATTGAGAATCTTTAGGATGCACTGTGCAGTGTTCCGACTCTCCCATCATCAATACAAGATCTTCGTGAAAAATGTATGTGCCGTGACCTTGCGGAAGCCTATCTGCAATGCCTCCACGAATCCAGTCATCAAAGCTAAAGGTGGAACAACTAAATAAGAAGAGTGTGACCTTTTTATGGCGGGGTGGAGTTTCACAAAATATGCCTCTACATACTACAAACGTACAACGGAAGGCGTCATAACATAATATAGAGTCAGTGAACAGGCCAAAAAAGCAGATGTCTACCCTGATTAATGTATCTCTGCAAAACACAAACTGGTAGAAAGTTCAGTGTCTTCTCTGTCAGCAAAATGAACTACAGTGAAACGTAACTGGCAGGGACACCGTGACATAAGATTCAAGAGTGTCGTGACGCAATATATTGAATAATAAGAAATGGCAGCATGATGGGAAACAGATATAGACAGTTGATTACGTTGTGGAGATAATCCATGGTAGACCGGATGATTGGAGCCCGGGCATCTCCAGATCAGCCGTCCCTATACTGTATGCATTAGAAAATAGCAAAATAAACACTGGACATTGGACACTCTTGCTCTTATTTCTATAGGTTCTATTCAGCAATAAAAGCAATACAAGCAAAAGCAATGAAAGCTGCAGTCCATAACAGCGTCTAAATGACAAAAAACCCAGTCATTGTGTTTATTTATGTTGAGAAAACAGACAAGGTCAAACTGCCTTGACTGAAGCGTTCAGGGCGGCGGAGGATTACAGACTTTATAGAAACTAAATGAGCTACAATAGACAACATATTGAGCCACTGTTTGCTGCCCTCACTCTAAATCGATGCTTTGGAAACAGAAAGGTCATGGAAAACATTGCTTTAGAAACTTTATACGATTGTCTGGAAACTCGAGATGCCAGGGTATAACCTTGCCATAGAAAATGGTTGGAACACATTGAACCAAAGCTATCGTGAATTGTAAAGACAGGCCTGACTCTTTTAACTGCACTATTTGGACAACTGAATGCAACTGCAGTTCAATGAGAGGATCTGGCTTCAGACGACCACTTTAAAGACATAAATGTAGCACACAGAATTTCAAGGAACATGTTGAAGGAGGATCAGGTCAAACCTCTCAGAGTGTTGGTGCATAGCTGGTACAGTGTAATAGTGTAAACGAAAGAGAAAAATGCACCTTCTCCTGGGTTGTGTTGGAAGAAAACTTACTTAAATTGTGCTTTTTCACAAATAAAAATCCCATGGCACTTTATAAATATACATTAAAATGAAAACATTCATAAAATATTGATGAGTTTGATGCCAACTAATAACATTCACCTGTTGAAGAGTCGATATCAAAAACAAAACGTCATTACATTAAAAAAAATTTAAAAAACACAAAATCAACGCCCAATATGATATCTTACACCACGTGTAAGATATCATATTGTTTCAATACCATAAGTTTTGAGTCGATACCAAATAATATTGCAATATAGTGTGTACATCCAAATTGAATACCAGTTTTATGATATAATGCATTGAAACCCTTGTTCTGTTTCATAACTTCCTGTGTATGAAAAAAACTCCTGTGTGGAGTTATGAATTTTTAAAGAAATAAGCAGAAGGCTCGCTCCAGCCACTAAGGGGAGGAAAAATGTAAAAAAAATAAAATAAAATAAAAAAGAAAGGAAAGAATTCCACAAGAGTCCAGCAGAGGGCACTGACATAATAAGAGATCAGGATAACTACACATTATAGCCACGTGGTAAATGGTCATTGGTCAGTCTGCCCCAGCGCGGCAGTGGCTACAAAAGCAGCTTACCACCATCAGTGTGGAGTGAATGGATAATGACCACAGTGTAGCACTTGGAAAAACCTGTAACACAGGCTTGTAAAACACAATACAAGTGTAAGTTATTATTATTTATTAGGCTACCTCAGTCCTGTTGGGCTTTCAACCAAATCAGCACTATTTTAAAATCACATCTCATTACTATAATAATAATAATAATAATAATGATGATGACGACGACGACGACGACGACGACGACGACGACGACGACGACGACGACGACGACGACGACGACGACGACGACGACGACGACGACGATTATTATTAACTTAGTAAAACATTTTGTTTTTAAAATGGTTCTTTTAAGTTATGATTTATTTTGAAAAAAAGTGTAAAGACGTGTACATTTGCAATACATTGTGGCTTCTTGCAGCATTGAAAGGTAAATGGTCTCAACTTATACTGTATAGCACTTTTCCACCTACGTAGGCACTCGAAGAGCTTTACAGCAAGGAACCACTCACCCATTCACACTCTCATTCATACACCAATGTGCGCCGACACCGGAGGCAAGGTGGGTGAAGTGTGTTCCCCAAGGACACAACAGCATACTGCCGTTTGCCATTTTCATTTATTAGAAAACTATAAATAAAACTATAAATGAATATATAAACAGCTGTCACACGGACCAACAGTATTCCATAGATACGTGCAGCATTCCTTTGATCTTCCCCGGTATTTTCTAACCAGCAAATCTTCAGGGTCTCCCATTGACTTCACGCACATCAAACGGCCCGGTACACTGTTCTCCTATAGACCTGTGTTAATCTTCTCGCTCTCGTCCCACAGGGAATCCTCGCGTATAGTGAGTGAAGCCTCTGCGATCCACATCACTTCTATCCTGCGACCTAGTTGCCCTCCCGTGAAAGTCGGCTCTTTCCCCCTTCATTTGTTACTGTTACTGATCCACAGAGGAGGAGGACAGAAAAGTATAAGGCATGATAATAGAGCTTTTAATGGATCTAAGCTCTGCCTCCTGTCGACAGGCCCAATCAATCAGCAGAGGAAGTAAGTTGTTTCCAAGTTGGCCCAAGGCTGGACTAATCTGGCTGATCGTATTGTTGTGGAGGAAAACACGATGCATTAGTTAAACTTGCCAGCACATGTTTATGCAGCACACATTGTATCTCTGCTAGATGGTCCTTTAGTTTTCATGGACTGTTAGGACATACAGGCCTGGATTTATGTTCTGCTACATGCTGAGATGTGCTTCTGACTGATTGTGTTAGAGTTAGAAAGGAGTTTAGGAAACAGCTGAGAGACTTTAGTCAACTACCTCGACTCTCATGGTTTGATAATGGAGTTTTTCAAGTAGCGCGGCTTTAGCGAACGTCAATACCACGGGTTTTGAGTCGATACCAAATAATATCGCAATATAGCGTGTACATCCACATTGAATACCAGTTTATGATATAACGCATTGAAACTCTTGTTCTCCACACCAGGCTTAGTGAAAAGGAGCTGAATAAACCTATAGCCTAAACTGAAGAGCTAGAGGTTACAAATGAAAAGATGATAGTAACTACACATGAGAGCTCCCGAATAATCTTTATTATTTGGTTCCACAAAGTAATGTTTCGGACGTGTTAGCCCTTCATCAGACCGTCTGATTGAGACTTATCTAACTATTTTGAAATGAAACTGTCAATTAGATTGAAAACCAAATACTACTTTTAGAGAATTTAAAGTCATTAGACGTATAGGATCAATACTTTCTGGTGCGCAGCATATTGATATTTTGTTTCGGTTGGCTCATCCCTATTCCACAGTTTTATTCCACTCCTTATTAAGCTTCTTCGCACCACCAATCTTTTTAAATAGAAGATGACAGCCTGAGTCACCTGAGAGATTATTGCCTAATCCGATTAAAGGTAAAAAGTAGACAATACTACAGGTTGGATGTCAATCTAAATGCCTGCATTGTAACGGTGAAGAAATGAATTGCGTTACAGCTGGACCCAAAAGTGAGCTGTTGCATTAAAGGCCATTGTTTCTATTCAGCTTAAAGGAACAGGCCACAGTTTTAACATACGGAGATATGTTCTTACCTGAGCTTAGACGAGTTGATGCGAACCTGTCTGGTCTTTGTGCGTGCGCTCAGTCACGCAAAAGACCAAAGAAGTTGTTAGCCTTTAGCCTCTCCCAGCAGAGGTATAGTGCCAAACTGGGGTGAAGATAGAAGCTACCAAGCTGTTCCACGTTTTCCCTGTTTAAATACAGTTACGTGAAAAGTTACACATCCAAGTCTAGTCACACAAAATAAAACATGTTGATTTTCTAAGCGGATAAAAAGGGGAACTATATTGTAAGGCGTAATAATATTGGAGCACTTCGACTTTACTGCGCGGACATCAAAGTGCTCCGCCTTACAATATAGTGCCCCTTTTTTATCGGTTTAGAAAATCGACATTTTGATTGTAAAACGAAAATGAATGTAAGATGGACAGTTGCCCTGGAGTCCCTGCCCTAAGACACTGTTCAAGACAAGGAAAAACTGAAAAACCGAGTGGGAGAAAGAGAAACCTCGATGAAAACCACAATGAGGACGATATCCAACTTTCCACTGGAGCTAGACATTTGTAGCAGTGAAGATGGTTCTGCTGCTCAAAGCTCAAATAGAGGAGAGGGCAGAGGAATATATCTTTATGACAAGAGAAGTTACAACACAATCTCCGGTTTGCAAAAGTGATCAAATGTCTGGCTCAGTTAGCATTTTTATATTTTATTGTGATGTATTTGTTTCCCATCTGTGCTATTCAATAAGGAAGACTGACTCTGATTTATTTCGGCTTTTAATCTAGTTTCATTTACCGCACTGTTGTCATTTGTCCCTTGAGTAAAACCTTGCTTTGAATTTGACAACGGCAGATCAGACGGAGAACAAACTGCCTTGTCACATTTCTTATTTGTGTGTGTCCCTAGTTTTACAGACAAACCTCAGGGAAATATCTGTCGTGAAAGGAAAATAACACAGTGCAGAGAAATCAATAATGATTTTTTTTCCACAGTAGAAGTTGGAGGAGACAATGTGGAAATTGCAGCAACATGTTCTCAGGCACGAGTTTGGACGAAATTGGACTTTTGAGACTATAGCTTTATAACATACTACCTTTTACTTATACTTGAGTGTTTATTTATCTACTTATTTAAGTTTCAATACAGTTCAGAACTAACGAAGGTTGTTGGTCTTTGTGCTTGAAAGGAACTTGCCTACAAATCATTATTCTTCTCCATTTTGAATATGCCGCTCCTGCATGTCCTCCTGAAGTGTGACCCAACTGATCTGTTAGAAAAACTACAGAGCCAAGCTTTCGCGCCATCTTGAGATACAATACACACAGTTGTATGGGTCCGGTCTAGGGTAAGACCCACACGGCTTTGGTTCCATACAGCCTCGCTTCATGTATATTTTAATTACAAAAAATATGTTCAAATATATTTTCCATTCACAGTTCTGTGTCTGTATTTAAAATCATGTACTTTGACTAATCATGTTTGCCAAAATCACGTGTACCTTGTTACTACCTTATCTGGTTGATCACATTACTTTTAGCTTTATCAATTTTCACCAAAAAATAGTGCTTTCACTTACATCTATGTACATATGTAGTTTTCTACATTTTAAAACAAGTATATTTCGTTACTTGAGAACAACTAACATACTGTTTATAAGTACAGTCGCTTGGTCTGCTAATCAAAATCCTTTTTCTACATATTTTTTTACAAAAGTTACAGAACCAAAATATATCCAAAGAGTCAATAAAACATTACTCGTTTATCCTTACAGAAACCAATTTAGCATTTAAACAATATCACTTATTACAACAATGTCCGGGAGCTAATGTTCATTTTACTGTGAGAGCTCAAGTTATGGTGGGGCGCCGCCTTACACACACTGCAAAAAATGCTATCTTATCTTAGAACAATGGCTTGAAATGTGCTTGAAATAAGACTTTTATTGCTGATTCTGAGTAGGTTTGGCCTTGTCTTGAAATAAGATTGCCAATGGAACAAGCATTAATTTGCTTAAAATAAGACAAAAAAAATCTTGAAACGGGACAAAAAAGTCAAAGACAAGAAAATCTGTCTAGTTCCATTGGCAAGTCAATAGTCCAAACCTACTCAAAATCAGAACAAACTCCGATAATTCAAGCACTTTTAAGTAATTTTTGTCTAAGATAAGATTTTTCCAGTGCAACTGTCATGCCCTGTGCTGTGACCTGGCTCTCCTCTCTCCCTTCCCCTCCTGGGCCTGTATGGGCGGAGTCTTCCTGGGAGCAGGCTCACCTGGCTCCCATCAGCAATCTGCAGGTAGCTATTTGAATCCAGCTCTCCAGCCACACGGTGCCAGATTGTTCTTCAGTCTTTAGTTCTTGGATTTCGCCTGCCCGCCGCCCGCCCGCCCGCCCGCCTGCTGCTGCTGCTGCTGCTCCTCCTCCTCCTCATCCTCATCGTCTGCCAGCTCACTCACCTCTACACTTCTGAAATAAATTTTTATTTTTTCTTGGAACTGGATCTAGCGTCACTTTTTGGGTCCCCTCGTTGTGTGCCATAACAGCAACCTCATGGTAGCCTTACTACAACGAGCGCGATTCTAAATAGTATATTAACGTAATTTAGCTTTACAAAACAACTCGATAAATGGCTATAAACAACCACAATAGTATACAGTCTTGTTGTCTGTGACATGAATAAACAGGAGAAATGATGAGACAAGAGGCAGTCGCTTCATGTATGAGGGAAGGCAACGTGTTGACAAGATGCACCCCAATATTGCAATCACCTCAGAATCAAAGAAAGACATTAATACATTGAATTATAAAGACTCTTTTTAACTGAAGTGCTACTAAATAAAAATACTTTGATTATAAAATAACATAAAATGTGACAGCACATTTGTTTGTGTCACACAGTCATTATAAAATGCAGATTATGCAATACTGTTAAGAGTGCCACTGAAACATAGAAGGAATCTTCTCTTGCCTGCTATGGCTACAAACTGATACAGGGTGTTTTGCCAAGAGGTCTAAATCAATGTTGTCCTGTCCTCCAATCCTCCGCGTTCAATCTACAGCAGCAAAGATTGGAACTTCTCGGTCCCTCCTATCCAACTTCTCGCACGTTTCACAGATCACCTACACTATTGGTATGGTTCAGTAGTTTTTAGCTATAAACCTACTGAATCGTACACCAGGGCTAAGGATTTCTTCACCAGTTTAGGATTGAAATATTAATGTTTTTGTTTTTTTTGCAATACAACAAACCCACTAATTCTATATTTCTAAAATCAAGCCCCACTTCATAAAATGTTTGACCCCAAGTACCTTCAAGGTCAAATCAGGACTAAACCTTGTCGCAAAAGGTCTTAAAAAACAAAAATAGTCAAAATTATGTCTAAACTGGGGTTGTAAACCAGTACACCTAACCCACACTTAATACTAGTAATGACTAGTAAACCATTAATGAAATGCTTAAAATGAACGTCTGTTTAAATGAGTAGCCAGAAGAAGCCAGTAACACACAGTGTGAGAACCAATGTTCTAAACCACTCATTTACGCTCAAATATTTCATATACTGTAAGTCAAGTGAAGGACTTGCCACAAAAGAGTGATTTCTGAAGGACAGACATTAAGGCGCTACCTCATGACATCAGTACGTGCAACAGTGTGTTTTGAGCTTTTGAGAAGGATTTATGCCACTCAACTGTGAAACGAAACACAAAAACACAACTCCAAGTAAGTTTTCCATGAAAGGACATTAAAATAATACTAATACATGAGACTTATGCAGCGCTTTTAAAGGACACAAAGACGCTTTACATGGGGGACAAAATAAAGAAAAACAGACAAAGGACCCCCAAGGTTCGGTACGTGGATTTGTTGATGGGATTTAGGAGGTTATTACAACACTTAACAACTCCAAACAAATGAGAGCCAGTTTTGACCAAAAAAAACTGGCCTTAAAGTCCACATTTTTCCTCCTTCACCTCTAGCTCTGCACAAAGGCATGTTTATGATGACAGTTTGTTGACCTTCACAGCTGGCCGCGCTCAGATTAGACATTCACTCTATAGTAACACCACGTCTGTGACATTCTGAAGACAAGAGCACACGTCAATACTGCAGGCTCTATCTGTACAAGGGAGAAGGAGAGAGAGCGTGTCCTCAGAGCCAGAGTCAAGGTCCCGTCTTGGCATTTCTCCTTCAAACACGCATATCCTGAGGAGTCAATCACTTGGCCTTCTCTACATATGCTGGCAGGAATTCTATTGCATTTGTTCTACAGCATATGGCTCTAACTCTTTAGCTAGACTGACAAAAACCTGACATTTCAACATCCGTCCACTCAATGAATATGATGGAACTTGCTTGATGGAAATTGTGTATGGAGTGAAAGAAAACAAAAAGTGTTGTAAAGTGCTTTGTGACAATGTCGGTCCAAGGTCTTTGTGTCTAATGTGGAAATGAATGTAACAAACTTCAAGTCAGCACTGATCTATAGGACTTTACTACTGCTACTATATTGCAGGGGCTCCCAAACCTTTTGGGCTGGGACCCCACAAATTGACACGTAAACAACTAGGGACCCCGACTGTATAAAGATACTGCCTCTTATGCTGCTTTAGGATGGTATATAGGTATATGCCTTACCTGCATATACCAATGCAGGTAAGGTCTCAGTTTTAGTTCTGCTGGACCTGAGCGCTGCCTTTGACACAGTGACCACGGGATCTTACTTCACAGGTTAGAAAACTGGGTGGGAATCTCTGGTACTGCTCTAAACTGGTTCAAGTCCTATCTCGAGGATAGGACGTACTTTGTCGAAATTGGCAACTGTGTCTCAGACAAAATTTCCATGACCTGTGGAGTCCCCCAGGGGTCAATCTTGGGACCCCTCTTATTCAACCTGTACATGCTTCCATTGGGTCAGCTAATAAACAGCAACAATGTGTCGTACCACAACTACGCAGATGACACTCAGATCTACGTGTCACTGACGGCAGGTGAACATGGGCCTGTAGATACACTCTGTCACTGCATCGAACAGATCAGTTTGTGGATGCAAAACAATTTCTCCAACTAAATCAGACAAAACTGAGATCATTGTCTTTGGCCCACAGACACAAAGACAAAGTGTTATCAGTCACCTTGAGTCTCTCGCTCTGAAACCAAAAAATCAGGTTAGAAATCTAGGAGTAATCATGGACTCAGACCTGAACTTAAACAGCCACATCAAAGCAATAACATCATCAGCTTTTTACCATCTGAAGAACATTGCTAAGATCAGAGGAATAGTGTCAAAACCAGACTTAGAGAGACTCATCCATGCATTTGTCTCCAGCAGGTTAGACTACTGTAACGGCCTGCTCACTGGCCTTTCTAAACGAGCTGTTAGAGCTGCAGAACATCCAGAACGCTGCTGCTCGAGTCCTGACAAGAACCAGGAAATACGACCACATTAGTCCAGTGCTCCGGTCTCTGCACTGGCTTCCTGTCACTCAGAGAATAGAATTTAAAACAGCTCTGCTTGTGTACAAGTCTTTTCATGGTTTAGCACCAAAGTACATCTCTGACATGTTAGAGCCGTATGAACCATCTCGGGCCCTGAGAACTTCAGGGAGGGGTCTCCTGGTGGTTCCCAGAGTCAATAATAAACACGGTGAGGCTGCGTTTCAGTTTCATGCAGCTAAAATCTGGAACAGTCTTCATGAGGATGTGAGACAGGCCTCAACTCTGACAATGTTCAAATCCAGGCTGAAAACAGCTCTTTTTACCCGTGCATATGAAAACTGAAAGTATTTTATCTGCACTCTTGCCTTTTACTGTCATTGATTAACTTTATGTTGATGTTTTCTGTTTTCTTGTAATTTTTTCTGCAACTGTGAAGCACTTTGAATTGCCTCGTGTATGAATTGTGCTCTACAAATAACCTTGCCTTGCCTTGCCTTGCCTTACTAAGTAACGTGTTTACCTTAATAAATCCTTTCCATAGTCCCTCTGGTAATACAAGTGTTAATGGGATGATTGGAGGGTCTTTCATCGCCCCCTGGTGTCTCTGGCCAGAAAACCATGCTTGCAACTTGACTGCCACAGGGAGGAGCCACCAATACACACTAATAGAATACGGAGAAGAAGCTAACAGGCTAACGGGCAAAGCTGACTGCGGGCTAGCTCCACTTAACAGTATTTACAGCCAAGTTTGAGTGAAAAAAATATTCCCATTGTATAACTGGATGTACAACACCCCTCTCCCCCTTCACCTTTCTGTCAGCGTAGTATTTACTCTCCAAGACATTTAATAAGTTAAAAAAATCTAACTTGCTAAGACACCTGCAGTTGCGCTTATGGCCTCTAGGGGCAAGAGTTACTTAGTACTGCTTTAAGACCAGAGATTGTTCCTTTTTGTTCCATCTTGACATCATCTGGGGAACCCCACCAAGGTCTCGCGACCCTCCAAGGGGTCCAGACCCCCACTTTATGAACCACTGCTATATTGGATCATACTTTCCCACATTTTTGTTTCCTATGGTTTTAAATTAAGAGCCACACACAGCCCTTTAGCACCAATCTTGTGGCTTTTTTGGCTTGGTAGTAAAGTCTGTTAAAGTTCTGGTTTAGTCCTCGCTTAGACATGTAGTTTAGACCTGAATAAGTCCTGGTTTATCCCTGGATCAGGCGTTACATTCACTCTAAACATAGAATTTCAAACGGCAGCTCTTTACAAACAAGACCTTTTTGATTTGCGGGAAAACACATCCTTTGTATTCCAAAGATTGCATTGCTGAACCCTGTGTTAGTGCGTACTGTATCTTCTGAAAATCAAAAAAAAAGGACAGACACTTCCCACCTCTGTGTTACAAAAACCTGCCGTCCTCCTCGTGGGTGTATAAAGTGCGTTAGCCTGTAGCATTAGCATAAACCCCCTTAACCTTTGTGATGCGTGGTGTGTTTTTGCGGAGGCGGCTAATGCAGTTTGCTCAGGAGTGAGAGGCAGAGCTTCCGTGATGAATACCCCCGGATAACCTTTAGCGGATTGTTTCATCTCGACCAAAAGGTTCTATCTACATTTGTTAGCACAGCAACCATCCATCTCTGCCCCGCGCGGATTTACGGCAAGCCTCCCCGGAGATAAAACGTGGAAATTAAAGGTTAGACAAATTACAGCCAGTGGCGCATTTGATTTTTGAGGCGAACGTTCAAAAAATGCGAAGCCCTGGTGGTAAGTGATTGTAAGAACTGACATGTAAGAAAAGCAGCGGGTGATATACTGAGCTACAGAACAAGGTTCAGACCAGGCAAAAAGGAAATGTGCAAATGAAAAGTAGCTTTTCTCCAAACTTTTAATTGTGTTTTAGATTAGGTTTTCAGACCACGCAGGCGGCAAAATATGAAACATTTATCGTTACTGCAGTTTTAACGATAATGTAATACCAAGTTGCTTTCCGGGATGAACTTTAGTAAAGGTTAAAAAGTTTAAAAACTCTAAAGGGAAACTACAGCAGTATTCGCATTGCAGGTTACATACGTGCAAAGGGCACTATGATGTTCAACTAGAAAGAAGTAACATATTCTTATCCTAATTACACAGTATGACAAACATAAAACAACTGATGATCACTTGAACTCAGTATCAGTTCAGTTTAAAATGTGTTTCCTTCATGCACCTTCCTGCAAAATGTAACTGGGAAATATGTGAAGAAAATGGCTCTAATGTCGTGCCTTTGATACATCTGTTCTAGCGATTATCATAATGGCCTTTATATTGTCTTTTCCACAGTTAAAACCCATTGGTCTCACTGTGCCTGACAGCCGCAGTGCATTGTGTGAAATTATGCACAAGAGATGGACAGAGCAGAGACCAGAGACGAGAGACGAGAGGAGAAGGGAAGGGAGGAGTAGACAGTATATAGGTGATGGAAATGAAGGAGAAGAGGAGGATTAAATTGGGGATAGCAGTAGCCAAAGCTCCAGCCTGTCCATCTTAAAGGGGGGTATTATGTAAAATCGCTTTATATCATGTTATTATGTCATTCCCTCATTAAACACATGCCTGGAGTGTTGCCTTGGCTCATTCACATATTTTTGAGTAATCAGTAAAAACTTAGACGGCAGCCATTTTAGGTGTAGCTATGCCTCAGTCCTCCTAGGAACGCCCCCACCTCCTGGAGACGCCTCTGGACCTTTCGTCACCAGCCAAGCCACCAACCACTGCCCTCAGCTCAGCAGAGCCCCCTCCCCGCACAGTAGTGTTGTTTAGATGCCACAGCAGTGTGCTGAAGGGGCGTGTCGGAAAGCTTCTTAAAGAGACAGAGGCCTATTTCAAGACGTTCAGTACAGCCATTTTGAGAGAGCAATTTTATTCAAGGCAGTTATTTTAATTTACTGCATATACAGACCAACAGAAGGTTACGTCATCATTGTAGACTGGTGCTATGTGATTGAAAAAAGCATAATACCCCCTCTTTAAGAAGCAGATCTTTATTAGAATGGGCTTTCCTTGAGCTTTATCCATTTACTGTTATTTTTTGAGTATTTCCTTGCAAAGAAGTGGAGATGCCTTATCCATCTCTGCTTGTTAAATTGTTGGATACTGTCTACTGTTTGACTTTGACTTTTTGACTGTTTGACTTTGACAGAATAACATGAAATGAATCAAGAAAAGAAGGGCCGACAGAAAAGACAAACGAGGAGGCAGGTCGTGCTTGTGCTTCATAGCGAGAACGGGACTGGCCTGGGTGTAGAGTTTGCATGGTTCTCCCTGTTCCTGTGTACCTGTTTCCCCTTCCACTAAAACACAATCCTCCAGTCAGGTGCTTCTGACCATTTGCTTAGTTCGCTCATATATCAGGATTACGTTTGCCCTTATGGGTTTCCCCAGCAGCATCAAAGGATGGTTCAAACGCAGAGGAGAACATTTTCCTACAGGGAACAATACGGTCTACCTTACCTCACCTTACCAAGAGGCAAGAAGCAGGAAGTAGGAAACATGAGTAAGGAGACAGCAGCGACAGACAGCCTGACCATAGGTAGAGCCCCGGGGAGGTGTTTGCTGAGGTGTCTACTGCTGTTTAAGCATTTATGACCTTGGGTCGCCTCCGAGCAGAGCAGACCATAAAAGTTTCAGCACCAACTCTCACTGTGTGGGCCTCCCCAGCAGTACATCTAGAGTGCTGAGTGCCTGGGTTAGCCACTCTCAACATTAGCATTTGGGGCACATGGACCGTCGGTAGTTTTGACTCATGCTGTCATTCATTCTTTATTTAGTACATACTGATAAAGAGAAAAGGACTAAAGAGAAAAATGCAGTATTCCATAAAGTGAACAATCTTTATCATTGTGTCAAAAGCTACTGTGACATTAGATGATAAGCGACACGATGTCTTGGTAGACGCAAAGTAAGAAGGTGCCAGGTTCAATTCTCAGGCTGTTTGGGGGCTTCCTGTGTGGACTGTTCATGTACACTTCCCTGTAATGTGTTCCGTTCCTGTTTCCCTCACTGACCTAAAAACATGCAAAGAAGGCAAACGCTCCAGATAGGACCAGCTGGAGGTCTGGAGATGGGTCACAGAGAGATGCACTTTGGCTGCCTGTTGCCCTGCTTCCCTGGCTGCAGAAAAAAATATGGGTCAGATGTAGAGGACACGTTTCCTATGGGGACAATAAGGTGCGGTAATCACAGAAAGCAAAGAAACGTCAATGGCCACCTAAGCCTGTTCCAACAAATGTTTACTTGGGTTAGCAAAACGACCTCCCGGACCTGTTTTGTGTTTTTGAACGCTCTCTTTCCCTAGTCAAATGAACGGTGAATCCAATCGCTATATACAGTAGGGGTGAACAATATCGTATCGCATATCGTTATCGTGATATGTTTTTTTAATATCCATCAGAGCAGCATAAACACAGGTGCTTAAAAAGTAAAATAAAATGAAGGATGTAAACTGCTTGAGTAGATCATATTTGCAAGGAAATTAGTATGATGTTAAAAAAAAGAGAATAAAATATCACTGAATTAATCTTCCCAATAGGCGTAAGGCTGGGATTTTGAAGTAATTTGTCCATTGTTAATTATATCGTCGTTTTTATATCGTGATATAGATTTTAGGCCGTATTGCCCTGCCCTAATATACAGCTCCTTAAAAGTGTGTGAAGGTATGGCATGTCTGTCTCTATTTCTCTAACATTAACAGAGGTTTAGTGGCCACTGGATGTGTTTCCAACCCCACAAAAAGCTGAACATGTAACTAAAACGATTTTGCATTTAAATCAGAGGCCGCTTTTAAACACTAATTCTCATCTAAATTAAATTTCAAAAGGAAATCATCACATTCCATAACGATCTCCAACCGCACTGCAAAAACTAAATATCAAGCATGGGTTTAAATGACTTGATTTGAGAATATGAATCTTGCTTTGAGCGCTTTTCACTGATTTAGTCTGTTTTCATGATCGGACCAAGAATACTTTGCTTGTTTGAGGACATTTCTCACTGGTTCTAAGGTAATTTTGCTTGAAATAAGAAAGTAAAACCCAATGGAACAAGCACAATTTCCTTACCCAATGGCAGATAAATCATCCCGAAATAAAGAGAAAATGTATTGAATTATGAATCCACGTCAGAACAAGTGAAATAATCTAGGTCAAATGCCTGACTCAATCTTTTCTCATCAAACCGACTCAAATTCAAAATATTATGCTCAGTTTGAGACATTTAAAGCAATCTAGATATTCATTTCTGACATCAGGCAAAGAGAGTCCCATTCGGCTTTCTGGCTGGATTGTCATCTCAAGTACGAAAACGGATGGCTGTTGCTTTTGCTATAATAAAAATGTTAGTATATTGTGCACTTACTGACAGAAACGCAATTATTATATTACAAATTGAAGGATTTGTTCCAACTGTTAACATCAATTGCATCCAGATAACTACATCCTTTTGAAATACTTTTACACATTTGATCGCACGCTATTCCCCCAATTAAACCGCGCAATTATCTCAATCTTACCCGCACAAAGGAGGAACTTTCATGAACAAAGCTTTTCAAACATGCTTCTCAACCAGACCCCGATATCTGATTACTGGTTCAAAGATTATCTGACTCCACAAGCTTTTATTCTGTTCACGGCTCCATCCCTTTAATTAACCAATATCATCAGAAGCAATTGGTAAGCTGATATACAAACAGTTCCGCACAGAAACTCAATTAAACGCGGTCGCTATCGGAATTTGCGCGCTCATATTTATATTCACTCGGATTACAGTTGCAGTTCTTGTTTAAGCCTTGAAGGGAAATGCATGAAAACGGCAATTTCCCCTTTGGTGCGCATTAGCATATCAGCTGCCGTTTCAGAAAGCCAGTACTATGAATAGTGAGATCAAACTGTGCTTTTTTGCGGCGCAATTTAGCACCCATTCACACGTCGGACAGACAAAATGACCACTCGCGGGTTTCTGTCATGGCGCTAGCAGGGGAATTATTAAATCGTTCCCTAATGCTGGTCTGAAAGGCGCTGGCAGACTATTGTGGCAGCTGGAGTGAGAAGCGGGGTGCGTCACGGACAATAGCTAGCTCGCAGGAATTTTTGCCATTTTTTATTTGTATTGAGTGTAGCAGCGAGCTAAAAAGGATTGCTGGCAATACACCATGAGCATATTGTAATGATGTCCTTGGGCAAAACACTTCTTTTTCCATCACTCGCACTTCCTGATTGCCTAACCCGTGGCTGGGATAAAGGGGCTGCGAGGAGTTGGACATGTAGTGTGCACAGCCATAAAAAAAAAAAGGTCACACGCTCCAATAGTTCATTTTTACTTTGTTTATAGCAGTGGCATTGTTTCAATAAGCTTCTGCGATGTCAAAAGATCCAGTGTTGCATTCATTTTTCAAGATCTTGTATTCATGATGGCAGAGTGTGACCACTGCGCAAACCCTTCTCCAGCACATCCCAAAGATTCGCTAAGATCTGGACTCTGTGGCGGCCCGTCCATGGGTGAAAATGATGTTTCACTCTCCCTGAACCGCACTTTCACAATGTGAGCCCGATGAATCTTGGCATTGTCATCTTGGAATAATGTCCGTTCCATCACGCAAGAATAAGTCCATTGATCGAATAAGCTGTTCATTCAGGATGTTCAGGTCATCAGCTGATCTAATTCTTTGGGCACATGGAGTTGCTGAACCTAGACCTGACCAACTGCAGCAAACCCAGATCGTATCAGATTGACTGCGCACTTTCTGCAATCTTCCACAGAGTTGGCCACTAGGGTTGGGACGATATCATCGTCCATCGTGATGGATGAGCAACATCACGATGGAGAGCCGCCATCGTGATGCCACACCCCCTCCTGTCAGAAACACGCGCTGATCTTCTGTGGGCCTTGTAAACCTACAAACTTTGCTGGGATTGCGCTGTAAATTAAATCTCGAATATAGCTAATATGCACGCTAGTTTAAGTAGCCTACCAGAAGCCCGAAGACATGATGTGTTAGCCGTAATTATTAAAGTAAAGACGCAGCGCTGCTCTATTACTGACGCGCGGGGCTCTCTCTCTCTCTCTAAAAGCAGCTACTGTTTAACACCGCGTGGTTTCTCTTTGCTTTTCATACGAAAACTAAACAGTTTTAAAATGCCGCGATGGATCTCACATCAGAGCTGAGCGCGCTAGCCTGGCTAACGCCAGACTGCTGTGTGTGCTCGAATCTTTTCGAACTTCACAACAGCCTGGGGACCATGGCCGACATTTTTCCATGGATTTGAGCACCAATCACAGAACGAGGAGGGACGGTAAGACGATGACGCGCTATTTGACATAAAGCTTGTAGTTTGTTTAGGGATAAAAAATAAATAATAATATTTACGGATCCAACATGACAGCAGCAGACGCGATGCCATCTTTCGATCAAGCTTAGAACGTGTTCTAAATAGTTTAGCTCAAAGGTTTACAGCAGGTACGTCATACGTCATCTGATACCATGATACGACTTGACTATGGCTACGTGCAGACGCATGTAGCGCCCAATAAACGGGTATGAACAATCGTAAACCACACCTCTCCTACGAGAAAATGAATTGGTGGTCCCCAGACTAAATATCACTTGTGATTTTAGTCTGGCGTTAGCCAGGCTAGAGCGCGCATGGGTTCTGATGTTTTTACGAAGGACGGAGAGAGGAGAGAGAGGAGAGAAAGAGGCGCGGCGGTACGAGGCTACGAGCACACGGACCGAGCAGCACATGGAGCAGCTTCAATAACGTAGGCTACGACGCAAACTTCTAAATATTGTCCCGTTCACTCTCTGTTTCTTAAACATTACGTTAAAATTGAGCAAATGCAAATAATAAGCTCTGATTTATATGTGTATTAGTGTGATAAGAGCCTTGGTATTGAGGAGCAGATGACGCTCTGAATAAGTCGAGTTTTAACGCATTTCTGTTGCAAAATTTGTGTTCCATGACTCTGTTCAGATCATGTTATGTTTAGTTATCCTGCAATCTCACATTTTTCCTAACATAAATAAATGCAGCCTATGTAAATGTCTTTAAAAAATGCTTATAATGAGAGATGGTTCACTGTAAACATCGTCAACTGCCAATTAAGGGGACATCGCCCAACCTATTGGCCACATGGTGTTTCTGTGACGTGTCTTGTCGGCTGATTTACACAGGTTTCTGTTTACTGTCCGGGACAGTAAACCAGGATGAGGGGCTTTCTTTTGCTTTCACACACCTGTGCTGAAGAAGTCAGACTGCAGACAGCCAAAACCCGTGTACATCATCTGACAAGACACGTCACAGTAACACCATGTCACCAACTCTGAGGAAGATTGCAGAAAGTGAGCAGTTGAAACTTTCAGGTCTGGAAAAAAAAAAAAACAGGTCTGATAGAAAGGTTTAACACAAGAAGACCAAATTGACTTCCAGGTCATAGCAGTTACTTAAATCCAGAAAGGATGGATAGAATAGAATTTGATGAGGTATAAATCCGGAGTATTCAGAAGACAGACTTTTGCTACATTCAGAAGTATCCCTTTCCCTTGCAGCTCTAACCTCCGCATCCTTCTACCAATATATTCACTGTCCGTCCTGTGTACGTGTCCAAACAATCTGGAAACTTGACTCACAATTCGTTTTCACCCATTTGCGCCCGTTCTGAAAGGTCATGTAAGGTCTTGCTGTCTAGTATAAATTGTCCCAGACACCGCAACCTCTTCAGATTGCCTTTTTTCCCCCAATCTTATTTCCTTCAGTGGAAATTGAGACGCAGGCAAACAGGCTGGTCCGTCGGCGATCCAAAATGCTACAAATACAGAGAATCCTCGAGGGCGGTGGAGGGCAGAAAAAGCTTTTTATGTTCACCTTCTCACCAAATGGAAGAGTAGATGAGGCCATTTACTGGTGACACTGGGATTGAGAGAAAAGTGAGCTTTACCAGTCACGCGAACGGAGATTCAAAATACAGGCTCTACGGTCATGGTTCATTACGGCGCGACACTGCAGGTGATTAGGGAAAACATTTAAATGTACAGATATCAATGTGAAACTTTTACTGAAAATTACTGATGTAAATATGAGAAAAAAAAGTGTTTTCATATAGAAACAAGGTAGTTTAAAGGGACAGGCCACCGTTTTTCCATACTGAGATATGTTCTTACCTGAGCTTAGACGAGTTGATGCGTACCTGTCTGGTGTTTGTGTGTGCCCTCAGTCACGCAAAAAGACCAAAGATGTTGTTAGCATTTGGCCTCTCCCAGCATATCCCTATGGCTCCAAACGGGGGTGAATTGGAAGCTACCACACTCTTCCACGGGCAGTAAGTCTCAACTTGTCTAAGCTCAGGTAAGAACATATCTCAGTATGGAAAAACAGTGTACCCTCTGTCACGCAAAAAGTTTTGTTTCCAAACAAAACAAAAAAACTACTAATTCACATGTATTTCTCAGAAATGTGGAGCTTGAACTGGTACAAGAGTTTAAATACCTTGGAGTAGTTCTTGACTCTACTCTCACGTTCAAAAGTCACGTCACAAAAATTGTAAAACTATTAAATTCAGTCTTCATAACTTCAGATATATTCGCTCATCAATGACACTTCAGGCAGCTAGGATGTTTCTGCATGCTATGGTGTTCTCGCACATCGAATATTGTTTTACAAACTGGTCTCTTACAAATGAAACCACTTTTAGACAAATAGAATCCTTATATAAAAAAGCTTTAAAAGATTTTGCCAGAAAACCTGTTTCACCACTGCCGCATTCTTGAGACGTACAACCTTCTAAACTTTGAAAATTTTAAATACTTTAAATTTGCTTGTATGGTCTACAAAATACTCAATGGACTTGCACCACCGCCATTAAGGGAATTCGTAAAATTGAAATCCTCTTCTGGCAGAGCCACTCGGTCTATGGTTCGAAGAGACTGTGAAGTGCCCTTCAGACAAACCACCTTTGGCCAGACTGTTCTTTCAGTCAGGGCTGTAACAGCATCCCTCTCACTATAAAGAGAATGCCCCACGTTAACACATTTAGGATTCAATTAAAAAATTGGTTGAAATCCAATCAACAACCCTATACAGATCTCCTGGTGCAGGACTGAGCCAAGTGTCAGGATCCTCTGCACAGATGTTGCTTTGTAAATAATAATTGTACATATTTATCCTTATAATGTTTGTTTGAACTGTATGACCTGCCCTTGCACTAAAATCTCCATTCTATGTGCAAGTCACAGAACGAACATTCAGATGTTATTAATGTATGAATTGTATCAACATTTGTTATGTAAGTATGTAGCCTCAACTTTTAAATTGTTGTTTTATAATTGTTGTTGTATTATACACCTTGCCCAGGGGCAACAGTTGAAAAATAGCTTTGCAGCTAATACTGACACATTTACAGAAATGTTCATTAATGTGTACTGTCCCTGTCAAATAAACTAATTAAAAAAAGACCAAAGATGTTGTTAGCATTTGGCCTCTCTCAGTGTATTCCTATAGCTCCAAACGGGGTGAAGTTAGAAGTGACCAAGCTCTTCCACAGGCACGACCAAAGACCAGACAGGTGTGTATCAACTTGTCTAAACTCAGGTAAGAACATATCTCAGTATGGAAAAACAGTGGCCTGTTCCTTTAAGCATAAAATAATAATAAAAAACCGATATTATCGAACTTTAGATTTTGTTACTGTGACAGGCCTGTTCATGTTTTCAAGCCTCATCCAGAAATCACCTCGACGATATCTCACTGTAGTCTTGACTGAACATGTGCCAAATGTTGACGAGGGCTAACTACCTCAGCTCCTCACGAGACGTCCCCGCGCGATTAAACCAGTGGCGTCTTTTCATTAATTCTCTCCGCTGCAGCGCGGCTCACATTACGGCGCCCACCCCCCGCCGCTGCTGACTTTGCCACGTCATTCATCCGGGAGTCAATGAAACTCATTTATATCTGTGGCGTTAGCCCGCTGTGCCTGCCGATGCCACCGGGAGGAGTGTCACGCAGTCTGAATGAAATACTAATGAAGGTGATTCCCGGGTGAGAGAGAAGACGCTGTCGCAGACGCAGTTAATCAGATAGAGAGAGAGAGACGCCGCGGTGTTAGCATGGCGTGACCTCTGCGACATGTCAGCGACAGGTAAATTAAGCGAAGCAAACTGTGTGACAGACAGATGATACTATAGTGTGGTGTCTGAACGGGTGTTTTTTGTTGTATGTTTTGGACAAAAAAACGTACACTCTTGCCTTTATGTGTGGAATTCCACTATTATTGTGTGGACTTTCCATATTGTCCCTGTGACTGAATGCTTCTGTTTTACTGATAGCAACTTAGAAAGCAAACACACATGTTTTGTTTTTTTGGTCTTTTTTTTTTTAGATATATTTCAATGATACAAAATAAATGCTTGTATTCTGTTCTCTTCTTTGGGTGAAATATTATGCAGTGTGGCTTTAATTTAACCTTTATTTGGAAAGTCCCAGTCAGATGCAGACTCTTTTTCAAAAAAGGAGTTATGGCTACAGCGAGGATCTTTTTGCGGGTGCCATGGGACTACGGATGAAAATGACCCTATGTGGCTAACTCCGGCACATTTACATGTTGAAAAAACACATGTTGATTAATGTGCACTGTCCCAATTCAAATAAATACATTTTTTTTTAAATGAGTAAGAAGACATTGTTAAGCGGGTCAGCTTTTTTTCGGACCCGCCCCAACCGACCCAATGTAAATGTGCGTCACGTGGTCGCGTGTTTACAGTGGAGAATTAGCGTTTGATGCTTTGTTTTGCTAATGCACCGCTGAGGGACCTTTGAAATCGCTTATGGGCTTATCAGGAGACGAGTAGCAGAAACTATCATGAGGCTTTACTTCTACCACGTCATGGACAACTCTTTCTGTCAAACTAAACAGCGTTTGGATGAAAGTGGAGCGGCCTTTACCTGCTCTCCATAGGTTAGCAAGAAGCTGTCGCCTTGTTATTTAATTGTTGCTTCTTGCAGCTGCATTGTTGTCGTCACGCGTGCCTGTTGTGCATGTACGGAGCGGAGATCGAAGTCATACAAGTGGCCCATCACAGCAGCACAACGGCTATGAATGATAACGCACACACATTGAGCCATAATTTTATCTGGGTAAATAAAAGCCATGACATTTGATAAAATTTGGCCTATGTCATATTTTTATTTTCTTAAAATAAAAATAATTGTTAAAAATAATTGTTAAAAGGAAAAATAATTCGTAGATTCAACAGAAAAAACAATAGAAAAATAATCGTTAGCTGCAGCCTTATTTCTAACCCAACCCACCCACACCCAAAGTTTGCCTTTATATTTGAGGTACCTGACCGAATCCGCGGGCAGGTTGACCGTGGGTATCTGGTCAGACCCGCGCATCACTGTTCTCCGTCAGCATAAATCATGCTGACGGAGAACAGAAAAAGCCTCCTTGCTTGGACAGAGGGAAATGATGTAGCATGTAGCAGCAGAACCGATAACACTCATATTGGGATGGTAGTTGTTTAATTGTGTCCCTTCTTTCTAACATTTAACCAGATATTTAAAGGGACTATACAGAGTTTAAAAATGTTAATATTATGTATGTTCCTCCCCCACATGTTCCAGCCATGTCCTAATATGTAGAATGAGCCCAGACCTGTTCACCACCACTGCCACTAAAATCCTGCACTGTCACTCAAAAAGTGTTAATTCGGGTCCAAATTGCCGTCATGCACGAGTTTAATATAGAGACTGCAGTTACGCGTAAGACCTGAGGTGGCAGTAGTGAGTATAAAAATGACCAACTTGCATCTAGTCCCTTTAAAGCTAGACTGGAGGCAGAGAAATTGGTGTAGCTTGCGTCCCATTCCGAGCTTTAGTACTAATTTAATTAAGTGTCCTAAATCTTTGCGAATTGCAACTTTCGGAACTAGTCGCTGTTCTCTGCAGCTCTGCGTAGTCCAAATAGTCCGTCCAAAGTGCCTCGCTCAGCCTTCAAAAGCACTCACAACCAACGTATTTAAAACCTTCACAATGCCGTTTTGCACTCGCTCTGCCTTACCAGCGGTTGCATTATTTTTGACCTTTTCTGCTCAAACAAGCCCACTGTGAGGAATAAAGCAAAGTGCAGAGACTCAAATATAATTAAGGGAAATTATGCATGTGTCGGAGCAGGAGGAGACATGGAGATTCATTCACGATCAATACAGCCTCCGGTGCGCAAACAAAGGCAGGGAACAAGGGGAGAGCGTATAAAGCCACCTCTGAACAACAACAACAGGCAATAAGAATGAGGTGAAAAGCGGCGCTGTAGTTTTTATGGGCAGTTTTAACAAGCCACAAGGTGAGGATAGGACCATTGTATTGTAAGTAAAGTCGGTATGCATATAACTTAATGAAGCCTGGAGAAATCACAGAGAAAGACTATGTAAATGCAATAGATTTAATAATTAAGGATCATTTCAAGGTGGGAACATTTCAAATTCTTTCCAAAGCAATTGTTTTAGTGATAATAAATGTAATTTGGATGCATTCACAATTAATCTGAAACAAGCACATTTTCTCCAGTTTGGTCTTTACTCAAATCTATAAGCTTCTTGAAGAAAATGTCAAAATGGCGACAAAAACGAGAAGAAAACAAGGATGAAAACATCTTCAAGGCATGAAAACAAGGATGAACACACAAAAAAATCAATTAAGGTGCAACAAAAAAGTGAGGGAAAAAAGCCACAAAAGAGCAACAAAAAAGGCACCAAAAAGTGACAAAAAGAGCATTGAAAGTGCAACAAAAAAGCAACAAAAAGTGACAAATACACAACAAAAAGTGATGAAAGTGCAGAAAAAAGTGACAAAAAAAGAACAGAAATTTGAAGAAAATCCCCCAAAACCCCAGTTTGAAATCTATTTTTTTCTAGGTCTTAGCTTTCAAATGAAGCGTTACACCTATAGGCTGTGAGCTTCCCAGATCTGACGGGATTGGGCAGAGCAAAGGTGGTTTGGCCATCAGAGCAGTCACCTCCTCTTGCAACGCCCTCTCACAAGTGGCAGAGGCGAATAGCGCATACCGCCACTCGGAAATCTCAGTTCGCCAGAGGACTGCGCACCTCGTGTGCCAGGCACAAGACCAACATCAACATCAAGCTCAGATGCCTGTGATGATTAGTTGTCACGGTGTAGGAACCCTACACCTTGATGTTCGGGAGACTTCAGAGGCACCAGCAGCTTCAAATACCTGTTTGCTGCTTTGTAGCAGCTGTTCTATTAATCTGATGTATTTGTCTGGCAGAAACCGTCCTCATTGTGCCTTTTATCTGCACAAACCCGTGTGTGCTCTGAATCAGCCACAAATCTCTTAAAGGTCCTATATCATGCAAAATCGACTTTTTTGAGTTTTTAGCCATGTTGTTATGCTATTTCCTTATCAAAAACACCCCCAGAGCGGTTTTTGGCTTCATTCACGCAGTTCTAAGTAATCCTCCTGAATCCTGCTCTCTGAGCAGCTGCTCCACCCTCTCCTGGTAAACGACTGAGCTGTTCAGTTGTGTCGTCACAGCGGAACGGAAGTGCTCTACGTCTGTAATGTAATGCCTTACGGCCTGATTTGTATTTATAAAACTTTTTTTTTTTTTTTTTTTTTTTTGAAAAAAAAAAAAAAAAAGCAACTCTCCGACGCGTCTGTGCTGTCCCACGACGCTAATCAAGCGCACCCACGGCTGGAGGAGCCATGGATCTGAGCATAAGTGTTGTTTTTGAAGACTGAGCTCTTTCTAACCTACTCTGGACACCGCCTGTTCTTTTTTCTTACCGATAATGTCACGGATGCGCGTTTGGCTACGAGAGGAACAGGACTTTTCAACCTTCCTAAAGAAGAGTGCACTCGCCAGAAGTTGGAATTTCTTTCCGGGATTAAGCTAGCTACTATATCAACCAACCTGATAGATGCTTGGTAAACCTTGGCCAGAATCAAAGTGGATTAACTTTTATAACCAACACGAGGGCCATAACGTAAACACCCGACGATGGGAGGCCATGCTGACGGTGAGTCAATCAAAACGCGTGTTAGCGTGTGTGTTAGCGTGTGTGTTAGCCATTTATGAAACTGTGTTGCACGTGTCAACTCCTTATAACTGCATTATGTGAAGTAACTTCACTTTTGCAGCAATATTATATTTATAATACTGCAAATGTGGAATGAGCGGAGAGAGGGGCGGAGTTAACTGAATCGAAGCGTCTTGTCTTCCGGGTAGGGAAAATACCCCCCAAAAATACTTATATTTCTCTCAAAAATGAGTACTCCATAGTGATAGAGGTACAATATATCATATATATGCCTATACTTTACTTTGGAATGGCTAAAATAGCATGATACAGATCCTTTAACAGTATGATGATTATGCTTAATCTTTCATAAAATATCGAAGGTTTTCATACCTAGTCCAAGGCATTCAACTATTTCATGCTTTTCATCAACAGAGAGTTGAAATGGTGGTTTGCTTAATAATGTGGAATGTCCTTTTTCTGTAGTTTTTCCCTTAACTGGGCTTAACAGACAACTA
Organism: Neogobius melanostomus; assembly: GCA_007210695.1. Taxonomy (NCBI): domain Eukaryota; kingdom Metazoa; phylum Chordata; class Actinopteri; order Gobiiformes; family Gobiidae; genus Neogobius; species Neogobius melanostomus. The sequence goes on from VHKM01000149.1 coordinate 561,009, forward strand.
ATCATCACAGGTGTCTGAGCTTGATGTCAGTGATTCCAAGAGCCCTGAGACACAATACCATCCATGAGTTTCATTGTTTTTTATTTATTTTATTTTTTCCTTTAAGGCACTAAAATACAATTTGCATACAGTAATAATTGTTAACACAGTGTATGACTTTTTAATGCCCCACGGAAACCCTGAACAATATTGTGGTTTAATCTTTGCACATTTAGCTTCATCTGAATCTCACTCAATACTTGTCAGACAGGAATGTCAGAAAAGAACATCTGACAATGTTTGAGGTATTGGATTTTGAAAGATCTTTTCAGTACATCTGGGCCTGAGTTCTGTGCATACACGATGTGTCAATAGAAAACCTTAACCACAATACGGATCAAATCTTCTGTAGGAGCTTTTTAATATAAGATGAAACAGCAAACGTGGAGTTGTACTATCTATCATTCATACTGTACATGTTAGTGTGTTTTCAGTCTAGAGCCCAAAACACCGGCAGATATGATATGAGGTGATGCTTCTCCATGTTTTAGAAGTCTATTCTGCACATCACTATTCTGTGCATGATTAAAGGTATAAAACATAGATAGAAGCATTTTAATAATCCCTAATGATCAGATAAGACTGGAACTTTAAAACTTTTCCGTCCCCATCTAGCTGAGGGCTGCTTTGGGATCGAAATGCTGTCCCACATCGAGTCACAGTGCGCTCTAACTGGGGCAGTGCAGCTGTGGCGCTCTGGTGGACACTTCACAGGGAGTTTTCAGCACAGTTTCTGAAGTTAAACCAAGTGAGAGATCTACAGTCAGAGGTCGGCTGGTTTATTCTCTTTGAATAGTATGTTCCAAGCTAAGATGTTAAAGTCACGCTGCAAAGTCTTTTACCGAGGACCCAGACTGTCATATGTTGAAATCTTGACCATGCAATAAAGTCCCACGACTGCACGCTCTTCCTTTGAAACCCATACCGGTCTTACAGCACATTTCAGAAACACAAAATCCCTCTAAATGTAAATGTTGTCGATGTGTGGTTTGAGCAGTGACAGGAGACCGAGAGTGCGGCTCTTCAGTGGATTGACAGCGGAAATATAAAATCGCAGGACGAGTGATTTGGGAAGAGGGAACGACGCAGTGACGTGAGAGGAGAATAGCAGCAGCACCGATGGAGAGTTTTGGATCAGGGAACACCCAGGCGTCGCACTGTTGGTCATGTGTTAACTTCTCACTCCCCCTTCACGCTGTTAATGACAGAGAAACAGACTAATGTGCACAAGAGGAGCTGAAAGGATGAGATGTTGACAGTAGATGGTAGCATTAGCCGTTTTAGCATTTAGCCAATAGCTTGTTAAATATAAAGTTGTTTGATACGGTACTGTTGTAAATTCTCTATTACAGTTGAAAAGGTGGGAGGAGTTTATGGTTGCTAAGTAACGGAGCACCATATATAATCATTGAGCAGTCAGTTAACAGTCAGTTGGGCAGTTGCAAATGTCTGCGTCTGTGACAGAGGTGGGTTAAAGTGATATTTACACTTAGTTCGTAGTCTTAGTGTAGTTTCAGATGACATTTAGTTAATTACTCGTTTGTGTTTATGTTTGTTGTAATCTGTGCTAAGATGACTTAAGTATTGTGATCGAGGTGTCAGCTGTGTGAATCTTAGTAATCGGTTATTTCATGTACTTTCAGATACCAGATGTTTGCAACCTTATATTTGTAACAGATCTTTGTAACCAATTGAACAACATTAAATTACTAAACTGCCCTTTGTGTCCGATATCGATATGTTGAGTGGAATTCCAAATCATTATACAGTCCTACAATCCCCAATATGTACACTAAAAAGAAGCAATCTGATGCCTTTTCAAACAGTAAAGTTGTGTATTCCTCAATTATTTATGTTTATGTTATGAAATTAGACCTTAGACATGGTTTCTGAATGGCATTAAATCAAGATCAAGTTGTTAAAGGTCATCAAAAAGCATTACATTTGATTAGAAATAGCATCAAATCAAAATTTCATGGAAAATAAGGCCATTGCTTGACTTCTTTTCCTGGACATGTTTCTTTTGAATATTGAAATTTTCCCTCGTTCCTCTGTTTTTATGTTTGCAAATGTTAAAAAATTAAATATGTACCAATGCAACTGTGGCATCAACAATAGAGTATTTGGGCATAAAAATGGCATTAACCTCTAAAAACTAAACTCTACAGTTTGGCATTACTCGAATCTAAAAGCTTCTTGGAAAAAGCTTCAATATACAGAAATGAGGATGAAAACGCAACAAAAAAATGACTAAAGAGTGACCAAAACACAAGCACATAAAAAGCAACAAAAAAATGTTCTAGAGAAAAGCAACAAAAAAGTGACTAAAGAGCGACAAAAAGGTGACACATGGCGAAAGCACGACTAAAAAGCAAAAAAAGCATGAAAAGGCAACAAGAACAGACAAAAAACCATGAAAAAAACGCTTCAAAAATGTGTAAGCTCTCAGTCGTACAGGAGTTGTCCATCTTCAATGAAGGTGCTTGAGTCATCTTCTGTACTCAGTAGTTGAAGTCTATTCAGGGCTACTCTCTAGAGGGGAGAAACCGGGCCAACCCCAACTCCTCCTCATGGTCTTTATCTAAGCTGCGGGCTGAGCGGGTCTTTAGTCCGCTGACGAAGCCTTTTGGATGAGAGGCGAAACGTTCGAGACTTCAACTACTGAGTACAGAAGATGACTCAAGCACCTTCATTGAAAAAGCTTTAAAAATGTGACAAAACACAAAGACAATGTGACAAAAAGATACGTTTTGTAGGCCTTAGCTTTCAAATGAGGCGTTATACTGCTGCTCTCTAGTTGAGAAGCTTTTAGATTTGGGTTAACTGGCAAAAAATAAACTCTGTTCAGCCGGAGTAAGAGGTTAAGATTAACCAATTCTGACTGGTGCTGCTCTTGCGTCAGACCATGAATGCTTTGTGGACTTTTCTTTCTTTTTTCATGAAGAAAGAAAGAAGAAGGAAAAGACAGATCTGAGCGCTTTAGCAGTAGAAGAAGACACAATCAAACAGGAATAAAACTGTGCAAAATACAGCTCCCAGTAAGTTTTTGATGAGGGAACATTTTGACATGGCTACAAGCACAAGCTGATTTTTCGAATGACACATCACCTCTTAAACTGAATCCACTTTCTCATAACATTGTGGAGGAGTAGGCAATAATACAACATGTTTTAAACTTTCCAGCGCATACAGTAATAGCAACGTGTCCGTGTCTTTGATTGTAATTACAGCACAGGCTTGCGGCGGGTAATGGCACATAAAACCTGGAAAGTTTGAGCAATCAGAGAGAACCGTCACATCTGCACAAAACAGGATCCTTGGAATCACTCAGAGCCGGCTCACAATCGCGCCCTCGGCTTTCCTTCTTCACTTAGACCTGATTACCACGAGAACCTACGGAGCAGCCGCTGATTACTGCTGCCGTACAGAGGAACGGGGAGCGGGAAAAGTCAGGCTCAGAAAGTGCAGACAAATGTACTTTAATTCAGAGAGCGCTGAAACAATCAACGCATTTGGGCATTTCGCTGAAACTATGAAAAAGTAACGTGTTATTTCTGTGAATGGTAATGGCACTTTCCTTGTGTTTTAAATGAATTTTTTTTGGGGTAATTTTTTCAAAAGACCAGTTGGCAAAGAGCATAACACGTACACCCAGTATAAAACAATAAGAAAAACCCTGTCGGAGTAGTTTTTGTGGCAGTAGTTATAGAGGAAGCAGTACTATTAGTACTCTTAATAAAGGTAGAAGTAGTAGAAGTGAGGTACACAAAATATTGTGTTGACACTGACCTCCATTGATTCAGAATAATATGGCAGATTGCACATACTCCCAGGTCCACATTTGGCCTTGGTCTTCAGCCGTACAATGGACAGAGTGACCTTCTAGTTTTGACCTCGCCTACTGTATGAGAAACTACCCACAATACAGCTGTACTTGCTCTAGACAATGTCAATGTTTCATTCCTGAATGGTGAAGCAGAAACAGCTACAAGAAATTCAGAAGTTTCTCAAGGAATAATCAAAATCTCATCTTGTATCTGGATAGTTGCATATCAAGAATTAGCTTAGCTATGTTGACTAACCACGTTATAACACTGTTTAGTTCATTTTAGCAACATTAAAAGATGCAGGTATAGTATACATATCAATAACAGGAGATAGACGGAGAAACAGCAGAAATAGTTAGTGCAGTGCTGCTCAAAGGGAGTAGGAGGAAGTCAATAATAACTTATAACTAGCCCTCAATTCAATACACTTACATAAACTTACACTACCACTCATGTTCTCCACTGACCTTAGAATTTTCACACACAACCTGACAAAAAAAGTCGCTACAAAATAAAGGCTACACGCTCTAATATTTGCTTGGATCACTTTTAACCTCGATTACAGTTCGCATTCGTTGTGGCGTTGTTTCAGTAAGCTTCGGCAATGTCAAAAGATCCAGTGGTGCGTTGATTTTTCACCAAGATCTTGTTTTGATGGTGGGAGAGTGTGACCACTGCGCAAAGCCTTCTCCAGCACATCCCAAAGACTCTCAATGGTGTTAAGATCTGGACTGTAGCAGGCTATCTCTTGTTAGCTTTAAGGGGCCGTGTGGCGTTGAATCTCTGAAATGCTCCTTGAAAGTTGTGGAACGTGCTCATCCCTTCATCACGTCCCACATATGAAAACCTTCAATGTGGTAGCTGTGAATGCAGAATGGACAGTTTATACCCATGTAATTATCGAACGCTGAGGAAGACGGCGGCAGCTTTCAGTCACATCACAGAGAAGAGTCCAGAACCGCCTCCTATGGACAGGTGTTGCAAATTAGCAGTTTTGCTATAACACTGGAAACAATGTATCTGGTTTGTCCAATGCAGTTGATATGTCCATATCAAATAAACTAATAATAATAATAATAATAGGATTACAATGTACACTTGGCTTTTTCTGTGTGCGCGTCTTATTAAAAACCCATTTGCAATATTAACATGGTCCGACCACTTCTCGCCTTTATCGGCAGTAAATTATAGTATTAGGCTTATCCTCCAGCTTTGATTTATAAGCTCTGTAGAAAATCAAAGAGATGTAGTGGCGGCCAAGTGTCCCACAATCAAATGGAAACCAATGGAGTGCAATATGATTTATGCACTGTTGGGGCACTTAAAGATCAATTGATGTGGTTGTAAGATACATTCACTGTCTGGCAAAACGAAACTCACCCAAATTTAACGTAGAAAAAGGATCATCGAGGGAATAAACAGGGATTACTTGTAATTACACTACTACTGTATTAAACTGTACAGTAGTTTAAAGTTACTTCAATTAAATAATCATAAAAACACTCAATGGTAGCAAGAAAGTCAACCAACTGTGCCATTGCCCTCTACGGAAATGTAGAAGCTGCAGACTTGGATCAATTGGTGCCAGTGTGTCTGGCTCACTGTCAGAGTATGAACCCTTTTTGACTTAGTCTTGGCTTCTGTCTCAAGGATCATTGACTTTGATGGAAGCCACATAATACCAAAGTACAACTGTAACTATCCAGCTTCAACACTTCTGAAGTCCAGCCAATGTGTGTCCTATAATACTTAGTATTTAGTTTTATTTATTTATTACTTTAAAGGGGACAAATCATGCAAATCAACTCGAGCTTTTAACCAAGCTTCTTCCTGGTCAAAAACATACCTTTGAGGTGTCCTCTTCACTTTAGTCATTTCTTTCTTTCTTCTACTTCTATTTCCTGGATTGTACTGTGTCATAGATTTAATTCTGCATATTTTTAAAGCCCATAATCCATCACTGGATCTTTGAATCACACACTTTGAGCCACAGATTTGCTGCATGCCATAGCTAGTTCTATCTTTGTGTCATTGCCACTGATGCATGTAGAGGGCGCTCCAAAACCCATTCAAAACCCTGACCAGCCCATGTGTCTCCCTCATTACTGTTCTTACAAAGACATTACTTCGTTGTAAGAACAAAGCAATGATTATGATGCTGCAAATTGAATGATTGATAATGTAATTGCAAACATTATCAATCATTATCAATTGCAAGGATAAGTTATTATTATAGTGCTGTCATGTAATGTCTTTATGTAGATGCTATATTGTAAATGTTGTATTGATTTTGGGGGTGGGCGCTTATAAGCTCTTGCTTCAGCCCACTCCTTTTGAGCAGAATGTTTACTGCTCAAATAAACTAATAAACTAAACTAAATTATCTATGCTACCCAAGAGAATGTTTATAGGCCACATCTACTTACTGCTATTTACAACAACAAGTTATTTAAATATTAAAGAGGGTATCTGCAAGAACAGTACAGATGGTAAACCATTTAGACTGTGCTAATAACAAAGTCAGCTAATGTGTCCAAGTGTTTAAGCTGTGTTGTGCTGCACTACAAACCCCTGCTCCTCTTTCTCACACAAGGACATTTCCAGCCTGTCCCCAGCTCCCTGGTCGCTTCATCATCTCCTGATCATCTTTAAACATGCTGCCTCGGCTATCACGCTGCACCCCCTAACCCTCTCCCCCATCCCTCTCCACGGGTTCTTTCAGTCTCGTCAGTGACTATCTGCATCCACCATCTTGTGCCTATGGTCTCAGTCTCTCTTTGGTGATCCATCTTAGCTCCCCATATTCAGCTCCTTCCTGCTTCTCTCTTGCTACTGTACCTGCCTGGCCCTATCGTAATGAAATCTAAATTGCTGGTTTTGTCCCCGGTGCTTGTGTATTGAGGTTGGAGCCGCCTGCTGTCACCGCCGCAGCCCTTAAAACACGGCATTTGAGAAGCTTGCCACTGTATTGCCCGGAAAAGACTCATTTTGGCGCTTGACACAAGTGAAACAAGTGCATGAGATTGTCTCCAACATAAATGGTTCACACAGTTGCACATGTGGAATGCATGGTAAAAAATGACATACACCACAGAAACTGGTTATCTTGTAAGTATAAATAATGATAATCTTCAGGCATTAAAATGTAAACACATGTGGCAACGCTTCATTGTCCAGGTGAACCACATGAAACATCCTCCATAACTCTGAAGCGCCGGGTAATGTTGACATTTTGGACGTTCAAAGACAACGTGCCAGCAGTGACTGTGTGGATCTGCCCTGTGACCCGGGCTGCAGAGAGGCACACCTGGGACCTAAGTGTGCGCGTCTTCCTGCTGCCTCTGTGATCACAAACACAGAGCTGTGGACATTACAGCGGTGGGAGGCCTCACTCTCTCTACAGGAGGAGACTGGTTTTGGACAGGCTCAAAGGCATGACCTGAGTACTGATATACGAACTCAGAGGACAGTGTTATAAGAGAGCAACTGTAGATATGACATTGACCGGCCTAGATCGAGTGGCACCATGTGTTATTTATGAGTCTAAAGTGATAGGATAGTTCCCATGGCCAATTCAAAACTAAATATTCCATATTTGGACTGCCCAAGAGTTCATTACATGGCGGCGCAGTGGTTAGACGGTCCCGGTTTCAATTCCCGGCCAGACGGGCCTTTCTATGTGGAGTTTGCATGTTCTCCTCATGCCTGTCTAGATGTCCTCCAGGTGCTCTGGTTTCCCCTACCACTAAAACATGTACAAATGTATGTGTGAGTGGTTGGTGGAGGTCAGAGGGACTGATGGTGCAGATTGTCAGCCTTGCTTCTGTCAGTCTACCCCAGAGGTGGCTGTGGCTACAATAGTAGCTCTCCACCACTGAGTATGGCGTAACTGAATAATGACTACAGTGTGGCACTTTGAGAAACTTTGTAATACAAGCTTGAAAAGCACAGCAAGTGTTTTATTCATAAAAAAGGCATGTTACTGAGACACATGAATAGTGTAAAGTATGCGCATTATAGCAGGTTGTAGACAAATTGAAATTTACTCAGTCATGTAATGTTATAAATCTGGGCTGAGTTCAAGCATTTTCTAGTTATAACTATAACTAAATGAACGGTTGATTTAGAAACAGAATAATGTCTTTGAAAAAGTGACAAAGGCTTTATTCAACTCCTCTAATTATAATAACTTCAGGTGCTTCAGAGTCCCACTTAACCCTGATCCAAACACAAAGGTGGCTGCAAATTACTGAGTAGGGTTAGGTACAAAGATAGTACGTGCTCCAACAACTACAGTACTTACAAAATAACTATAAACAAATACACAACAGTCTTGTTACTGTGGGTTCTGCTTTGCTTTGCTTCCCATCATGCCCATAGGGAGTTGTTTTCCTTTGTTTACTGTATATGCATGCATGTATCAGTATTGTCTCTGTAATTCTTAAGACTGAGGACCATGGTAGAGCTGTGAAGTTGCTTTTACCACATGTAATTTGTGAATGTTGCACTGAAAAATCGGGCTTTGCCATCAAAAAGGTCAGCCCATTGTCCAGACCAGGGTAGGCAAGTTTGCGTCATGGAGGGACGATTTTCTATTTTGCCAAAACACCAAGGGATGAACCTCACTACTGTAGCTTTAGCACAAATTTCAACAAATGCCAGTGTTGTACATTATTTAACTTAATGTGGTGTTTTGCTCGGAAGTAAAACAAATACACATGTTTTAGAGTAATTTAGCGCCCTTTAACGTCGCCTGGTCCAGACTATACGCTACATGGACCATTGTTTCTTCCTCCTTGACAGCAGCAACAGGAATATTACCATAATACTGTATATAATCAAGTGAAAACAAGTCTGCATGTAAAATAGAAAAGGGCCTAAGATTGAACCTTGAGGCACACCGTATACTGGTTAAGTTTATACAATTTAAAACAGTAGTTGTGGGCTAGTGGTGTGTGTATTTTAAGGGCTGAGGAACATTATTGTGCAGCATCTTTATAATCAATCCTCCCTTCAAATCAGCCATACTTCTTTGTTTGCACAAGATCACAGGCTTGGCTTGAGGGTGGTGTGTGGGTGCAGAGGCATGAAGTCAATATTAATCTTTTGTATAAGATTATATAATATGACGTGGATCAAAGGATTACTGGAGACCACGTCGGAGGGTTTGATCCGTAATTTATGTCACAGCGAATCGCTTAACCTTCTACAAACCGGTTCAGAAGGATCAGCATCACAGTCAAACCCACTCACTTATTACGTTTTTAGAGCTTTACATTGATTAGGTCATTTGGTTTGAAATTAGTGGATTTTCCAAACAGTTCTTAGACGTAGATGCATGGCCTGAGCATACGGTATTGACTTTTTAATGCGACACATGCCAAGCACAAAATACTACATACTTTACATGCATTTCTATTCAGCAAGAAAACAAATTAAGGGTTATAAATCAATGTGCCTTTAAATATATTCAGCTCATCCTTTTTTCCCCTGTAAATGATGGCACATACCAAAACAAGATGCAGCATTAATGTTTGTCACCAATTGTCAACTTCTATTTTCACAATTGCCAAGCACCCTGTCAAATCTATACACTGAATTAATGACATACTGTATCTTTTACACAGCTGTTTTGATGTAAAAGTCAATGCACACTTTATAATTAACAAATTAACAAATTGCTATGTTTGTTTGCTGCTTGTTTACCATTGTCCTCTTTGCTACTTAATGACGTACTGGCAATTATCCAATTGTGGGAAAAATAATGTCATCCTTATCTTGAATTGACATAATGTGTATTTTTTATTTGACATCCAAAGGTCGTGCTCTTAATGTCTCCTCCCGGGCACATTCTTAAGAGCAGACCAATTATCCATGTATGTGAAATGTATTTACTAGTAATGTAATCTATGGGTTTAATAATGGAGGTCAATCCCACATATACAGTGTGTTATTTTGTGGTTTGAATGCAAAGCTATAGGGGAATGTGTGAGAAGAAGTAATAAATAGCTAACACAATTTCTGCTGCAAATCAATATCGCTGCCCATGTTTTGCCTTGTATGGAGCAGTGGGACTGCAGCCAACCAGACCCGACCTCAGAGCAGGTTTAGTTCAGTGCAAAACCTTTATTTACTGTGGCATATCTTGTACATGAGTGAGGCATTTGTTGTTGAGGCAACACTAACCTTTGCAAAATTACTAATTACAAAATCGATGAACGGTATGTACAGTAGATCTGCATTCCTAAAGCAATTATGTATTTATTTAGTGATATAGCAAATCATCCACCACATAGTATTACAGAAAAATCCTGCTGCTGAAATACCTCCAGATCTCTTCTTTTATCAAGGACTCATTTGTGGTTAAGTTATTAAGTTTGTCTAACATGGCAAAAGCTAGACTGATATTACAGTGCAAGTAACATTTGCACATAGCCTTTTGCTGCTGCAAGCCGGATTACTTACTGTTCAAATATGCCAACATGAAACTAAACCATATTCAATGTCATTTATAAATTACAGACTCATTATTATTTAGACCACATAAAGCATAATTTCAGCCTTGAACGTTTTGTTTGTATGTTTATTCTCCCGTAATAATAAGTTATACTTATGTTTCACTTTCTCTCATATAAAGAGAAATGTTCAAACATCTAGATAGACACAGAATCAAAGTCTGATGATTCAGTAGATGGGCATTTCTTGTAACCTCGCTCTGCAAGATTAATTCCCGTGAGATTTCACAAACTCACATAAACACATCACAGACTCCATTCACCAACGCTCGGCTCAAATACTCTGGTGTATCGGACCAATACCTGTCCCTCTGTGTGACCAACGTTTGACATAAAAGGCACTTGGAAACACATACATTTAGGGAATATTTTAGTTGACTGGGTATTCACTTGTGTCATTTATTTTTACACAACTTTGTTTCTATTTCACCTTTTATTTGTGAAGAGCCCTTTAAAAACATGCTTTACTTATGCTTAACAACATTGTACCACATGCTTTGCCATCGATAATGTGTGCGTCTAACCAACAGCTCACTTTACCAACGCTGATGTCAAGTGTGTAATGAGTGAAACACCAATTAGCTTTAAAGCTAGCCTATTAGCATGCGACCTGATAGACCTGAGCACCGCCAGTTAGCGCTAAAGCCACTGATTGCAGCTAACTAATGGAACAAAAATTGCTCTATGTTAATATCAGGAATGACCTGCTGCGTATTGATTGCTTTTCACATTGCCTATTGCAGTAGTAAATATCGAAGTAGTTGCTGGATAAACCCTCACAGTACTGCGCGTTAATTGCCAGTAAATTCGCTGTGATGACCCAGGAAGTAAATGGTAGATTTTAAAATGAAAGTCTCTTCTACAAAAGCATTTCCTAAGGGTTACCAAAGCACACACACACACACACACACACACAGAGGGGAAAAAAACTTCTTACACAACTTATTCGATTAGGCCTTGTGTCTCCGGACGTGGAATACAAATCCTTGTAGAGGTGCCCTTGTGTTAAAAGCGTGACTAGCTGTCCCCGGAGACGGATGCTGCTGACATTTTAACCAATGGGGCACAGTATGATGAGGAGACAAGGGGACACAGGGAGACTCCAGCTAACATTGATTGGTTTCTCTCTCCTTTTTTAGTTTTAGTCTAGTTTTAGTCGAATAAAATCAATATAGTCAACTTTACATTTACATCACATTCAAACATCATTGCACTGCTTCATGCCCCCAGTGTTGTTGGGCTTACTCCATAAAGGTAATCCAATTACTGATTACTACTTCTAAAAGTAATCTAGTTACCTCTTTGGTTACCTTATTTCAAAAGTAATCTGATCATTGTTACTAGTTTCTTAGTTTTTTGCAGTTAAGGACGTCTTGTTTCCCGCAGAGCCGACAATAGACCACTGAATTCTTTACTTTAGATGAGATAAATATTTTTTATTTCCGTTTAATTTCACGTTTTAAATGATATGATGCTCTTTCACACTATGTCAGTGAAGTCTGTTGTTTTTTGTTCCTTCTTTTCATTTTATTTCATTTTCATGAGTCAAAAATGTCTGGAGATTTTAGTGATAGTCAACTTAAAGCAATACTAAGTAACTTGTTAACCTTAATAAATCCTTTTCGTAGTACCTCTGGGGGTAATACAAGTGTTAATGGGATGATTGGGGGTCTTTCATCTCCCCCTGGTGTCTCTGGCCAGAAAACCACACTTGCAACTCCGCTGCCACCGGGTCGGAGTCACCAATACACACTAATGGAATCATGAAGAAGAAGCTAACAGGCTAACGGGCAAAGCTGACTGGAGGCTAGCTCCACTTAAACAGTATTTACAGCCAAGTTTGAGAAAAACATATCTCATTGTGTAATTGGATGTACAACATCCCTCTGTCCCTTGTCTTTCTGTCAGCATAGTATTTACTCTCACAGACAATTAATGGGTAAAAAAACGCTACGACACCTGCAGTTGCGCTTATGGCCTCTAGGGGCACGAGTTACTTAGTACTGTTTTACTGTAACTACTATAATTTTCTTTTAGTCTAGTTTTAGTTGTCACACTAACTTACAACTAGAATATATCACGGTCAGTAAAATGTACCTTATTGTAGTCCTAGTTTTCGTATAGTTTTGGCTAGCTCTGTAAAATAACAGGGATCGGTCAGGTTTAAATCTTTATGGTTACATCCCAGTTCACTTAAAGGAACAGGCCACTGTTTTTCCATACTGAGATATGTTCTTACCTGAGCTTAGACAAGTTGATACCTGTTTGGTCTTTGTGCCCGTGGAAGAGCTCATAACTTCACCCCATTTGGAACCATAGGAATATGCAGGGAGAGGCCAAATGCTAACAACATCTTTGGTCGTTTTGCGTGACTGAGGGCACGCACAAAGACCAAACATGTACGTATCAACTCGTGTGAGCTCAGGTAAGAACATATATCAGTATGTAAAAACGATGGCCTTTAATTTCCCATTTTATTTATTCAGATATTGGGCAAAATGTATCCATTTCCAAAACAAAGAACAGATGAAGGAAACATATTTGTTTAGGCTATTTATTTTACAGGGACATGCAACCAACATAGTTTTGTTTTGCTATTTTTTTCTCAACTGCTGTCCCAATCACACACACATAGAAATACAAATTCACTAGTCTCAGTCTGGGTTAGTCCTTTGGTTTATTCCTGGTTATTCTTACTCGGTCATGACACTCAGAGTCAACATCCTGGAAAAGCTGAGGTCACAGGGCTTTGCGGATGTATTTGTCAGAAGCAACTTTCACACATTTACTGAACCGTGCACTCGGTTTGCCTGCTGCAGAGAGCACTACAGTGTTTATTAGAAATTAAAACAAGTTTGCTTTGGGGGCGGATCAATGTGTTTTGAGATGGACTTTTGTTTGAGTAGACTCCAGCTGTGTTAATGTTTTTCCAACGCACTTCTCAGTAGATTGAATTTTCTGTGTTTTTCCACACAATGAATTGGTTTTCCATCATTTGCAGTGGAAGTCAGATAGCTGTATTTTCAGTACTTTTTAAAAAACGTTTTACTGTTGCAAGTTTTAAAACTACATTTACTTTATAGGAAAGAAAGTCATACTTTCTTTCGAGTAATGTAAATGTCCAAATGAGTACAATCACTTATATAATAGGTGAAAGAGTAGAGTGAACTTCATTTGGCGCCATGGATCTACACTGTAAACGCGACATTTGTGAAAGAGAAACAATCCCTGTTGTATGCCAAAATATAAGGCATTTTCTTTTAGCGCAAATCAACACACACAATACCATGATTAATTCAAGCTATATGTGATCCGCCGTGGGAACCAGGGACACAAGTCGGCAGCCCGTGTCTCGAGAAAAACGTAAACAAGTTTTTTGGGTCGAAATTGGTGATTTTTTTTGCAGAATTGTTCAGTTGAAGTAACGAAGAAGCCTCTCCATGTTTAAGCTAGCAGTATTAGTATATTTAAAAGTGTAAACATTTAGGTTGGAAAGCTTGGAGACTACACTTTAATAACCTGTGAAAATCTCAAAATGCCCCAGAACCTACTTGAGTCCCTGGTTTCCGTGACTGGTCACATATAAGTAAACTTTGATTGATCGATCGATTGACAATTGGGAAGTGCGGGAGGTCTATAAGAGCTAGAAACGCATTTAGGCAAGAGCCGAGAAATTTTTCTCAACCAGCTATTGAGGATAACATTAAATCGCTATTTATCATACTGGGTCAAGCTGTACAGTCGTACTATCTCTGTCATAGCCTTGACTCTGGTGCTCAGGCGCCCACTCTCAGCCACTGAATGTTTTGCTTGCGTATCTGTATGACGCTCAAGAGGGTATTTATTCCTTTTCTGTGGAAGCATAGACAAACTTGAATTGCAGGACTAGCACAATGTCTCGAGTTCATGTCTCCAGGTCCCGTACCGATGGTAAATAAACTTCTCCTGCATAAGACATCCTGACTGCTGTCTATTCTTCATCTTTCCTCTCGAACACCATTGTTAATTCTCTAACAGCTTTCACAGTTTGATTCAGGTAGAGCAGCTTTTAAAATAGCGATGATAGGATTACGGCATGTTCTTCCTGCATCTGCCTATTGTAGTTTTCCCCTACTTTTGGACTTTTGGAAGCAGAAGCACTGAGTGGGGAACTCCTCAACTCCAAGCACCAGAAATATAGCAAGTTCTATGAATCATTACAGTCCCATCGGGTTTTGCAGCCATGTTGTTTTGGGGCTGTTTATCATTTTATTGAAGAAGCCATTTTGTGCCCCGACACTTTAAGCATGCAGGGCATTATTTACAGTTCGCTCCACTTTTGTCATCTTGAGGAAAACAAGCACGCGCTGCAGTTAGAGAAGCACTCACAAGAGCAGAGAGGTCAGCGCAGGACAGGTACGACAAGAAAAAAAAGACAATAAGTACCATTTTAATGATAAGCAATTCCTGTTATTGTTATAGTCTAACTGAGTGGAGGACATTGCCAATTAAAAGCTTCCAAGTCAGAAATCCTGTCCCCCTTTCTTAAACTAGCAGCAGGAGCACCATTAATCACAGCAGAGTTAGTCATTGTCATAGCAGTGGCAGCCATAGGGACAGTCACATTTGAAAATGTTCATATAAAGCAATTACGACCTGTATTATTTTTCTCCAGTGTGACCCAGACTGACCCGTGTTCGCCCGAGTCACCGGATAAATATCCAACACGCTCTCCTCTCCATCCATCACTCAGCTCAGAGCGAGTACACAAGTCCAAAATGTCAAGGCGCGCGGCACATTTACTCAAAATAAACGGGGAAAACAAGAGACAAGTCAATGTGCCCTTTCACCTTCATCAGTGCAGCATGCCAAACAATCACAGCCTCACTCTCCCGACCTGTGCCATACCTTAACCAGAGGCACGGATGGTGTGCAGCGTTACTACGGCAACACAACTCCTGGGAAAAAATGACCCATTGTTTGTGATTGGTTGTGTTACTTCTAGGATGAAATTTCTGTTTTAGCATTGTTTTCTCCATTCATTCCCAGGGTTCAGTGGTTTGCATTCATTGTATCACTGTCCCATGTTCAATGAATATTAGTCATGGAGTGGTAAACAGTACAGAAATGCTGTTTTAAAGTAGTATTTGATATAAACTGAATTATTTGAAGTGTTTGGCAGAGGAAAATCGATGAACAAATGGAGCTGAAGTCTCTGCCTCTTATAAAGCTGAAATAAAATGTGAAAAACTGCAAAAGGTTATTTTCTTGAGTGTCAAGTATTCAGTAAGGACATGAGTGGTGTTTTCCTTTTTATTACATTGCACTGGGCGGCCAGGCACAAGATGGCCGCCAGAATTATCATGAGTTCCAACGAATTACTACGTTTGTTAAGTGGTGACGTCACAGCTCTACTTCCGGGTCCGCAGATGTGCGAGAAACTACAAACAACTCTTTAATACCACAATCAATATATCTGAAATTCAACAGAGAGTTACTGAACATACTTATTTATCAGGCCCATTAGCCAAAAATGCTGCACCTACTGCTATAAAAGTAACATTTACCAAAATGGCTACATCCGGGTTAGCGGCGAAAAATGCTAACGGTGCAGCAGCTACGCTAAACCCGGAAGTAGCGACTTAGTAAATATTACGTTTTTAGCAGTAGGTGCGGAATTTTTGGCTAATGAGTCTGAGAATAAGTAGCTTCAGTAACTCTCTGTTGAGTTTCAGAAATATTGATGGTTGTTTTAAAGCGTTTTTAATGTTTTTTTCATCGCATATTTGCCCGTCTGCTAGGACCCGGAAGCGGAAGTCGTGACGTCACACTTAACAACGATGGCCATCCTATCAACACTGACCGCTTCGAACATGACCATGCCATGTCTGTATCTATCAATGTCTTTTAATTCAATTGATGAATTACGCGTTTACCATTGTTCTATCATGCTTTACAAATGAGTATGACGCTTTTATAAAATGAGACCGAAATGTCATGGGAAATGTTTTCTTGAATTAAACAATGAATAGGCTACTTATGATAATTACAATGTTTCAGTGTTCAATCTTCAAACAAATAAAGTGAAAATGGCATTGTGATTGATGTCTCTCTTGTATGAATGCTTCTCTTATTAAACCGACGCTCTATTTTTCCTGTTCATCAGCCTCTTTTGTTCGTGTGCCTGTCGTTGTCAGGCATGTTCAACGCAGGCACATCTATTCTTCCTATTATTAACTGCCAGGACGCACAAGGACACGCGGCGGCCATGACACTTTTTTTGTTTACACACAATTACACCTCCAAATTCAATTATCCATCTTCTATTTCCTGATATAATTTCACCATGCGATTGCACCATCCGCCGTTTCAGAAGGAGGGATGAAATTGCGGCGATGCGATTATGCTAACGTGCCGCACAGAGTAGTGCTGTGACCATTTATTTGCGTTGGCGGGGTTTCAAGCGTTTACCATCACAATGTCAGCGTCCTCCTACAAATTCAAATTGGTTTTCTGGTTTGTCCAAATATATTTACAAGAATAAGTCGTGTCGTCACACCGAAGGATTTGGAATTCTTTTCTGCATCCAATACAGGAGGGATGTAGGGAGGCTTAGGATGTCTCCAATGCAGAACATTGTGCATAATAAAGACTTCGCTAAGGCTGGGCGATGTGGCCTGGCAGGATCAAGCAGAAGTACATCCTCGAAATGAATTGGATGCTGTAGTGTTCAAATTTCTGACATTCGGGACGTTCAAACGCATTTGTTCATGTCTCGTGGCTCAACGTGTGAGGGAGGCGCACCGTATAATGAGGTCAGAGCAATGTAACTAGGAAACCTGAAAAGGAAATGTGTCTTTTCTGCTTCCTTAATGGATGACAGGGCTTGAAAGATTAATCAACGCATTACCATTGGGTCTCCCTTGGCATAAAACCAGAAAAGACTTCCACAAATGCACTTAAAATCCTTTGAATTGGAGTTGCCTTGTGTACGGTAATGCACGGTACATACAATGTAGGCAAGGTGGGGTGAAATATAATATAATAAATATTGTTCAAAAACAAACTACATATGATTGCAACACTGCTATGATTAGCATATAATGTTTTATAAATGTGCTATTTCTGCGCATAATTTCAGTGCTGGTGGTTTAAACACGTTTCTGCGGCATGGTGCTCTTTTTACTAGCGGTAGAGCGGAACCCATCAATATTCTCTCTCTCTCGGGATATGGACAGTGTTTAGCTCACAGTGGGAGAAATAGTTTGTCCTGCAGAAGCTTAATATCATGTGTGAGGCTGATGTTAAGGAAGAGAGAGAAGAAGAAGATCTTTATTTATATGGCACTTTTCACAGACATGGTCACAAAGCGCTTTACATGAGACAATTGCACATTCACTCCACACTCGGGAGGAAGAGGAGGAGACGAGCTGCCGGCGAGCACCGTGCAAGATACCAACTTCGTCTTGAGAAACGCTGTTGTTGTGCCAGGTGGAAAATCGGGCCCATGATGTCAATGCTGTTGTTTCACAACGTGTTATGTTACTGTGTGGATAGTACTGAGATACTGAGACCAAGCTCTTCCACGTTTCCCCTATTTACAGGGTAATATCTTCACTTTACTGCACGGACGTCAAAGTGCTCCTAAGGTGTTATTACCCCTTACAATAATTATAGTACCTCTTTTTATCCACTTAGAAAATCGACATGTTTAATTTTGTGTAACTATACTTGGATCATGTAACTACTCACATAATCGTATTTAAATAGGGGAAACGTGGAAGAGCTTGGTCACTTCTAACTTCACCCCAGTTTGGGTCCATAGAGGAGAGGAGGAGAGGCTAAAAGCTAACAACATCTTTGGTCTTTTCGCGTGACTGAGCGTAACATGTACGCATCAACTCGTATAAGCTAAGCTAAGAACATATCTCAGTATGGAAAAACGGTGGCCTGTTCCTTTAAGCTGCAAAGTTATTTTTCATACCACTTATTTAAACTGATTTGAACTTTATACTTTGAATACTTTGCTTTTTATATAGCAAATACTTCAGTACTTTCACTTAAGTTACCATTTGACAGAGCAACTTGTACTTTTATAGGAGTAACATTTGACCAGTAGTAGCTGAAGTAATGAAACTTTGATCACCACAATTGCAATCATACATTTCCAAAAGCATTTAGCCCGAATACTAATGCCAGCTGAGCCGTGGTTTAGGTCACGACATCTATCTTCCTTTCATAATTCATTCCTCATATTACAGCTATGGGGCAAGTGTGAGGCATTGAACCGTTCATACACGGTGACTCACCCCGCAGTGTGAAATACAGTATGTATGCACAAATCGTTACACAACACCAAAGCACAAAGCCGCTGCAAGCCGTAAGTGCACGACAACGCATAAATACTTATACATGCAACATGCTAGAACTCCATCTGTCGGCATGCTGTCGATATTTATGGCTGCAAAGATCCCCCTGTCATCAAAACGCAATGAAGACAACAACCGCAATCTATCATTTAGCAGCGTCTCCGTGATGGGGGCTAATGTGTGCGCGGGGGCTGACAGTGAGGAGAGAGAGAGGGGGGGGGGGATTAGCATAGAATCTGAGTTGAATGGAGAGGAAGATCAGCAGGAGTGTTGTGGTCTAGTTAGCATATAGCGGTGAATGGAGCGTGGAGAACAACCCTGTGGTGACACTCGTTTTGCCCCAGAAAAAGAATTTACCTGATTTATATGTAGCAATGAAGGGTTTAAAGTACGTGGGAGAAAAGATGAATTCAGTACACAATGAACAGGAATGCGGGATAGGTATGACAATGACGAGGCCCATTGTAGTAGAGGTTTTTGCAACTTGTCGACTGGACTGGGTTGATTGAGTTGAGGACGTTCTTTGCTTCTATCTTCAGAGGCTTCTTCTCACTTTTCTAGACTGGTTAAACACACGAGATGAACGTCTATTTAAGGCGAGACACGGAAGGTGAAAACATTAATTTTTCATGCAATGGTCAATGTTGAGATTTTTCCCTAGTTTTCTCCTCTAACATCTTAGTTTTTTAATGTCAGAGTATAAACAAGATGATGCTTATTTTATGACATTTTGTCCATTAGAGAGCCGAAGATATCCAGAAAGTACAACATCGTGCCGCAAAAGCACGCTTTCCACAACTATTCATTCATAAATGTTGACATAATTTGTATCCACTTGCAATGCAGAAGGCGACCGAGATGACACTGTAATCCAAATCTGATCATTTCCGTTCGAGGAGACACCTGCTGCTACTTGCATATGCGCACATGCAACAAAATGTTAGGGCTGGTTTTCACAAAATGAGGTTTCCGTTCCACTCTTGCAACAACAGCTCCACTTTAGTGGCTCCTACAGACTTAACACGATTTCTAAGGTTTGTTCAGAAGGATTTCTTAATTCCAAGCCTGATTTATTGAGCTTTGAACCCTTGAAAAAGCAATGCAGAACTTGAATTTTTACTATTTCTTTAATTTCCACTTGTAAATAGCTTATTCAAAAACTAATCCAAAATCAACTTTGAAAAAATATTTGTAGCTAATACTGTATATCAACAAAATGAAACCATACATGTAACATGGCTCTATCCATTATTTAGATTTCAGCCATTTTTATGCATACAATGTCTTATTTTTTATATGAAAACAGAGAAATCGCAATACATTTTTGTCTCACATTGATTTCAGTCATATCCGGCAAAAGTTTTAAATGTTTTCTTTTTCCCCTATTCACCTGCAGTGTCTTGCCTTAAACTGAATCACTGACTTTTTCTGAGGGGAGGGGTCTGGACTGCCATTGCCCCACATGTACTCTTCAGGTTTCTTGGCAGTTTTTTCCAGCTCACGCACCAGTGAAAGGGCACGTTTCCGGCATTTAGAAGCATTACGATTGTGCAGGCTCTTCAGATTGGACCCCAATGGAGAAAGAAAGTAATTTAGTAATAGGATGATGGGAATAATGTGAATGTGGCGTTCAATAAGTTCTACTTCTCAACACTCCACTTTGAGCATCAGTGTGTTAGGACATAATTGTACGACATATTTTCTCTTGCATCTTTTCCTGTTTTGTTCTTGGCTCTCGACTTTCCCCTTAAGAGGCGCTCACAGTTTTATTTTTAGTTTCTTTCAATAATGTTCCTTTCTTCAGCTCCATACATACTTCTACACCACTTGTTGATGCAAATAATGCTTAGAGGCATTGGTATTGAAGCCATTTACTCTTGGATTCATTTCATACCGCCAACTCAGAGGAATGTATGCGGATGTGTGAAGTGCTGCAAACTAACTAAGGCTTTCCCTCAGTGCGGCAGATATTACCATATTTCTTTTACGATTTCACTCAATTTACAGCATTTGTTTTCGGGATCTGATTGATTTGTTGTCTTCTGAAAACGAAAGAATAATGAACTAAGAATTGTATACTTTGCGTGGCTTGTACGATTCAAGCGTCACAAAACTCTTGCCCGGAGAACACTGAGGTTGCCATCAGTCATCTATAGTCACATGTTCTTTCAGCCTTCAGGGAAAAGGGAAAGAAAGGAAAGCAGAGTAATGGAACATAGGTGTACCAGTCCATATGGCTGCAGTATAATTTAATGCATGCCCATAAAGCCTGTAATTATGCCAAAGCTCAGAGGCAAACAGCTGCCACCACCAGTGTTTAAACTGACAACGGTGTGAGTAAATCTGTCATGGTGATGTGTGGGGCATTTCAGGAATTTGTGAATGGGATCAAATTGTTCTGTGATTATAAGTCATATCTGCTGGATTTGTGGATTGAGTCACAACAGGCATTGAAAACAGTCCGAAGAAGTGGTTTTCACACCAAGTAATCACCAGGTCTTCATCAAGAACAGATCTCACTCTGCGAACGTGGATCGACAAAAAGGTTGAAAACAGTGGGTCTCAACTGGAGGTTCAGGGCTCTCCATGGGTCGCAGAATGATTTGTCCATCATGAAGTTTAGTTTAGTTTATTAGTTTATTTGAGCAGTAAACATTCTGCTCAAAAGGAGTGGGCTGAAGCAAGAGCTTAAAAATACAACAAGATTACATAAAGCATTTACATAAATGACAGAACTATAATAGTAACTTTATCCTATTGCAAATACATTATCAATCATACAATTAGCAGCATCATATTTTGATTTGCATCTATGTCAAACGAGAACCGGTTACACTTCAAAGTGGCTTTTTTAACACAGACCAAATTACAAAGCATTGTTTGAAATGTTCATATAGAAACAGAAACGAAGCACAATGACAACCACGATCTCGTTTCATGTACGATGTTTAGTACAAAGCAAGTAACAAAAGGCAAACCTTAATATATTGATATAATATATTTCAGCATGTTACCAATGCCAAACCTTGGTAACATTACCGAAAGTCACTATTTTTATGTTATAAAGGCACGTTACTATGCAGTACATATTATACTTCGTGATCTTGCTACTTCCCAGTTGTCATTACCATCCTCAGTTTAATGATTTAGAACGGGCCACATGCTCATGGAGTGTTGGCTCAGTTCGACTGTAAGATCGGTTCCTGATGACCCACGGGGAGCTGCACACTCAGTCTAAGCCCGATACATCTCCAGAGTCAGTACCAAGTTATGGAAATGAAAAATATATTATTTATCCACTTAACGCTAATGCCTTTCCTTATTTTTTTTTGGCCCGCATCTGCCTTTTTTCTGTTCCATCCTTCTCTCAGTCTATGGTCTCCGCTGCAACTTGAACTAATGCGGAGGGGCGTTCCACTTAAACACCCCTCTGAGTTAGTTCAAATGGTATCTCCCTGCCATAATGAATGAAAAGTGCATGGAAAAGTTCGTCCTTATTTTACATCATATCATCATTATTTCACAGATTTACATGACAATTATGCTTGTGCAACTTCATTTATATTTGGAACAGCAGCCCAGTTAAAGCCTTTAGGCCTGGAATAGCACAACTATGGGAGTCTGTTATTAATCAATGATTTTTTATTCTGACGGCCCCAAAGCACCGCGGCACCGGGAAACGTCCCAACTCTCCCAATTACCGAGCACGCCATTAGGAGTCCATCCACGCCAGTCGCTACGATTATCCAGATGTGTGGGACTCAACGAAGCAATATGTGCGCTGAGCCCTGGGGACACTAAATGGTAAACGGTCAACTTATATAGCGCTTCTCTACCTTCATTAGGCCCAAAGCGCTTTACAACAAGCAACCGCTCACCCATTCACTCTCTCATTCATACACCAATGTGTGCAGACACTGGACGCAAGGTGGGTGAAGTGTCTTGCCCAAGGACACAACAGCAGTGTGCACCTTCAGGAGATGGGATTTGATGTAAAACATGTGTCTAAACCAGAAAAACACCAAACTTAAATTCCATTATTGAGGCAATCATCTCTAATTAAAATGAATTCTCTGATGGCCACAATCTGTTGCGGCATGAACAAATAAATAAATAAAGTCAGGAGAAACTCTGTAAAAAACACCCTCTTTCAAAAAAACAAGTTTCCACTATATTGAAAAATGCCGGCAGATGTTGTGAAGGTTGCTCTGTCCTTTCGAGGTTATTAACCGCTGCGTTGCGAATCGATTCCATTAGAAAAATATGACAGTAATGCGAGAGGATGAGAGCATATTTTATTATTTAAAGATTGCCGCTGTGTCCTTGCCTTTTCCCCACCTTTTATGAATGATGCGCCGCTATCTGCTCTTAATTATGTGACTTTGAAAACCAATAAAAGCTGCGGTGGCGGCTTGGCTCGCCTTGTCAGGCGCAATCAGGAGAAATGAAAATGACTTCAGGAGACCCACATTAATGAGGATTTATACGAATATGGCACTAATGCTGCTGGGCTTCAGGAGGAGATGGAGGTGCACATCAAAAAGGGCATCGCTTAAGGTGAAAAGGGTCATTATCTAGATAACTCTGAGTATCTACCGATATCTAATAATCTACATTCACACTAGTTTAACCATCTTTAGCTTTGATTACAGCAAGAATCCGATGCAGCATTCTTTCAATGAGCTTCTATTATGTCACAAAATGTATGTCCGTCTTGTGATACTATAATTTTTTGTTTGTTGGTAACTGTATTCTGGTACATTTTTCTCTATCATTTGAGGGTATTTAGAACAAAGTTAAAATCAAAGGAATACGTTAGAGTACAGTTTTTCCCCGGATATAAGTCGCTCTAAAAATATATACAATTTGCCTAGTGAAGGAAAATACAACAGGCTGAATAGGCGTACGGTTTGCTAACGTAACACATTGATGGTTAGCTACATGAAGCATAAACAATGAACTAAATTGGTGTATGTTAACGTCACATAAACAGTTCAGATAACTATAGCATAAAGAACATACCAAACTCTCGATCTCACTCCAAATCACTAAATCCATTGAAATCTTCATCCTCGGTGTCACTTCTGAACAATCCCCTTAACAACCACCTGGGCACGGAGGCATAACTGCACTGTTGACAAGCCTCTCCCGGCAGCACGTTTTTCAAGCTCTCATTTGCAAACTCATTCCTCTAGCTGTGGCCATCGAGCTTTCAGCCCGTGATTCGCTTCTTTTGTTTTCTTCATTGCGGTAAGAGTAACCTCTGATTCCTCGCTCACTCCAAACTTTCTTTCTGCTGCTCGATTAGCCTGCAGTGCCCTCTAGCGCCATGTGAAATGATATATTAGAATTTAAAAGAAAAGAAAAAAAATCACATATTAGTCGCTCCGGAGTATAAGTGCACTGTGTGTCATGTGATCTGCAGTGACGTGCTGTGCTTCTGGTGGATGTACTAAGTTTTTTCATGCATTACCAGTGTGAGATAAATACGTTTGTGACAGGCGTTCCAATGAGCGTAGTCTTTATGTTTATAAATCATACGCTGCATTTATTTATCTTTATTTATGTATTCATTTGATAGGGTCAAGTGTGAACAATCAATGTGTACCACACTACAACATTTATAGCCTACATACAAATATATTGCAAATCAAAGCGAAAGTATTCTAAGTATTCAGAATGCAGTTATGTTACTTCGATTGGTCTAAGTAACAGAAAACATCACAATGTTGGCCGTACAGTGTAAAATCTGCACTGGAAATGGGCAGAAGAATATGACCTAAGAGATACATATTCCTTATCTGTTCCTCATCTGTCATATTAGATGAAATTCCCCCCTTATCTTGTCAGTTATTAGAACAAAAGAATGTTAACCTTTTTCATAGTGGCTTGAAAATCTTATAAACTTAAACCTGGCAGAGTCTAGAGTTTGTTGATCCAAATCCCACTAATACTTTAACGCAGGAAGCTTCACGTACAAATGTCTTTGTGCGATTACAGCCCACGATTATACCTGTGTGTACTTTTTTATTGAAACATCACAGATTTACTTTTACTACAGCTTCTACAGAGCGTACCCCCCTCCACTCATAACTGTCTCCACATCAGAGGCGCACTGACATCAACACTGGCGATAATAGAGCAAAGATATTCAGATGTATTCATATGAGGGGCCGTGTCTGTGCTGCGGGGCCCAGGTGAAATATTAGGCTTGTCAGTTTGTGTGACAGGGCCTTTATTCTGTCCCCCTCTGCCTGACGGGGGACTGCAGTCAGTCTGACGTCCCGCTAAATGTCCCGCGTCACTGCCACGCTCCCGGGCTGATAACCGCAAGCTGCGTCTGGCAACCCCAAGTCTATAGTAGAACAATGTGAACTTGTTGATGCACTTTCATCATGAAGTTTCATTGTGCAATTCCCTTATTTGTCTGAGGTATCGCTGGTTCTGACAGACTGTGAAATGGTTTGTCGGGATCAACCGCCACAGACGATGAACACAAACAGTTATTTACAGTCTCTGTTATGTAATTATACTCTGGTGTTTGAACAGGCATTTTACACAAACCCATATCGAGCACTGGCCGCAGCAGTGCATCTCATGCTGTCAGTGAGGTGTGGGCTCACTAGAGGGATGTCGTCGTGATGCTATAGGACTCTACATTTCCAGTGTGTTTGGAGCTGGTCCAGTTGGCCGCAGAGAAGCAAGGCTTTATTACCTTCTGAGACAGGCTACACACATCTTGGTGGATGTTAAGACCTGTGTAGTAGTGATGCGCTGGCGAGCTTTTTTTCAGATCCGGCCCTACCCGACCGAACGAAAATCAAACCCAGTTATCTCTAAAAATGAGTCTCAATTTGCCAGATCCGACCCAACCCGAACCCGCACATATTAAAAGCATGAGCCGTTCTGCAGCTGCTGTCACTCAAACAAGGGCGCGTCATGTGACCGCGGGTTTACAGTGGAGCAATGGCGTTTGTTGTTTTGTTTTGTTACTGTGCCACTGAGGACAACTTTGAAATCGCTTATGGAAACTATGACGCTTTACTTTCACCACGTCATGGACAACTCTTTCTGTCAAACTCAGGTTAAAGAAGCTGTCACCTCATACTTTAGCTTTGCCTTGCTTCTTGCTGCTGCATTGTTTTCATCACATGTGTGTGTCGCCATGTGATTGGGCACTGCCGTTGTGCCGCGTTTGGAAGCAGAAGAGCTATAGGCTACATCTAAACTCGGCACAATGAGAAAACAAAACCTGATATTAATGATACGTTTACCCCATAAAACTGGACATTCAACAAAACACAGGCTACTGCACAATGCACTTTATGTTGTAACTATGGCGTTTTCTAACCCGACCCACCTGAAGTTTGCCATATATTTTAGGCCCCGAACCCGTCCGAATCTTCAGGCCCCACGAGTTGACTGTGGATTTCGTGTCAACTCGTGCATCATTACTGCTAGCCTTTTAGAAATTGTGCATTTTCACCAATATTATGTTCTTATGAACCTTTGAAATCATTTTACAACCTCTGTGAACATAATCCTTAGGCTGGCAACCTTATTTTAAAATAGCTCAAATAAAAAAAAAATGTTTACATGTTTTTATCAACCGATATTTGTATTTGATTCTACATTTCATGAGGAATAAGGTTCTCAATTCAATCAGTGTTTTCAATCACACTATTGCTGTGTCCATTAACCCTGCTCTAGTTGTAACGATAAATCCCCAAATATTCAAATGAATATTCTGGATTCGGGCCATATAGAGCAGATAAATATTTGACGGTGCACGTTTGGGGCGGTGAGAGGGGGCGAGATACAGCATTATTTTCCCAGTGGGAGCGGAGCATTGGCGCGTCCTGTGGTGATTTCGGTCATTGCCTTGGGTGGCTGGATGCGCTGCAGTGTGTGGTTACCTTGGATACGGCACATGCCTTATCTCTGCCCCTCAGTATCTCAGTGTATAGTCTTATGGATACTCTGCTGCATCGAGACGACATAATTCACAGTGGAATGCACTTTTCGATTGGTGTATTATATTTGTGGACGGCACAGAGATAAGGTTTATAGCGAAGCAAGATTTGTCCATATTTTGTACCGAATGCTGAAAAGGGAAATAACATCGTGTTGCCTCTGTTAAAGAAAATGTTCAATGACAAGCTGGGATGTTGTCCACATAACTTGCATATGCACCGTCCTCTTGTAGATTCCATTTATTTGTCATATGCAGGTCAGCACACAGGCTACAATGAAATGCACTTGGAACAACCTGCAACTCACTTATAATTCTCCGACTTCTTCTCGTGCACTTGTTTCGTACTATTTAGGTTCAGGAGCCTGAACGCCTCCCAACTGTAAATATTGATGAACTTAATTAAAACTGAGTGTTTCTAGGCTCTTAGTGGGGTCACTACAGCTGAACTTGGTTTGCTCAAAGTTGCACATGAACACGAGCACAAGTTTCTGTGAACAGGCCATTCCTTATTTGAAAGCTAAGGACCTCCAGAGTTCAGCCACTGAGCTTTAATGAATGGAGGCTGCACTGGCACCGATTGGGGCTTTATCGGGGACAGGAGCTGGGATCGAGGAAGTGAGAGAAAGTCCTTTTATGTTTATTTCCAAACTGGTTTAACCTCTTAACCTCCACCTGAACCGAGCACATTTTCCCCAGTTTGGCATCACACGAATCTAAAAGCTTCTTGAATAAAGTGTCAAAATGGCGACGAAAACGGAAAAAGTGACCAAAAAAAAGTGCCAGAAAGTAAGAATAGATCCAATAAAAACATGACTGAAAAGTGACCAAAAAAGCCACTAAAGAGCGACAAAAACGTGAAAAAGCGGCGACAAAAACATGACAGAAAAGCAACAATAACACAATAATAAAAGTGACAATAACGCTTCAAAAATGTGTAGGTCTTAGCTTTCAAATGAGACGTTAAACTGGCGCGCCATGGAGAAGCCTTTAGATTTGGGTAAAGTCGAACTGGAAAAAATGCGCTCAATTAAGGTGGAGGTTAAGAGGTTAAACTACGCCTTAACCGAGTGCATTTTCTCCAGTTCAGTTCGACCCAAATCTAAAAACTTCTCGCCTGGAGTTTACAAACTATAGGCCAGTTAACGACTCATTTGAAAGCTAAGACCGTATTTTTTATGGTTGTGTTTTGGTCACTCTTTCATCGTCACATTTTGTCGCTCTTTCGTGGCTTTTTTCATTTATTTTTTCGGTAGCGTTTTCATCGCTCTTTAGTCGCGTTTTTGTCGCTTCTTTTATTGTGTTATTGTTGCTTTTACGGCTCGTTTTTGTCACTCTTTTGACACTTTTTGCTTTTAGATTTGGGGTAAGGCTAAACTGTTCTCGGTTCAGGTGGGGGTTTCATCAAATATATGAAATGTTCATGTAATTTTTGCTTGTCTCTGTATCACTGTAAAATAAAATCTGTAAATTTTACGGTAAAAAACTGGCAACTCAGCTGCCAGTATTTTACCGTAAAATTTATGGTAACAAACTGCCAACCACAGATACCAGTTTTTACCGTATTTTTTACAGTAAAAAACTGCCAACCTGAGCCGCCAGGGGGCCCTCTGGTGGCCGACCTGTGTACTGTGCACTGGGAGAGAGGAAGTCATGTGGACAGGAGCTGTTTCCCTCAGAAGGATGAGGTTTTCAAGTCATGATGAGTGTGAACAGTGGTTTAATAGTGGTTTCACAATAGGGGGTTTCTCTATTAGAAATATAATCTAATCCATGAGTATATTTATCTGTGACGTTTACATTCTTCACTGTAAATAATATTACAGAATTGATCCGTTAAAAGCAGTTTAATAAATATTAACAGGGTAAACCAGTAATATTTGCAGCAAATTTATATAAAATGTACAGCATTGTCACATTTTTCAAGAAATAGTTATCCACTGTGAAATAAACGTTAATTTTCTATAAACACATTTACATACTTTTTCTGTAATTACAGTTTTTTACTGTATAATTTACAGACTTTTCTTAGAGTGTATACCAGAAAACAATAAACTGATAAGTAGTGTCAACCCTACTTTACCCTCTCCACTCAGTTGTGGTATGTTAAGCAAGGCTTCCAATCTGCGCTATTGGTCCCTCCAACCACCACCACTCACAGCATTCATACATATAGGAAAGGTGGTATAGGAATTGAATCCATGGACAATGTTCCGATTGGTTCCTGTACATTTCAACATTCAGAACACGTGACAAAACAGGGGATAGTTTAACGCATTATAAGAAACAGAAGAACAGATACAAGCGCGGTATGCAGTCCACTTCTCCCCAAGCCTTGGCCTGAAGCGGATGCAGAGAGATTTGTCTTTATAATTTGTGCCGCTCTACAACTTGGCGACGCGACTGCGATGTACAAGTGGTTTATGCTGAGGTCCATTTGGAGGCGGACAGATGAGAGGGGAGTCCGGGCCAAAGCAGTTCATCAGCCAGAGTGGACACTTCAGGCGCTACCGGAGAGAGAGCAAAGGAGAGCACTAAGGAGACGGGATTTATGACAGGGTTTTTACTGTGGGGGCGAACGGGCGAACTGGAGCGTATGGTAGTGACACAAACACCTGCAGTTACTGGACCATGACCGCTCACTTATGCACTATATTTAAGTCATGAATACGTTTGATCACTAGCCAGGGGTAGTTTTTGAAAGTAGAGAAACTCCACGACGCAAGGGAAAAGGCGAGTGGGAAATGGAAAGCAAACATGACCGTATGTGACAAATCATATCCTGCAGTAATTGTCTTTAAATCATTGCTCTTTAAAACATCTTTACTAATTTGTTGCTTTATCTCTTGCTTTATGCCAGCTTTAATCTGATTTTACTTTGGTTTAATTCCAACAGATAGGGAGGCATTTTGGTCAATTTCAGAGTTGTAAAGGGCTCTAGAAATAAATAGTGATTGATTGTAATGTTGATTGATGAGGCCCTCACCCTCACCAATCAACGTCATGTTGTTTTCTGTTAAGAAAGCCACTTGGATGTGCTTCACTGATTACTTAAATAACAAGCTAAAAGACTTCAGTGAAGGTTCTTGAGTCATCTTCTGTACTCTGTAGTTGAAGTGTAGAACATGTCGCCTCTCAAACTAGATATAGACCACTGGGAGGAGTTTAGCTTGGCTCAGTCCCTCCCCTCTTTTAAGGGCTACTCTCACCTGTGGGTAAACATCTTTGTAGTTGCAAGTCTTTGTAGTTCAAGCTAAACCCCTCCCAGTGGTCTATATCTAGTCTGCGGGCTGAGCGTAAACTTTAGTTCACTGACGAAGCCTTTTGGATGAGAGGCGAAACGTTCTACACTTCAACTACAGAGTGCAGAAGATGACTCAAGAATCTTCAGTTAAGATGGACAACTCCTATACGACTAAGAGCCTACACAGAAATCGAGAAGACTGTATTCCAAACTTCTGCTGATTGTGACAAACTTGTACAAAAATCATGGCTATCTTACGTTACATTCCAATCCAGGATATGTAACATAAATCAGTTACAGAGAAAAAGGAAAGTACAAATAAGAGGTGGGAGGGAAATAAATAAATGTTCTTTTACTTAACACAGTAACACTTTTAGGGTGCAAAACAGCATTGAGTAAGTACTTGCGGGAAAACACGGCATGTCAGATTGTGAAATAATGTCTGTCCATTGTCTTGCGTTCAACCTCCAAAACACACTTTTATTGATATCGTTGCACACAAGGGGGAAGGCAAAGTTTGCTTGGTGAGTGGCCATAATCATCCAAAATACAACACCGCTTTCTACATCACGTCACGGCCTAATGATACAGATTTGACCATATTGTCCACATTTTAACAGGCATTTGAACTCATACTAATAATAATACAGCTAATATGTTGCCTATCCCTGGTGTACACAGTCACTGGAGGCAAAGGTGGATGAAGTGTTTTGCTCAAGACACAACGACAGCAAGTAACGGCTGGAGCTGAGACTGAACGGTCGACCTTTTAGTGTTTTTTACTAGCCCACAGCTTAAAACACATCTTTCTGGGCTTCAGTCAGGCAGATGTTTCATTTAGCGGCTCTCTCCCCTCTCTCTCCTATCACTCTGATGGCGTCTATTGTTAATGCATGAGGCTGAGGGACACAGACTTCCTTTGGTGAGGCGGCACTTGTTAGAAAACAGCCCTTAATTACCTGAGTGTCGGCCGGTCCACTTCAGAGGGACAGGCCCATAAGAGCACTGCACTGAGAAGGTTGATTCCTAAAGCGCCATTTGACCACGATTAAAACGTCTTCACTTTGGTTTCACGCACAAGTCTGGAGACGTGGAAGTTACTACTACTAAACAAGATATGCCAAACTGCTTTGAAGAGAGGAAGTGTTGCTATGTCTAAAAGAATAGACCAGCAAATGAGAGAAAGCAACATATATTTGAAAGTATACGGTTCTCAAAGTATGATTTTAAAAAGTAACTTCAGTGAATGTTAACTATGCTGTAATTGTAAATTGTAAACTGTCGAAGGTATAGAGCATTTTTAGACACTGCATGAATGATTCATTGGCATCTGACTCATGTCTTTTGAGTCTGAATAAATTAGGAAACGGTAAACATTGACTCACATTCGCTTTCTTTCTGGAAGCTACATTTTTGCTGGGAATAACGCCGCCTCCTCGAGGTAATATTGTCATCTGGTTTTGTTTCTTTGCAAAACATCTAAGAAGCCAACCTTAAATTCAGAGATGATGAGATAATAAATGACAAATGATTGAACTTTATGAAGGTTATCTGTGCTAAGGCTTGAATTATTTAGCCCTGGATTAGAAGATGTCTGCTTACACTTGTGTATCTTTAGTGAGAGATAAGGTCAGTGGTTCATGCATAAACTCAAACACAACACAAACTAAATATCAAGCGAGGGTTGGGCTTGTACTGAGGATATTAATCTTATTTTGAGCGGTTTTCATTCCTTTTTCTCCTGATTTGACCAAGAATACTTTGCGTGTTTGGTGACATGTCAGACTGGTTCTAAGGTCATCTCGCTTGAAATAAGAAAGTAACACTGCCATTTCAACATGCACCATTTTCTTACCCCATTGGCAGATAAATCAACCTGAAATGAAGAAAAATGTATTGAATCGAGTCAGACACATCTCAGAAAAAGTTAGATAATCCAGGTCAAATGCCCAACTAAATCTTAGTTACTAGTTACTAGCCAAACAAGTCAAATTTAAAATAGTATGCTCAATTTGAGACATTTAAACTAATCTCGATAAGACATTTTTGGGAGTGAATGACATGAATAGTCATTGAAAGTTGTCAAACATGCTTACAGTGAAAAAGTTCATTTATTTCTGTAATTCAACTTGAAATATGAAACTAATATGATATAGACTCATGGCATGCAAAGTGACATATTGTCAAGCCTTTGTTTGTTTTAATTTGAATGATTATGGCTTACAGCTTGTAAAAACCTCCAATTCTAAATCTTAGAAGATTAGAATATTACATGAAAAAAAAAGACTTTAAACAGAGAAATGTGGGCCCTCTGAAAACTATAATCAGCCTGTGGCTCTGCTGAGGTGTGAAGACCAGGATGCTTCAACCAGAGGAATATTGTTTTGTTTTTTCTATATTGATTTATTTATTGTCATGATTTTTGTTTTGTTTTAGCCTTTTAGTATATATGTCTATATGGGTTGGGTGTGGTCATGGTTGTTTTTTTGTTTTTGTTTTTTTCCTCTCTCTGTTGTTTTTTCCTTATTTGCTTATTATCCTTTTTAAATTGATTAAATTAATAAAACAAACAAAAAAACAAAACAGAGGAATATGACATTTGAAGCCCATGTCCAGGATCCGTCTGTGTGGTGGCTCTTGTTGCACTGACTCCAGCCTCAGTCCACTCCTTGTGAAGGTCTCCCGCCTTTTCCTGACAATCCTCTCCAGACTGTGCTCAGCCCTGCGGCTTGTGCACCTTTTTCTTCCACACTTTTCCCTTCCACTTAACTTTCTATTAATGTGCTTTGATACAGCACTTTAAGAACATCCAACTTTTTTTGTTATTACCTTTTGAGCCTTTCCCTTATGGAGTGTTTCAATGATGGTTTTCTGCACAACTGTCAGGTCAGCAGTCTTCCCCATGATGGTGAATTCTACTGAACCACTCAGAGACCATTTAAAGAGACTAGATGCAAGTTGGTCATGTTATGCTCACTACTGCCACCTCAGGTCTTAAGCGTAACTACAGTCTCTATATTAAGCTCGTGCTTGACGGCACTTCGGACCCGAAATAACAACTTTTTGAGTGACAGTGCAGGATTTTAGAGGCAGTTGTGGTGAACAGGTCTGGGCTCATTCTACACATTAGGACATGGCTGGAACGTGTAGGGGGATGAAAATACTTAGTTTTAACATTTTTAAACTCTGTATAGTCCCTTTAAAGTCTCAGGGACCCTTTGCAGTTGTTTTGGATGAATTAGCTGATGAAAGGAGACACTTTGAGCCTACAGTATAGTCCCTTTTCACAATATTCTAATCTTCTGAGATTTGGAATTTGGGGTTTTTACAAGCTGTGAGCCAAAATCATCAAAACAAAGGCTTAAAATATCTCACTTGCAATTAGTCTACATCATATTAGTTTCACATTTTAAGTTGAATTACAGAAATAAACACTATATCACTATATTCTAATTTTCTGAGTTTCACCAGTAAAAAACTCATCCCTATGAACAAATTAAATGTGACAAATGTGTCATGAAAGTTAGGAATGAAGTTGTACCACAAGTAACAATATAAGCTAATAGTAGCTATAGTGCAGTACCAATCAATTAGTGTCCAAAACAGACATCCCATCAACTATTGTAAAGTACCTCATATGATTCAGTGGACGTAAAAGAAACCATTTTCCAAATCCCTGCAATGAACCCAAGACTCACCTCTGCCTTCCCCTTCATCCTTTTGTATTTCAGTTTTCCCATTGAACGAATAACGTTGTCTACTTGTGGGCAAACCAGGGCATCAATATCAATTTCACATCTATTTGACCACAGTACAGTCAAGCGGGTCGTAAGCGAGCTCGGTGCTGGCTCATCCGGGCCGCAGAGAAAGCAATCGACGACAATCAGATTCTGGAGAAAGCTTGCAGTGCAGACGGTGAATACAAAGTGAATAGGGAGATGAGAGTTTGACCGTGATTTAACCAGACAATGATAACAAGGTAGGTGCTGTTTTTTTAAATTTATTTATTTTTTGTTATTGTGCATAGCCATTGTTGACGCAGATGCGTAATGGCGTTGGAGTTTCGTCCATTGAGAATTTGTTAATGCTGTTTTTTGGCTGTTTAGCTTTAACATTGTCAAGTTTCCCAGATCCATGGTAATTGTTTCCAGTCATTTGTATCGATTTAAACTTTTTCCTCAATACGTTTGCTCTACTAACGCTGCAACTTCTTCTAGTAAAACTGAGCTTCTGTGACAGCTGCCTCTAAAGCTGCTCCTAAAATATATCTTAAAAAGGGACGTATGTATTGAAAGCATTGGAAATAGGATTTGGCTTTAGTTTCAAATCACTAAAAGAGGAAATCAAATACGAGTTACAGTGGGAGGGAAAATGTCATACATTTCCGTCTAAATTGGTCATAAAATGTGGTCTGATCTTTATTAGAATCACAAGAATGAGTAAACAGTGTCTGCTTTAACTAATACCACCCAAACATTGACATTTTATCATATTTGTATGGCCATAACATGTAAATATTCACAGGACAGGGAGGAATAAGTAAGTGAACCCAGGAATCGCGCTGAACTGCAGCAGTTTTGTAAAGAGGAATGGTCCAAGATTCGTCCTGATCATCTGGAAACATCATGTGGAGCTTCTAAGAGCTCTTTCGCAAACCAAAAGTTGAACAGTTTGGAGGAACACACAACGTCATGTGAGGAGGAAAATGGACCATACTTCACCCTCTCCCCACTGTGACGTATGGTGCAGGAACTATCATGGTGTGGGGCTGTTTTGGTAACTCAGGGCCTGGACAACTTGCTATCATCAATAATAAAAAATTCACTGACATTCACAACATGGACTAAGTAAGTGAACCCTTGCATTAAATAGCTGTTTTTTGGCAGCAATAACTTTATCCAGACATTTCCTCTAGTTGCGGGTTAGACGTGCACAACGATCAGTTCAGCGAGATTCCTGGGTTCACTTACTTATTCCATGCTGTCCTGTGAATGTTTACATGTTATGGCCAATACAAATATGATCAAATGTAAATGTTTGAATGGTATTAGTTTAAGCAGACACTGTTTACTCATTCTTGTGATTTTAATAAGGATCAGACCACATTTATGACCAATTTAGGCAGAAATGTAAGAAATTCCAAACGGTGTACTCACT
Organism: Neogobius melanostomus; assembly: GCA_007210695.1. Classification (NCBI taxonomy): domain Eukaryota; kingdom Metazoa; phylum Chordata; class Actinopteri; order Gobiiformes; family Gobiidae; genus Neogobius; species Neogobius melanostomus. Next base: position 596,111 of record VHKM01000149.1, read on the forward strand.
TGTTCCCCACACTGTATAATGGAGAACAAAATCCAGTTCACCATTATGTCCAATCTAAATCCAGTATTCAGATTGTGTTTTGAAACCTATTCCAAAATGCATACTTGTAGATATTTAATTTGCTAGTACAAGAAAAGACATAAGTTTCCTTTTCTTACTCTGTTCACCAGTTTAGTGCCACCTTAAATGAACACATCACATCTTGCTGCTGTGATAGTGACTTGTGCAATAGGTGTCTCATTCTGTCTGCTGACACTCCTCTGCGCTCTGCTCCTGTGCGGCGGCCGTGTGGAGGCGTTTGGGGAGACGCTTAGCCTTTAATCATTGATGTTAATGGACTGATAATCAGACTGGGGGCGCGCTGCTCGGGGAGGGTGAGGAATTTGACTTATTTGTTTGCAAATGTGCGGGCGAGAAGAGGCCGGGAGGTTAGCACCACAGGGACACTGGCTGAACTGGAAACTGAGAGGGAATTACGCTACGAGATTCATGTGTTGACCTACTTTTAGGAAACGCTGATCATCCTTTACTGTGTTTTAGAAACGCACTGGATAGAAGCTTTCATTGAATAGACCTAATAGTAGATTTAAAGTGGAGCTTATAAACCTGCAACAGGGCACCTCAGCATAACATTTCATGGAAAAACAGAATGAGCAAGGTCTGCATGAGTGATGGTGCATTGAGTTGCCTTGTGTACGAAATGCGCGGTATAAATAAAGTTGCCTTGCCATGGTATGTATTTGGTAAGGGAACAACATTTTGAGATGCTTAAAAGCACAAAAAAGTTAATTAAATATGACACGGCAGACAAAGAACTTTTAAAAAAGGAACATCATTTTATATATAACTACTGTTTTCTTCATCGATATCGTCTTCCAGTTTAAATGTGTTATTGATATTTCATTATAGAGTCGCCCAATTTGATTTTTCATTTTTATCTGTACTACAAACCGGGCAAACACTTTCACTCCATTTCTGAAAAAAAAAAAAAAAAAAAAAAAAAATGGATGGACTGGATTCAGATCAGGCCTCACAGACCAGAGAACTAAGTCAACTCATTACACTGGCAAACAGCACGTAATATTTACCTTTACAAATTCCAACAGGTGTTTAAATAAGACTCAGATCCTCTAATATGTAAATATTTGCAGCTGTTCTTTCAGAGTGGCTTAACGGGATGGATGTGTGGTGATGCACTGATTCATCCCTACTTTAATTATATATTTTTTTACAAAGATCAATACCCCTTTGACCACTCACACATGTGTGCCTTTTTTGAATCCTGAAATAACCTGCTATATCAAACTAGTCACGGAAGTTGCCAGGATTATAAAAAAAAATTGTTATAGTGCTCTTGACGCCTTTTTTATATCTTGAGATACAGTAAAGTTGTAGCCAAAAGTGTAGTCTTGTCCGGGAATATTAAAGACCGGTCCGCACCATTATGGACCATGACCTCTAGGGGCGCTGTGCACTGGTCCGAGGGGTCCGGACCAGGCAGGGACCGGTCCCTGACATGGTCTTTCGGTCCCTTAAATGGTCTTTGGGCTGAATTAATGGTCCCTGTGTGGTTTATGAGTGACAGGGGTGGAGTCCTGAGTGGTCTCTATCTATGTTTTTCATTCATTTTTAGGAAAACCAACGATTTGCGTAGAGAAGATTTTTTTATTTCAAAATCATATTATTTTTTCCAGATGGTTTTTGACTTCATTTATGTTTTAAACATTCCTCTATATGCATTCCAACCAACTGAAATACGCAAAATAGCAACATTACAGTGATTGTTTATTTTATTTTATTGTACTCACTGGGACTGTAGACAGTGTATACTGACATTCTGCCACGCTTTAGAGAAGTTGTGTGGCGTAATTGGCGCCAACTGCTCTGCTCGTGGGGCTCCATAGGTAGATCGACCCTGACTCTGCCTTTTTATTTTTTTATTTTTTCACTGGGAACCCACTGGGAGAAACTAAAATGCTGATCCAGTAAATAAATGCATTTTTGTAATTCAATTTATTTGGAGAGTTTAAAAACGGCATGGCTATCGTAAAATGCTACCGTGTTTCCAAACCATAAATGCGCCTTTACGTCAGATTCAAACCAGTGTTAATTTCATCGACTAAAATATTTAGTCTTAATTTTAGTCAAAGTGATATTTTTGACGACTAAAATTGGACTAAAACTAAATGAAAGGTTTTTCATGAGACTAAAACTATGACTAAAATGTCCAGATATTTTAGTCGACTAAAATAAGACTAAATTAAAATTAAAAGTAGAGACTAAAATCATCCAAACTTCTATTGACCGTCTGAAAGAGCCTCATATCGTGTAAATCCTCTGCCAAAGGAGCAGCTCTGAGCTTTGTTCATGTGGGAGCAGCTCCATGAAGCAGAGGACCTTGATTAAATATGATTATAATGAATATTATAAATGCAAAGTCGACTAAATTTGTCTTAAATTTAGTCGACTAATTTGACTTGCCATTTTAGTCAACTAAAACTAGACTGAAATTGAAGATATTTTTTTGACTAAATCTCGACTAAAATTGAATTACATTTTCGTCAAAAGACTAAAACTAAAATTAAATTAAAATATGTTGTCAAAATTAACACTGATTCGAACCACGGACCTTTGAGATCTCAGCGATGCACACAAACCTTTGCGCCACACAACTTCTCTTCATCATAGCATTATGAAAGAGTGGTTCAGGGAAGAAGCAATTTTCACACATGGATCGGCCGCTATAGAGTCCAGATCTTAACCCCATTGAGGATCTTTGGGATGTGCTGCAGAAGGATTTGCGCAGTGGTCACACTCTCCCATCATTGATACAAGATGTTGATGAAACATACTGCAACACTATACAGAAAAACATCTTGTGACATTGAAGGGCAGGTAGTGTGTTTTCATAGTAGAAGCTGAAACGGCTGAATATTGTCTGGTGCAGCCATTAGTTTTGCATTGCAGAAATAGACCACCTCTACCATTGAGTAGTAAATCTACAGTGACATTAATAACAAGCTCCGTCAAATGTCAAAACAAGGCTATAAACATCGGGCACCTGTCACACAATAGGCAGTCTCTTATTTACATGTTTATTGCCTCATTTGGATCACCACAGAAGAACCTCTATGTGCTTTGTGTTCATGTACAATGAGACGATCCCCAATGACGACAGAGAAAAGGACAAACAGATGCATAAATCACACGCTAAAGCCCGATGTCTAATTTAGAGCTATGCGCCACAGCGGGAGGTGCTGGTACATGGAAACATAGCTGGGCTTATCTCAGCAGGACACCAGGCCATAGGCACATGATACAGTATGTGTACTGTGAGGGATGAGCTGAGTTTGATGCAGGGAGTGAAAAGGAATAAACAAGCTACAGTAGATCACCTGTTAGTGGGGTTTATACTTGTGATAATTGCATTAAATTATCTGCTTCAGTTTTCGATGTTTAATCCCAAGCGCTGGAGGTTTGGGCTACATACAATCAACATATAAACAAAATCACCATCTCAACCTTTGTCAGTTTCCACTCAGTTGTCATCAGGTTCTTTTCTTTGACAGTAACAGCACTAGGAGTGTGACAATATATTGATTTTTCGATATATCGCGATATTCTGTCAAAACAATAGAGGGCAGCACTACAATTTTAAGCACTTTGACAAAGCACTGTCACACAGATATATTATTTTTAATGGTGGTATTTATAAGTATAAATAAGATTTATTTGGGGTTGATTTATTCCTTTTGAAATAGGACTGTGGTTTTCCACTGACAGATCAATAGACCCAGTGAGTAAGTCAGGGATCATTTATTCATTTATTTATGTAAGAAAAAGGGGTACAAAACACATGGAAACATATGTATGAATGAATACGTACTGTA